>FR989943.1:11405952-12605952 GCA_905404155.3 Plebejus argus
TATATAAACTAAGTAGGTACCTATTAATTAAATAATATTAGCTTAAACTGATATTTCAAGAACTAATATTTCAAAGAACAAATTATTAATATATCAAGTAAGCAAGTAAAATATCTAATAATATAGCCAGTATTTTAAACAATCATAATAATTATTCATGACAACTTCACCTTGATACGAAACTTCAAATCAAATTAGGTTCGGACTTCACTCTTCAGTCTTCAACGTAAAGAGGTAACAGACAAACAGACTGCATCAATAATATTAGTATGGAATCAATTAGTAAATACAATAAATCTCAGTAAGTGGACCATGAACCCAAAACCACAACAATACGAAGATAAGAGAAAACGGACAATTGCAAAACGACAAAGCTTTCCAAGCACCGAAAAAGCTTAAATCACACGTCTGGCTCTTTGCGGACCTTCACACGAGTGGCGGTAATGCGTTTTACGTTTAAATATTAATTATTTATTAAATATATTTCAAATCAGCCCTAAAACTACCACAGTAATCTGTGGTAAAGAGCTTTAAAACTAATCGACCAAGTGCGAGTTGGACTCTATGTTAATCACCCTTAGGTAATTATTATTATTATAATTACTTTGTTTTAATTTTTTTATTATTATATTTTATTAAAGCACAAATAAGTACAAGTATGTATTTACTATTTTGTGAATATTTTAAGTGCCTACCTGTTGTCTTTATTGATATCGAGCAAGAAATAGAAAAAAAATCACATTCGTTTTTAATATTTAATTTACTTATTTTATTTTTATAGCGGCAACGAATTTATAAATTACACAATCTGGGAAAATTTCAGAAGTTTAGCTATAGCGGTTTTTGAGATACAGCCTGGAGACAGACAGACAGACGGACAGACGTCGAAGTCCTAGAAATAGGGTCCCGTTTTTACCCTTTGGGTACGGGACCCTAAAAATCGACGCAGGCGCCTGAACAGTACCATAAGTCCATTTAAAGTGTACGGTGGATCGCGTCGGTCAGTCGCTTCGTAGGTCGTTCAAAATGTCATTACGCAAGGTTTATTTATACCCAAATTAACTTTTTCAATTAACAGTTTTAATAAATTAATTTATTTATTACATCGAAGAAAGCCGCTACATCCTTAATTCTTGCGGTAGGTATTCACCCAAAGCTGATTACATCAAAATTCTTAATTAGAACTTCTTTTTTTTTGGAAGTGGGATAAGA
This sequence comes from Plebejus argus, assembly GCA_905404155.3. Lineage (NCBI taxonomy): Eukaryota > Metazoa > Arthropoda > Insecta > Lepidoptera > Lycaenidae > Plebejus > Plebejus argus. The sequence goes on from FR989943.1 coordinate 11,407,165, forward strand.
AATTATATTGTTACATTTTAAATTAATAATAATAAGAATAACTATTAAGTACAATTTATAAACAAAAACTGTTAAGTATGTAGTTAGTTATTATAAGTATAATATTTACATAATAATCTTTGCAACAACTACCTATAAGAAAGATTTAAAACATTCTATTAATCTAAGGTATTTGCCATATTATTTTAGTACCCACTACCCAGGTATTCCATTTACAAAAAAAATTATATCTAAGCATCGGCAAAGTTCCAAGTGGTTAAAGCGTAATTCAAACAGGCAATTTTTCCTCGTATGTGATGAAACTTATTAGCATTGCTAATACAACATTGTACTAAATCGCGAATGGCACAGAATCTTAATTCAATTACTCATTACTTTGCAAAAACATAATTAGATTAATAGGAATATGCCTTAAATAGAGAGGATGTATGATCTTTTTTGTAAAAGAATGTGAGTAACTGGATCGATTACTCAGCTTTTGGGTGCAACCGTGAAATTATACGTGTGTTTGTTTTGTAAACAATAAAGCCTCGTCCATGGTTCGAAAGAGTTAATAAAGTTAGTGTTAAACAGGAACTGTGTTAGACAGATCCAGAATATCCCTTCGTATACGGCTGAAGGCAAACCGCAGGTGGTGTGAGTAAACCGAAGTCGGGAGTCCCACATACCCCCGGGGAGTTTCAACATAACTGAGGCACATTCCCAACCCGGGGCACCCATAAAGGGTTTCCCCTGCGAAGAAAAAAAGAAAGTCAACTAACAGAAGGAGACATTAATTTATAGCAATAGTTGCCAATGATGCACACGTTATCTGATTAATGTAGAGTTAACAAACAAACAAGCAAAACTAAAGCTAGTGAGTTTCCAGAATTGTTTTCTTATAGTAGACATTTCACGAGAATACTATTCTTTTTTAGCATAAAACATGACCTTTGTGTTAATCAAGAATTTGTTTTATCAAAATCTATTCAGTAGTTTTTAGCTAAGCAAGTAAAAATAAACAAACGCACACTTTTACAAATTTTCGCCTTTATAAGTTAGTGTAATAAATCGTCGACATTGGCAAAGAAAATATTATAAATTATAATATATAAGAAAATTCTATAATATAATATTATACAATAACTTTAAGCGGGCTCTATATTATACCTACCTCTGTATCCCAGATTAAGATAAAACATATTATATATTATAAGTCTCTCTATAATATAGAGTTATAATATAATATGTATTTGTACAATAGGATCAATATGCTTCTACTTACTCTACCTATACTTACTCTACATTTATTCATAATATAAATAATACAGGCGCGGTCGCAGCCTGAAAATTTGGGGGGGGGGGGTTCACTCACTATACAAAAAATTTATTGGCAAAAATTTCCTTTATTTGGCAAGATTTTGAGATTTTCAATTGGACCTTCGATTTTGGGGGGGTCATGTCCCCTGTGACCCCCCCCTTCGGACCGCGCCTAAAATAATATTACGATCTTTCTGTATATCCTTTGCAATCGCTTGTTGTCCGAACAATGTATGTCTCTACTTATTACAATTTACAATAAATAAAAATCGCTTAAACATCCAAATTCCAAAAATACATGATTTTAATGTATGCACCATTATGACCGCGCCTCTACCGCAGCAGGCGCCTAGCCCGTCCATCTAGAATCTAGATAGGTAGTACCTAGTGTGAGAAAAATGTCCTAGCCCTCACCTAGATAGCGCTTCGCGGTATGACCCTATATGTCGCGACATGTCAACTATGATATACTGTATACAACATAGCCAATATCACTGTTTGTTCACATGACCTACTGAATTGGGTTAGAATCTAGATTTATATTGAATTCTATGTCGATATTTGGCGAGGTGTTTTAGGTAAGCTATAATTATGGCCTTTAGCTTATGCAACAGTAATAAAACTAAGGGCCATATCTACTTAAACAAGACTCAGATTAGATATACTAAGTATGTGAACTCTTTATGTCTTTCGATATTGATAATACACTCGTTAATGCAAAAATGACTTGACTGTCTGATATCTTTGTTGTTTGTCTTGGTAAAATGAGTTGACTGACAACAGCAGTCGCGGGCAACATCTAACTATAAATGAATGCTTCACACAGAGAGAAAAGAGCGCAAGACAAATTGTTTTGGGATCTAAGTACATCAAACCCCTATCAAAATGTAATCAAGTGAAATTCTAAAAATCATAGATGCATTTTTTTTATTTTAACATTTTTCTATGCGACTTTTTTAGTTATCGCCTCGCCAAAAATTGGAGATACGCAGGGTGATGACGAATCTCGCGAAATGTAAGCAGCAGACGGTTATCAGAAAATATTGCACCACTGCCGTTAACTCCTCGCAGGCCGCAGCACGTACGAATAGAGAGAGAGAAAATGCATTTTGACTAATAGGTTGGTGGAGTGTGCTGCGAATGTAAGGCCTGCTGTAGACATTGGGCAAAGGCATTGAGCCAGCTTCATAGGCTACATGTAGAGGTCTACTGTGTTTGGTTAGTCCGAGCTTCACCATAAATTGGAAGCAAAATTCCATACTTTACAGTATTTACACTGTGCAGAGTCATTATTATAATATTATATTCTGTGGTAGAGTACACGTTGGCACTTGGCTCAATGCGCTAACTCCATGCGTGATGCGTTGGCCCAATAATTAAATGTATACAGCGGACTGCAATGAACGAAAGTAAGATATAACGATGATCACAAGCCCACGCAAGGCCAGGGGCGACCACTAGTGTAGTGGGTGGATAGAAAGTTACATAAACTGTTGATTATCGTGACAATACATTGAACATCAGGTAATTATATGAGTCATAAGAAAGTGATTAAGTTGGGGGGAATAGGTTACGTCTTTTTATCCCGAAAAAATGTATGGTTCCCACGCGATAGACGAATTTCTGAGCAACGAAGTCGCGGACATTAACTATAGGGTCTAGACTAGTGTAAAATATACTTAATAATTAAATTATTTCTTATGCTGCACTGTTGTAAGAAGAATACAATAAAATACACTTTTTCCGTTTTACATTTTCGAGCACACGAACAGCGCACAAGAATTTAATTGATACCGTAAGCTTTATGATTCGTGAACATTACCAAGCTAAACATATTTTATAGAGATCCGTTGAAAAATTAAAACAAAGTACGACTTTTTATTATTCGTAGTATACGGCAAATCCGGACCCCATGCTCCTAGGGTTTCCACCCCAAACGGTTCAAATATGAGACCTTCGCTGAGGTTCTCATACTTGTGCCGCTTCAGGTTTAAGAAATTATATCTATTATAATATAATATATTTAGTGATTATTATTAACTAATAATTATTTTAATCACCAAAGACGCTTGGTGATTGGAATGAAGCTCAGAGAATAATGGCAGTAAAACAGTACAAAAAATCTACGGAACTCAATAATAAATTATAAAATTCTACTCTCATTATATTTTTTAATTATTTTTAGATCTGAAGTCTGAACAGTTATTATTCTTTGATATAATATTGTAATTTACTGTTGATTCTTGTGGTCGCTAATGACCATATTATATACAAGCGACCTTTAAATAAATAAAATAAAAAAAAATTAAGGCCTTTTTTAGTTTATCGCCATATCGTCACGGGTTATAAGCAAATGAGCACTATATGGCCGAAACCAGTGTTTTTCAACCTTATATTTTATGGTTTAAAAAAATATTTCACAACTACCCCCAGTTGCATACAATAATAAGTAGTTGTCGCAGGGACTGCCAATAATTATTGTTAGCTGCAATTAGTCCAAGTATATTCTGTGTCCAAGTAGACCAGCCAATCTCAAAGTATGTTCCGCAGAGCTCGGGCTCTGGGGCTCCGCGATATCGACATAATATTATTAGAGCGATATAAAAATGTTTTTATAATTTTATAAATGTCATTTACATTAGATATTCAGACACCAGCTGCAGCCTGCAGCACCCTGCAGCATGGAGACAATTCATTCAAAACATTACATTTGTGGTCAAAAATGACACTTGTTAAAAGGGTTCCGTCCGGTCACCAAAAAAGTTTGAAAACCGCTGAATTTGACAATATTGTAAACTTGAGCTAATTAAGCAATAACAAGCTAAATTATTTCATATTATGTGGTTTTGGTTTAAACGCTCACGACATTTCGTGGTCGATTCGTGCCAATCACGTCTGTTATGGTCTCAGGTTATGGTCATGTGGTCATTTTTGTGATCGTTTCTAAATAGATCTTGAAGATCGTGAGCTTGCACACGTATATCACGAAACCATAGACTTTAGAAATGGACTGAGCAATACCTTTAAATTAATCAATAACATAGTTAGTCAATAACTAGCTGTCCCGGTGAACTTTGTGTCACTTTAAAACCTTCCCTGGACTTCTACGAATATTTTATTTAAGACTAAAATCAGCCCAATCCGTTCAGCCGTTTACGACTTTTAGCACATTCTACTTCTAACACATTTGAAAATCCATTTTTACCTATATATAAGACTAGCTGTTGCCCGCGACTTCGTCCGCGTTAGTCTAGTAGATCACGTCCCAAGTATTATTTTTCAAAAATATTCGATGTACAGAATTGACTTTCTTACGATTTTATTACAATATGTATAGATGACTTAGTTTGTTCCTACAAAGGATAATTAAGACGCAATACAAACTCCACGATACCTTTTAATTAACAAACGACACTGGAAAACCGTATGTGTGGTTTAGTTTTTAACTTTGTTCTTAAAAAAGATGTATAACGCCGCAACACCGCTTTGTTTGAAGCAAAATTTGGGGAGGTGGGGGGGGGGGGGGGGGGGGGGGGGGGGGGCCCCCCCCCCAAGAAAAGACCGATGCCAAAGCTCCCAGCATGTTAATCAAACGACACTCGAAATTTGTATAGAAAAGATAGACAAAAGCTCATAGCATGGCAAGGAGTGAAGATAGATACAAAGTGTGAAGGAGAAATTTGTAGGAAATTTTATGGGCTTTCATTACGTACAGGACATTTTTTCTCTACAACGCACCGTTTTAGCGATATGAGCAAAAAACTAAAAATATTGAAACTTGAGCCCCTCTCCCCGCCCTAGGTGATATCGTCATAATATATAGCCTATGTGTTGACCCGACCTCTATATAATATTCGTGCAAAATTTGAAGTAAATCCATTCAGTACTTTCTGAGTTTATCCCGGACATACATACAGACAAACAGACAAACCGACAAACAGACAAACAGACAAACAGACAAACAGACAAAAATTCTAAAAACTATATTTTTGGCTTCCATATCGATTGTAGATCACGTCCCAAGTATTATTTTTCAAAAATATTCAATGTACAGAATTGACTTTCCTACGATTTTATTATATGTATAGATATAGATAATAATTATTATCACACGCTAAAATTTACACGGCGAATCGAGGCACAAGCCACTAAACTTCATAGTTTGCATGAAATCGTAGAGAACTAGAGACACATCTCTAGTTCTCTACTCCCTATCTTTTGATTTTACTTTTTTTACGCCGAGAAAATGAGCTTTGATTTGCGGGGATGGGGGTCCTAACTCCTATCTCAATCCCCAAGTATGCAGGCTATCTTCTCTGTGCCCTTTTGGGTCTCCAAGGCTAAGCAGAGTCCAGAGAGTAATGGGCTTAGAAGAGCCATTTCTGTCTTTGTGATATTTTTTGATTATACTACCTAAGGAGAGGAAGTGATGGTGCGGTCTATACATCTGTCTTGTAGGTCTATAGTCTATATTACTTTGTAGTAAAAGACAAAGACGAAAGAAAGCTGAAAGCTCGGTTCAATATTTTTGCACTTTCCTGTCCATATTTCTTTTTCTTACTATACAGTAGGCTAGAAAACGCTCTATCCGTTTCTAAGTCTATGGATGACATAAACTTTCGTTTGTGACGATCAAACTACGGTAACTTTTATTTCAATGATATAGAGTTCACATTTCTTTGCTAGAACAAATTATGTATATTCTGTATGTTTATAATTCTTGTCCACAGTCCACCTGACATTGTCGTAATAGGAATTGTGAACTAAACGTGGTTGAGAAAGACCTAGACCCATGATCTCATGTACTAGACAACCCTTTCACAAAGTCCCAAGTACATAATATAAGAATAGATAGAGATTGTAAATAATAATATAGAGATCATTGAGAGAAAGAAAGAGATAGAGAGAGACGCATTGGGCACCCTTTAAATTCGTAAAGTCCCGCTGTATGATTTGTGGGGAAGTACCATTGAACAAATTAATAATAATAATAACTCCCATCGGTTTTGGTGACGGTTTCATTGAAAGGCCAGTTACGCAGGAGTAATTTTATAGTGCCCAAGTGTGTGCGCAGTACACAAGAGCACTCTCTATTCCTGTCACTCTCATAACCCAGTGGGACAGCAGACCGACACGACTGGCGAGAGATCACTCTACAAAATGTATAGGATTTGACATTAGTATTCGCTAGCGAAGCGATGACTTATGTCAAATCGCATACATAATTTGTAGCGTTAGCGTAGCGTTAGCGTAGCGTTAGCGTAGCGTTAGCGTAGCGTTAGCGTAGCGTTAGAGTAGCGTTAGTCGCTTGCCACTTGTCTAGGGGGCGACCTACGTCATTCTACGTACCAAATACCTCTTTTCCTCCGGGCAAAATGTTTGGTTACAGCGCTATTCACTAATTTCAGCGCAACGAAATTGCGAGCAACATGAAACATCTAATATTCGAATATAACAATTTTTCACACGACACTACAACAGTTAAGGAAATAAGTTAGCTGTAAAATATGCATTTATTCTGATTATGTCATCGTGTCTACCTACGTTTGTTACATTATTAGCTGCGACTCAAAACTACTAGCCTACTAACTTCAAAGTTATAGATTTGCTTTATTTGGAAGGAACTGGCCAATAATTTCAATTATAAAAACAGTAAGTAGATAAATAACTACTGACTGCTTAATGGAAATCCCATATCCATATCTAACTATTACAAATATTGTATCATTTATATCCGCCTGTCTGTTTTAACCAATTTTGGTAAGTGGTAAGTAAGAGATACTTTGAGACCCACAAAAATTTCGTGTTTATTAACACGAATTACGAGGCTAGTTTAAAGGTTTGGTTTGCCTAACCATGTCTATTTCTATAAAGAGGAATTTGTTTGTTTGGATCGAAAAGGCTCCAAACCTACTGGGCCGATTCTTAATAAAATTCAGCATAAACAAAGTAGACAGATTTTTTATCGCGGGGAAATGTACGAGTACCGAGGCCGCGAGGGAAACCGTTTAAACGCGGACAGAGCCGAACGCAACTTATTTAATAATAATAATAGCTCCCACACCGATTTCGGTGACGGTGGCCGGTTTCATTGAAACCAGACCAGCTACGCAGGAGTAATTTTATAGTGCCCAAGTGTGTGCGCAGTACACAAGAGCACTCTCTATTCCTTTACTCTCATAACCCAGTGGGACGGCAGACCGACACGACCGGCGAGAGATCAGGCGCAGGACCGACTTTTTACATGCCCATTCGACGCATGGATCATCTCACTTGTCAGACAATCAGGTGATCAGCCTGCATTGTCCTAACCATACTTGGTTAGGACAATGTAGGCTGTGAATAAATGTTTCCAACGCGGGAATCGAACCCACGACCTCCGAGTCAAGAGCCGCGCTCTATACCACTAGACCACGGAGGCGTCAACTTATTTAATAGTCACTAAGTAAGTATATAATAAATTAAGTACAATAAATAACGCTAAGCAGGTACAAATCAATCAACTCACATCAATTCAGTATAGCCGGTGCGAGCTACGGTCATTCGCCGTATATGGCGGACCGCACTGACTCATGGTACTACATTTAGAATGGGTATTAGGACGAGCGCTTACTTAATGCTTGAGATAAGGGCACGACAATCTTAAGACAGCTGGCCTTAGGCCTAGGGTACCACACATTCCCACCACTGCAACTCCTGTGTCGCCTCGATCAACAGTGGTAACCAACCACGAAACCCCTTTGATATGATCTAAGGGGTGACCGAGGGACAAGCTTAATGTCTTTGGACTCGCAACGATCACAAGATAGGTAGAGTTAAAGGGCCCATTCACGGCAGTCCGCCGTGCAGGACTGCAAATGGACATATAGCTCACTCATTGGTTCACACCAGTGTTTCCGGCCGGCAACACCGAGTGTGAACCAATGAGTGAGCTATGTTCATTTGCAGTCGAGATATTAATTATTACTATCCAATTTCCCTCCCCAAGCAAAGCGGAAGTCAGCCAAACTATAATTGACTGTACCAAAAATTGCAAGTTTTTTTTTACATAGAGCGTGTATTTATTCTTTGGCTATGGTGAAATTGTATAGAGCGTTGAAAGAGCAACTTTTTTTAAATTTTTTTATGGGAAAATTCATGATGCTCGGGCGCTTGCTCATACAGATACAAATCACAAAAAAGTTACTCTTTCAGAGCTGCTACTTTCACAGCCAACTCTATACCCATACACACTCTAAAGTATTATCACTAATTAGTTTTGTTACACCAGTATATGACGACAATTTATTTTCAAGCCATGTCGCAACTTGCGGCGCCTCCGACTTGGTTTATAAATTAATTAATTGATGTCGTTAATTTTATAACAAATTGTCGAATTCCCGCGCCGGCATAATTATTTAATTTGTATCAAGTTTTAACAAATTGGTAAATAACACCGAATTTATTAAATAAAAAGCAATTAAAGTGAACTGTGAAGAAGAAATCATCAATTATTGATGTTCAAGTTTGAAGTAGTTAAAAAGTATACCGTGAAGTTTTAAATAAGGTCATAGAAATCTAAAATATATGGTACTATCAAAGAAATTGATTCGTAGGCAGATAACTAACATACCTATTTATTACATAACCTAGCCTAAATAACCCGACCAATTAATAGAGGTCCACAATCTACCAAATGAATCGTTTTCTCTAATTTTCTTCTGAAACTTGTGTTCTGGACCGATGGTCGGGTTATTTAGGCTAGGTTATGTAATAGGTATGTTAATTATCTGCCTATAAATCAATTTCTTTGATAGTACCATATAGTACCTACGCAAAAGTGTAGTTATATCAAATACTACCCGTTTATTTCAGATTCAATAACAGATTTAAAGTTCATACTTCATAATATTTTGTACAAATCCTGATATTATAACAGTTAATAATTCTGATTACTTATGTCAAGCTCTTAATTTGCGGTGCATAATACAGGTTCTTTTAATTTCAAACCTGATAAAACGTCTCAAAAATACCATAGTCCTGGATATCGTTTAGCAAATCCCTTTTTTTGCGCCGAGAAAATGCTTTTAAGCATCATGCGGGGGATGGGGGTCCATACCCGCAATTATGTGGGTCTCTGCTGCATCCGAAGATGGTGGTGGACGCAGCCCCTACAGCTACCCACTAAAAACTCGGCGGTACTCCACCATGCGCCTTGGGTGGGCTGCGGGATTGCGAGCGCCTACATCACGACAATTTGTGTCACACGACGTTTGAAAAAAAAATGATTTTATGTATAGCTATATAATATATGAACTTTTAATGATCCTTAATCCTTAAATTATCGTCATGTTTAAGATTTTTGGCAATAAATGACGCAAATAGACACTTTACACCACAGCACAGTCAGGGTGAAGCCAAACGAGCGTAATTTGTGAGTTGTGAGTCGCAGAATTTCTGCCGGACAGAATTTCTACTGCATTCAGTTTCATACAAAAGTCCTGTTCGATTCACACGAGCGTAATTTTGTGAGTCGTGATATTATGTATGAAAAACAATTCTGCCCGGCAGAAATTCTGCGGCTTACGACTCACAAATTACGCTCGTTTGGTTTCACCCTACGTACTCTGGTACTTTATCATGTCACGTCAACATGGTTTTATTTGCCAAAATCTGACATTTACGCAGTACTTTGCCCAAAAGGAGCAACAATTCAAAAGATATATTTTTATGGAGAAAATCGTGTCGGAGCCGGTGACCAAATATGGCGCGATGATATCTGCCGACTGGCGCCCAAAACTTACTGCCACATAATATAAACTGTGGACTTGGCGGAAACTTGAACTCAGGCGCGGTCGCAGCCTGTTTTGGAGAGGGTCACTTACTATACTAAAAATTTATTGCCAAAGAATTCCTTTTATTATTTGGCAAGATTTTGAGATTTTTCAATTTGACCTTAGATTTGGGGAGGGGGGGGGTTAATTCTGTGACCCCCCCACCTTCGGACCGCGCCTGCTTGGACTTGGAGGTTTTTTTCACTTAGGTAACTTTTTCTTCTTTTTCTATTTAAAGACAGGGCCCTAATTGTCGATGGAGCTGCCGCCATTTCTCCCTATCCACTTTCAGCTCTCTTTAAGAATTTATATTATGATATAATATTATGTATGTACCTATTGGCTATTAGTATTCTCCTAATAGTAATTGACTATGTAGGTAACATACTACATAGTAAAAGCAGATTAAGTAAGTACAACTTTAAGGTTATATACGCTACTGTGTATGACTAGTTACCTACTGTCTTTGTCGATCGTATGACTTTTCTAATATCTAATTTCTAAAAGCCGAGCTTTGTGAGGGCTCGCGTCATCACACCTTGACTGACTGATGATAGCACAACTACTATAAACAAAAATAACTATGTCAAAGCACAAATCAATAGACGTGAGTTTTACCGTAATGTGTACCACAAAATCTTCAGGTTGTGGGATATATTAGGGCTCGCTCACCCTGATTATGCCAGACAAAGTCAAACACACCTAAAGTTTAGGTCATAGTATTCGCTGCATGAATATTTTTATTACTTACTTAGTTAATATTCTGTAAGTTTAATTCGTCGCAAGTCCACAATTTTTATAACATAAAATGATTCACAACGGTGCGTAGAGGCACAGGTAGAGCCGTAGAGGTCAGGATTTCCAGTCGGTGCTGGCAGGATCACAAATTGTTAGTTGCACAGTGCACTTCCTCCGATTACGCCGTTCGCGCCAAAAATAAAATAAAAAAAACAGTTTTTTTTATTACTGCCTGCGCCCGCCTGCCCTGAAAATCAATTAGGTAATCATACGTATAGGTACTGCATTGATAGAAGTAGGTAGCTGTGCTTCTCGTGTATAATATTGTATTTAAATATCAGTATTCAGTGCAGTGCTAAATTTCATTAAAAGTGCGTGCGTTCGGACTTCGGCTTCCGTCCGTCCGTCTGTCTGTCTCCAGGCTGTTTATCATATCCGCTATAATAGCTAGGCTGTTGAAATTTTTATTTATGGTGTTAGTCAACAAACGATAATAAAAATAAAGGTATAACAAAAACATCTACGGAACCCTGAACCAAGCAAAACATTATGAAACAAGCGTAGCTCATGTATCGTGACATTTTTAATTTAGTGACGACAATGATTTACTGTTGTAAATCTCTGCATGAAGCGTCCAATCAGCACTTGTCTTGCCATTTAGGGAGCCGGTCGACCCTATACTGACTTTCGAAATTATTCTCGAGTCTTGCGAACTTTGAACTTTTTTATTTTGGGTCGCACATTTTTGGAACACAATCTAGTACAATTATTTTGTATTGTAATCTGTACCTAAGTATCGAGGCTAAATCATAAAGTTAATATACCTAGTATCATAGAGTAATAAATAGATATTGGTCCATGCTAGTATATTAACTTTATGGGCTAAATCGATACAAGAGATTAAAAAAATCGGCCAAGTGCGAGTTGGACTCGCCCATGAAGCAGCAGCAATAAGGTTTATTTTTATGAAATTAAAAGGTTTTTGATTAACTTTTATATTTCAGTCGGTTTAATGAAAGTTAAACATTTATATTATGACGTACTTATAAATAATCGGCCAAGTGCGAGTTGGACTCGCGCACGAAGGGATCATTATAGAGAAAAATAAGGCCAAAATTTGTGTTTTTTGTATGGGAGCCCCTCTTAGTTTTTCATTTTATATTAAGCTATCAAGCCCCAAGCGGTCGCATGCAACCGAGACAACAATAGAATACAATGGCAATTCCTAGAATCCGCGATCGACGGATAAATATTATTATTAAATATTGAAGTACACATAAAAGTAAGGATTGTGTGAAAAATTTAAGTAACTACCTGTTTCTGTTATTGATATAGAGCAAAATAGGCCAAAAAATCACGTTCGTTGTGTGGGAGCCCCCTTAAATATTAATTTTGTTTTGTTTTTAGTATTTGTTATTATAGGGGCAACAGATATACACAATCTGTGAAAATTTCAACTCTCTAGCTATTACCGATCTTGAGTTACAGCCTGGGACAGCCAGACAGACAGACAGACAGACAGTCGGACGGACAGACAGACAGACAGACAGACAGACAGACAGTCGGACAAACGGACAGACAGACAGACGGACAGACAACAAAGTAATTAAAGTTAGGCCAACGTTTCTATTCGAATTTCTACAGCTCAATACGGCACAATTAGACATCTAGGCATTTTTAAAATTCCGATTGACGTCCGATTCCGATAGCAAACTAAAGAACAGACTTTCGAAAGACGAGCATTGCTCGTCGTTTGGGAACGCTAAACCTACTAATATATATTCTGTGGCTGAACGCGATATGGCACGCGAAGTACATAGACATGCGGACGTATCTATCTTGATGTATGTCTGTGTGTTAAAAGTAATGACTAATGAGTCACTTGTTTTTACTGTGTGATATTAATATCCTTCATTAATATTACATGAAATTGCTCGTTTTTAGGGTTCCGTACCCAAAGGGTAAAATCGGGACCCTATTAATTAAGACTTCGTGTCTGTCCGTCTGTTTGTCTGTCTCCAGGCAGTAACTCAAAAACGGTTATAGGTAGAGAGTTGATAATTTTACAGAATATGTACTTCTGTTGCCGCTATAACAACAAAATATACTAACAATAAATAAATTAAATATTTAAGGGGGGCTTCCACACAACAAACGTGATTTTTTTACAATATTTTGCTCGGTATTAATGATGACAATAGGTAGGCACCTGAAATGCTTGGGAGAGGGAGGCGCTCGACCCTCGTCGCTGAAGCAGGCGAAGGCGAAGACGGGTCAATCCAAATGACCAAAGCGTCCCACCTTAGCCAGGGGGCTCGGGGCGGCGGTATGGGGATGCCGTCGCCCATTGCACCGAGTACCCGAGAGGGTCGCGATGCGCTGGGTACCCTTCGCGCATCGCGACACCAAAGTGTCAGGCCTACACAAGCCCTGGAAGGGCCTCTGTCTGGCCACGGAGCCCGCATGGGCTCGAGGAGGGCCTGCTGGTGACAAGCAGGCACGCGAACGCAGAGCCGCGGAAAGAAAGCTCACGCGTTCTCGCAATCCTGCGTGCGATGAGTGGAAGGGTACAGACGGGTTTTTAGTGGGTAGGGCTGCGGTCAATTCACCATCTTTACGGCCGCAGCGAGTCCTACATACCCGGGGGAGTTGTCCCCAAACCCTCCGGCATGCGCAACAGCATTCCCCGTCTCAAAAAAAAAAAAAAAAAATGGCACCTGAAATGCTTAGGGGGCGTCCACAAATTACGTGAGGTGTTTTTTGAATTTTTTGACCCTCTCCCCCCCCCCCCCCCTAAATCTCACGTGAGATTTCTCAAAATATTGGGTATCTTACGTAAACGTGATCTTACGCTTACGATTAAATCTTAAGCATACGTACCTAGTACCTACAATCTGGATAATAATCGGCCTAGTGCGAGTTGGACTCGCGCACGAAGGGTTCCGTACCATTATAGAGCAATATTAGACCAAAAATTGTGTGTTTTGTATGGGAGCCCCCCTTAATTTTTTATTTAAGTGTAATATTATTATAAAATATTAAAGTACAAGTATAATTAAGGATTTTGTGAAAAATTCAAGTATCTACCTCTTGCCATTATTGATATAGAGCAAAAATGGCTAAAAAAATCACGTTTGTTGTATGGGAGCCCCCCTTAAATATTTATTTTATTTTGTTTTTAGTATATTTTGTTGTTATAGCGGCAACAGATAGACAAAATCTGTGAAAATTTCACCTCTTTAGTAATTATTACCGTTCTTAAGTTACAGCCTGGAGACAGACAGACGGACAGACATCGAAGTCTTAGTAATAGGGTCCCGTTTTTACCCTTTAGGTACGGAACCCTAAAAAGGACCAAAATAGTATTATTTTGTTGAGAAAAAAATTACGTGAGATTTGCCGAGAGTACCGAGACCCCCCCTCTCCCCAACGTGAGATTAGATGAGATTTGACTCGACCCCCTCCCCCCCCCCTAAACACCTCACGTAATTTGTGGATGCCCCCTTACAAAATAACATTCAATAAATATATTATAATTAAGGGGGGCTCCCATACAAAAAAAAACATATTTTTTCCTATTTTTGCTGTAATATGGTACGGAACCCTTAGCGCGCGAGTCCAACTCGCACTTTCCCGTTTTTTTTTATCTTTATTATAGCATATTATTATTAAAACCAGGGCTAAAACATGTCTATGGCTAAAACGGAATATTTAAAATATTAATAACATTATTCAATAGTTGCAGGTTTATCAAATACGCGGTTAATGTAATTTATCGGCCCTTTCCAACGGTTTTTAACATACTATTCTACTATAGTTCGACAAGGCTCTACATGAATGTGGCGAGAAAAGGAACTAAGCGCTTCTATCATTGAGATACTATAGTAGGAGGGAGCCTTGTATCGGTATATAAGCGTCAAAAGCGTGTAATGTTATGTCCTACTTACTAGGACATAACAAAGGAGTCGGACTGCATATTTCATGTAATAAAAGTATTATTAAAGGTTTTTAGTGAACATTTTATGCTAGATATTGTTGAGTTTTGTGGTTCCGCTAAATAATAAACCATAAGAGTGGCTAAATAATGCCTCAAACACGTGGATTTAACATGAAATACGTAAGTTTTGAACAACGTTTTTTGGGCTTTCCAATCGGTATTTTTGTAAGCTAAAAAGACAATTTATAAGTTTAATAATCCCTTATTCGTGCTATATAAGACATTAGTGCTAAAAATGTCACATCAATTAATAATTTGGCTACAAAAATTGCATAGCTTTTTACGTGTGTTTACGCATTCTCATTACTTGAACTATAGTTTATCGATATCATGATTCATGAACTAATTGACTTTCTTTTCTCGATTATAAGTGGCTTCTATCTTCTATCATACAAAAACGTCATTTTTGACATATGTTTGACAGTTCTCCTTTTTTTTTATAATTCGTCCGTCGGGACAGGCAAAGGGAGCGTTGCCCATACAGCCATGACAGTTCTCCTTTACCAGCAGCGCCAATTGACAACTTTGACACATTCATATAAAGCCTTGTTGGACTCTACCATTGAGATACTATAGCAGGAGAGAGCCTTATATCAGTGTACAAGCGTCAAAAGCGTGTAATGTTATGTCCTACTTACTAGGACATAACAAAGGAGTCGGTATGCATATTTCATGTGTAGTGTAGTGTAGTAGTGATAATAAAGGTTTTTATTGAACATTTTATGCTAGATATTGTTGAGTTCTATGGTTCCGCTAAATTATAAACCATAAGAATAGCCAAAGAATGCCTCAAACACGTGGATTTAACATTAAATACGTAAGTTTTGAACAACGTTTTTTGGACTTTTCAATTGGTATTTTTGTAAGCTAAAAAGGATAATATTTAAGTTTAATAATCCCTTATTCGTGCTATGTAAGGCATTAGTGCTAAAAATGTCACATTAATTACTAATTTGACTACAAAAGTTGCATAGCTTTTTACGTGTGTTTACGGATTCTCATTACTTGAACTATAGTTTATCGATATCATGAACTAAATGACTTTCTTTTCTGGATTTAAATGTGCTTCGAAATGATCGACAAATAGAAATATTTAAGAAAATAAACGCACACTACTTGTATGAAAATAAGCACAAAATGGCCACGCGATGACGGGCTAATGGCCGTTCCCTATATTCAATCTATCTCTAGTTTGACATACAACCGATCGCAGCTGACATAGAATTGACATAAAATATATGGAGCTAATGTCTAATGTGAGCTATTCCTATCTCAAGTAAGAGATAGATCAAATATTGGGAACGGCCGTAAGACTACATGATACATCTACCTATATATCCTTAATCTGTGGACTCTACACGACTATTATAGTTTTTTTAATTTTTTTAGTGTCATCCCTTTTTTCTAAAATTGATTTGAAAGGGATGACACTACGATATTGCCACTTTTTAATTTCTTCACTTTTTGACGCACTTTAGTTTTCCCACAATTTTTTCGACACTAGCCATGATTTAAAAGCCGTAGTGCCATATAAATAAAAAAACCGGCCAAGTGCGAGTTGGACTCGCCCCTGGAGGGTTCCGCAGCAGCAATAAGGTTAATTTTTATGAAATTATATTATTTTTGATTTATTTTTATATTTCAGTCGATTTAATGAAATTTAGATTAAGGTTTACTATTTATGACGTATAAAAAAAACTACTGGCTAGATCTCGTTCAAACCAATTTTCGTTGGTAGTTTTTATAGTAATATACATCATATATTTTTTTTAGAATTATCATGCCTCTACTGTAGAAATTAGAGGGGGGGGGGACACACATTTTTCCACTTTGGAAGAGTCTCTCTCGCAAACTATTCAGCTTAGAAAAAAATGATATGAGAAACCTCAATATGATTTTTGGAGACCTATCCATAGATACCACGCACGCATAGGTTAGATGAAAAAAATTTTTTTTTGTTTCATTAAGTTTTACTATTTATGACGTATAAAAAAAAACTACTGGCTAGATCTCGTTCAAACCAATTTTCGTTGGTAGTTTTTATAGTAATATACATCATATATTTTTTTTAGAATTATCATGCCTCTACTTTAGAAATTAGAGGGGGGGGACACACATTTTTCCACTTTGGAAGAGTCTCTCTCGCAAACTATTCAGGTTAGAAAAAAATGATATGAGAAACCTCAATATGATTTTTAGAGACCTATCCATAGATACCACACACGCATAGGTTAGATGAAAAAAAATTTTTTTTGTTTCAGTTGTACCTATGGGGACCCCTAAAATTTTTAATACTTTTTCCATTTTTGCATCAAAATCTTAATGCGGTTCACAGACTACATCTACTTACCAAGTTTCAATAGTATAGCTCTAATAGTTTCGGAGAAAAGTGGCTGTGACATACGGACGGACAGACAGACAGACAGACAGACAGACAGACAGACAGACAGACAGACAGACAGACATGACGAATCTATAAGGGTTCCTTTTTTGCCATTTTTGGCTACGGAACCCTAAAAACGACATTGACAGATGACAACGACATCAAAAATGTCATTTTTCATGACAATTTTACTGTTTGTGAACTTTGAAATGTGAACTCGTCAACAAAATTAAAGTAAAAACTTACATTTAATTATTATAATGAGTTGACGTGGGTCTAAGTAAATAATATATTATCATATGCATTCCAACCTTCACTATCATAAGTAAATTGCCGCCAATAATGTCGGGTGCGTCGCTGAAGTTCGGTTCTATTTTATCTTTTTGCGTCGTCTTATACGCGATCTTCTATCGTAAAGATGACTTGGGTGACATGCGATTATCGCCGGTGAAGGAACATCTGCTACATTTGGAGAGCGAGAACAAAGTGGGAAGTGGAATTAGGCAGCCGAAGGTGGCTTTAGGTTATGGCGCCTGCCACGATCTATTCGTCAACGCGACCTCTTTGTTAGATCCAGAAGATTTGAAAGGCATTCCAAAGCATTTTAACGAGCTAACGAACAAAGAAGAGTTTATTATGAGTTTCACTTACTTCTTCAAGCATGGAGCAGCAGCTGAGTATGTGTTTCATTTATAAACTGATTTCATTTTCGTTAATAACGTCTAGCTTAAATATTAGCAATTCAATTTAAATTACTGGATGAAATAGACATGATATATTATGTAGTTATACAGAACAGTTTAAAAACAAGTTCAAATTCCACCATTTTGCATGATTTGTAAAACTCAATGAACATTTTCGTTTTTCAGGCGTTTCATGTCTAACAGCAAGTTGTTTGACCAGCTCGTGGAAGATGCTCTAAAATTACCCGACACTAGATGGGCCATTGGGGGCAATGCACCACTAATGGCAAAGAGATTCTTCCTCGAAGGCTGGCGGGTGCTGCTCGGCGCAAAAATGAGTGATAAACTAAAATCTTACATTCCCAATGAAATAAGTATTGTAGGTGGTGACGATGTTGATAAGGATGACGTGCACATGATTCTCGAGTATAAAACTGATGAGCAGTTTGGAGCTTACAGATCTCCTAGAGCAAACAGATACATCATGCACAATGATGTTAATAACCCACTGCTGAGTTCCTTAGAGAAGCTCGGGGAAAGCTTGCCCAAGTTCAGCCCCAACTTACTAGTCATAAGCGGCTTGCAGATGATGGATAACTTCCCATTTACTAAAGATGGAATAGGTAAGAAGATTTTTTACAATATCTATTGTGACAATTTATAATTCTTTATTTATGGAGATACTTAAATATTAAAAGTATTTATTTATGTCTTAATTTGAAAAAAAAAATGTTACAGATCTGAGGGCTGAGAGACTTAATCTAGTTAGAGAGCAAATTTTGTCCCAACCATTGACTACATTAGCTCACTTTGAGATGGCTAGCTATGTTGACATAGAGCTGCTGTTACACTTAACAACTAAGGTTCTGCCTTACGTAGATTCGGTTGGTATGAATGAACAGGAGCTATCCAATCTGAACAGTGTTTTAGAACACGGAGAAGTTATATTCGTTGCTGACTCCAACCCCAGAGTTGCGACTGCATTGGATCAAATGCGTAACACTTTTAATATGATAAGAAAAAAGAACAAAGACTTTGGAAGCAAAAGAAAGCTCACCCGTATTCATGTTCACACTTTAGCTTATCAAGCTATATTGACAGTGAAAGACTCAGCTTGGAAGAGAACTAAAGCTGCAGCAGCGAAGGCATCATTGACGGCTCATAGATATGTGTGTGACAGTAAAAATATTGCACTGGGCAAATCTAAGCTGCTCCTTGATGACAGTTTTTCAACAACGACAGACAACGATAATAATAGTCGAGTATTTTTTGAGCCAACAAAACCTGTTTCCTGTTGGCATGAAGTGTTGGATGGAGACGAGGTGGAGATATGCGTGGCACCTGTTTTGATTTGCACTGAAGCACAGCTGACTGCGGGAGCAGGAGACAACATTTCAGCAGCGGGACTAGTCTTACAAGTTGAAAAATAAATTGTGTAGGTACACGGTACAAAACACAATGTTTAAATATGATTAACTTATTTAGTAGTGTAATCTTGTCATTTTATGCTTTTACATTTTATAATAATTGTAATGAAGGTTTATAAGAATGGAACTTCTGTGGAATTATGTTTTAAAATCTTTAGACCAAGTTGATAGAATTAAAATATTTATTAATATTCATACATTCCTGAAACAATAGTTATTTTTGAATAAACTATTTATCAAAATACTGTATGTATTTTTCCCAGGCTACATTTTAAGTACCAAGTTTAAGTCCTATTGTGTAGTGAATACTAAACCCAAAAAATAACAATACTTATTCCTTATAACTTTTTACCAACGACCAGGGAAGAAGGAAGAAATATTTTTCATAAAATTACTTGAAGTTTTGTCCTACTTTTGTTTTTACATGGCCCTCTGCATAAATGCTTAGGTTACTTTATGCCCTCTGCCCAGCTGTCAATAGTAAATACTCTATAGTCTATACTCTGCATTAATTAACTCCTCCGTGGTCTAGTGGTATAGAGTGCGGCTCTTGACTCGGAGGTCGTGGGTTCGATTCCCGCGTTTGAAACATTTCCAAGTTTGGTTAGGACAATGCAGGCTGATCACCTGATTGTCTGACAAGTAAGATGATCCATGCGTCGGATGGGCATGTAAAATGTCGGTCCTGCGCCTGATCTCTCGCCAGTCCTGTCGGTCTGCCATCCCACTGGGTTATGAGAGTAAAGGAATAGAGAGTGCTCGTGTACTGCGCACATACTTGGGCACTATAAAATTACTCCTGCGTAGCTGGCTGGTTTCAATGAAACCGGCCACCGTCACCGAAACCGGTGTGGGAGCTATTATAATAAAGGCATATGGGTGTAACAAAAATAAGTGATAATACTAATTTAGGATGTGTATGTGTCCCTTACATAGAGTTCACTGCAAAAGTAGCAGCGCTGAAAGACAATTTTTTTTCTTCCATACATAATATTTAATTAAATACCGCAACGTAAAAATTTTTGTCAACCCTAGTATAAGCGCGCTGCGCGAGCGATGACCTTGAGGCTTGATCAGATGATCTGGAAATTAGGGTTCAGTAACGAAAGATATTTTATTTTCGAAAGAGAAGCGTGTTAGATGCATTATTACGTTAGTTTAAAAAGTGTAACACATTTGTCATATTTGATTTCTCATTTAAAATAATGTAAAAGTAAAAAAATAATATTTTTTATTATTATACAATAAAATTATTTCATACGATTAATCCAAAACAATAATGTAAAAAAGAACATTAAAATACAATCATAACAATAAACTTAGAATCTGCGGAACCCCAAACTTATAAAGTATGTGGAGCTTGTAGCTATGAATGAAAAAAATTCAGAGTAGTGTACAGTAGTGGACAGGGCTGTAGCCTGTAACTCAAAATTTTTTTCAAAGATTTCAAATGCGTTTTTCTCCAAAATCGGGTTGCGTACACGGTACAAATATTTAGTACTGCTTTTTGGATACACCTTAACTTAACCCAAGAATTACCTCAGTTAATTATTATCACTTATTTTTGTTACACCTGTATATTATGTATTCAAAGATAAAAAACTGTTGGTTTTGGTATTTTTTATTATTTTTATGTAGGTAGGTACTATTAATACAATACTTTTTTGAGTACAATAAGGTACTACATAGTAGACTATTAGTAATTGCATTCATAGATTTAAGTACCACTGATTTTACAATGTTTCAAAACAAGTATGACTGATAAAAAAGGTAAAATACTCAAGTTAACCTGTGTACATTGCAGAAAAAATATTATTATAATAATATCATAATATAATTTGTCCCAAGAATGAAGCATATCATGAAATTTAGCATATTATTTAATGATGTTCTTGGAACAAAACAAACAACTGGGGAATTTAAATGTATTTTTTTTAATTTGTGCGAGTACTAACTAGTGGAATATTTTAATTTGGAAAATAAACAGACTTTTGCATATTTTTTTTTAAGGACAACATAGTATTGACAATTCCAACACTAAACACAATAATTATTATTATAGGTCTACCAGAATCTGATGGCAAAAAGTGAGAAAATAAATTGACTCTAGCAATACAGGGGTAATTGGATTAAATATTTTGAACCCTTTTTAGGGTTCCATACCCACAAGGGTAAAAACGGGACCCTATTACTGAGTCTTCAATGTCTGTCCGTCTGTCTGTCTCCAGGCTGTAACTCAAAAACCATTATAGCGTATTTCTCCCAGAAATACAAAATTTTCTGGTGCCGCTATAACAACAAATACTAAAAACAAAATAAAGTTAATATTTAAGAGGGGTTCCCATACAACAAACATTATTTTTTTGGTCTTTTTGGCTCGTAATCCATAATGGCAATTTTTTCGAAATTTTTAAAAAATCCCCAATTATGTGTATTGTGTATACCTTAATAATAAATAATAAAGTTAAAATAAAATACATAATTAAGGGGGGCTCCCATACAAAAAACAATTTTATCCCTAGTTTCGCTCTATAACGGTACGGAACTCTTCTCGGACTCGCACTTGGCCCATTATTTTCCTTATAGCGGCTGATTTGGTGTGTGAAACATGCAAATATATAAATTTATCCAATTAATCAAGGATATTTTTTGAAAATCTGCCGTCAAAATTTGCCATCAGATTCTAGTAGACCTATATTATGATTGTAAATAATATAAATGGATTAGAGTTAGCGTACCAAAAATATTTTATTAGTAGAATAGATTGTGTTAACATAGTTTGGCACATATTTATAACATAAATTATTTCATATTGGTTTGTAAATAGGCTGATTACATAAAATTAATAATCTGGAACTATCATTAACAGCTAAGATGTAAACAGCATGGATTTAGAAAAATTCCGATATAATCGTTATACAGTAACCTACAATTGTTTTTCTATGAGGATATTATATCTAATTATTACTATTTGCTAATTACCTAGTGTATAATTAATAAACAAGAAAACTAACATAAATTTAAATTATTACCATAATTAAAACAAAAATAAATAATCATTAATTAGTAAACACCAGATTCAATAAAACTTTCACAATTAATGTGAGAACATTCCGTCTTGGATAACAAAGTCATAACCACTAAAATATGTGAATCAGTCTTTATATGTCCTATCTACTGTTTAAATTTAATCATCATCTGAGAACTTTATTTTTTTATTAGGTTTCTCAGCATTGTGGTCGTATAAGCCACTCCGGACGAATCTTTTGGCGGCTTCTACGTCGAGCTTGGGTCTGGAGTTTCTGCTCTTTATTTCTTGCCACTTCATCATACGTTCTTTTACTCGTTGGAGCTCATGCTTGATAGGATGGTCATTGGTGTCCACACCCTGGATGCGCAGTTGTATGAAGTAAAGGGAATTGAGAGTGTACACCATGAACAAATCGTATTCTATACGATCCGGCACGGTCATTTTATCATAAACTCTTTTGAGCGGTAACAATTTGTCAAGGACGTTTTGTACTTTAATTAAATTCTCTTTCAGCTCCTCACATGTGCTCGTGTATTCTTCGTCCTTCGCTAATTCACCGTATTGAAGATCCCACTCCATTGTTTGTGTTGTTTGGGTTTACTTTCTTAGTGATTTACTGCTAACCGGATGGATTTTTCCTAAAAATTTAATTTTTGAACACGTTTGTGCTTTGCAAAAATTTATTTCGCTGCAAATAACAACTGTCAAATTTGTGTCAAGTTCAAATTTCAAACGTCAATAAAAATTATCGTTGATTTCCAGACTGCATGCACACGGCACAAGTCTATTAAAGTTTAAAGCACACATCCAAAATTGTTTTAATATAAAATATTATATACAACTTCTTTAAATTTTTTGTTAAAACAAGGGGGCAAACGAGCAAACGGGTCACCAAGCAACTACCGTCGCTTATGCACACTCGTAACATTAGAAAAGCTGCAGGTGCGTTGCCAGTATTCTAAAACAGTTAAAGAAACGTGAGATTTGAGTTTAGATCTAGATAGACATGAGCTCTAGATATACTTTAATAATTATTGTAAATAAGAAATACTAATTGTTAACTAACGATCTTATTAAGTATCGCTGAACATAATATCAAGACCTTAAAGAGAAAATATTGTTAAATAAAACAAACAGCAGTACATTACAGTTTATTATAAGCACAAATAATATTTTGTAATTAGTAATGTGTACTTCACAATATTGAAAACTATTGTCAATACATTGTTTTAAAATTTATAAAGAGGCTACTGTATCGTTAACTGAATAAACTACATCATTCATCCAAATACTCGAAAGGTTCTGGTGGTTCAGGTTCTTTTTCTTCTTCGGTTTTCGGGCCAAAGGCAGCAACCGGTTCCACAAGGGCTTGCTCACCGTCTCCTGTGTGGTTAAGCATGACAATGCCGCCAATAGTGACGTCTTTGAGCGGCGTGTAGCCTGAACCGTCGACGATGGATATTCCCTTCAACTGTTGCCGCATAATCCTGGCTGGATTGGTGAGGATTTCGAAATTCGGTTCTGGTTCTTTCTTCTCCTTGGTCTCCTTATCTTCACCTTCCTTACTGTCCTTGTCCTTATCATCCTTCTTCGAATCCTTTGACGTACTCGCCTCCTTTTCGGCTTTGGCGTGTACCGTTATGTTCGGGTTGGGCGACTTGGTAGTCTTTTTGTCATCTTCGTCGACTTCCATTTTGGACACCGATGCGCTGCTAGATGACGCCGAATCGGTGCCGTGCGCGCGCCTCCTGGCGCGAGCGGCGGCGATACTCAAAACGGCAGTGGTGACTCTCTCCCTCTCCTCACGTTTCTTTTCTTCCAGTGGAGCCGGGTAGGCGTATAGCGAGGGCTTGGAATTGGACTTGAAGTCCAGCAGAGGCATCTTTAAGTCTGAGTTAAGTGCTATCAGGCAGGTGGGAGTGAATGCGAGGGAAAGGCAGTGGGCGAGTGGGAACCAATACCAGTATTGCGTGAATACTAGCATTCCCACTACTGCCAACATGTTCATGTGTCCTGTTCTGTTCTGTAGTGACACGGTCACGTTACGACCGCCTGCGTCTATGATGCCCTGGGCGAGAATAGCGCCAAACTTTGCCATAACATCCTCATGTTTGTTTGAAATGACTTGGGCATACAGTTGGCGGAAATATGTAACTTTCGGGCAGAGCACCTCAGTCTGCTGAATCAATATCATAGCTGAAGCGATGAGGGCGCCTTGTCTTACGAAGTTGACGGGATCGAATTTAACCATCGGCTCCAAAAGACCGATCGCTTCGCGGTTGCCGGTGCCAGCACAGGCAATGCCGAGAGCCATGGCAGCTCCATAACGGACATGAGGGTTGTAGGACTCTGCTAGCAGAGATACCACTGATGGACACTGTTCTGGTGTTCTGAACAACAGGAATCCAAGCGCGGTGACGGCGGCACGGCGGACGTCATCATTTACATCCGACACAGCAACATGCAGTAATGTACGAATGGAGTCATTATTCCCAGTACCACAGTAGGCCGTGGCAATAGTGTAGCAGCCAGCTCTTCTTAGTAGTGGATCTTTGTCTCTTAACAATTGTTGTACCAGAGCATCAGCTTCCTCCAAACGGCCATACATAGTAAATGCAATACCAACAGCTAAGCCTCTCAGGATTTTCTCATGCTGAGTCTCTTGAGCATATGCCACCATATCTTCAATAGCTGCTGCATGACATGATCCCAGCATCACCATGCCCATGGCTATACCAGCGGCTTCACCAGTTACTGCATCATCTTGGTACAGATTAAATTTAAGTTGTTCATAAACATCTTGCCGGTGTGTTCCCATAGCTGCTAGACCCAAACCGAGGCATCCACCATGTCGAACCATCTCATTTTGGGCATCTTTTAGTTGAGTTAAAAGATAGTCAATGATATTGGCTCCATGGTTGGCATGAATCAAACCTAATGCATATAGACCACCACCCTCCGAATAGCCTGAAGATGGCCCAGCTTCTTTAGGTAGATATGACTGCATGAGTGCCAAAGATTCATTTTCATGTCCTCTGTGGATGACTCCAAGTGATGCTGTAACCGTTAACTTAGCCCAATTGGTAGCTCTCGCCAACCACTCCAGATTATCCCTTAAAAATGTGTCACTGGTTGTTCCGGCATGCATAAATGCATTTGCTATAACTGTGGCCGTGTGGCAAATTGACACCCTTATAGCATCTTTTGTGTTCTTTAAAATAAGCATATCTGCATGATTTGACCTAATTAAGAATTGTAATTGTAATGCTATTGAAACATCACCACCCAGTATAGATATTAGCTTCTCTACTCTCCTTTGGTGTTCTTTTTCATCAGCATTTAAGCTTTCTATATCTCTTTCTGGTTTTTTAGTCTCCTCTGAAGCTGCCGGCTGGTCTACTTCCATTGAAGATTCAGGGAAAGGTCCTCCTTGTGGTTGGGGCTTGCCACCTAAAGCACTAGGTATTGGTGCAGTAATTCTTAGGGCTTGGAGAACTCTTCCAAGGAACTGTTGTGTGGCTGAGTCATATAAATCAAATGCAATTTGATAGGCCATTAGTACTGACTCCTGGGGTCCATGGGTAAGTTTGTCCAGAATTTCTGCCACAGAAAGTGCATCATCCAGGAAAATTAGACACTGGCACATATTGACATAGTCAGGGATATTCAATCCTCTGTACAAGTTGACCAGTGACCTCAGAACTGTGCTGCGGAAGCCTTTGTTTTGAAGAAGACTCATTGCCACTGTAAAGGCATACTGAAGCATTCCTGAAACATTGAAAATGTGAACATGATTTCAAATGTAAAATTCAAAATTGTAAGAAAGAGATTTACAAAGTATTTAACTTTGGGAATTGAGCAAAAGTGATGTTTAAAAAATGGAATTGTTACCATCAATCCTTTTTATAAAAACCTAAAATATGATGTTACTAATAAAATTTATAGGTTTCATTAAGTGAGTGTGAGTGTTTGATATTGAAATAAAGTTTTTCATTCAATTCATTAACTTATACCAGTTTAACTTTGCAAGACCTTTAGTAGATCAAAAATATTGAATGTAATATTTAAATTAATTTGTTAAAATGTAGAAAGATTCAATTTATGACAATAACACTAACAACTCTATACTTTGGTAATACCTCAATTGTGTGAATCACATACACAATAGATATTCAGTTGTTATGCGGCACCCGGGTGCCGCTTGGGAGTTGATGGGTCAACAGATTTACATATAATTTTTAGTGAAAAGGGGTTACATACCAGGTATATCATCAGATTTCATGATGACTTCCTCGAATATGTCCATTCTCCTCGTCTCCAGCGCCAAGCCCAACGCCTGTCTGTACTGGCCATCCTCCAGACATCTCTGGAACATCCGGTTGACGATGGCCTCCAACCGAGGATCGACTGGCTCCGCAGTTTGATCCACGAACAATATCTTTCGTTTCTGGGTGTAGAAGTCGATCGCCTTAGCGATCGTTGTGTCAACATACTCGTTCCTCGCGTTGACATCAAAGAGGTCACCAGCCCCAAGCGCGTACGTTAGCGAATCCTCAAACGCACCAAGGTGGTAGTAGACTTTACTTGCCACTAACGCAGCTAACTGATGCTGCGAGAACACTTTGTCTTCGTGAAGAATCTCAATCTTTTCAATGGACTCCGATATCTCCGGCCAAAACTCGTCGACGATGTTGTCTAATCTCTTCAAAGCAAACTCTTTTACTTCGTGTATCGGTTCGTCTAGCAGGGATATGATCCCCGCGGCTGAAGTAATATTCATTTTCGTTAATTTTCGATAACTTGAATATTAAAATAAGTTTTCTTTGTTAAATTTATGCGATTCACAATTTCGATTCACTACAAATCCACCACAAGTCTCTTTCACGATGAATTGACAATTTTGTTGTGTAAATTTGTCTCTGGAAATTGTAGATTACAAAAGGAATATTGCACAGACTAATAAGAGATACTACGAATATTGTCATTTGTCATTGGTAATTGGTTTGACGTCGAAATTTCCGAACGCATCCGAACGGCAAAAGTTATTTCTTAATAAAACTTAACCGTTAAAAGAAAAAGGCTTATGCAAGAATAAAAACTCGTTAAAAATGCAGTTTGTGTTTATTTTCACTAAACAAACAAGTAGTGTCCTCTAAAAATTGTATGGCCTAAAAATCATGCTTACAAGTTGTATTTTCAGAAACTGGTTGTGTACGTACCTACTTGTCAATGTAGGTGCTTCTTTTTTTTTTTTTTTCTTGTAATGGCACTTCGGCTTTAACCATGGCCAGTGTCGAGTATATATTATGGCGGGAAAACAATATTTTAGAATACAATTTTCAGCATCGTTATTATATATTGTCAGGTCTAAAGTCTAGTCAAAGTCTAAGTAAAAGTCATTACAGTCAGAAAGTCAAGTCGGTCGATTCAGTAAAGTGGTAGTCGCTTTACTGAAACTTTTGATGGAGTTTTGGAGGGAACACAAAATAGCACGTTTCTGGATAATGCATCACTTTCCCACACTTGTGCACGATATCGAATATCTAATGGTTAATATTCTACCAATATTACACATTAAAAACCCAATTTAACACAATTTACGGAAAATAATACAAAATCACAACATCACTCTTTCACATTCCCGACAAAATTCCTAGGTGCTTCTTGTAAGTTACAAGTACATTGACAAGTACAACACACCCCCTGTTTCTGAACGTCATTGACATTGACATTTGAGAGCTGTGATTGGTGAATTGGTACTGAGTTGTCAACTTTCTGTCAAAATCGGGGATTTTCTGTCATGCAACAGTAGCACGTAGTACGAAACAGCTGCTTACAGTGTAATAAAACATATTTTTAACATAATTTAACAAAATGTTGGACCTATTTAGCATCTTCAGCAAAGGTGGTATTGTGCTGTGGTGTTTTCAAAGCACGAGTGAAATTTTTTCGCCGTCTGTGAACGCTCTCATTCGAAATGTAATCTTACAAGTAAGTTCCATGGTTCATAACATTACTAATCAAAATTCAGAAATGATAGACGTGTACTTGTGACTCGATTATATTAGTACAGTTCAAAGTCATTGGCTCACAATATTATATCCCTTGTATGTTGAAATAAGTCACCTGTTTCATAAACAGGATAACCTTCATATTTACTTGTTTAGCCACTTTTCTTCTAAGTATATAATTTTATGCATACTGATAAAACACGGAAAAAGGAATCAAAATCAAGGCTTTAATATTAAATTCACTACTATATCTAATTAGATTCGTACTGCTATTTAAACTGTAAACAAAATATTTGATAACATACTCTCTAAGATTAATTCTTATCAAATCATTCTGCAAAACAGCATTTCAGGTATTTGTCTCAGGGGCGTTTGGCAAAAGTACATACAACAAGGAATAGTTGCACATCAAACTCTGAACGGCCCAAGTGGGCCGTGATAACATAAGAATAACAATAGATTTCTAAGAATCCGCGATCGACGGATTAAGTTTGTTAAAATATTTTTTTAATACTTGTTTCAGGAGCGTTCTGGCAACAGTACGTACAACCATAATGCATTAAGTCTCCAATACAAGTTGGATAATGAGTTTGAACTTGTGTTCGTTGTGGCATATCAACGTATCCTACAATTGTCGTACATAGACAAGTTCCTAAACGATGTCCACCTGGAATTCAGGGACAAATACAAAAATGAACTTACCAGCGGCCGGCATAACATAGATTTCGATTTCAAAACCACTTTCGATAGCGTTTTGAAACAATGTGAGCAGTGGGGTATGTATTTGTAACATTGTGTAATTATTTAATAACTTTTATCTGCTTAAGATTGAGTAATGTTAGTGTAATTTGTATGAAGTACAAAAGCAAATAGTCAATGAACAATAATTATGTTCATGAATAAGATAAAAAAATCGATAACGAAAGTGAAATGAGCTTTCATAATAAGCTAACCTCATAAATTAAAAAAAAATGTCTATGCAAATGTTATGAATTTTTTTTTGTCCTTGTCTTCCGAGTATCTTTTGTTACCATACATATTAAGTAAAACATGTGTATGCACACAGCACAATGCACATTGCACAGTAGGTATAGTTCTTTTTATTAGTAAAGGGCTAATCAATATGGCTAATACTTGACCAACAAGGTATATTAATATTTCAGCTAAGTCACAAGAGAAACTTCCAAAACAAATGAGAACATTTGAGGACTCCCAGAAGTCAAAGAAAACTGTTGCGTCCATGATTGAGCGTAAAGGGGACGAGAAATCTAAAAAGTCTGGTATGTTGAAAAAAAATCCTTCAAATATCACGACAACAAAATCACATGAAATCTAGTTAATATCTTTTATGAGTAAAATACAAGATTTCTGCTGATTTCTTGTGATTTCCGAGAGGTATTACACCCACATAATACCTCTCGGAAATTGTAGATTTGTACATTTTGCCTCTATCAAACAAAAGCCTATTTATTTAAATATAGTTTAAATAAAAATACATAAACCTGATCATTAATTAGAATTTTTTCATGAATTGTGTACACACAAAATTACAAAATATTATAGATATTAAATGTGCTTTTCAGTGAAAATTGTGGAAAACAAATCTATCACTAATGGCACCAATGAAAGTGTTTCTGATATGGAGGATGAGGTCATTGCTGCCAATCGGGCCAAGCTCGCACAAAAGTTGGCCAAAACTAAGAAGGAGACTAAGTAAGTTGTATTCTAATACTTTTTTGTAGGATTTTTATTATATTTCAAGAACCAATAAAATACAGATAAAGTATGAACCTAGAAATATTTTTATGAGGTGACCAGCATACATGATTTTTTAGGACATGTCTATTGTGTCATGAAATGTATGAAACTTAAAAATAGGGACTAAATAATCCACAGTAATTTTGTTAATTTTTACTATACAGGGTGCAATTAAACGTTCCTGCCAAATTTTTTCCAGGGCTTAGGTATTAATATTATTAGGAGAGTCGATTAAAACCAAAAGAATTGGGCTTATTTTTTTTCGATGACATTTTATCCCATTTAAAATCGTTGCAGAACAGTAACTCGCGGCGCGGGCCGCGGGCGGGGGAATGGGCGGGAGTGACGCGGGGGTTGGCGCGCGCGCGGGGACTCGTCGTCACGCGCGGCCGACGCATCGTATGACGTATCCATTAATTGTAGTGTTTTTAGGATAACTTTCGGAAGCTATTTCTCTACATTTTAGTACTGAGTGATTATAAAAGAAAAAATACGTTTATTTTTATTTTTAACAAGGATCAATATTATGTCAACATTTGGCAGAAAGGTTTAATTGCACCCTGTATTATAATGTTTATTCTTATATTGTTTCTTTATTAACAAAATTCTTTATTCATATTAACAAAATTAAAGGGATTGCTTGAGATGATTTCTCAAAAAGATAATGCCACTGCAATAATAACATTTAAATCTGTTTGCATGTGCAGTGTGTCAAGCTGCAATTTTATTGGTGCTTGAACTTGGCTAAAAATAATCTCATTTTTTAGGAAGTCCCCCAAGAGCCCGAAGCCCACGGAGCGTGTGAAGAAGCCGCGAGTGTGGGAGCTGGGCGGCAATAACCGTGATCTGCCGTCGCTGGATTTCAGCACCGATAAGGAGGGCGATGTGGAAGTCGTGCAGGATACGCAGGTAAGGACAGGAATATACGAAACTTAAACTAAAAACTTTTTAGAACGAAGTTCGCGCGTTGCGAAAGGGGGCTAGACAGAAAAAATTAAGACGAAAAGTTGTAGGTTGTAACGACACTTTTTGCTATAGTCGTAAGCCGTGCGGTAGCGCGTGTTTCTCTCTCTCTCTCGCATTAAACAGTGTGGTGTAGCGACGATTTTTTTGAGTGTATACAGGTTTTTTGTACATAAGAAATAACTCCGTTCCATCCAGCCTTGACACCTCTCAAGTTTTTTTTTAAACTTTTCTTCCGCTCATCAGATCGTGGGTCAAATGGCGGGTGCTATCCGCGACCTGGAGGTGGAGTCAGCAAGCAGCAGCGAGGACGAGGTGGAGGACACGCCCAGCCCCAAGAAGAGCGGCGGCATGTTCGGTATATTTAAGGGTATGTACTGAAGTACCCCCTTAGGGGTCACCCCTTAGTTGGCTGTCACGTCAAAATGGATTCGCTAGTTTCTATAGCGATGCCAAAAATACATAATATGTGGTATATTATATCATATCGCGATATCTCATCGCATGCGCCATGAAACTTAGCGATGCGCTATGTCAATTAATACTAAATTAGATGTCAAAATTTGTGATAAAATTGTTCGGCGTGCATCCGTTGTCTGATTGCCATATAACACAAGTTTTTACTATTAGCATGGGATTAGACGACGTGATGTACGCTACCTTGCTTTTATACTATTGTATATTACTTTTATACTATTGTATATTATTGTATGGTTAATTAAAGAATTTGAATTTGAAAAATATATACTATATGTATTTTTGACATCTAAGTTCGCTGTCGAAACTAACGAATGCAATTTGACTAAGCACGTTATACTCCGCGTTCCATTTGATGTTAAAAATCGGCCAAGTGCGAGTCGGACTCGAGCACGAAGGGTTCCGTACCACAAAAATGACTGAAAATTGTGTTTTTTGTATGGGAGCCCCCCTTAAATTTATTAAAATTTTACTATAAATTATTAAATTGCAAATAAAATTGAGTATTTCTTGAATATTTCAAGTGCCTATTGTTAGCTGTTATTTATATCGAGAAAAAAATAGCAAAAAAATCAAGTTTGTTGTATGGAAGCCGGAAGCCCCCCTTAAATATTTAATTTATTTTGTTTTCAGTATTTGTTGTTATAGCGGCAACAGACATACACAATCTGTGAAAATTTCAAAAGTCTAGCGGTTCTTGAGTTACAGCCTGAAGACATACAGACAGACAGACAGACGGACAGACATCGAAGTCTTAGTAATAGGGTCCCGTTTTAACCCTTTGGGTACGGAACTCTAAAAACGATCAAAATGCTCATGTTTTTATTTTGAGCGTTTAGATCGTCAAATGGAACGCGGGGATAGTTTCTAACTCTATTTAAATGTCAACCAGGTCTGGTGGGGTCCAAGGCGCTGACGGAGGAGTCGATGCGGCCTGTGCTGGACAAGCTGCGCGACCACCTCATAGGCAAGAACGTAGCTGCCGACATCGCCAATAAGCTGTGCGACTCCGTAGCTGTCAAGTTGGAGGGGAAGGTACGAATATTCAATATTAGATATTATGATATTGAATGTACCTACTGTAACTTCTTGGTGGAAATTCATGTTCAATAATACTTATACTTACACTTTTCTTGCACTTATTCCACTATATTTATACACTAAATAAAGTGGAATAAGTGCAAGAAAAGTGAATAATTATTGAATAGAATATATGAATATAGGTTTTTTTTCACATTGATAGAAACAATTTTTTTAACTTAACTTTTCCTCTAATTTTGGCACCAGTGTGTATCAGTATAACGAGTAGTGCCAATGATTGGGAAAGTTTTCCCTACTCCCTGTATTTTAGAGCAACGATAAGAAAAAACTTCCATTCAATATCATCTCCTTTCTTTCACACGGAATATGACAGTCATATTATTCATATGTAACAAAAGAACTATGAAGTTTGAACCATCGGCGCGCGGGTAAGATACGAAAAAGGCTATTTTAATGTAACTAATTACATTTTATTATAATTTTCTGACGCCCATAATCCATATCCCTTCTATTAAACAAGTTGTTTCGTCAGATTAAAGGTAATATCGTTACAAATTGTTCATTTTTACCGATTTAAATTCATATATTATTTCATGTGATACTTGTGCATTTAAAATTTTAATTTACAATAACTATCCCTATTTTCAGGTACTCGGTACATTCGACAGTGTGGCCAAAACAATCCGCGCTACACTCACGGAGTCCCTCGTACAGATATTGTCGCCCAAACGCCGTGTCGACATACTGAGAGACTGTTTGCACGCTAAGGAGCAGGGAAGACCTTATGTCATGTCGTTCTGTGGGGTAAGTTTAATAGAGTTCACAACGCATGATACTATCGAGAAGTTGATTCCTAGGCAGAGGGGGGACCTACGTAGATTGGTCGCGTTAAGGGTCAATTTATAATAGCGCAGAGTCGGAGCGCATCGAAGCGTCAAATTCGCAACAAGTCGAACGAATGCGCGCGAGTTCGCCAGAATGCTGTAGGTATGTAATGACGCGTAGATTCGCTTGTGGGCGCATGGATGCGCGAGAATGCGCGCGCACCAAAAAGCGCTGGTCAAGCGAATTCGCGCGAGTGTGTGCCAATGCGCGTGCCTTTTTAAATTCTCAGAAGTAATATGTGCGTTAATGCTATGGGGTTAAGGTTGAATTTGTTATTTTTCTTCGATGCGCTTCGACTGCGCTAGTATTAATTGACCCTTATATAGCAGTATAATATTTGTCACGAAAAAATTCTCAAAATCTTGTAATTTGCAGGTGAACGGTGTAGGCAAGTCCACCAACCTCGCCAAGATCTGCTTCTGGCTGATCGAGAACAACCTGTCCGTGCTGATAGCGGCGTGCGACACGTTCCGCGCTGGCGCCGTCGAGCAGCTGCGCACGCACGTGCGGCGCCTGCTCGCGTTGCACCCGCCACAGGTGCACAACCGCACCATGGTGCACCTCTACGAGCGTGGTTACGGTACGTACTCATGCGTACATGCACGCACACGCGTCTGCACATACGTACATACACGCACACGCGTGCGCACAAGCATACAATGAAAAAAATTTCTTCAATAAACTTCTCTGATAGTACATACACGCACGCGCGCACACACACGCATGCACATAGAGTGACACATACTGATAGTACATATAGAGAAATATTATTACCAAATTTAACACGTAGTGAAACAAGTTTTTAGTTATGAATGATAAAGGTGTCTCCAAATGGTCCATGTAATATTACACACTGTGCTGTTAGCCATTCCAGTTACTTGAACTTGACTTGGCACGCTACCGCTTGTCTAGACTTATGTGGCCGGGCCGGGCGTCTAGCCATTCCAATAATAAAAAAGGCAATTGCATTGTTCTATGATACCGGTGGGCAGTAGCCTAGAATCATTATGCGAGTGGGAAACCAATAATAGATATTGACATAAAATTACAAGTTACGACTTGATTTATCACAAATACCAACTCCAATTCCAGGCAAAGACGCGGCCGGCATCGCTATGGAGGCCATCAAATACGCGGCGGACTCCAAAATCGACGTGGTATTAATCGATACAGCCGGCCGTATGCAGGACAACGAACCATTAATGCGAGCGCTCGCTAAACTCATCAAGGTGAACGAACCGGATTTGGTTCTCTTTGTTGGTGAGGCCTTGGTTGGAAATGAAGCGGTCGATCAGCTGGTTAAGTTCAACCAGGCGTTGGCTGATCACAGTTCCTCTACTAACCCTCACGTTATAGACGGTATTGTGCTGACTAAATTCGATACTATTGATGATAAAGTAGGCGCCGCCATATCTATGACATATATAACTGGACAACCGATAGTATTCGTTGGCACCGGTCAGACTTATACCGATTTGAAGGCACTAAATGCTAATGCTGTTGTCAATGCGTTGATGAAGTAAATATCAAAATATTTCCATAATATAGTAACTGTAATAATCGAATTTTGGTAAATTTTATGCAACTTACTTATTTAACGGATTTACGCGTTTTGGACATAGTCGTGTTCGGCTGACTAATTGCAGCTGCGATTCTTTGATAACGTTTCCAATTTATTAACATCTGTCTTAAATTTTGTTGTCTAAAAGCAAACGAATTCGACAAACTTTAAAGCTGTATTTAATGTAACATACAATTATTTGTCACAAAGAATTTCCAATCTTGTAATATCTTCATGAACCCGCAGATAAAATGTTTTTAATAGTTTACTCAATCTTAAAATTTTTCTACGCAGCTATTGTAAATTAATAATTAATGTATTACGAAATTTATCACATGCATAAAAATGTGAATTGATTATAGGAATGTCCTAATTTTTCCTTAATCATCTGAAACCTACTTTTGTATCATACACTTTCATGTCAATTGTATATTGTTAATATCTTTCCTCATTTCAATATTAGTATTATGAATGTCCTAAAAATCTTAGTATTTATTTTAGAGCACTACCCTATTCTATTCCTTAGTAGTAACTTTTCTGCCATCATTAACATAGAATATTATAATATGGTGACGGTTCTAACTTTCTGAATTTATTTTGTTATGATTGTTTTGATGAAATATATTTTTATATTGTCGCATGTAGTAATAATGATACTCGTAATAATTGTTTATTATTTTCAATTTCCCACCTGTTTATGCTTTGTATTAGGTAGTGGCTTTACTGAAGCTTTCTATATTTTTTCCCTAAAAAGGACCAGGTAATTTAGCAGCAAAAGATATAATATTTTGCTATGACATTTGATATCATAATATGTTTCAATTCAAAGTGCCTTTAACCAGCAGAAAATAAAGGCATGTTATTCCACAATATTACGTCACTGCCTTATAAATATCACGACGAATAGAGTACTGGAAAATTCCATTAATATATTATTATTTGGTTACAATTTACAATATATAATAAATTATTGATATAGATTTATAATATTATAATTTTTATATTATTATGTTTGTTGAATATTGAAATGTGAAGTCCACAAATGTGGATTAACGTGGGTACCTGTTATTTTAAATAAATTTTTGAACATGAATTATTCTTTTATTAACATAGGGCAAGGATATTTAAAAAATCAAATATGGACAACATTTATTTATTATCCTTAACATTAATCATATTAAACTTATGACTATTAATTATAAGTAACATATTTTTTTTATCTGGAGACATGATATTATGTCCAAATTATTAACAATAAAAAACTGAAATTATAAAAAAAATACTCAACAAATTGGCTTTTTTACAAAAGAACTTTTATTCATTATTAAGACAGACTATCTCTGGCCTTTTTGGTAACCTAACCTTGAGTGCGTTTAGGACATTTTTCTGACTATAGTGAATCGGCGTGTCAATTCGTCACAAATTAACAAACAGATTTATATTTGCATTATGATATTATATTTTACAGCAGACATCATTGTTTGACTTACATCGTCTGTCATTTCTAAAAAAAACTAAGATTGTCGACAAGTATTAACAGATCGGCGTACTCTTTTATATAAGATATTAAAAATGCAATTATTGACTTGAGCAGTAACAAAATTTTGTAGTAAATCTTTACTTACACAAAATAGTAGTAGAAAGATCAAATATCACAGACTTGTTGAATTATTTACATTATTTCAACAAAACTTATAACATTTGTTTGGTATTCAACAAAAAAAAACTTATTTTACATCCTTACGTCACTTCTGTTATTAGTACAAAGATATTCTATGCAGTACATGGTGGTAATAGTCGTTCAATTTTTTTGTTTTTGACTGTCAAGCGACTTTTCTAACATATCTGACAAATACAAAACGTTGTTCCCTTACTATTCAGAGTATGGCTCCATTTGGCAATGAGTTGACTTAATTCGTTAATGAGAATAAGGGCCTGCTTCACCACTTCCTGATAAGTGCCGAATAGGCTATTCATGACTTTTTTGACAGATTCTTCATACTCGATCTGTCAAGTTAATTGGTGGATAGCCTATTCGGCACTTATCAGGAAGAGGTGAAACAGGCCCTAAAAGCTAAGAATAAACAAATAGATTTGAGCACCATAACTAAAAACTTAAAAAAAGACAAATTCTTCTCAGTACAAAAATATTCTGTCGTCATGAATCATGATGTACGTAGTTTCTTTACTTTCTCATCCCCATACCGCGACCTGGAAACACAAGAAAAATTACTAATAACAGAACATAATTTACTGCCTATGAATTTTGGATTTGAGACTTTAGTTTACTTTTTATACCTACTAAAAATAGCACAAAAGAGTTTCTTACAGTACTCCTAAATTAATAATGCGCAATTGTTGATGTATATTTGAAATTCCCGCGTTTTCGTGTCAAAGTTATTTTTTTTTTGTGCCTTTCTTGTTTTTGCTCTGTGTAAAAATCCTTCTCTCTGCTAAAATCTGTACTGCTGTAAAGTTCTCATATCAGTAAAAATAAAACGAAAGTTATATAGAAATAACTGTTTTATTACAACAGCAATGCGCATACAAATCTTCGCCAATTGTCGTAATCACGAAAACACCCGAATCTATGAAACGTAAGAGCCCCAAGCAACGCACTTGCATTTTGCACCTTGTTCAAAGGAAATAGAAGTAATTATATCATATAGTCGGTACCACAGTATAGCAATATAATATCCCTACAGTAACGAAACGCCTTTGATGTCGCACGATGCCGCCACCGGTGTAAGTACCAAGCAGATATGCCAGGGTTGCCACTTGCCACAAAACGGGAAATAAAATAAAAATAAAATATTGTGCTTGTAATTAATCAGCGTGTTATATTTACATATTATGTCGTACTGCCAGATATTTACGTGAAACTTTATTTTTAGATGATTTGAGTTCTTTACTAGATGATGCGCGCAACTCCGTTGTGCCAAAACTCGTTAATCGCACGGGAACCGTACATTTTTCCAGGACA
The DNA here is from genome assembly GCA_905404155.3 of Plebejus argus. NCBI lineage: Eukaryota > Metazoa > Arthropoda > Insecta > Lepidoptera > Lycaenidae > Plebejus > Plebejus argus. The sequence goes on from FR989943.1 coordinate 11,445,215, forward strand.
AAAAGTATCCTTTGTCTTTTCCCGGGACTCAAAGTATCTCCATGCCAAATTTCAGCAAAATCTGTCCAGCGGTTTGGGCGTGAAGAGGTAACAGACAGACAGACAGACAGACACACTTTCGCATTTATAATATTAGTAATTACTAATTAGTATGGATTTAAAAATTTAATTAAAATAGTGAAGACGCATTCGGATATATAAAATATCCAACAATAATTAATTATCATATTATAACAATTGGTAGGTACGGTAGGCCACACGTCAGGTGTAACAGAAGCACTTCAAAACTCGCTCTTATTACGTGCGCGGTAAGGGCGGTCCAAAGGTCAAAATGTTACACTTGATGTGTAGCCCTGTGTACCTAGCTAGGTAGGTACTAATTAGTATGTAACAGGGTATTCGACAGTTTTTTTTATTTTTATTCTATAAATTATTTCTCTCCTTGTTACACTTCTTACAACGTAAACAATAAAACAGAGATGCAAATTGCAAATAAATGCCACCAAGGCCAACACAATTTAGTGTGAACTGTGAGTCGATATTATATTTTATGACAATTAAATCCTTTTTGTTTTTTGAATCAGATTTACATATTCTGTACACTGAACACTTGTTATATCCCATTGTTTATAAAATAAGATGTTACAGGCTATCGTTTTACAACACAAAACACAAAACGCGCCAACGTCACACCTGCGCGCGAAGTCGTTCAAACTAGCGGAGTTTGACGGACTGGGCCCGCGCCGCCCGCTTCCCCGCGGGTACCCCTCCGTTGCTCTGCGCAAGTACATTCGTTTCACTACTGTAGGGATATTATATTGCTATACTGTGTCGGTACTCGGTGGTTGTCGCCGGTCCGTCAATTGTCTCTATTTTTTGCGCATGCGCCACAAAACTTTTTATTGCGCATGTCCAAATCATGTCATGCCATGGTTACTAAACTACAAAACAATTTTGTTTTTAAATCTTACCTCTTCCGGCACGCAGCGGTAGACTGGGATAGTCGTCTTCAGTCAGTTCTGGAGCTTGATTTATCTTAGTCGAATCTGCAAATATTTATCTAGTTAACATTCTGATTTTTTGCTATACATCCAATAATAGACTGTCTGTCATACAGAATTATTAATAATATTCTTTTTCAATTTTGAAAGAAACACTACTTTAAGCAATTTGTTTCAAAACACCTAACAAATAAAAAACGCGTTTTTTGTAATGTAATATATTTTTAACAAATATAATGTATACTTACAATCGGTTTTCGGCATTCGCAGCGGCACGTGAACTCGGGAAGATTTAGTAGCAGCTGTAGCTGTTAAAAAAAAGTTTTTACATACAGAGTATAACATTTATTATATGTATAAGAGATAATTATAGATAGACCGAAAGTTAAAGTAATAACGAACGAAACTAAATAAAAGAAGTTCTGATTAAGTTCGTTGCGAGTCCAAAGACATTAAGCTTGACCCTCGGTCACCCCTGAGATCATATCAAAGGGGTTTCGTGGTTGGTTACCACTGTTGATCGAGGTGCCACAGGAGTTGCAGTGGTGGGAATGTGTGGTGGGCCTTTTGCCCGCTTAAAAAAATACAGTTAGAAGATATATTTTCGGTACATACCAGATCGTGCGGAGTTGAAAGAGGTATCTATAGAGTCATTCATCGTTGTATTACAGGAGCTGGGTACCTGAAATAACAAGTATAGTTTCATTATTGTCTTACATACTAATGTAAAACTTTTATGTTATTATAAACGAGAAAGTGTGTCTGCATGTTACCTTTTCATATCTTTATAATTAAACTGACTTTGATGAAATCGGTACAATCGTACGAGTGTAAAGTAAGTAAAGTTGCGTACGAAGAGCCTCATTGACTTTGTACACATTGTCATGTGCCTTTTTCTGTTCGTCAAGGGCATGCGTTATAGCGCAGTCAACAGCGTGAGGCATGCCCGTGACGCGCGTTGAAATCGTAGCGCTCGCTATGACACTTTTCTTTCAACGTGGGTGGATTTTGACATGCCAAACGAAAGTTGAATAAAACGAAGATGACGAAAATTTAAGATAAAATTGCATAATGTGGACATAGCTATTAAAAACTATCTCATTTTCGTATACAGGTTGCAATTAAACCTTTCGGCCTTCGGGCTTAGGTGTCATTAGGAGAGTCCATTTAACCAATAAAAATAGGGTGTTCATTTTTTTACAACAACATATTTTATCCCACTTAAGATCGTTGCAGAACGGTCACTTCGCGGTGGTGAGTAGAGCGGGGATGACGCGGGGAGGCGCGCGCGCGGGGGGCACGTCACCCGCCGGGGACGCGTAGTGGTCATTAATTGTGGTTATTTTTAGGATAACTTTCGGGAGCTATTTTTCAACATTCTAGTAGTGAGTGATTATAAAAGCAAAATACGTGTATTTTTATTTTTAACAAGGATCATTACTTAATATATCGAAATTTGGCCGGAAGGTTTAATTGAACCCTGTATATGAGATGATATTTAACCTAGGATTAACTTAATCTTGATCTTCGAGTAGACACGAAAGTGCAATACTTACATTACAATTTCAGACAAATGTTGCTATAAAATATACTTACTCTGCCAGCGATGGCCGGTGTCAGTCTTCCCAACTTCCTCTCTTGCAGTTCTTGGATACTCTGAAATTAAACATTTCATTTTATTATTTCTTTCATATGCTAGCATTAGTAGTTTATAAACATTTATTTTTTTTACTTAAAACAGCACATTTGATAATTAATGTCAAATATTAAAATCATAATAATTAACCAAAATAGAATACACGATATTCAGTAGTTTTTCGAAACAGCAGCCTTTCCCCCGAAACTGATATCAAACTGATACGATTTTAATTAGTTCCAAATCAATCCGCAGCACGGTCGAGCGCTATTTTAGATGTCTAACTCTAAGGCCCACTTGCGCAGATCTGGGTTAAAGTTAACCTCGGGTTTAATAGTGTTTTGTCTCTTACATTCTTTATATATTTAATGAAAGAGATAACGTTTAATCCGGGGTTAACTTTAACCCAGATCTGTGCAAGTGGGCCTTAGATGTCAGAAAATGTTGAAATCGAACAGGCTCGTAAGTCAAAATCGTATCAGTTTGGTTTCAGTCTGATATCAGTTTCGGGGGTAAGGCTGCAGGTCAAGACGTTCCATACCTCCAGGTCAAAGTCACTGGGCACATGCTTCCCGGGCACAATCTCAACGTCAGCGAGCCCGCAGCACAGATCCAGCACTGTGTAGCTCCAGCGCTTGGCCCGAGACTGGGTACACTCCACAGACTTGTCCGTCTCCTCGTGATGCTGAGAAGGATAACAGAATAAATAAGTTTATTATCACATTGAAATTGATAAACTGTCTAGACAAAACAACTTACATCAAAGGTGAGACTGCACTAAGAGATATGAAACGTTAAATGACGCTTCACTACACAGCGTAGTGTACACTTGTACAGTCGCCTTGTGCGCTCTCGCCTTATTTGCTACTGCTGTCTACCACTAACAATTTTAAAAGTTAATAACAGTATGATGAATTCAAATCTCAAATAAAATGAAAATAAATTATCTCCAACTAACTACATTCCAATATCAAGCAGCCACATGAGAATAAGCAGACCGACAAACATTCGCATTTAATATTATTATTACTAGATGACCCCCGCAACTCCGTAGCGCCAAAATTCGCGTGGGAACCGTACATTTTTTTGGGATAAAAACTATCCTATGAGCTGTGACCTTTCCCGGGACTCAAAGTGCCATGCCAAATTTCAGCAAAATCGGTTCAGCGGTTTGAGCGTGAAGAGGTAACAGACAGACAGACATACTTTCGCATTTATAATATTACGAGCTTTTGCCCGCGGCCTCGCCCGCGTTAAGAAGTATTATTATATACAAACTTTCATCCCCTATTTGAACCCCTTGGGGTGAGAATTTATCAATATCCTTTCTTAGCGGGTGCCTACGTCATAACATCTACCTGCATGCCAAATTTCAGCCCGATCCGTCCAGTGGTTTGGGCTGTGCGTTGATAGATCACCATGTCAGTCAGTCACCTTTGAGTTTTATATATATATAGAAGTATGGAAGTATGGATGAAAAGCTTACCTCACATCCAATACCAGGGCTGTATTTGAAGCTATCCTTCTTCAGCTGTGCATGAGCTAATGACTCCTTCGGTAGTCCCTCGTTGGAGTGCCGTTTCAGTGCGTTTGCTAACGTGAACAGCAATGTATCCAGCTTGTATACGCGGAAAAGTGTCTCGTCCTCACCTAAATAAAATAGGTTAAAGGTGATCACACGTAGGCGCAGGAGAAAGATTAATCAAGTCTTTGGGGGAGGGCGGGAGACCTTTGCCCAGCAGTGGGACGGGTCACCTGATGGAAAGCAACTTCCGTCGTCCATGGACACTCGCAGCATCAGAAGAGATGCAGGTGCGTTGCCGGCCTTTTACGAGGGAATAGGGTTATAGGGTAGGGGAGGGCAGGGAAGGAAATAAGGGAGGGTAGGGAAAGGAAAAGGGTTGGGGATTGGGCCTCCGGTAAACTCACTCACTCGGCGAAACACAGCGCAAGCGCTGTTTCAGGCCGGTTTTCTGTGAGCCCGTGGTGTTTCTCCGGTCGAGCCGGCCCATTCGGGCCGAAGCATGGCTCTCCCACGGAACAAACACTTCTGGAAGGAATACCTACCAGCTCGATAACACATCTGCATGATGAAATCCTGCACCTGCTCCACTTTGTCGGGCATGGTGAATATCGGAGGCAGCACCCTGGTGGCCTGCTTCTTCTGCTTCAGGTAATCAATGATGTTAGCCAGGATCTGGATCAGATCGCTAGGGTCGTCCTCGTCAGGCATCTGCAGACCCAACTCCTGGCTGCCGATCTTCACATCAAAGGTGTAGCCCAAAGGAATTTTACCTGGAAAGTTGAGCAGATTTAAAGGATTTGTGTCGTTTATTGTGTGGTGAATCTATAATCTATAACTATATTATAAAGCTGAAGAGTTTGCTATTTTGTTTTTTTGCTTGAACGCGATAATCTCAGAAACTACTGGGACGTAAAGAAACATTATTTTGTTGGACAGTCTAATTATCGAGGAAGGTTTTAGGCTACACAACATAACGCTGCGACAAATAGGACCGAAGAATCCGAGGAAAATGTGGAAAAAAAAAACCAGTAGAGTTATTGTTTGTACGTGTTAATCACACAAACTACTGGACTGATATTTTTTTGGATACATACTACATAGGGTACTTTTTTGAGGTAAAATGTACGGTTCATGCAAAATGCTATATCATAGCAGGCGAAGTCGCGCTGAACGTCTAGTACGTGATATTAAAAAAATTGTTGGCATTAAAGTCGCATGATAAGTGACATAGGTAGAATCACGGTAGAAACTAGAATGATAAGTTATGTAAAATAATATTATACCTAATGTAGATTGTAGCAAAATACAGATTTTAGTTGTTATGCTATGAGCATATCTACACAGGAAACCAAGGTTTGGTTTCCTGTTTCTCCTCACAACACACTGCACACATATAAATAGAAAGTCTTGTTATACAATATCATTGTTAATGAATCATAATGTAATATGATCCTGTGCATGCAACACAATCTGGCTTATAAACATTTTCTTAGAACACAATTGGTCATTATATAGTAGTTAAGCTCAAGTTTCTTAATACATACTGCGAAAAAAGATTAGGTTTTTAATAGGTCACTTATTAAAAATCGCATTGCCGCATAATATTACAATGTGAAGACTGAAGAGACCCTTAGAGCCAGTCTACACGGCGCGTTGCGTCAGCGTTGCGTCGACGCAGCGCTGCCGTTGCGTTGTTTTACATACAAATAACCAAGGTGTTCACACGGCGCACTATGTAGTCGCAACGCACACATGATGGACAGCAGCCCGCGAGACGAAGCGGGAGGGGATGTTGACTGCTTCGTAATAACGCTGCGATGACGCAGCGCCCATGTGGCCCTCAAACGGCAGCACTGCGTCGACGCAACGCTGACGCAACGCGCCGTGTGGACAGGCTCTTAATGATCCGTAAAAGAACTCGGCTCGTTAGTGGTGCAGGCGTTCGCTGCTCGTACTGCTAGCCGTGAAGTTCAAGCTTCTTGGCCGCAAGCTACCGCAAATGACAAAAAGTGAAATAAAAATGCTACTTTGGGACAGACTACCTGGTTTCATTTTCTACCGACATTGGTCTAGCGACGCATGCCGTCGCTGCTTTGTAGTGGTGTATAGCAAAATGAAACCTACAGCTATATCTTTGACATAGTACTTATAGTAACATTTTATTTGAAGTTTTGTGGGTTGCTACCGTGTTGATCAGAATGGTACCTTAAGAGGGATACTGACCCTAAAAATAAAACATAGTTCTTCTCTCTTCACACTCACGCACGTCTTTCATATTATGCCAGGTGAAAAAGGACGATGCGGAATCATCGCCAAGTTAGTTTTACTTGAATAAAAGACGAACTATAATGATTATGAAAAAAGTGTTTTGAGCAATTTTAGGTTTGATCAATGCCTTTTTAGTTATTAAAAAATATTAAAGAAATGACAGCAAACTTCGAAGATCCAAGCAAAAATGTGTCTAAAACAAGGTTTTTAGTAAAAAAGAAACTATCGTGCATTTTTTCAGTAATCGTGTTTTCGTCTTGAGCATTTAATCTTCATGAACTGAAGTTATTTGTGTAAAAAATCAGTTTTCTAGACTTTACAGATTTTGAGATCTAGGTTTATTAAGAATGTAGTCAAGTTAGGGTCAGGTGCGTTCTTAAGGATTCTTGATGTCACAAACATAATATTTTAACTTACCAGGATTTATAAGTTGGTGATAAATATCCTTAACGCCATCTCGTAGATTGAATCTCAATAAGGTGCTTTCACCAAACAGATACGCCATATTCGTTTTACAATAACTATTCACATCCATCAAATAAAAGTCCTCTTCGAGTATGCCTGAAACAATGTTAGAGTGTAAGTCTGTCAAGAAAGACGCTGAAATAAATTTTCCAAACATAATCACAATCAAATGGTAGTTTTTGCACCTTGTATTTTGACAGAGAATGTACCATTTCAAAGAATTAGGAGTCACACTGCGAGGATATTTTGGTTTCAAATTAAAGATAATATTATATTCATCTCCACGTCTATTACCATAAAATTTTTTAGCTGCATACAAAATTTTCACATTTAAATACGTTTTAACCATCACAATAATCGCAAAGGATTAAAAAATGGGGTCTGATTAGGAACCAGTATAGCTAAACTCACTGAACTAAAGAAAATAAATATACAAAAAAAAATGTTGCTTATATTTTAATCCCCTGTACGAATAGCTAAATATTTTATATAAAAATAAATAACATTTCCATATTTTATAAGAAAAATAAGAAACTTTCTCTTTCATACATTTTCGCCATATTATCAAGAACGCGGCAAGCGTCGTAACCGTACAGGCGCTGATATGAATGTTATTTTAATGTTCTAAACGTCCTGCTAATGTTCTAAACGTTCTAAACGACCTTCTTCTTTAAATGTTCTAAACGACCTGCTAATTAGGGTTCCGTACCCAAAGGGTAAAAACGGGACCCTATTACTAAGACTTCGTTGTCTGTCCGTCTGTCTGTCTCCAGGCTGTAACTCAAGAACGGTAATAGCTAGAGAGTTGAAATTTTCACAGATTATGTACATGCCGCTATAACAACAACATTTTTATATTTTGTACTTATTCATATTTTTAATTTAATAGATAACTGAATTGATGTTGATAAAATAAAATAATGTATAAATAAGAAGTTTCACACACCATTTTAATGGTAGAATGGAAGCATCAATTAGATAAGATAACACTGTTGTATTGTACTGCATTCTGTGAATAAACGATTTGATTGATTGATTGATTGTAGAAAAACGAGACACAATAGCCTTTCTATTGTTATCGAGGTAGCCGGTTACCTCTTGGGGCTTAACAGTTATTTGAAAGTTTATACATAATATTGTTGTTAATATTTTTCTGCTATAAGTTGCTAAAGTCATTTTAATAGACTTTCAAACAAAAGTTACTAAATCCAATGCCATAAAAGACAATAAAAGATTTTCTACTTACTGCCATCAAGAGTGCGGGTTTTCACCATGTTTATAATATCCTCTTTCTCATTCTTCTCAGCTTCATCCTTTTCTCGTTCCTGATTCTCTATGTGAGACAGCGGTACACCAAGAGATGTGAACTTTTCATCATTGGTGATTTTCTTTTTGGCGTCTTTAGCCATATTTTCAAATTTCGCCCGAACTGCTGGTGGTGCATCCTAATTTTTAATTTGATTATTATTATTATTTATTATTTGTAATATTATCATGTAATGAATGACAAGATATTTTCCACAAATAATGCACAAAATGCATGTCAAGCAAATAATGCAGCATTTTTTTGGGATGTCTCTACCTAAAAGTCCTAAAACTCAAAGCATCCTAATGCTAAATTTTATTCAAAGTTTTCAGTGGTTTAGGTGAAGAGACACAATTTCAAATTAATAATAATATTATCATCATGTCCAAAACACATTACTTATTATTATTGCTGATCAAATCAAGTTTGTACTGAGTCAATATCACATCAGTGGCAGTGCAACTGCAACAGTATCGGTCAGTTACCGCAGCGTTTTGGAATTTGTTTTCAAAACACAAATCTTTACCATGAAATTACGCTTCTACTGATTTTATGCTCGATGGGACAGAATATGGTGTTTCTACGAATTTCGAGTTCTTTGTTAGCAAAACTTACCTTCCACGACGGTCCGGCTGCAGTGGCTACTTCAGCGGTACTCTCGTAATGTACGCCTTTCTTTTTCTGTTCTTCCCGAAAACTTTGCATGTAAAAGAAGAATGCATTTTTTGGTGCTTTCTTCGGCATTTTATTGATTCGTAAGGAAAAAGTTATCTGTGAATTTCGTTGAAAACTTGTGTAGTAGGTACTGAATATATGTAATTTAAACTCAATCAATTATCAAGCCAAAGAAAAGGTAAATTTCAACTTGATTTCGAGATTCCGACCAAATACATATGTACTTGAATTTACAAGTTCCACAAGTCACAACTTTCGCTAATCAGTCACACCATGTGCAGTCACACAGAACCACAGAACAGATTTACTGACAATTACTGTTGTTATTGGTTGTGGTTACGTCAAATTTAGTTCTCTACAGTGCTTCCAGATTCAAAATGTGAAATTACAGTGTTGTCAGTGAAAAAATACAGGGAATCCTAAAAAAATGAAGTAAATTAGACTTACTAAATACAGTAGAATTACAGTAAAATTTTACAGATTTAAAAGAAAACAATGATTGATTTACTTATTGATTAAACGAACTTACCTTACGTGAAGTTCAATCAAAATTATACGAGGGGTTTGTCCGAAGATATTAGTATTCCTTTTTACACTAAGTAGTACACTTCTAATTGTTACCACGTCATAGCACTATTTTAGAGCCAAGAAAAAAATAACAAGTTGTCTCTGGATTGCACTTTCCTCCATATTTTCCCGCCTCTTGTCTCTGATTTACCTTTCTTCCTGTTACCTGCAACTCTCTAGATCCTTCATTTAGTTCAGAGCCAAAAAATAAAATGACATAGCTTCAGTTACTTGGGTGTTATCTACTGAGAACCAGGGTGGGTGGGAGTTCCTACTAATATCTTCGGACAAACCCCTCGTATAATTTTGATTGAACTTCACGTAAGGTAAGTTCGTTTAATCAATAATTATACTTCGGGGGTTTGTCCTCGATATTAGTATTCCTTTTTACACTAAGTAGATGTTTAGAGAACAAACAAGATATGTCATTTTATTTATGTTATATTTTTACACGCCATAATCAAAGAAAGAAAAATTTGTTACTCGTTAACATATTTTTTACATAATCTGTCATAAATTATATAACAAAATTATTTTGATCACCTTCAACAATACTTATTCGGTCTATAATATAGAAACTAGCAAAGGTCGTGGAGTTGATTGTCCAACCCGTTCGTGACGGGTACTTTATCTAGAAAAATTAGACACAATATCAACTCAATATCAATGCAATCTATCTATACTCAAGGTTTGGCTTGATACCCAGGATTATACGGTTTTCTAAATCGAATTTTAAAAACATTATAATTTCTGAAAAATAGATAATATTTTGTTTACATAAGAAAATAAGATTTTGGCTGGACAGATTTGAAGATTTCTCTAGAAAATAATATGGTGAATGTAAAATTGGATTGCATTCTTTTAGGATTAGAATCAAAGAACTAATTAGAATAATTATTAAATCAATTATTTTTATTAGAATCTCTTTCTCTTGTACATCTCTTTTAAAGTTCATAAGAAGATGAAATATCATTAGGCTCATCATTAGGATGTAACGACCCTAAATAATTCAAAATTATAATAATAACATCTCTTAATATATCTCCAAATAAGCCAGAGCTTTTGATAGTAAACGAAATATAATACAATTTATTGTATTCTTTTTTTTTTTGACATATTTGTACTCATAGACTTTAATATTTTTTATTTTATTTATTAAAAAATAAATATTTAGTCTATCATATCACGTGATCGCAAACAGCCATCACAGGATATTACGTCACGATCTCCAAAACATTGTGTGTGACAGTGACATTTCGATGTCAAATCCATACAAAGATTTTTGTTGTTTGGAGGCATGGAGGACCGTGATGCCCTAGAATGTAACGCGTTACATTCTTTTTTGTAAGTTAAATTATCTGATAACGACGCTACATTTAAATTCACTCTATCAACAGGATGAAAGACCCATTATTGCCGCCCGGATAACCCGCGACAACGACGGTAGTTGAACTGAAATTAATAATATTTGATATATTATATACACGCTATTGTATATTATACAAATATACACGCTACTGGACGGAAAGCGTAAAAATAATATTGTGACCAAATCACTGTAAAAGCGTCAATTATAATTGCATCAGGGTCTTTTTGGTTTATTTGATTTTTGCAAATAAATCGATGTCTGCAGACACAACTAAAGTTGAAACTATTTGGCGGAACCCTGTTTCCAATATCTCCCACTCTGTATCGGGGTGTATTTTTCGAGATTCCAGACCCGCAACAAAAAATCTGCAGATTTAATATAATATTATGCTCCTGTAATCAGAGACCAGACATGTATGTCTGGTCTCTGCTGTAATGTATAATTTTTCTTTCCTCGCCCCATTGCCCAATTTCTTTATTTATTTTATGGAGTGTGGGCAATCGTATTCCACCCATACGGTTAACATAACTAACGACCATAATATTTAACAACTATTACAAAATTTTTAATACAAAATAAGCTCCTCCTCCTGCCATGGACCCTCACAGGCTTCCCGCCATCCCGTTGTTGAGGCGTCAGAATAAATTTCACGACAAAAATTATGGTCTTGAATTTTTCTAAATTATACGTCAAATAGTTTTTGGATTGTCCTCTTGCATAATTCAAAATCTTAAATATTTCCTTGAACTTGGGTGGATACACAAATATGAGTATTATTTTTTATTCGACTCGCTGGAGGCACTTTCGCCGACTTTCGCGTCCCTAGATAGAGACAAGAAACAATATTTTTTAGATGTCAATTTTAAAACTGTACGCAAGTCTTCCATCTTAGAATGTTTATCTTTGTGTAAACCAGATTTTGGCAGAATAAAAAACACTATCAAGTGCTGTCCTAGCGAATTTATATTAATAAATTCGTTATGACTATGGTCACATAGTATTAGGTACTAACGGATTTTGATTTAATTACTGCATAACGTGTTATTTTATAACCAATCCACCAACATATTTAGGTTTTTGTTATCATCCAGTATCGACCATAAAAACTAAGACGACCTACATAGGCCATAGCTGTGGATAGCTTCGTCTATCGCTTCCGTGGTTGTCGCTGTCGATGAGTCATGACTCAATATGACAACGCGATCTACGAGCTCCCTTGAGACGGGAGTTGTTTCTGGGGTGGATGATTCCGTGACGTTCTGGTTGATGGAACCGAACGCTGTTGATGGGTCGACTGGCCTGTGAACTGCTTCCGCTTCCCAGGCGTCGTCTAATGAGTCCCATGGCTGTATTTTTCAAGCTACTTTAGGTGACTCGTAAATCGTGACTGCTTTAGCTAACTTAAGCGTTTCAGCGAGATTATCTCTAAAATCTAAATAAATACTTCATAATTTTTGCGTTATGCTAAATGATCTATAATTGTAGCTAAAGCAAAATTATACGAGCTATGGAATAATAAAACACGTCACTTAAAAGACGTGTAGCGTCTATTAGCTTTCGTAATAATTTGTGATCAGGTGAATCATTAGAATTAATTTTTTGATGTGATCACATGGCTCAAACAAAAAATAACAGTTGAAACACTTTTTTGGCGCCATTGTCTAGACTCTAGCGCAATCTATAAAATGGCCAGATTTTCCGCTGTGTGGGAATATACGTGGAGGCCAAAGGAAGATCTTCCGACCGAGCGAGGTGTTATGCTCGGTCAGGCCGGAGCCCTCTTTTATGATATTTCAGAAAAACCTTCATTTCCACGTTCAATCCCGGTGTCGCTATTTAATATTACCTTGATCGTGAGTATCGCAGACCCAATGGATATGCAATTGTTATGCGGCTGCCAACTACCGCTTGGGGATTGATAAAATAATTGACAGTTACGACTACCAGATATTTTTTAAAAATAAATCACGTTTCTCTATTTTTTCTATACCAGATGTTCAAATGTAATTTAATTTAGCTGCCAATTCAATATTGATTTTCGGTCCATCATTATTTGCAATAGTAATAGGATCACTGTCCAAAACTCCAAAAAATACCGGATTCATATCCGTATTACTTTGTTTTTCTACAACGAGTTGCTCTTGAGCACCGGAAGTAGATGGCATGGTTAAAAACATATCCTCGTTAATCGTCTGTTCTAGATTTTCAGTAGCAAAATGATTATCTAAAATTAGAAATGCATTTTTTTTAAGCTACCCTCAATTTGTCAATGCGGCAAATAATTTTACAGATTATTATGAATGTAATAATTTTATAATGCGGCAAGTAGTCCCATCGACTATTGTATACTTGCAAAATAAATTTAATATTGCGGCGAATAGTCCTACAGACTACCCTGAGTGCAATAATATAAAATGCAAAATAAATGCAATATTTCGGCGAAACAGACTACCCCGAGTGCGAATTGTAATAATATAAAATGCAAAATAAATGTAATATTGCGGCGAATAGTCCTACAGACTACCCTGAGTGCAATAATATAAAATGCAAAACAAAATATGTAATATTGCGGCGAATAGTCCTTACAGACTACCCTGAGTACAATAATATAAAATACTAGCTGTCAAGGTGAACTTCGTGTCACTTTAAAACCTTTGATGGACTTCTACCAACATTTTAAGACTAAAATCAGCCCAATCCGCTCAGCCGTCTTCGAGTTTTAGCGTGACTAAAATCCTTTTTATATATAAGTTGCGCGAATAGTCCTGCAGACTACCCTGAATGCTTTTTGTTAGGGCAGCGAGATAATCCAAGAGACTTCCTGAATTGCCCTTATTGACTTACCCGCAATTTGCAACGCGGCCAATAATCTTACAGATTAATATGAATGTAATAATTTTATAATGCGACAAATAGTCCCACAGACTATTCTGAATGCAAAATAAATGTATTTTTGCGGCGAATAGTCCTACCGACTACCCTGAGTGCAATAATTTCAATTATGCGCGAATAGTCCTGCAGACTACCCTGAATGCATTTTTGTTAGGGCGGCGAGATAATCCTAGAGACTCCCTGAATTGCCCTTATTGACATACCCGCAATTTGCAACGCGGTCAATAATCTTACAGATTATTATGATTGTAAATAATTTTATAATGGGACAGATAGTCCCACAGAGTAATCCGAATGCAAAATAAATGTATTATTGCGGCGAATAGTCCTAAAGACTACCCTGAGTGCAATAATTTAAAATATGCGCGAATAGTCCTGCAGACTACCCTGAATGCATTTTTGTTAGGGCAGCGAGATAATCCTATAGACTCCCTGAATTGCCCTTTTTGAAAAAGAAATATCCGTCTTGTTATCTTGTAACAATCCATGTGTCACATAAAACAAAATGATAACTTACCGTTATCGTCACGTTCACCTGAAGTGGAACTGGATGACGAAGATACGCTTGATGACGAAGAGAATCGTAATCGCTGTTCTGTTTCCTCTTCTAGTCACTTTAATCACTTTATTACTATAATATTATAAAACTTTTCGTTTTTACAAAGGTATTTTAGAAACCAAAATTAGGTAGGTAGGTATGAAAATAACTTTTGTTCTAAAGTTAATTTTAGTGCGATCGTGGCAAGCACAAAAAGTGAATGAAGGATCTAGAGAGTTGCAGGTAACAGGAAGAAAGGTAAATCAGAGACAAGAGGCGGGAAAATATGGAGGAAAGTGCAATCCAGAGACAACTTGTTATTTTTTTCTTGGCTCTAAAATAGTGCTATGACGTGGTAACAATTAGAAGTGTACTACTTAGTGTAAAAAGGAATACTAATATCGAGGACAAACCCCCGAAGTATAATACAATATTTATAGCACTTTTTATTCATTTATTAATAGTGTATAACGGTTATCAGTATTCAAATTTCAAGTATGATTATTGCAATAAACTTAAGCAAAATTATACGCATTTACGTATGTATTATCTTTCAAAGGTTTGGCCATCTAGATTCTAGTGTCAAGTAGTATAATTAACGCTGAAAGCTGAAATGTTCTAGAACTTTTTTATTTAAATTACATTTAAAATTATTTACAGCTTCATGATACGTATGCTGCTCGTATTTTCCTATGTTAGACAGAGTCCAGAGACGACACGTTTTTGTTAGTTGCTTTGCTGTATACAGATTTGATTCGGGGAATTCCCATTTCCCATCAAAAGACTACTTTCGAGGTCAAAGGCCGGGTCAAAAACCATGTCTGCGTTTCGTTTAACGCAAATATATTTTATCGGAATTGAAATACAGTAAAATCCTACACTGTATTTTATCATTACAGTAGACAGTAGAAAAGTCCAAAATACAGTAAATCTACTGTAATTACAGTGAATCTGGAGGCACTGGTTCTCTACCCGAATAGGGACCGTGCAGAAACTATAGAGGGCGTCGCAATTCGACAGCAGCGCCACGATGCGAGTAAAAGACGTAACTTGTGAGTGACTTTGACTTCGCATTCTCCTTGACCCTGGCTAGTTTATGAGTGTTTTTTTATGTTTTACACTATAAAATGATATAATACTTACACTCCCAAGTGGCCACATGCGGCCGCGAGAACGACAGATTTCCAAGAATCCGCGATCGAAATATTAAAGTTAAAGACTAGATGACGCCCGCAACTCCGTTGCGCCAAAAATCATTTATCGCGCGAGAACCGTACATTTTCCCGGGATAAAATGTCCTTTCCCAGGGTTCAAAGTAAATCCATACCAAATTTCAGCAAAATTGGTTCAGCGGTTTGGGCGTGAAGTGCTAACAGACAGACACACTTTCGCATTTATAATATTAAGTATATTTTTATAATATTAAATATAATATTAAGGGTTTCTACTTTCTACCCGTAAACAAAGAATGGAAGAGTGAATAAAAATGTATAAAGCTTATCTAGTTAACTAAGAAAATATCTGAAAAAGTAATTAATAGCATCCATCAGCATAGAAAGTAAAAACTTGATAAATATTGCAATAAAATAATGAAGCTATGCAAAAATACTTATATTAATTACTGAAAATGCTTGTGGATTAATAAAATAAAACAAGTTCACTAAAATAAATGCTTTTATTTCAACCTTCTGCGATTCGATCGATACCATCTTCACAACTTTTGTCTGTCACTATTTTTAACTAATTTCAGTCTGGATCTCATAAGTGTAAACACCATTTAGGTATGTATTCTTTAAATAACACACAAAGACTGCACTACTAATCTTTTTCTTACTTGAAGAATCATCCTTTTGAGAACCAACACTTTGACAAGATGGTTCAAGTTCAATACTATCCTCAGTGTTGAATTCCTGGCAGGACTTCTCCAAATTATCCTTACTTTTGATGCAACTTTATATGAGCGGTGCCTATGTATGATGGAAGCCAGTTTGGATGTTTACTGAAAGAAAGCAATGGTTATAGGTTATGTTCATATTGTGTTCATAAAAAATGAATTTACGGTTATAATCTACAAAATTTAGTGTTTTTACTAGCCTACACATAACACTCATGGAACTTTTTAAATACTTACGTATATTTTTAACGCCTTTTATCCATTTCTTTCATTTTTCAATAAGCAAAGCCATGTGAATATTTTGACAGAAAAATAGTAAAATTTTACATCGTTCAATTTGCCTTTATATTTCTTGAATGAATTATAACATCCGGGAATACAACAATACATTTCAATTCTTGAAAATACTCAGAATTTGTTATGAAATCTTCTAATTTTCCGTAGCTTCACTAGAGCTTGACAGTAAAATTTTCGCAAAAGTTTCGGCTATTCGCCACTTGTGGCAGTGTCGTCGCTCTGCACGGTCCCTATAGGGACCGTGCAGAAACTATAGAGGGCGTCGTAATTCGACAGCAGCGCCACGATGCGAGTAAAAGACGTAACTTGTGAGTGACTTTGACTTCGCATTCTCCTTGACCCTGGATAGTTTATGAGTGTTTTTTATGTTTTACACTATAAAATGATATAATACTTACACTCCCAAGTGGCCACATGCGGCCGCGAGAACAACGACAGATTTCCAAGAATCCGCGATCGAAATATTAAAGTTAAAGACTAGATGACGCCCGCAACTCCGTTGCGCCAAAAATCATTTATCGCGCGAGAACCGTACATTTTCCCGGGATAAAAAGTATCCTATGTCCTTTCCCGGGGCTCAAAGTAAATCCATACCAAATTTCAGCAAAATTGGTTTAGCGGTTTGGGCGTGAAGTGCTAACAGACAGACACACTTTCGCATTTATAATTATAAGTATATTTTTATAATATTAAATATAATATTAAGGGTTTCTACTTTCTACCCGTAAACAAAGAATGGAAGAGTGAATAAAAATGTATAAAGCTTATCTAGTTAACTAAGAAAATATCTGAAAAAGTAATTAATAGCATCCATCAGCATAGAAAGTAAAAACTTGATAAATATTGCAATAAAATAATGAAGCTATGCAAAAATACTTATATTAATTACTGAAAATGCTTGTGGATTAATAAAATAAAACAAGTTCACTAAAATAAATGCTTTTATTTCAACCTTCTGCGATTCGATCGATACCATCTTCACAACTTTTGTCTGTCACTATTTTTAACTAATTTCAGTCTGGATCTCATAAGTGTAAACACCATTTAGGTATGTATTCTTTAAATAACACACAAAGACTGCACTACTAATCTTTTTCTTACTTGAAGAATCATCCTTTTGAGAACCAACACTTTGACAAGATGGTTCAAGTTCAATACTATCCTCAGTGTTGAATTCCTGGCAGGACTTCTCCAAATTATCCTTACTTTTGATGCAACTTTATATGAGCGGTGCCTATGTATGATGGAAGCCAGTTTGGATGTTTACTGAAAGAAAGCAATGGTTATAGGTTATGTTCATATTGTGTTCATAAAAAATGAATTTACGGTTATAATCTACAAAATTTAGTGTTTTTACTAGCCTACACATAACACTCATGGAACTTTTTAAATACTTACGTATATTTTTAACGCCTTTTATCCATTTCTTTCATTTTTCAATAAGCAAAGCCATGTGAATATTTTGACAGAAAAATAGTAAAATTTTACATCGTTCAATTTGCCTTTATATTTCTTGAATGAATTATAACATCCGGGAATACAACAATACATTTCAATTCTTGAAAATACTCAGAATTTGTTATGAAATCTTCTAATTTTCCGTAGCTTCACTAGAGCTTGACAGTAAAATTTTCGCAAAAGTTTCGGCTATTCGCCACTTGTGGCAGTGTCGTCGCTCTGCACGGTCCCTATAGGGACCGTGCAGAAACTATAGAGGGCGTCGTAATTCGACAGCAGCGCCACGATGCGAGTAAAAGACGTAACTTGTGAGTGACTTTGACTTCGCATTCTCCTTGACCCTGGATAGTTTATGAGTGTTTTTTATGTTTTACACTATAAAATGATATAATACTTACACTCCCAAGTGGCCACATGCGGCCGCGAGAACAACGACAGATTTCCAAGAATCCGCGATCGAAATATTAAAGTTAAAGACTAGATGACGCCCGCAACTCCGTTGCGCCAAAAATCATTTATCGCGCGAGAACCGTACATTTTCCCGGGATAAAAAGTATCCTATGTCCTTTCCCGGGGCTCAAAGTAAATCCATACCAAATTTCAGCAAAATTGGTTTAGCGGTTTGGGCGTGAAGTGCTAACAGACAGACACACTTTCGCATTTATAATTATAAGTATATTTTTATAATATTAAATATAATATTAAGGGTTTCTACTTTCTACCCGTAAACAAAGAATGGAAGAGTGAATAAAAATGTATAAAGCTTATCTAGTTAACTAAGAAAATATCTGAAAAAGTAATTAATAGCATCCATCAGCATAGAAAGTAAAAACTTGATAAATATTGCAATAAAATAATGAAGCTATGCAAAAATACTTATATTAATTATATGCTTGTGGATTAATAAAATAAAACAAGTTCACTAAAATAAATGCTTTTATTTCAACCTTCTGCGATTCGATCGATACCATCTTCACAACTTTTGTCTGTCACTATTTTTAACTAATTTCAGTCTGGACCTCATAAGTGTAAACACCATTTAGGTATGTATTCTTTACACAAAGACTGCACTACTAATCTTTTTCTTACTTGAAGAATCATCCTTTTGAGAACCAACACTTTGACAAGATGGTTCAAGTTCAATACTATCCTCAGTGTTGAATTCACGGAATATATAACACTAAAGGAAAGGGCATGTAGGCGTGGCCCGCGTGCCATAGTTTCGTCCAGCTGGACGAAACTTAACTCACTCGCTTCGCGGTCGTTGACGTCTCGTGACGTGCGCTGCCGGTGATTCTTGTACGCGTGTTTTGTTAAAAAAACCCTAAATAATGACTCGCTGTTCCATCCTTGAGTGCAAAAACAATAGTGGCACTAGTAAATTACTTCGATCAGGTGTTTCTTTACATCGGTAAGTCATTATTTACTTTTTATTAATTAAAAAATCTTTTAGAATTATCTCCATCCATTTAAACCATTAGTGTTAAAATAATAATATTACGTTTGCGCATTGTAATAAAGTCCAAAATTGTCTGACGCCTAGTCCGTTAGAATTAGAAGTGACGTCACGATCGGAACATTAGGGTTGTGACACTGTGATGTTATCGATATATCGATTTAATAATTGTACACTTATTATAATGTGGACACTTTTAATCGCAAGTTAATGAATTATTTACTCATTTAATTTATACAACCTATTATTTTCATTTTAGTTTTCCTAAAAATCCTTATGTAAAAGAGAAGTGAATTACTGCGACTGGAAGGGTCAACTGGATGCCCACGAAATCGAACTGCATTTGTTCGGATCATTTTGCAGAAAATGATATCCTCATAACAAAAAAAGGATACAGATATATAGCTCGCAATGCAGTTCCTACGAAAAAAATTATGTTTTATCAAGTAAGTATTCACACACTACACAATTTCTGGTTGTTGATTAACTGAATATTTTTCACTAGCTGTGCCCCGCGGTGTTACCCGTGGAATATTAAAAAATATAATATTATAATATATTTTACATCTTAAAAGATAAAGGGGTTCGAACATTTTTGTATGGAGCCTGGCATATCTAGCCGCCTTAGTGTTATATATTCCGTGGTTGAATTCCTGGCAGGACTTCTCCAAGTTATCCTTACTTTTGATGCAACTTTATGCCAATTAAATGAGCGGTGCCTATGTATGTATATCAATTAAGATGGAAGCCAGTTTGGATGTTTACTGAAAGAAAGCAATGGTTATAGGTTATGTTCATATTGTGTTCATAAAAAATGAATTTACGGTTATAATCTACAAAATTTAGTGTTTTTACTAGTCTACACATAACACTCATGGAACTTTTTAAATACTTACGTATATTTTTACCGCCTTTTATCCATTTCTTTCGTTTTTCAATAAGCAAAACCATGTGAATATTTTGGCAGAAAAATAGTAAAATTTTACATCGTTCGATTTGCCATTATATTTCTTGTATGTATTAGAACAACAATACATTTCAATTCTTGAAAATTCTCAGAATTTGTTAAGAAATCTTCTAATTTTCCGTAGCTTCACTAGAGCTTGACAGTAAAATTTTCGTAAAAGTTTCGGCTATTCGCCACTTGTGGCAGTGTCGTCGCTCTGCACGGTCCCTATAATGGGGGCGCTGATTCCGCTTCAAATAGGCACAAAAAGCAGGTCTGTATCAGCAATCCAGCGTACTTGTAATTTGTATAAGGCCGGCGCCACACATAGCACAAACATTTGAACACATATTTGAACACTTGTTTGTACACATGTGTAGCACGGGACTTTGAGACTTTGTTCACAGCTTTGTACAAACATTTGCACTTTGCCCTTCGATGTCGGTTTTTTGGCGCACATCAAAGAGCTCAAAGATCTATGTTCAAATGTTTGCTTACCTGCTACACATATGCGCAAAGTTCACTTGACACTTCTGTGTAGTCCATAGATAATACAATATATACATGTAGTCTGTGGTTGATCGAAGTAATAAGTATTATTTGGAGTTTTGCCGGGAATGTAAAAGAGTGATGTTGTGTTTTTGTATAATTATTTTCCTAAAATTGTGTTATTTGGGTTTTATTGTGTAATATTGGTACGGCCCGGCCGCACCTGCGTCTATCGTCCGAAGCTTCGTGCTATGAGATGATACTATTGGACGATATACGCAGATCGTCCAATAGAATCGGTTTTAGCGCGAAGCACTACGCTTATATGCGGCCGCGGCAGTAGAGTATTAACCAATATTCCTTATCGTGCACAAGTGTAGGAAAGTGATGCAATATCCAGAAACGTGCTATTTTGTGTTCTCTCTAAAACTCCATCAAAACAGTAAAGCGTCTACCACTTTACTGAATCGACTGACTTGATTCTTTGATACAGTCAAAGAATCAAGTCAGTGACTTTTTAGGGTTCCGTAGCCAAAATGGCAAAAAAGGAACCCTTATAGATTCGTCATGTCTGTCTGTCTGTCCGTCTGTCTGTCCGTCCGTCCGTATGTCACAGCCACTTTTCTCCGAAACTATTAAATATTATAAACAGAAACATATATTATAAACAGAAACGTGCTATTTTGTGTTCCCTCCAAAACTCCATCAAAAGTTTCAGTAAAGCGTCTACCACTTTACTGAATCGACTGACTTGACTTTCTGACTGTAATGACATTTACTTAGACTTTGACTAGACTTTAGACCTGATAATAATATGGAAAACGATGCTGAAAATTATTGTAATAAAAAATATTGTTTTCCTGCCATATATTATGCTCGACACTGGCCATGGCTAAAGCCGAAGTGCCATAATAAGAAAAAAAAAATTCTTGTCTGTGGTCAGTTGCCACGTCAAATCAGTCGTCCATGGTCGTCCGTCTTGTTTGACGTTCTTGCAACAACTGTGAAGTGAAAATGTATGTGAAACTTTGTGAAACATGTCTGGCAGGTTCAACATACAAGTGTTCAAATGTGTGACAAAGTCTGTGTTCAAACATTTGTGCTATGTGTGGCGCCGGTATAAATGTATTTTAGAGATCAGTGGGTGCATGCCATAAAAAAAAGTCCCAACTGTCAAATATGCTGTCAAATCAATAGATAACTGATATTGTCAGTGTAGCGCACGACGATTTTGGGGGATATAAATTATTAGATTTGGAGTTTGGACAATAATTAAATACTAAAAACTGTGAACTTTCATAGAAAAACATTTTGTTTATAAAAACTTCTAGTGATTAGTGAATATAATATTACTTCGTTTACAGTGAAAAAAATTGTCAGGTATTCTGTGTTATGAAGTATATTATTTTGGTAAGTTATTAAAATTTATCGCTTAAATCAATACAGTTCGTCGATTTAACTGTTACAAGTTTAGAATTACTTTTATTTACAATACTCCATACTTATAATGCCGGTGTGTGTGTGAGGACTCAGGGGCGTGTGGTTGTCGTAGTTTACGGGCGGGAATAGACGTCCGATTTTGCTTCCGGTTGTCTGATCAGACAACCGGATCGGATTCACTCAATACACGTCCGATTTTTGCGTCCGATTTTTTCTGAACTCAGTCGCTCTCGAGCTATCTGTGAGCTTGCACGGAGCAGAAAGACAAGATTCACCCTACATGATTTCGTTTATTTTTAGGGTTCCGTAGTCAACAAGGAACCCTTATAGTTTCGGTCTGTCCATCCGTCTGTCCGTCTGTCTGTCTGTCCGCGGTTTTGCTCAGAGACTATAAGACAACAAGTTATTGATTAATAGTCAATCAACTTAAAAAAAAATGTATTCGGCGAAGTATAAAGGAACTTTTCGTTCAAATTCCTTAGAAAGTAACTGAGATGATGTTGTTAGTGGTGTAAAACATGATAATATAATAATTAATGTACATTCATTGACCATACAAAAATTTTCAAATACTAGCGGTACTACGGAACCCTATATTGCGCGTGGCCCGAATTTTACAAGTAAAAGGCAGTCCGAACAACAACCACGCGAGACGTTCGTTCAGTATCATGCTAGAGAATAAAGTCCGTCACAGACTTAGCTATAATATATTATACTAGCTTTCCCGGCAAACGTTGTTTTGCCATATAAAGTATTTCTACTTCATCAGTTGATACAAAATCTTACCCCCTCTTTTGTTTGGGGGAGGCAATTTTATACACAAAGAATACACTAAATAATAGGAAGTAAGTCCATTAAAGAAAAATGTTTCATACAAAATGTGACTCCCTCTTTGGTTCCCTAAGAGGGGGGGGGGGGGATTTTTATACACCAGATGTTGATTTGGAAGAAGACAAATATATCTGCGAAAACCGCATTCAAATCGGATCAGTAGTTTTCGTGTGATAGTGGAACAAACATACAGACAGACAGACAAAAAACTAACCACATTTTTGGCTTCTATAGCGATCTAGTGACACCCCCCGCTTATTATTTTTTTAATATCTTTAATGTACAGAATTCACATTTCTACAGTTTTATTATATTACTAGCTGTCCCGGCAAACGTTGTTTTGCCATTTAAAGTATATTTTCTACATCATCAGTTGATACATGTTTTACCCCCTCTTTTGTCCCCTAAGAGGGTGTGGGGGGAAGGTCATACACCAGATGTTAAGTTGAAAAACACAGTTAATACCTAATATGAAGTAAGTCCACTAAAGAAAAAAGTTGTATACAAAATCTGACCCCTCTTTGGTCCCCAGAGAGGGTTGAGAGGGGAGGGGGGGGAGGATTTTTATACACCAGATGTTGAGTTGGAAGAAGACAAACATAATATATCTGTGAAAACCGTATGGAAATCGAATCAGTAGTTTTCGTGTTAAAGAAAAAAGTTTGATACAAAATCTGACCCCCTCTTTTGTCCCCTTAGAGGGGTGGGGGAAAAAAATTTTATACACCAGAATGTTAAGTTGGAAGAAGATAAATATATCTGCGAAAACCACATTCAAATCGGATCAGTATTTTTCGTGTGATGCTGGAACAAACATACAGACAGAAAGAAAGAGTGACAGACAGACAGACAGACAAAAAACTAACCACATTTTTGGCTTCTCTAGCGATGTAGTGACAAAGGTGTAATTTCGGGTGTCATTTCATATCTTTTATGTACAGAATTTTCATTTCTACAACAGAATATTGTATTCCTCCCGCACGCGCTTTGGTGACGCCTACTATCGTAATATTTTAATTTCGCCATAATTTCAAAACCAAACGTCCAATTTTAATCATTCAAAGACCAAATATTATCTACATAAACTGTACTTAGTGATAAAATAATTTATTTTGATAAGGATTAATAGCGTGAGTAAAATATATCCGTTTCAATTTAGTCAAAAAAAAATCAGGATTTTTAAATAAATAAATGGTTATTGTGCCTCACTCGACATAGATAGGTATAGTGTGTCGCGGACTTTTTTGTAGATATTTATAAGATCTACAATTACTTAGAACATTTTATGGTTCTATCTTTTATAGTTTAGGCAGCGTACGCAAAATAAGTAACTTTTCTAGCTGATTTTTTACACCTTGCGTCCGAAAAACTCAAATATCTTACGGAACCCTACTTTTTTCCAAAATAAAATGTAGCCTATGTTCAGCAGAAATAATGTAAGATTCCAATAGCAAAAGAATTTTTCAAATCGGTCCAGTAGTTTCGGAGCCTATTCGACTCAAACAAACAAACAAACAAACAAACAAACAAACAAAAAATCAAATCTTTCCTCTTTATAATAGTAGTATAGATATAGATGTATAGATTAATAATATTATGTTTATAGCTAGGCATAGTAATATATATTTTCTATACAATTTTCGCGTGACCACACACTCAGCTATAATATATTATATTTCTGGTCTCAGTGTGTTTATTTATTTATTTATTTATTTATTTATTTATACGGTTATAAGTAATATATATACGGTTGTAAGTAATATATATTTTCTATACAATTTTCGCGTGACCACACACTCAGCTATAATATATTATATTTCTGGTCTCAGTGTGTTTATTTATTTATTTATTTATTAGTCCGGTATATTAATATAATATATTATAGCTAAGTCTGTGACGGCCTTAAACTGGCAAATCGGAAGAAATAATCGGACGTCTATTGTGTCTCCGTACAAATGTATGCAGACTGCACCTTCAGACAATCGGAACGGCAGTAAAATCGGAAATGCTTTGACGCTGTTTCCGATTCTGACGTCCGATCCGGTAACCGGATCGGACGTGTATTGTGTATCCAAATAAATGTATGGCAAGAGTGCCTTCAGATAGTCTGATCAGACAACCGGATCAGACAATCGGATGAAAAAATCGGACGTCTATTCCCGCCCTACGCTTCGATATTGGGATACAAATTGTTTCCATCCGGTTTATTCAGATCACAAGTTTCCAATTATAAGAATGTACTCTGTGATCACAAGTCACACGCGCATCTAAATGTCATATTATAACCATTATAGGACTTTGCTTTTCCGGTCGAGTGTGGTAACAAGTGTTTTTTTCTATTTGTTGTTTTTCAGTACTTAATTCCGATTATTATTCATTTTTTACTGTTGAATCTTCTATTTTTGGTTCTGGGGGTGTAAATATTGTATTTGTCCTTGTGTAAGTGTTGTTTTTAAGTAGTTTTAATAGTTGTTGTTTACACATATCAGGCGTCATGGACGCCGAACCGCCCGATCCGGGGGGTGGAGGCCGTGATGATCAGGTATGCGATACACAAATAGTAGAAGCTATGGAATGTAGTAGCGTTTCAACGTCGAGAAAGCGTACGAATCCAGACAGCATCAATATAAACAGTAAGAAAGTTTCTGACAACGCCCATTCCGTTCCTTCTATACAATTGCAATATGCTAGCCCTGAATTTGAGAACAAGAAAATGTACAGTGTTGATGATGCTGCGCCGTTCTTGGTTCATGTTTCCAAACCTGAAACAGAAAACGGATCTGCATTACGACCCATGGAATTTGGACAGTTTCTTTTCAAAAATGAAGTCAAAAACATAAAAATGGACGGTATTAAGAAGGTTGGTCGAAACCGCATCTCAGTTGAGTTCACTTTAGCTGCCCATGCCAACGAATTTTTAAACTTACCTGTGCTTGCCAGTGCTGGATACATTGTGGTGATCCCATCATAATATAATGTATCTCGCATGGGTATAGTACGCGATATACCAGTTAACTGGTCGATGGAAGAGCTGGTATCTAACATTTCTGTACCACCTGGTTATGGCGAAGTTATAAGGGCCCGGAGACTGAGCCGGAAGACTTTTAATGATCAGAACCAACCTATATATGCTCCCACCAAATCCGTAGTCCTGACTTTCTCTGGTCAAAAACTCCCCCCCCGTACTTATTGCTACTTTACATCCCTTCCAGTTGAACCCTATGTCCTTCCAACTATTCAGTGCAATAAATGTTGTCGTTTTGGCCATATTAAATCCCAATGCCGTTCACAACCTAGATGTTTTAAATGCGGTCAAGCACATGAAGGTACAACTTGTGAGGTTTCCAATCTGTCTTGTTTGCTTTGTTCAGGCTCTCATGCAGCTAATAATCCGTCCTGTCCAGAACACACACGACAGAAGGAAATCAAGCTTGTCATGTCGCAGGAGAATGTCTCATATTTTGAAGCCTCAGCTCGTTTTCGTCCAGTGAGACGTTCTTTTGCAGATTCGACTAAGACCTCTCCCACTGTGATCTCCGCAACCAGCTCTAGGTCCCCACCCAAATCTCCCGCTACAACTTCCTACAGAAAAACCGTTTTTATTCCCCGCCGTCCTATTACCCCTGTGCTGCCGGGGTATGATCATCAGGCACACAGAAACATTATCGAAGAACCTGCTTCCCAATTACCTAACGGTAGTGCATATCCCTCACCTTTAGAAATCTCCCCAAACGACAACTTTATTGACTCCCTCATAAACACCCTTTCCCAACTAATCTCCCGGTTCAGTGATACCGGCCTACCGAACAAAACTCGTGCTAACTTGACTCAGCTTCTTACTACCGTCCTAAACCATGGATCAGTTCCCGATGATCCAGTGGAACTGTCGTAGCATCAGAAACAAAAAACAAGACGTTATTTTCTTAGCAAATAGATATAGGCCATCAATTATTGCCATCCAGGAGACATGGTTAAGGCCCGGCTCACGTTTTCGTGTCCCGGGCTACTCATGTTTCCGGGATGACAGAATGGATGGCAAGGCTGGAGTGGCCATTTTGGTCTCCAGTCGGTGTATATATTCCTTGTTACCTCTTCCTGTACATAGTAGTAATTTTAATATTGTGGCTGTCCGTGTTTTAAATACTGTGTATATATCTGTATATATCCCCAATCCAAATCCCACTATCCTTTCCGAGCTCTCACAGATTATTACTTCTATTACCCTCCCCCTGGTTGTATTGGGGGACTTAAATGTTCACCATACATCTTGGGGCTCCTACTTTAATGACACCAACTCCTCCCTATTAATGGACATTTTAGATGACAATAATCTGGTAGTGCTTAATGATGGATCTCCCACCCGTAGGGTTTCGCCTCTGCAGAATCCTAGGGCGGTGGTGGATCTCTCGTTGTGCTCACCGACTATTGCTTCTTTGTGTTCGTGGTCTGTCCTCCCCAGTTCCTATGGTAGCGATCATTTCCCTATCCTTGTAACAATTACCTACTCGACGAGACAGACAGTTACCCTAAATCCTCCCCGCCAAAAATTTAAGCTCGACAAAGCGAATTGGTCTGAATTCGCAATTATCACTGATTCCGAAACTAGTCGGCTCTCCTTAGACACAAATGATCCCCATGTTCAACTTGAAAGCTTAAAAAATATCCTTCTTAGAGCTGCAGAGAGGTCGATTCCTCAAAAACAAACTGGAGACCGTAGATCATCTCCTCCGTGGTGGGACAGCGAATGTACTTCAGCTTGTAAGCGCCGTAAGGATGCTGAAAAACTGTATGCTAGGTCCATGACCATGGCAAATTTTTTAAATTATAAAAAAATTTCGGCTGAGGTTTCTAAATTATTTTCAGATAAAAAGAAAGAAGGCTGGAGACAGTTTTGCTTAAGTCTCTCTCCAGCATCTAAACCCTCGATCGTTTGGAATAACATTAGGAAATTTCGCGGATCCCTTTCGGCAAGCAATTACCGTCAGTCCAATGATCCTTCTGATTGGATTGAAGCATTTTCGCGAAGGTTGGCTCCTCTGACGGCCCCATCACTTGGTGAACTTTGCGTTAGTACTTCTCAAGGATCATCTTCAAACTGGTTAGACTTACCTTTCTCTCTGGAGGAATTCCGCCTGGTTTTGAGTTCGTTGAAGGATACCGCTCCTGGGGCAGATGGAATTCCATATTCCTTTTTTGTCAATAGCGGTTCAGTCACTCAACAGCTTTGTCTGAACATCCTTAATGAAATCTACCAGTCGGAGGTTCCCCCGGATGAGTGGCGCTCCCAAATTATTTTGCCGATTCTTAAGCCGGGAAAACCAGTTGATGATCCGACTAGTTATAGACCCATAGCACTTTCGGTCACCTTAGGGAAAATTTTGGAACATCTGATCAAAAATCGACTGGAATGGTTTTTAGAGAGCCGAGGTCTGTTATCTAAAACACAGTTTGGTTTTCGAAAAGGCTTTTGCACAACAGACGGCGTAGGAATCTTAGTAACCGATATACGCATAGCCTTTTCGAAAATGGAACATGTGACGGCGGTGTTCCTGGATGTATCATCTGCATACGATAACGTCAATCTTCCAGTACTCAGGCAAAAAATGCGACAGCTGAATATCTCAGAGAGGATGACGAATTATATCTGCAATTCCCTTTCCCCCCGTACTATTACCATCACTTGTCAAAATTCCTCCCTCCCTCCCAGAACTGTTTATATAGGTCTTCCCCAGGGTAATGTCCTCAGTCCCGCCCTTTGGGGTATTTATACTTTCGACTTAGATCTATCCGTCATTAGTTTTTGCGAGATACTTCAGTATGCAGATGATATAACCATTTACATTGCCTCGAAAGATATCGCAGAATGCTCCACCCGCCTAAACACTGCCATTCAATATCTTAATGATTGGATGGATAGACATGGTCTGTCCATTTCTGTTTCTAAAAGTTCGGTTGTAGTGTTTAGTAGGTCTAAAATAATTCCAAATGTCAACATCTTCTCCAATCATCAGGTGTTCCCGGTAAAGGAGGCGACAAAATTTTTGGGCGTGTATTTAGATTCTAGGCTCA
The DNA here is from genome assembly GCA_905404155.3 of Plebejus argus. Taxonomy (NCBI): domain Eukaryota; kingdom Metazoa; phylum Arthropoda; class Insecta; order Lepidoptera; family Lycaenidae; genus Plebejus; species Plebejus argus. The sequence continues at coordinate 11,474,337 of FR989943.1, forward strand.
CTGGTGTACACCACATTAACCATGTAGTTGAAAAATGTGAGAAAAATATTAACATTCTCCGCTCACTCTCTGGTGTCTGGTGGGGTTCGCATCCTTACACGCAGAAGCTGATGTACAATGCTATTGTCCGCAGCCATTTAGATTACGGCTCTTTCCTTCTTGAACCGTGCAACAAACTTCCTCTTGGGGTTCTGGACAAGATCCAATCCAAATCCTTAAGAATAGTTCTCGGGGCCATGAAGTCCACACCAATTAATGCTCTTCAGGTTGAATGTGGGGATCCCCCACTTAACATCAGAAGGCAATACCTTTCTGACAGATTTTTGTTTAAATTATTTCAAAATTCATCCCATCCACTTCTTAATAAACTCCATACTCTTTCGCAGCTAGTAAGCTCTTCAAGCTACTGGCGGCATAAGGACCTTCCCTGCCTTTTGATTAGCTACCTTACTATTACCCGTCTTCCTTGCCCTATTTTCCAGTGCAGGCTCAATCCTCTTTTCTCCACGCCCTATAATGCACTTACATTCCATCCAAAAGTGCTTCTAAATTTTTCTATACATAAGGGCTCTCCCATGGCCAATACTCAATTTAACCACATTATTCACCAGCACTTTGAGGATTGGCTGCTTATTTTCACAGACGCTTCAAAGCTTCTGGAGAGTGGCTGTGTTGGTGTGGCTGTTTGGATACCGAAGGTTAATGTGATCTTAAATTTCAAATTACCTCCAAACTCTTCAGTGTTTACAGGGGAAACCCTGGCAATTTTGGAGGCTCTGTCGTTTGTTGAATCCCACCATCTCAACAAATCCATTATACTTTCGGATTCTAGAAGTGCCTTGGAAGCCGTAACCACCAATCAGTTTCGCTCCAGATGCAAATTCCCACTGATCCTGAAAATAAGACAGCTTCTCTTCAGGTGTCACGAACAAAACTTACAAGTAGTTCTTGCTTGGATACCAGGGCATAGCGGAATTACTGGAAATGAGGCTGTGGATTCTTATGCTAAAGACGCTATAAGTACAGGAGTGTCAAGTCAATATACAGTCTATTGCCAGGATTTGGTTCCGCTAGCCAAAACCCACATGTACAATAGCTGGCACAATATATGGGTCAGAACCAGTGAAAATAAAGGAAAACATTATTTTAATATTCAAAATTTTATTCCAGTAAGGCCATGGTTTTTTAAATTCAAAAAGGCAAGCAAAACAGTGTGTTCAACAATTTGTCGAATGAGGCTAGGACACTGCTGCACACCTGTTTTCTTAGCTAAGATTAGGGTCCGAGATAGCTCCTTATGTGAATGCGGCCTAGACGAGGGCACTCTAGACCATATTCTTTTCTCTTGCCCAAGATACCAACCTTCCTTATACGATTTCCTTCCCCCTACTATTCCTCGCCCTATCAATTTTATTTCCGTTCTGTCCTCTGTAAATACTCCCTTTGTTGAAACTTTATGTTCATATATTTATACTAACAGAATTAGATTGTAAGGTGTATAGGACTAACCCTAAATGTTTGTGTTTGTTTTAGATCCTTCAACAGACACCGTACGCGTCTCATCCATAACCTTGTTTCTCCATAAAGCCATCTCTTAAAGCAAAGTCTTTACCAAAACACTCTGATACTGGCGACTCACAAAGAAGCCATTACTTAAAAAGAAGAAGAAGATAACCATTATATCGCTATATCAAAATAAAACTAAAGGTCCCTATCTGTTGGTCAAAATCAGCAAATTTCAATGCCAAAACAAAAACTTTAATAGCTAATTAAAACCATGTAACAATTATTGCAAATCGTAAGTATATGTGTAATGTCTATCTGTAGGTTTATTATTGAGAGTTCTTTTTTACTTTTCATCCAGGAAAAATGTGCTAAACAACATTTTAGTAATTAATAATAATAATAATAATATCTATGGACGCTTCACACCACGTCAGTCTGGCCCCATGCTAAGTACCTGAAGGACTTGTGTTTCAGGTACCAGACAACGGAAATATATTTAATACTTTTATACTATACATATATTTAAGATTTTTATTATATGATAAATATATTTAATACACATCTATGACCCAGGAACTTTGAAAACTTTTTGTTCCGTCGGCGGGACTCGAACCCGCGACCTCCGGCTTAAGCTACCAACATGCTATCCACTGAGCCACAGAGGTCGTCAATTAAAACAAAACATAATATTAGATCTTAAAATGCTTAAGGAATAGGCAACAATCTTAATTCAATCCATTCTAGATAGTCAGTTGTAACATTGTTAGATTTAGACCCAGTTTCATCAAGCAATGTTAAATAAATAACGGCTTGTTAAATCAGTTAACGGCCTGTTAGAGCTATCGAGCGTTCCACCATGCCCTAATGTCATGTAAAATCGCCTAACACGGTGTTAAAATTTTAATTCCTGCTGTGGAGGTTCGTTAAATATTTAACAGGCTGTTATATGGGTCAAAACAACATCTGTCAAAGACAATATCCAATTATATATATATTATATAATATAAAAGAATCGGTTTTGACTTTTGTGTGTTTCCGGCATGTTTCACATATTATTTATTATTTTTTATAGTGATGAATAATTATTTGTTTTTATTTTGTCAAAAATTCAGCCCTCGGATTTTCCTTGACATTACAAATACTCTTGTATCAAATTACCAAGCCGAAATAAGTAATTAAAAGTTTTTATTCGGATTCATGTTTTCAGCTTTGACAGATAATAAGTATAACCCTAGTAAATTAAAAAGAATTATTGTAGCGTAACAAATGTATGCGATCAGTGATATTTTAATTTTTAATTTGGTCACATTATCTACCAGATGACGTATTAGACAAATAAGGAAGAAAATGACACATTGTAGCAGACATGTCGTATTAAACTTGTACATTGCAATTTCGTCGCCTTATAACAAGAATGAACGAATTGATAGTTGTTCACTCGTTGTTCACTTAACATTGCATTAATTACTAATCCGCTGTTAAGGGCCCGGGGTACCCTCGAAATATTCATACATTCTTAATACCAAAATCATTTTCTCATACGAAAATATTTAACATGTTTGAGTTATTTTTCAGTTTAAGATAGTAATTACCTAGGGTCCTGAACAATTTTTTTTTACAAAATATTTAAATAGGTACTAAAAAAATTTTTTTGTGTTTAAATGTTTTTTAGTAAATTTACTTCTAAATATTTAAACATCAAAAATAGACAAAAACACTAAAAAATATATAAATAAATAGTAAATTTACTACAAAATATTTAAGTAATAAAAATATTTTTTAGTTTAAATATTTTGTAGTAAATTTACTATTTATTTATATATTTTTTAGTGTTTTTGTCTATTTTTTGGTGTTTAAATATTTAATAGTAAATTTACTAAAAAATATTTAAACACAAATTTTTTTTTTAGTATTTAAATATTTTGTAAAAAAAAATTGTTCAGGACCCTAGGTAATTACTATCTTAAGCTGAAAAATAACTCAAACATGTTAAATATTTTCGTATGAGAAAATGATTTTGGTATTAAGAATGTATGAAAATTTCGAGGGTACCCCGGCCTCTTAAATTTTTACTGCGGGACATAAGCATTTTGACAGTCTGTTTAATTTTCTAATGTCCGTTAGGATTTAACAAACAGAGGTTAGTGAAATTGGATCTAAGTGACTGATGATTAAAATCTTATTTGTCGTCTTTATTAAAACGGGTTATCCAAAATTTTATTAATAAAGAGCATTAGGTTATATCATGTATACAATTTTAAATAACACCAGTATCACACAGTCAAGGACATAAAGGCTAAGATAAAAACTTGTATCACTAGTAGGAAAATAAAAATGAATAAAGATTTTTATGTATTTAATTATGCAAATTATTTAGAGTATGTATTGACTATCAGTCATTATAATGCTTCTGTTTTTGTAACATATGTGATGCAAGTTACAAAAATAATCTTTTAACAGTTTGAATCCTGAAAATATTATGTTCTTATTTAATTTATGGTCGACAATGTTAATATCATCATCACTCTCCCACTCAGTGTAGGGCCTTGTTAATCCAGAGAGGCAAAAACAAGACCCTTTGCGAATTATCGAGGCGTATGGATTATAGTATGCAATATATAATGGTAATAAAACACATGTTTAACCACAGAATACATAATTAGTACCTTATGGTACAGAAGTCTTACACCCGAGCTTAGGTATGATAAAGCGTCCGGTCACCGGACTAGTCTCAATAGGCAATCGACTTGTCGCATATGCAGCAGTCGCATTATATTATACTGCTATCTCTTATTGCCAAGGAGTTCTCTTTATGATCCCTATCATCTTTTGAAGAAAAATCCTGCAGTATAGTTTTACAAACATACCGCACAAATATAGCATCTTGTGACTAATATTTCACACCTGCTAAAAGTGACACATTAGCAGTAACTTTGTAAGCTACAGCTAATTATAGTAATCATGGCGTGATCATTGGTTTGCACTTGTTACCTAAAAGGTATTGCAATAAGATAATATCTTTGACATACTAGAGCAGAGGTTCCCAAACTCATTTGTTTCGTGGCCCACTTTCAAGGTGTTGGTGCATATAACTGTGGACCCCCTGTAACAACCCCCCCTGTAAGCTAAATTAAGGAAAAAACTGTGATTGCATGAGACAATTCACATTAGCATAATAAGCCATAGAGCATACCTTGACTGGATGCTAATGAGCACAAAATATTCTTATTGTATGCCTAGTCTGTCATTGTCTACAATATTTTAGTTGGAATATATTTATTATTATTTGTAGAATATTATACAACTCAATTTTTTCGGTTAAAAAATTGCAAATCGCTACAACTAGAAAAATAGGCATTTGTAGAGTCTCTGTTTTCACTTTTCATTTGAACTTAGAATCTGAATAACCTTAGTCGTATTACGATTACGCTTACGATGCATACGTATTCCCCCTCCCCCATACACACCCCACGTAATTTGTGGACGCCACCCTACAAAATGCGGATACAAGATCTGTAGTTTTCATACTAAATTCATATCCGCAATACACGGACCGCTCTAGAGCAGTCGCGGTGCCGAACTCGTCTTTGGCCAGACTTAAGTCAATAATTTGTTCCAGGCGTGCAGCACCATGTGGCGGCCATGAGAGCGGCGTGCCGATGACGGTATGATGTACTCGGCCAAGTGGAAGCGGGCCGCGGTGCTGCTGCTGCTCGTGTGGGTCGCCGTAACCTACCTCGTCATATCGCCGCTCAGGTATCATTCCACTGGTCACAGTAGCGGCGTTACGGGCGGTGGGGACGCTGGGCGACCGTCCTGCACCGCTCGTCGTAACGTGGAGATGCGGACTGGCCCTTAAATTGGAATGCGGCATTTCGATTCGTTCGTTTGAGTCTCAAAACGGTTTCGTGGTACGGCCCCTGGCTTTCAACTACCGAGTAAAGTGGAGAGACAGTGCAAACAGACACTTTGATTGGCCGAGAGCACTGTCTCGCCAACCTTACTACTCGTCTAAAAATTCTTGGAAGGAGGATACGTAAACATTTCTCACATAACATCAAAAGCTGACCCTAGAGTAGCCGTACAGACTAACGGCACTTGTCGACGGCTGAATAGAACGCTCTACCTGCCTGCGTAAATTCAGCATAAAATCCACCATATTCCCGAATCCGATCTTTCCGAATCGAAATCGTATCTGAATCATGGCCTTAGAATCAAATTTTCAAAAGACGTCTTATGCAATAAAGTACTCATATTCCCCAATATACCTACCTACTCTCAAATGTTAAGACGCACGCGGCACGACACTTTAAATATTAAAATAGTTATCGATCTATAATACTCGTACGGACGAAAAGTACAATGTATTGTGAAGATGGAAAAGTTTGTTCGGAAGTTTTCCATAGTAACATGCGCCATTATGTTCCCTGAAATGTCTGCTATGGATAAAGTGTGCTTTGTTGTCTTCGCATTGTGAATTTTAATTTTCGAACATTTTTTACTTTTTTTATGATAGTTGTAAACTGTCTTGGGCTTTTCTTTGTCTGGTTTTGTCACTGATAAATGCAATAAAAAATCTAATAGAATGTTTTAGTAAGGTATTGTGTTGAAAAATTAAGGAAAATGTTTTTATTAATTATAACTAGAAGATTCAACCTTGTATTTATTATAATGAGTAGTTAAAAAGAGATAAAATGTTTTATTTTTCCATAAATCCAAGGTAATAAGAAATTAATTGAATATTAGAAAAGTAATAAATTTTTATTGACGAGTGACGACGCGCGAACTCGACATGAAATCATTATGAAGACACGATGATAAGTTGTTCATTTGATTTTGAGGGTTATTATAATATCTAACATTAATGTTTTCTAGGTGCGATGGCGGTTCGGAGTCGGCGGTGGACTTTCAGGAGCGTTTGCGGACGGTGTCGGCGCAGCTCGAGACGCTCAAGAAGCAGCATGCCGGCCTCATAGCGCAGATACGACACGGGTGAGCACTTGCGAGTTGCGACCCACCTGGTGCTGCAGATAACAGCAGGCTTAGCATGGTCACCATAGAAACGGTTTCTTTCTACGGAAGAATAGACGTTTAGACAATGGAAATCCGCCATTTTGTCGATAAAATCAGTCAGTATGTCGAGTCTTTCCCATTTCTACTGTTATTATGCTAAGCCTGCAGCAGGACGATTTCGGATCTACCTAATCGGATTTGGAATTTTTACGTGCGATCATTGCAGGCCAATGGGTGTGACGAGCGTTTATTGGATGTCGCGCGATACTGTTTCAGGGGCTCTACAACGAAACAGTTTTGAGACTTAAACAATCGAATGAGAATGCCGCGTCCTACTCCAACAAACGTGAAATGACGTTGTTAGAGCAGGACGCGGCATTTTCGTTCGATTGTTTGAGTCTCAAAACAATTTCGTAGTAGGCCTCCAGTTTCCGAATCCGTGTCGAATTAGCCATCGTGAATCAGGGCCTTGGTTTACGGTTTATCCCCTTAGAAATAAAAATAGAAATATAGTTTTGCAAAGAAAATATTTTTAATGTATTATCAGACAAAAACAGCAGACTTCGTATAGTTATTCGCTGTAAAATTGTGTAAATATTTTTATTTCTAAGGTGTTAAATGTATTATATCTACTTATACTGGAAGCATATTTTTTATTATAATGTGTATTGATTTTTTATGCGATGCAGTTGAAATTGATTTCGTACTTCGTAGCATACAAATAATATTTTGTACTACATTCGTACGTATTTCATACTGCGAATCTACCTCAAAACAAGCTGGGAAATTCATAATTTTTTTCCCCACTAAAGGAGTAAAAATACCCGCTTGGGTAGAGTAAGCCAAGCAACTTCATTCTCTTTTCAAGTGATATTAGCTTTAAAATGTGTCGCGTAGCAAAACAATTGTTTTTCCTCATATAATAGTACGAGTATGAAGCGAACTGGGTATGTGGGACATGTAGTGTTCTCCACTGTAGAGGTTTCCATTCAACCGCCGAAAACAGTGACAAGCACAAAGATACGAGTTGCAAAGAGTCGGTGTTTATTTTTAGACTTACTATGTATGTGATGTTATATTCATTTTTCAATCTTTCGAGCATAGTTTGGCAATTAGAAATAATGAATTCAAAGTAAAATTGTTGTATTTTGATAAAATAAAATTTACAGTTAGGCTTTTAGGCATTAGGCAGTAGTATAGGCATTTCTTGACTGGTTTTGGAACATTTATTTCGCCACTAGATAATAAGTGAAAAAATGTGAAATATAATACACAAAGGAAGTCTTTCCTGTTTTGTTTAGAGTCCCATACTTACCATAAAGACTAACGGCCGTTCCCAATATTTGATCTATCTCTTACTTGAGATAGGAATAGCTCACATTAGACATTAGCTCCATATATTTTATGTCAATTCTATGTCAGCTGCGATCGGTTGTATGTCAAACTAGAGATAGATTGAATATAGGGAACGGCCATAACACGGAACTCGACTACGGATTATCTCTATAATTATTCCTTTTAAATTTAATAGTGCATCTATTGGCGCTCTATGAATGTGCCTAGTGGTATGTGGGCTAAGTTGAAAGCTTTCGAAATGACCTAGATAATTTTTCCGATATCTCGTCTAAATCATGTCAACACGCGACTAAGGGAGCTTTCAAGCTTTAATACCATAGTAATTTTTAGTAATCTGTAGTATTACGTTAACAATCCATACTGATATTATTAATGCGAAAGTGTCTGTCTTTCTGTCTGTTACCTCTTCACACCTAAACCGCTGGTCCGATTTTGCTGGGTATGGAAATACTTTGAGTCCCGGGAAAGGACATGATACTTTTTATACCGAAAAAATGTACGGTTCCCGCGCGATAAACGAGTTTTGGCGAAACGGAGTTGCGGGCGTCATCTAGTACTAAATATATTTCGTTTCATAAGAAAATCCTAATATGTTTTGTACAGCAACAGTCTGTCTTTAAACTGTCTTGTCTTGAGTAACCTCTTGCCTCTAGCCCTAATCGTATCTGTCTTTAGTCTACCAGCCAACTTGGACATCGACGCGGGCGCGTTGCTCCAAAACTTTGGCGGCGGCCCGTCTGAGGAGTACGAGAATCTGCGAAGGAGAATATACTCAAACACCAAGGAGATATGGTTCTTTATCAATCACGAGCTCACCAAGTTCATGGGTGATGATATGAAGACGGACCGACTGCAGGGGATTCTCGACCAACTGGCTGAAAGAAAAAGGTTGGTTTCTGCTTGTATGTACGTGTGATGTCTCTCAAGGGATTGTTAGCAATTTTCTTGTATTAGTTTGTTGGACTATCATTCAATTTTAACTCCCCAAGGAAGATAGATAAGAACATAGAAGTAATTCTAACTGAAACGTAAGCCGAAACGTGAAACGTGTGTTTCAGAAAACATAAAAAATAAGAGTAAAAGAGAAAGATGTAAGTAACTTTGGAAATTCGCTTTCCGCTCATGTTGACCTTGTCTTGGAGTCCAAATTTACTGTTGCTACCAATTTGAAAGCTTCTTTATTTATATTGCAATAAAGTAGTAATTCTAACGTCGTGAAATTGGAGTCCAAATCGATATTCATGAGCAAAAGGCAGCCTCTTTGCTTTGTCCCTATGTTACTTTAAGATGGTCTCTGCGGCCTAGACAAAGTTACACTACAATAAAACAAATATTTAAGGACATGACCCTCTTAACCCATAGAATAAATATTAAATAAAGACCGTTGTAGATACTACTCACGATTTTCAATAGTAATAAAACCGGTCATTTTATATGACCGAACGGACACTAAAATCCTTATTGTATCCCTATTCTATATCAATATACATATTATGTACATGTTTGTACATGTAATAAAATCCAAGCATGTGTAATGTGTATGGTCCAAGATATTCAAATAATGAACGAAACATCGAATTTTTTAATTCTATTTGTTTGAATCAGAATTGTTTGTTCTTGAAAATTCTGTTGGAATGTGGACAAACAATGATTCAATAGAATGTACCTACATAGATCGGAAATGCTCTTAAAACATTTCTTACTAACTGCAGAAATTATAATACATGTCTTGGGACAATAGTTTCAAAATCTATGAGTATATTTTAGTAGTGTTGTAGTTTTTTTAAATACTCGTGCTGCGTGCATCTACTCAACCAGAACCTTTATACTCTTTTATTCCCTTCTATTCCAGGTCTCTCCTCTCCGACCAGGAGAAGCTGCAGCAGCTGGATGGCTACGCGGACTGGCGGAAGACTGAGGCGGCCAACGTCAGCGACTTAGTCCAGCGACGGTTGCGATGGCTGCAGAACCCATCAGACTGTAGAGACGCGAGGAAGGTTATCTGCAACCTGAATAAGGTTAGTATATCCGCAATAGACAGAACGAACCAGTAGGCCGGCGACTTAAAACAAGCTCAAGTTGTACCACGTGGTACCCCTGCAAGCATACTATGAACGGCTCAGCAACGCATTAACCAGAGTAAACAGAACTAACTAGTAGGCCGACTCAGAAGAGATCTCGAAATTTATAGCCGGCACGCGCAGTACTAATGCGATACTGTGTTACTCAGCATTGTGAAACATGTCGAAAGTGACACTCGCGAGTCGCGCCCAACTCACAGATTCGTCCGTTTGTTTGAAGTCGAGGTACTGATTAGTTCTGTCTACTCTGCATTAACAGGGCGCGCGCAGACCGATATAAGTACGTCAAACGTATCAATATTGAGAACACTTCTTAGTCGGCCTACACGTTGGTTCTATACAGGGTGCAATTAAACCTTCCTGCCAAATTTTGATATATTGATCCTTGTTTTTTTTGTTAAATGGACTCTCCTAATGGCTAATAATACCTAAGTCCTGGAAAAAATTTGGCAGGAAGGTTTAACTGTATATTGTGGTATATCCAAGCTGACTTAAATAACCACATTACAGACTGATCTTGCGGCCGGGCCATTAGTGGCTGTGCTGACTGCTGACTATCCAGTGACAATTTGCAAAATGGAGGCATTCGATTTGCATTTCCTGTCAACATTTCTTTTGACCACGCGCCATAAGATAATATTATGAAAGTCTGAAAAAAGATAGAATTAAATAAAACTAAAAACGAACATAATTCAATGATAAAAATATTAAGTACTGCTTTCCTTCGAAGAGTCAAAATTGAAAGGCCCTCGCAGGCAGTTTTAGACATTACAATATCTGCATTCAAAATAGTAACTTCAACTACAAATTTTTTGTAGAACAAATAGAGCACATAAACTTTGGAATCCATGTAAACATTAAACATTAGATAGAGATAACATATTCTGTTACATGATACGGCTGTTATCATTTTTGACGACCTCTGTGGCTCAGTGGTGAGCGCGTCGGTAGCTCAAGCCGGGGGTCGCGGGTTCGAATCCCGCCGACGGAACAAAAAAGTTTTCAATGTTCCCGGGTCTGGATGTAAATATATTTCCGTTGTCTGGTACCTGTAACACAAGTCCTTTAGGTACTTAGCACGGGGCCAGACTGACGTGGTGTGAAGCGTCCATAGAAAAAAAAATCGTTACTGTGGATTAAACTCTAAGAGTGGGTTGCGCCGGCTTACTTTAACTATAACTTTAACTTTAACCATAACAAAATTTGAAATGAACTGTCAAATCCATAGCAAAAGTCGCCATATTTGACGATAACCTTAACCTTAACTTTAACTACGCTGATGGTGCAATTCACACTAAGAGTGAGTTGTATCAACCTACTTTGACTATAACTTTAACTTTAACCATAACAAAATGTGAAATGAACTGGTCAAATCCCTAGCAAAAGTCGCCATATTTGACGATAACCTTAACCTTAACTTTAACTACGCTGATGGTGCAATTCACCCTAAGAGTGAGTTGCATCAACCTACTTTGACTATAACTTTAACCATTACAAAATGTGAAATGAACTGGTCAAATCCCTAGCAAAAGTCGCCATATTTGACGATAACCTTAACCTTAACTATAACTGCGCTTCTGGTGCACTTCACCCTTACTGATTTTGCTGGGAAATTCATTATCTGAGTTTGTTGGGTCTGGCAAATGAGCAGCGTCACCTGATGTAACCATTACCATATATTACGTCGCTGTATATGATATGTACTTTAGTCTATTTAAGTTACGAGCACGAGTGGGCAAAAAAATTTTACATTGACTGATTTAAGCCGTCGTAACACGCCCAAACCGCTGAACCGATTTTGCTGGAATTAGGTATGGAGTTAGTCTGAGTCCCGGAAAAGGAAATAGGATACTTTTAATCCTGAAAAAATGTACGGTTCCCGTGCGATAAACGAATTGTGGCGCAACGGAGTTGCGGGCGACATCTAGTAAATTTATAAAACTGCACCTGTAACGTAGTTCAAATAACATCTAAGCAATTAGCATAATATATAAAGTATGTGGACATTTCATGTTAGCAGCACTAGCAGCAAGAGTGCAATGAACTGAAAAATACGTTATTTTTCAGTTCATTGCACTCTTGACTTTGACGAGTACTGTTATATTAACCAACAAAATAAATACTACGGTCTTGCTGTTTATTTGTGTATTATTATCAATTATCACCGATTCGGGGTATTTCTTTGATATTTAGAAAGTCCATTTTCGAAACGTCTTTCCACTTTTTTATTTAGTTTTTCCTTATAGCAAGAGAGGTTTTTTTTTCTCGGCTGCAGAATATATTCTTGAACGAGATGGAACTCTGACTGGCTCAAAAAGTCAGATTTCTACTTATAGTTTCATTAGGTGGCGTCTCAATTCGTTTATCGCAAGCAACCGTTCACTTTTCCGGGACATAAACTATCTTATGTCCTTTCCAGGGAATCAAAGTATCTCTAAACTTATCAAAATCGGTGCAGACTTTAGCCGTTTTAACGCAACGAGTTAACAGATGGACAGTTTTTCATTTTTAAAATCTCTATCTGTATGTTACTATGCAGATTGTAGTGATTGTAGATATTTAATATTAGAGGCGCGGTCTACATTATGTAGGTAGGCTAGTTAGTACTCGTGGACCAATGACGTAATGTTATCAGTTATTAGTTATCACATTTTGTGTCATAGTTTATCTGTTTTACGTTACAATGTGTCACAAATTCGACTCTATCGGTCTTATTGACGAACGAAGAATAAGACTAGAGTAACCAATCCATATTATATTCTTCATTGTCTGCTAATGCTCACATCTGAGGCTTTTTTACAGGAGTTAAAGTTATTATTTCCAATTGTTCGGAACCATACCTCCTGCAACTTTTCGCCAAAAATATACCATCCTCATCACCTTGATGAGTGACAGTCCTCCACCGTGCGTTTTTCGCGTAACATTCTGTCGCGCACTGTAAAACTCTGGAATGAGATATCCCCAGTAGTATCTCCGGATCCAGTCCTGTCTTATTCTACGCTTATCAATGGTTCGACCATCCAACTCCTATTATTTAATAGAGCTATTAGAATCATTTTATTTTAAGCATTTTTTTTTTCATATTTTAAAAGTACATCATATGTAGTTAGACTACTTAGGTTTTTAGTTTCTAATTCTACATTAAGAAGAATAACAATTGGATCGTGAACACAAAATTTTGTCTAATTTCAAACAATTTCATTGTTTAACTTGGGCTTTATAGAGATAACATTGTGGACAAGTTGTTACATAACGTCTTTATCTTTAGTTTAGTTGTGATTGCTACATGACTAATTATTATTATTGCTATCTTGTTATACAACACTAGATGGTTTCCGCGACTGCGCACAAACAAAATGAAACCATTTAAACCAAACCAACTCCGTACAAATGAAAAAGGAACCTATATCCCGTTGTTTCTGTATTATCTAACTCCTAAGAAACCCGAAGCTCAAAGCTTCAAAATCGTTCATGTATTTTCAGAGCCTAGTCGGTAACAAACAAACGACTTGGTGAGTGATACCTGAGATGACATGATGTTTAACTCAGAGATAACTTTAACCCAAATCTACGCAAGTCCGCCTAACGGCCGTTCCCAATATTTGACCTATCTCTGGTTTTGCCCTACTAGAGATAGGAATATATAGCTCTCATTAGCTATGTCCACATTGTGCCCTTTCATCTTCAATTTTCATAATCTTTTGACATTTCGAATGTCAAAAGATTATGAAAATTGAAGATGAAAGGGCACAATGTGGACATAGCTATTAGACATTAGAGACTTATATTTTATGTCAATTCAATGTCAGCTGCGATCGGTCGTATGTCAAACCAGAGATAGATTGAATATTGGGAACGGCCGTAAGTGTATAGTTCAATAATAGAGCTGTCGACATTACTCAAAAGGAGGCATAATAATAGGTGCTATCTGCTTGTCATAGTAGATACCTGTCATAACAATATAATGCTGACCTAGCATGTATTTAAACCGCCTCGAATTCAGTAGTATATATAAGTATTAGGTGGTTAGTTATTTTAATGATAATAATGTCTGTAGACTACACGTCTTGATCTATATATTTTTACCTCGGAGTCGCTAAAGTGATCTGTACGCCAACGCCAATAAAGTTCTGTTACATGTAAGAAAAGTCTGAACGAAGTTAATATATACAGTCTAGGCACAGTTGAAATTCTAACTTCTAAGGGGAGAAAGGCATTGTATACTGTTCAATGGAAACTAGGCGTAGCTTACAAAGCCTAGTACGGTCTAAGTAATAAGCATATGAACAGAGGCGCATGTATGAATAATATACTAGCCAATGTCGTTACGTCTTAATATAATCATTATCAATGTAATTAGTAAAATCGATTGAATAACGACAAGACTATAATTATAACTGTATGCGCTTCTGTAACATTGGGTTCTTACTGAAAAATTTTGAAGCCTCTGTTCCTATCGGCTTCATTGTTACCTTTTACATTTAAAAAATCGTTATCTCCAATTTCTACCTATTTTATAAAAGCAAGGACTGTACCTTAGTACGGAGTCTTATACGAATAAGTCGCTTGTTAGATATAAAGCTAGGTTGCGAATTTTGTTAAGATTTTTGTAATTTTGAAGAAGGATTCTTGTAATTTTGTCATTTTGACCAACGCTGTTCTTGAGAATCATAGGTTATCCTATTATATTATTTGACCTATGATTTTCACTTGGCATCGCAATCAATAATCTTTTTTATCTTCCAGGGCTGCGGTTTCGGCTGCCAAGTCCACCACATAGTCTACTGTCTAATATTCGCGTACGCTACCGAGCGGACCCTCATCCTCAACTCCAAGGGCTGGAGATATAACAGCAAGGGCTGGGAGTACGTCTTCCACCCTGTGTCAGACTCCTGCACTTCGGCGTATGATGATAAAGTCGTGCAGTGGCCAGGTAAATAATAAAAAAGTTTTTAAACTTGCGTACGGTACGCTCGATGGCGTATACGTATTACGTACGCCACCTGTTACGTGTGCATACGCCGCAAACCTTTTGCGTGCACGTTACCAAACGGACGTGTACGTCATTCAGCGCACGCGTACGCCATTAAAATAAAATTAAAGATATGTCAAAAACTTATTATGCAAAGATATAAATCGTTAGTATATTAATTTCAATTTACTGTAGAAAATCCAAAACTAAACTATGGCATGCTTGTAAAGAAATAAAATCGTTACCTTTTAATTTCTAGTGTCATACGACGCGAAAGTGGTGTCACTACCGTTCATCGACTCGATATTCCAGAAGCCAAAGTTCTTGCCACTCGCCATACCGTCTGACTTGGCACACAGGTACGTTGATATTTATTTTGCGGTAATGCATACGTATTGCGTATGGACATTGGCTATAGGGAATGTAAGAAGAAAAACTTATTTGATAAATAATGTAAAAATATAAAATTATAGGATAGTCCGTTTCAACGGCGACCCAGCGTCGTGGTGGATCGGCCAGATGCTAAAGTACGTGCTGAAGCCGCGAGCCGCCATGCAGAAGACGATCAATGAGACAATCGCCAAGTTGAACTTCAAGCATCCCATCGTCGGGTGAGTATAGACAGGCAAAGCAATAAAAGTGTCTCGCCCACGGTTTACTGGCTTGTAAGCAGAAATAAAGTGTTTTTGGGGCCATATCAAGTTATCAGTAATGCATGCTTGCTATTACTCCTTTCTTATCGGCTTCGCTTAGTTCCTGCATATTTCGGAAAATTGTCAACAAAATTCCTAAAAAGTCCCTTTTCAGTTTTTCTTTTACATATTGCGTCATGAGAGAACATAATTCGTTTGTAATGTATGTTTAAAAGAAGCGGTTTATATGTGTCGAATTATAGTTGACGATCGGCATTGTGCATCTACATTTAACATCTATCCTTGTCTCTTATGTCTTTCCCTCTCTTTTAGAGTCCACATTCGGCGCACGGACAAGGTGGGAACGGAAGCGGCGTTCCACCACATAGACGAGTACATGGTCCACGTGCGCGACTACTACGAACAGCTGGCGCTGACGCAGACGGTCGACGCGCGACGCGTGTACCTCGCCACGGACGACGCCAACGTGAGTGAGCGAGACCAAGACATGCGCTGTCTCTGGCCCACATCTAAAGGAGTATTTATAAACGTTTCGCATTATAATGATAACTTACCTACTTATTGTTAAAACTTTAAATATTGAAGAAAAACACTGAACATTTGATTATCTTTCAGGTATTAGAAGACGCTCGTAAGAAGTATCCAGAGTACACCTTCCTCGGCGACCCGTCAGTCGCGAAGACCGCGGCGACGCACCGCCGCTACACGCCACTGTCGCTAAGCGGACTGCTGCTCGACCTGCACCTGCTGGCGCGGTGCGACTACCTCGTATGCACGTTCAGTAGCCAGGTAGCTCACATATCTTCTTATTTGTGCAATCTTTTTTCCAACAGGGCGATGCACGTTTCATTGGACTCGGATTCGAACTGCATCGCGCGACCAACAAACGCTTGCTCGGCTTGCCGCGCTAGGCCAGTGACCGCACAGTAAAGTTTTCGAATGCATGTCGAACGGAAATCGGAATCAGCCCTCTGGAGTGATTTCTGATCTAGTATAGATGACAGATCTAGTAAATTCTAAGACGTTAAATGACGTCATTTTGTAGTAGGGTGCAAGGGTGGACGAACGTGATTTTGTGAAAAATCTTTGGTCAATTTAGAACTGTTTCTTAACATTTCACTGTCTATTTAAAGGCCAATAAACAAAAAAATATGTTTTTATTCAAGAGCTAACAACCCTCTAATTTCCAGGTTGGCCGCGTGGCGTACGAGCTGATGCAGACGAACCGCGTGGACGCGTCCGACAGCTTCTACTCGCTGGACGACATCTACTACTTCGGCGGACAGAACGCGCACGACCGCCGCGCCGTGCTGCCGCATAGCGCCAGCGACAGACAACAGATATCATTCCAGGTGAGATGGATGATATAGCACACGCATAGCTCTAAGTTAGGATAGACATAGCTACTACTTCGGCGGACAGAACGCGCACGACCACTGCACCGTGCTGCCGCATAGCGCCAGCGACAGACAGCAGATATCATTCCAGGTGAGATGGATGATATAGCACACGCATAACTCTAAGTTAGGACAGATATAGCTACTACTTCGGCGGACAGAACGCGCACGACTTCCGCGCCGTGCTGCTGCTGCATAGCGTCAGCGACAGACAGCAGATATCATTCCAGGTATGAGCGAATTGCGTGGATGCGACAGCATCTACTTGCAGTTTGATTGTACTCTTCTTTGACTCCAACAAATTTTGTTTCTCTTTCATAATTACATATTGAGATACAATCAGATCGCTATTTGCACATCGTCTTATAAACATTTTGTTGTGTCTACTACGTTTGCACATTGAAAGCAAGTGCCATAAATAGATTCGTTGCAACATAATACTATATAGTTTTATTTTCATTCTAGGTTGGTGACCTGATTGGTGTTGCTGGCAACCACTGGAATGGTTTCGGACGAGGAACTAATAAGAGAACGAATGTGGTATGTATTTGATTCATTTATTATAATGATGTATAGGTACGCAAATTACGTTTATATTCGTGCGCATGTAAACGCAATTTGCGTCCATGCACGATGCATGACATACAAACGGAAACGCTCTTTTTCTCTCAAATTCGCTTTGCTTTTGATTCAATTTATTTCAAGTATATTTCAAAGTATTTTAGACTACGACGAATCTAAGTTGGGAATATTTTAGATGTTTAATAATTAGAGTGTATTGTGTTTATTAGACCATACTGCGTATTTTAGTAAATGCTGCAGATCTAATAGATCCGTAATAATGCTCCACGTAACATATTAATCTTGTTACATATTAACTTGTAATTCTTTTATTCCAGAACGGCCTAATACCGTGGTACAAAACAGCCGATCATCTAGTGTTGTACCCGTTCCCTGAGTACAAGCAAGTCCCCATGTACGCGGACACGCGGCACGACGAGTCATGAGACTAATGTGATGCGCGCTCGACACAACCAGTATGGTACGAATTTCAAATTTGACAGATGACAGGTATACTTCTTCTTCTTTTGACAAACGCTCCCGTGGGATTTGCCAGTGTCAAGGAATATTTTGAGCTGTTTTTTTTTCAAACTTAATTGAAAGTAGAACGGTATATTTTTAAATATGATGGATAAGTTTTAGTTTGACTTACCTATCTGTTAAGCTGGAAATGCGTTTCTTAGGGCCGATTTTTCAATCGTCGGATAACTTTTACCTAAAGAATTAATATGACACTTTGACATTTTTTCTCTGTCAAAATCATCTGTCAAAACGCCAAATTTATTCCAATGGTAAAGTTTATCTGAAGATTAAAAAAAGCCCTTATTGTGTTGTGTCGAATGTTCTCTTAGCCGAATTATGTTTAGGTCTCGTTTGGCCTGTTTACGACGTAAGTCACAAGTTAAAATCTCATTTTTGCTCATGATAGAGTAGAGATCTTATATTTTTTAGATACAGTCAGCTACGTAAAAATTTTATTTATGTTGACTTTATTTTATTTTACAATCTTGACGAAATTAAATAATATTTATTTTATACGTATTTCTATTTGTGCTATTTTTATCGATCTTATTTTTATTTTGTTTATAAAATGGTAATATATTTAAAATGGTTTATGTATAGTTGATTTTTTACTATGCCTTGATTTGACCATTGCTGATATACCTCCTTACAAAAAATATTTACACGGTGGATAAGCTAGATCACTAAGAATCTAAATAAATGTTTTGTCCTTGACTCGCTCATTGGATAATAGTAACTTAATAGAAAAGGACAAAATTTTGTTACATAGTTTATCTATTGTGTAACTTTCTTTATTAGTGAGGAGGGTAGAATATTGTGTAATACAATTTATGCATTTATTTCAATGTATAGTTAATACAAATTGCACTCTATGTGGTGGTGATACGATTGAATTTGCAATATTAGTTTGTATTCTGTGTAACATTAGGGTTATGCAATAACGGATTTTATTAAAGTGTAGTTTTCGTTTTAGACGTCGCTTCTAAACTGTAACTTTATACTATCGTGCCTAATAATGTTAACGCGAAATTATGCTCTTATACTAAAGTGTATTTAAAATAATAATCTTCAAATAGCAGAGTATATTATATCAACGAACATATTTTTTTACTTCTCAATGAAAAAATATACCATAGTCTTAAAATATTGGTATTTGTTCTATGCAATATTGAGTCGATTCACTGATCTCTATTATACAAGTACGCTGGATTGCTGATACACACCTGCTTTTTGTGCCTATTTGAAGCGGAATCAGCGCCCCCATTATTCGGGTAGAGAACTAAATTTGACGTAACCACAACCAATAACAACAGTTGTCATCACTAATATTAGTTCCAAATACTCTCACTACTGCTATCAGCGCCAATATGGCGGCTTTCAAACGTCATTTTTACGTCAGATTTAGTTCTCTACCCGAATAATAGGGGCGCTGATTCCGCTTCAAATAGGCACAAGAAATAGCTGTCATTTCAAAGGGAATCAGCTATCTAGCGTACTTGTAACTTGTATAATAGAGATCAGTGAGTCGATGATATTCGTATATTTGTGCCATTTATATTTCGATCTAGGCATTTTCTTCTTTTGATAAAGAATGACACAGAAATAAGAATGAACTGTAATCTTAATTTCTTTAACCAAGTTATTATATTATTATTTATTATGTATGTAAAACAAATAATAATTATTATTGAAACAACATTTTGTACTGTTATTTTATGTTTACAGAAAATTATTTGGATTTAAAATTATCTTACTAACAATAGAAATAGGATGACAATGGAATAGAGTATAGGACCTTATTTTCTTGGCCTAACGTTCAGCATATTATCACAAGATTTGTATGAGATTATTACTGTTTTTGTAAAACTTTTCTGGACAAAATTATTGTAAAAGTGATATTAGCAAGTACTACATAAGTGTCATACTACTTCACTGATAAAAATATGCACACGGCGAATAAGGTTGGCGAATAATGTTTTCCGCATACGATATTTCCGAATGCATAGAATCAGTAGAAAATACATTAACTGGCGCACAAGTTCGCTTTTTTCCGGACGGAACGAATTCTGCACGCACGTTTCAAGTGCAAGCCGGCCCATTGCCGTAAATAGCCTTTTTTGCGCCCTGTGCGAGCTTCTATAATAACGCCCTTGGCCCTTGGGTTTTTTTAGATATTATAGCCTGGTCTGGTCATTCTTGCGCCCCTCATAATCTACGCCCTGTGCCTGGGCACCGATGGCACCGCCCTATTTACGGCACTGCGCGGCGCTAGTGTCGCGAAATTCCGAATACGAGAAACGAATTTTGTCGGTCGCGGTCGTTTGCGCCAATCGGAAAGCCTTTACGCTGCGTAAATATTTTTGTTAGTGTTGGAGATACTGTATAAATTAAACCTTATATAGTAATGTACTATAAGAATTGATAAATAGTTTTGGATATCTTTCACTTGTGTATTAGACTGACTGTACTTTTATAACGTAACATTGACGTGCAATAGCTAGGGACATCTTAATGTTGCCAAAATAAAATATGCCTATGAAACTTTACTTTGAACTTAAAGACCGTTATTGGGGTACTACGTAATAAATGTCAATGTTGCTAGATCATAATAATCATTTCATTATAAACATTCCATTTTATCTTGTCAAAATAACCCTCTTGGCATTAGTACATTTTGCTAGCAACCCTTTTGTGGTCTTTGTGTAACATAAATATTAATGTCAGATTCAAAACATGAACGTAGAAAAAAAGGCGGATGAAGTCTTATTATACACAGAACTGTGTCCTCAGAGTCGGCCAGGCTGACTGCATGTACACGGTCCGCACGCACACATTCTTACGCTAGTCGGCCATTTGACAGGCGTAAGAATGTGTGCGTGGCCGACTCTGAAGACACAGTTCTGTGTATAATAAGACTCCGTCCGCCTTTTTTTTCTACGTTCATGATCCAAAAACTAATATATTAAAAGAATTTCCAAAATGTGAAATTAGTTTTTTGAATCACTTACACTCATCACGTGTAACTTAGACATTAATTTTTTGAAAATAAAACAAACTAAATTGGTAAAATTTTGTTTGTTTTATTAAAATTGCTAGTTTATTACTTTCGGAACATGTACTGTTAGAGAAATGGATTCATAGGCGGATAGCGGACCTGCGTCATAATTAATCGCGTTATGTCTCTCATCTTGTGCAGGCTTTGTTTGTAAACTTTTGCCCATACTGACTGACTGAGCGTGACTGACTTTTGTTGTACAAGACGGAACTTTGTTCTGCTGCCAACTCATCCGTTTGATGTCTTGAAGCTAGCATGGCTTTTGCCATCTCCAAGGCCTTGTCAAGATCCAGCTTATCTTCTAGCAATAATTTTTCTCTGATATAGTTGTATTTTTGATGCATGTTACATATAAACATTACTTTCACAAGGCGTTCTTGCAGCTGTCCCAATTCACAGTTCTGTGACCTTAATTTTAATGTACAAACAAAATCATCTAAGGTTTCATTTTCACCTTGTCTGTAAGTGAAAAAACTGTGACATTCGTATGTGATATTGGCTTTTGGAGCAAAATGATTTTGAAATAACTGTAGCAGCTCGTCATATTTTACAGTATCCTCGTTTTTTCCGAAGGTGTTGAATATATCTACGCCTTTTTCTCCAATGACGTGTAAAAATAAAGCTACCTTTCTACTATCACTTTCTTCGTCCATACCGGACGCACGTAAATAAAATTTAAATGATTGCACCCATTTTTTCCACTGTATCGCTAAGTTGCCATTCATTAACATAGGCTGCGGAGTGGACATACCAGATATCTTCTTCAGCTTTTGATTGTCTTCCGACATGACGACTTTTCAGACGATGACGATTTCCAATGGGTAATGCTGCACGACGAGGTTACGAAACCGACACCTGACACCATGTATTGTTAGCTGGTGCTTTATATAAATAATAACACGTAACGTAGTTTAGTGCAATGATAGTATATTCATGTTTAAATATTACTTTATGGAAAACAACATATGTAATTAGTACAAAGGATTCTTGAAGACAACCATGACGCCATCTTGACAGGACGCGTAATAGTGATGTTCCCTAACTAGTGAAGGGCATCTATACTCATAACAAAACCCAGCCGATAGATCACGACCAATGGCCGGTTTCTGAGGTGTTTTTGACAGGTCGAGTTTATCTTTTCACTGGCGTTGTTGATTGGTTAATGTTTTGACGCCAGCCAATCAAAATCAATAGTGAATAGATAAATTCCGTTTAAAAAACCTCAGCAACTGGGCATATTAGAATTCGTGCGAATTCGCATCGCGGTGTCATTTTTATTATGAGTTTTATCGCAGATATTTGCGATGCGATGCGAATTCACAGTTTTGTGTGGGAGCCCTTATATTAAATTATCATAACTCGTGCAAATGACGTAGGTCTGCGGCCTACCTATGATACCAATTTCTTTGTTGGTATCACAATAATTCTTGTAATATTAGACACTTCAAATTCATTGATTACGACCATAAATTCAATATTTCGGCAGTAGCCGTTTCTTAAAAAAGTAGTAGACAAAATGTACAGTTACAGTGAACTGTACATTTTGTCGTTGTGTTTCTCTAGACCGCGTTGACTGTTGTTGTTAGTATTCTGGAATATCTAACTCGAATGTTAAAGTTTGTAAATAATGTCTAGTGAATTTTAAATGATCGTTACTGATATTGACTGTGTGTGAATGTAAACATCATGAAAAACATAATAATACACCTAGCGCCTGACCCAGAAAAAATATTTTTTAAAATAAAAGTAACATTAACATCAATTCCTCCTTATTTTTAACAATACAAAAATATCAAAAATAACAATATGCAACACTAATACGAAGACGTTGCAGAAATGAAAAAAATCATAGGCAAATTTTTTCAGGTCAGGTTTTTCAACTTCATAATGTTCGATGCATAGCACGCTAGGTCGCTTGGCAGATATTGACCGATATGAAAATGCATGAATTTTTTTTAACTCCAAACTTGTAGTCTAAAGGTGAGACCGCACTAAAGCGACGCGACACATCGCGTTGTATTGTGTCGCTTATGTGCGGTTCGCCTTTATACTGTCAAATGAATCGATTCCGTTTTTAGTGGAACTTTTGTTGCTCACTTTTGAAACGAAGTTTTTGTAATGATCTGAAATCTGAATGTTTATCGAATACATAATAAATTTTATTTACATTTTTTTGTTAAAAAAATATTTTATTGATTTTATTTTTAAGGGCCTCTTCATATTGGGCTATGATGGCCATATTTGCTCAGCTATCTTATTTACAAAATTAACGTCGAATTTAGGCAATCACAGACGAACATGTATTCGCCTATATTTGTCAATCATTGGCCAACGTGAGGAGGCGGTATAAGTGCACGAGTGATACTAAAAACAAAAACCTATCTTCTCAACTACTAAAAATTTAAATTCTTCACCTGAAGCTGCCGAAAAGCTACTCAGAGACAATGTAAAGGAGTGTGATGTCAATTTCAAATTTAGAGAAATTAACCCCAGAGATATTATTGATACCTTTAAATTGCTGAATATTAAAAATACTGCTGATCTCTGGGGCATGTCTACAAAAATTATTAAATCAATAATTGACATCGTAGCTCCTCATCTAGCAATGATTTTTAATGACTGCATAAAAAATGGTGTTTTTCCTGACTTGATGAAGCATAGCAAGATTGTTCCTTTATTCAAAGCCGGAACTAAATCGGATCCCACGAATTTCAGGCCTATATCGATTCTACCGACCTTTAGTAAAATATTTGAGAAAATTATTTTAAAACAATTACTAGTACATTTTAATTCAAATAATTTGCTACATAATAACCAATTCGGATTTACTAAGGGTCGATCCACAACGGATGCAGGTATAGGACTTCTTTGTAGTATTTTTGAAGCTTGGGAAGAGTCGCGGGATGCCTTAGGTGTGTTTTGCGATCTCTCCAAAGCTTTCGATTGTGTTGAGCATGCTACATTGATCAGGAAACTGCGCCACTACGGCATAAAGGACTCTGCTCTCAGCCTTTTGACTTCTTACCTAAAAAATAGGACTCAAAGGGTTGAGGTAAATGGTAAAAGGTCAAATGGAACCAAAATAGAATTAGGTGTCCCACAGGGATCTATATTAGGCCCATTTCTTTTTCTCATCTATATAAATGACTTACCTTATCTAGTAAAGGATAATAATAATGAGATAGTGCTTTTTGCTGATGACACTTCACTTATTTTTAAGGTGAAGCGACAACAGTCGAACTATGACGAGGTAAACAGTGCTCTCTCAAAAATAGTACATTGGTTTAATGTTAATAACTTACTTTTAAATTCTAGTAAAACTAAATGTATAAAGTTTACTTTGCCCAATGTTAGGCAAGTCCAAACCAATGTACTATTAAATGATGAGAAGATGGATTTGGTAGATAACACTGTATTCCTAGGTATTACCCTTGATAGTAAATTACAGTGGGGTCCTCACATTGCTAATCTTGCAGCTAGGCTCAGTTCTGCAGCATATGCAGTCAGAAAAATTAGAGAAATTTCTGATGAAGACACGGCACGATTAGTATATTTTAGTTATTTTCATAGTAGGATGTCCTATGGAATCCTTTTATGGGGAAACGCTGCCGACATTAATACAATATTTGTGCTGCAGAAGCGAGCCATACGATCTATTTATAAAATGTCTGCTTTAGAATCTCTGAGAGATAAATTTAAAGAAATTGGTATTCTAACTGTTGCTTCTCAATACATTTTAGACAATGTAATATACGTTAGAAAAAATATAAGTAAATTTAAAGTTAAAAGTGACACTCACTGTAGAAATACTAGAAATAAGCATAAGCTAGATATGCCGGTGATCAGACTTAGTAAGGTCAGCAAATCCTTTAAAGGTCAATGTGTACGCCTTTACAATAAAATCCCAGAAAACGTTCAAAATCTTTCCATTAATAAATTTAAAAAAGTAGTCAAAGAACGTTTGTGTGCCAAAGCCTATTATAAGGTCAATGATTTCATAAACGATGGCACATCTTGGGAGTAGGATGGCTTCTTGCAAGGCTACTTCTACACTATTGTATTGACTTACAATTATTATTATGTATGTATCTTGACATTGTATATTTTTAAGTTTACAGCATTGTAAATTTCATTTTAAAAGATTAATTTTTCCTCACTTTTTTTGGTAAAAAAGTGGGCCCCGTGCGAGTTTCTTACGCCGGTTCTTCTCGCCGGGCTAGTTCCCGAACCGGTGGTAGGCACCAGTAGTATCGACGTTCTGAAAGCATTTTTTTAAAATCTATTCAGAAATAAAACAATTTTTATTTATTTTATTATTTTTATACGCACAAAATGGTGTGGTTGCAATGGTTTTAGTTGATAGGATTTTTTTTCAAATATCAAAACAATTAGATTTTTGACATGGCAAAACCGATATTGAACCTTACAACTATAGTTTTATAGCAGAAATCGCATAATATTTTACACACGACCCTATAGTGCTTTCACTTGTTGGTATTAACGTTAATGTATGGACCTAAACAGTGTGTATATAGCTTTACAAATGTAATGTAAATAAAATATTATATAAATACATTTTCAAACATGTTTTTTATTTGATTATAACCTAATTTTGTGCTATCGAATAAATTGATTCATAGATGGCAGAGCTTTAGCTTCTCGATAAAATAAGAAACAACGTACTGCGCTCCCAAACGGGCATCAAGGACGTAGGTGTGAAGGCGGCCAAGCTGAAGTGGGAGTGGACGGGTCACGTTAGCCGCATGCATCTCGACCGCTGGGCAAGGGTCTCAACAGAGTGGGCACCCGAAGATGGACGCCGCTGCCGGGGCAGGCCTAGAAAAAGGTGGCGTGACGAGCTGGAGGCGTACCAGCCAGGCTGGCTATCGGTGGCGCAGGAGAGAGAACAGTGGAAGATCCTGGGGAGGCCTTTGCCCAGCCGTGGGACACTATAGGCTAATAAAAAAATGGCAGAGCTACTTAATTTGATCGGTATGTTAGGTATGTCCAATCGCTGTTCGTATTCTGCCGGCTGGGCTTGATAATAGCCTGACCAAAATATTACGTACGTCAGCTTGAAACCGCACTAGTGCGCTGTGCGACACGTCACACGACACAACGCGACAATTCACTTCAATGTAATTAACGTTATACAAACCGCAAACGTGATTCTGACGTTTAAGGGTCAATTCAGACCGCAACGCGACGAGGCGAGGCGCGACGCGACGCGACCTAAATTTGTATGGATTTGACAGATGTCGTCAGCGTGAGACGTCTTGCGAACCTGTCAAATCCATACTAATTTAGAAATGCATCTACGCGTCGCGTTGCGGTCTGAATCAACCCTAACAAACGTCATTTCTATGGAAGTGAAGTGTCGCGTCGTGTCGTGTCGCTCTATTGCAGTCTCACCTGAATCTTCTCTAGGCTTAACAATAATTTAAGGTGAGGTACACATAACTGCGAATTCGTGAGAATTCGCATCGCAATGTCATATTTTATATTATGACTTTTATCGCAGATATTTGCGATGCGATGCGAATACGCAGTTTTGTGTGGGAGCCCTAAATTCGGTTCATATGCCCTTCATAGCTATGATAGATGACTATGATTATGGCCTATAGGTATTAATTATGTAACTCGTTCGTAATAGTTTATTTTGGTCCATCATGGGCCAAAGTGGGAAGGCTGCTTAACGAAATAAACCACTATAAGGTAGCTCTTTAATCACTTGAGGAAGAGAGTGGTTGTTAAAATACTTGAAATCTGGTTGCCAATTAAATGTGTTTCATGAAGTGACTAACTGGTTTCCGTATGTGTGTTGAGGACAGAACTCGAGCATTTCTAAATATAATCCCGTATTTGTTGTGGCCACTAAATCAGCGATTACTTGAAAACTTTCGTTTGTCCTAAAACTAATTTACACGTTGCACACTTTCTATTCAGTTATTCCTACACTGATAAATTCCACAACCGCTTCAAAGTTTTGATGGAAAAGTCTCTTCAGATTATTAATCTGTATTTTATATCTATAAAACTAATTTTTTTTTCGTACTCTATGAGCACGTAGACAGGACTCATTTTAAACATTATTTTAAACTAAGTTTTTTGAGATAGGCTAGTTCTTTAGTTCTGTAGACTGTAAGTTATAAGTAGACAATTAAAAAAACTAGCTTAAGAAATTTCCGTTGAGAGACAACGGAAATTTCTTAAGTACGTGGAAGTTAATTAAGGGCCCGGGTTACCCTCGAAATTTTCATACATTCTTAATACCAAAATCATTTTCTCATACGAAAATATTTAACATGTTTGAGTTATTTTTCAGCTTAAGATAGTAATTACCTAGGGTCCTGAACAAATTTTTTTTACAAAATATTTAAATACTAAAAAAAAAATTTTTGTGTTTAAATATTTTTTAGTAAATTTACTACTAAATATTTAAACACCAAAAAATAGACAAAAACACAAAAAATATATAAATAAATAGTAAATTTACTGCAAAATATTTAAACTTTAAAAAATATTTTTTATTATTTAAATATTTTGTAGTAAATTTACTATTTATTTATATATTTTTTAGTGTTTTCGTCTATTTTTTGGTGTTTAAATATTTTTTAGTAAATGTACTAAAAAATATTTAAACACAAAAATTTTTTTTTTAGTATTTAAATATTTTGTAAAAAAAATTTGTCCAGGACCCTAGGTAATTACTATCTTAAGCTGAAAAATAACTCAAACATGTTAAATATTTTCGTATGAGAAAATGATTTTGGTATTAAGAATGTATGAAAATTTCGAGGGTAACCCGGGCCCTTAAGTAGCTATCTAAAGCATTATACAAGCCATGTGATACTTACACCGAAATGGTTTAAATTACCGTTAATTTCTTGAAATTAATGACTTTAAGTAATCACTAGGTAAATGTTAACGGTAATTTAAAGCATTTCGGAGTAAGTATCACATGGCTTGTATAATGCTTTAGATAGCTACTTAATTAACTAATACTTACACGTACGACGTTTTACATACACAGATGCGTTATTTTGTGGAAAGGGTGGACAGGAGATGCGCTGCGCTGTCACCGCCTTGTATTGTATAATAAGTAATTGATTTTACTGTCGGTTCTTGGTGGAAATTCACCACTAACACACAAAACACACTAATGTGTTCAACATGAATTTCACAATTTCACAATTTTTCGTGCACTTTTTTCACTATATTAAAGAAATTATTATAAGTTTTAACAAATTACATGACCTTGCCTTGTTGTCGTCGTTGCAACGAAGCAACTACGGATAAAAATAATATTGTAACGCTCGCTGGTTTCGTGGCCACAGAGAAGAGTTTGCGAGCGAAAGTTTTCTCGGTCTCGAATCAAGTTCATTAACACGGAGACAGTCTACACGCGGCGGCCGACCGTCACACGCGTTTCTACCGAGTAGAATAAGACCAGAAGACCAAAAAACCTGAAGACCAAAAGACCTGAAGACCAGTAGACTAAAAGACCAGGAGACTATAATTGGTTATCAATAAGCAAGAGTTGGCAGAGTAGTCGGCAAAAGAGTAGACTAGTAGACCAGTAACTCAGAAGACCGTGCATGGATATACGATGAATTATCTCGTCGTGTTAATCTTGTGTTGTGTGATGCCAACGGTGTTGCCCGTCAAGTATCTGCCCAAATGGAAGAAGCAGGTTAGTTAAGAAAGTATACTGGGCTGGCACTAGAGTAAACATTGAGCTATTCCGAAAGCAAGCAACAGAACACAGCTAAAGTGAAAATATGTTCTGAAATTCACTCATAGCAGTAAGACCCACTGTAGTAATAATAATTATAAACACATTTCAGAAACATTTTTAACTGTAACTTTTACCACAGTCCACAGCTCCTATGATTTGCTTTCAAAAAGCCTTGTCGTTTGTACTTTTAAGACACTGAAGTTGGTCAGTAAAGATCTTTGACTAGAGTAGATCCTGTTTTATGGGAACC
This sequence comes from Plebejus argus, assembly GCA_905404155.3. Lineage (NCBI taxonomy): Eukaryota > Metazoa > Arthropoda > Insecta > Lepidoptera > Lycaenidae > Plebejus > Plebejus argus. The sequence goes on from FR989943.1 coordinate 11,503,441, forward strand.
TAGAACCACGTTCTGCTTTTCGGGAATCCAAATATTTTCATACGTAAAAGTACGATTGCCGAAAGTCAGTAGCGTGGTTTTTCTATGCATGGGTGTGTGATGTGATTTTGTTTTACCTATTTTCAAACAGTTAATTTTTAGACACAGAGTGGCCGTTTTGTTCATAGTGCTCGGTGATGGTCGATTTTAATATCATTTGCTATCAGAAGGAAACAAAGACAGACGATTGTAGAGGTAGAATGTAAAGCGCTCTTCGTGAGTTAAACCCCTTCAGAAAGAAATTAAATTTTAAAATAAGCCATCTTTTTCTTACTAAAATATTATATATCATGAGTCACATAATCCGTGCAGGTAATAAATACTTTGTAAATACTTCAAAATTTGATGTTAATCAATATACATCTTAAACTAAGGAAATCCACATGATTCCTTTTAAGGCGGTTTCCTGTCACAGGAAAGCCGTTTTTCGCTGTAATTTATTGGACCAATTTGGATGTTTCAAATACAGAACGATCAGTAACAAGCCTTGCATTTGAACGTTAAAGCGTAGAGAAAATTATAGCAGTATTTAAATACTAGTTTAACATACCGAAAGAAACTGCGATTTATACTACCTTTTAAAGGAGCGACAAAAAACTGTCTGGTGTGGACGAATTTTTTACATTCGTGCTCTCAAAATGTGGGTTTTAAATGATACTGGACTTATTGAAGGTCCTCAATTGGGGAGCTCGAGTGCAAAAAATATGTCTGACACAAATAAAATCATTTTCATTTGTAAACTACAACTTTGATATTCTGTTATTTTGAGTTGAAAGCAACTCAAAAGTGATTAGCATAATTTAAGTAAGTATATAAAAAGATAGTTAATAATATTATATTATTATGCTTTTGTTTCTATTAATATACCTACTTACATACGGGTGTAATTTTGATATTCCTGAGATCCGACGCTTTGCAAGCAATGGTAGGCTTTCCGTTGCAATTTTTTTTACCAAATTACGTACCAGCTTTATGTGCATTACATAATATAATATAACACTTTGTAATAATCTGATCTTTATATAGATCGCAGCAAATCATGCGATTTCCTTAGCATTTCCTTTTCGATGTTTCGGGAAATATCTTTAGAAAATTATTGCTGCAAAAACATTTTTCAAAGATCATTTCATATTTTCCATATAAAAACCAGATAGGCGCGTCGCAAATCGCAATGTTAAATTTGATACAATCCTTTCTAGAGCATACCCGATTAGGGATTGCAGTAATCTAGGCTACAGCTAGACCGCTTCATTTACATTAATTTTATCTTAAATGTCGGTCTGTCCGTTTTAAAATGCCTCGAAATCCCTAAATATTCATGCTGCGTGAATTTACGATGTTTTTTATGGCGTAAGGCGACACATGTATAATGTATGTTTATGTAAAACTGCATTTGGTTAAAACGATCTATGTTTAAGTAAACATGAATAAAAATTACGTGCGTCTAAGGAAAAAGACCTACAGATTCTTATTAACCTAGCGAGTAGGTATGTTATGATCAGAATATGAATTGTGTTATGACTAATGACGCCGGGGAAAGTTAGTTATGTAAAAATATATCACACGAAATTAAAATGCACCCTTTGATGCTCAAATTGTGCAATATTTGTTTGTGTGCTGCAATATATATACGATCTTATATTCAATACTAGCATTGAATTATTTCTTTTAGTACGCTCAATTCTTACGGTTCGATAACCGAGATTCGAATTGCGAGAAGAGGCCCCAGTTTTGCCGTCTTAATTTTAATCAGCATTAATAAAATTTTTATCAGCAATACAATGGTCATGTCATCCTAAATGTTTCAAGTCATGCGCCAATGGCATACTTTCTCGCGGCTTTCTCGCGTTAGAAAGCGCTGACTCACCGACAGGATGCATTAAGGAAAATAATATTTAAGGAGAGAGTTTTTGGTAATTAAAATCAGTGTCAATAATTGACTGCTTTCCATAAAATCGATGACTATTGTGCTACCTGTTATGGCTCTTTTGTTGAAAGAGCGAGAAATGTTACGAATGGTGGTGGATGTCGGTACCATTGCAGAAAGTGATTCATAAGCAGACCTATATAATTTGGGCAGGTTATGTCAGTCAATGCTAGTCGTGATACGTGCTGGCCAGGCTTGACATAACATGACCAAATAACGTAGGTCCGCGATTATTTTGCCTATTAGTTTCTCTGTTACTACTATAAGTGATCTCACTATTTTCTTTTCGCACGTTTTATTGTGATGACACTTTCCGCACTCACACACAATTAAGGTCATGTTGCACTTTCAAATAAGTGTCGGTTCACACCTAGATGACACGCAATGCGCTGCATTAATAATTTACAATGGATAGCGAATTCTACGGAGTGTACCTAACATACATAGAGTTTACTATAAAAGCAGCAGCGCTGAAAGAGATTTTTTTTATTTGTTTGGCTAACACATTTGTTTACAAAACTTAAAAAAGGTAATCTTTCAACGCTGCCACTTTCACAGTGAACTCTATACTGGACTCATACATGGTGCAATTAAACCTTCCTGCCAAATTTTGATATATTGATCCTTGTTAAAAATAAAAATACACGTATATAGCAAGGAGGCTAAATACTAGTGTGTGACAGTTGCTAGGCAACCGGGGGTTATGATTATGGGACTTGGAGCTTGGAGGATCAGTAATAAAGGATTGTAATTTGTACTGTATTACACTGGCGCCCAAACCTGTGGAAGTTATCCTAAAAAACTCACTACTCGTCGCCTGCGCGTTCACGTGCCCCCGCGCGCGCGCCTCCCCCCGCGTCACTCCCGATCATACCCACCGCCGCGATTGACCGTTCTGCAACGATTCTAAGTGGGATAAAATATGTCATCAAAAAAAATTAAACACCCAATTTTTTTCGTTAAATGGACTACTAATGATACATAAGCCCTGGAAAAAATTGGCAGGAAGGTTTAATTGCACCCTGTATAGACCCTAAAGTATTATCACTATGTTTTGTTACACCCTGTATTAAAAAAGATACACTTTTAATTGCCATACTCATTTGGAGCTGCTGCAGCGTACAGCGACGTTTTTGCAAAGAAATGTGCGTCTTGTAGTAAATAAAGTTCTATCTTAAAATTGTAGAGCTGCCCTCATACCTTTACACAAATCACGATCACCCGAATGATAATAATGTGTGTCTAACAATTTTTACTTCCCACGTTTTGTACTTGTACCCTTGAAATAGGCAAAAATCAGAATATATCTCTTGATGTGGTGGTGGACAGATGTACCTACCGGAAATATATTTGCAAAGTGTTACTAATTACTATACCTACACCTCTTCATATTCCCACCTAAGTTTTTATCTATCAACCCTATGAAACTGTTTTACCCATGGAAGTCTGAGTTTTGCCTAGTTCTTTGTCTGTTTTACCCTTGTACCACCGAGGAAATTGATTCCTATGTCATTTGGTCGGCTCGTGTTAATTCAATGTTAGCTGTGATCGGTCGGATGAGTTTGACTCGACCGAATTACTTAAGCGCAATACACACGGGCCCGCCGACAAAGCCCGGCGACACAACCCGGCGGGCGGCGGCGCGGCGTAATGAAATGATCATCTTTTCATACAGACCGCCGCCCGCCGGGCTGTGTCGCCGGGCTTTGTCGGCGGCCCGGCGGGCTCAGTGTGTATTGCGCTTTAGGTCCGCCATCTGCCTAGGAATCAACTCCTCTGACTTTCTCTGTTTCACCCACATCCGAGTTTCCTATTGTATCTAACTGCACGCACTAAGCACACCCTCCGCACTAGCACGGGCTACATCGCAAGAGTGTCCAGGCGTGCGAGTTGCCCGCGGTCCAGTCCGAGCACAGCCACTACGTATGCGACGATAAGGGGGAGCCCAAGTGTCTGCCCGGCTGGCAGGGAGACCTCTGCGACGTGCCGATATGCAAGAAGGGATGTGATCCTTTACAAGGTTGGTATGATATTCAGAGGCTTGTTAGAGCTAAGGTGTTATCGCCAATTGACCTAATGTCCCATTTATAATAATATGTTTTGTCAGGAGCTATTTAATTTAATTTTTAATTTTTAATGGAACCTTAAGTTGTCCGATAATAAACATTTTTATTTTTATTTATTTAAAAGCGATGTTTAACTCCTATCAGAAAACCTCAGAAACCCGAAGTAAGTAATCATAATAATATATAAAGGTGCTTTTGTACATTTTTGATAACGATTTGAAGATGTGGTTGGCCGCGGATGAATGAGTGCTGCCCAAGATCAGGATGAATGGCGCTCATTGGGGGCCTACGTTCAGCATTTATTGGACGGCAATGGACTGATGTTGATGATGAAATTAATATCCCCAGGTTTCTGCACCCGGCCGGGCGAGTGTCGCTGCAAGTTGGGTTTCTACGGGGACAAGTGTAACAAGTGTATCCCGTTGCCGGGCTGCCAGCACGGCTACTGCAATGTATCCTTCGAGTGTATCTGCAGGGACGGCTGGGATGGCATCTTCTGTTCTGAACGTGAGTGCTCTCTTATTATGTTAGAGTAAGACAGTGTCGGTAAAAGCTGGGGTTCTACGGGGACATAATTATTATGTTTGTTCCCGAGAATGTTCTACGTGTTTAACATGAGTATCATCTCATTTTTTAAGAGTAAGACAAGAAAAATAATTTACAGGCCAATCTCAAGGCTTAGACCAGGAAGCTACTTTCCTTTTGACTACGTAATTTTAAAGCAATTCTTACTGGAGAATTTTATCAATACGAAACGACACGGATTATTCTGCAAAATAAAGACTTCATCTTGAAACTTATAATATGTAGCTTGGAAGTCACTGCAACACTTTTGCGCAATAAAACAAAATTGTAGAGTCAATATAACTGGATTTATACATAATTATTGCATGATATAGAGTGTAGACCACAGATTCTGCAGTCTAAAATCAAATTCTATACGAAAGATACTTTTAGACTCATTAGTAATTAATAATAATGCTGACATATTTCTAGCCATGTGCCGCTCCGACTGCCACTCCACGCGTGGCTACTGTGAGAACCCCGGCGAGTGTCGCTGCAAGTTGGGCTGGGCTGGCCCCACGTGCCGCGCCTGCCAGCCACTGCCGGGCTGCCAGCACGGCTACTGCGACAAGCCGCTAGAGTGCAAGTGCTTGCCCGGATACACTGGCCTGCTGTGCCAGACACGTGAGTATTATTTGATAATTGTACGCGATTACGCGACTTATTAACACAAATACATAATATTAGTAGTAACAGGAAGTCTTCTTGGCTGAGTCAGATGCATGGCGTTAGTTTGTGACGTCCCCATGAAATAAATGATCCTTCTCATATTATAAATACGGAATTGTGCTTATCTGTTACCTCTTCAGGCTGAAATGGCTGGTCCCAATTTGGTAAAATTTGGTAAGGAGATTCTTTGAGAGATGAGAAAGCAGATAGGGTAGACTATGTTGCGGCAAAAGTACGTTTCCGCGCGATCAACCGCAGCCTAACAGAGTTGCCATCGTTATCTAGTATTATAATATTTTAGAATGGATCATTTTCTTGTTTTTGCACTAAAAATTGTTAAAGTCAAAATTAACGGTATTACTTTTTTGTGCTACTTTATAATATTTACTAAGTACTACAGTAGTCAGTAAGTTGTTTAAAAGAAAGTGATCGGAATATGAAAACGTAAGTTGGTGACTTTCCGGTGCAACTAATTAGTGCTTGGGAAAATACTCAACTTTCGTTTAAACATTTTTTAGGGTACCGTACCCAAAGGGTAAAAACGGGACCCTATTTAAGACTTCGATGTCTGTCCGTCTGTCCGTCTGTCCTTCTGTCTGTATGTCTCCAGGCTGTATCTCAAGAACCACTATAGCTAGGCTTCTGAAATTTTCACAGATTGTGTATATCTTTTGCCGCTATAACAACAAATACTAAAAATAAAATAAAGTTTATTTTTAAGGGGGGCTCCCATACAAGAAACGTGATTTTTTTGGCCTTTTTTGCTCGTAATCAATAATGGTAACAGCTACGCACTTGAAATTTTCACAAAATCCTTAATTGTATTTGTACCTTAATAATTAATAATAAAATAAAACAAAGTAAGGCTCCCATACAAAAAACACAATTTTTTGTCTACTTTCGCTCTATACCGGTACGGAACCCTTCGTGCGCGAGTTTGACTCGCACTTGGCCGATTATTTTAAGTAAACATCAAATACGGTTTATCACCTTATTTAAATTGTAATGGGGTATACCGAAGTACAAGATTAAGGGCCGGTTATTCCAAATTCACGTTTCTAGAATGAGTTTTTTTGATAGAAAGCGTCATTCAAAAAAACTGAAAAATATATACATGTATAGATGCATCTTTTAATTAGTGCTTTCATTGGATAGAAACACAATACAGATAATTTGGCTCGATAAAAAAAAAATTCCGAAACAACATCGATTTTAAAAGCATTTTGAGTTTTATAGGACTTACAGAGACTCAATCAAAAAATAATTTGGACAGTTCGATAGCTATTAAAATTTAACAGGGAAATCATTGGATAGATGTTTAGTTATAATATTTGTATCTAAGTAAAACGGGTTTTTCTCCTATTTCGCCCTATCATGGACGCGGCGAGCGTCGTAACCGCCACCGTACAAGGCGCGCTGATATGAATTTTATTGTAATGACATTTAGGCCGATATTTGCACTGACAGAAATCGACCTGCTATTTTACGAAGAACGGGCCCTTAATGAGGTAATTCCGCTCTTCAGGCCACAGTTCACTACTTTGGAATCAAGTCGTATAAGTTATAACTCACGGCTCTATTATAGAACTCTAGTTCTATAGAGCCGTGGTATAGAATACTTTTGATTTTGATTTATTCTTCCATCGGTCTGGCCTGGCTGTACATTTCTCTTTAGTTATCTATAAAACCGTGGCTATAAAGTATCCTGGAGGCTGATATTAGCTAGAGCTCTATAATGAATCCATGGCTATACTCACTAATCCACCACGCTTCCAGCGGTCTGCGCCCCCGGCTGCCACGGTGAGCGGGGCTACTGCCGTCGTCCCGGCGAATGCCGCTGCAAGGTCGGCTGGACCGGGCCGTCGTGTCGCGAGTGTCACCGCTACCCGGGCTGCGTGCACGGCACCTGTAACAAGCCCTGGGAGTGTTTGTGCGAGAAGGGCTGGGGAGGCATGCTTTGTGATGAAGGTAAGCAACTAAGCATCTTCTAAGTTCCACGGACCCCTAGGAAGTGAAGCACAGTTTACACGGACCTCCTTAATAAAATAAACAGCATAAAACCTCATTATAATCTAGCTTATTTTCATGCTTGTTTTTTAAGAAAATGTTTAAAAAATCCTTGAACTTCTCCTAATTCTACCTGAAATGCGGTAGGAAACCATACCTTACCATGTGAATCTACAATGGTAGACCAATAACCAATACTAGCGATTATGAACATGTAGTGCGGTATCTTTATAGTAATCATGGTTTTACATCAAGGTGGAACGTAGGGAAAGCTTTAAAATTTACAAACCGTGCAATGATCTCTGTTATAATTTTTCACAAAAGCACGTTAGCCTTACTGCACTAAAAGTGGATTTAAAGAATCTTAGTTATTTAATATTAGTAATATGTGTTAATACACAATATGCTTCTTATATTCCAGAGCTAAACTACTGCGAGAAGAATCCTGGCACGTGCCAGAACGGTGGTCGCTGCCAGTCCCTCGAGGCCATGGACGGCCATTTCCGGTGCCAGTGCCCGCCTGGCATCAGCGGGAAACACTGCGAGAACCTGCCAGACAGCATGACCACTCCGACCACAACCACTAACGCAACAACAACCACTACAACCACCACCACTAATGCAACTGCAACCACTACCACTGAGGCGGAAGAAGTAGTGGAGACTACTGAACAAAGCGACAATGAGACTGAATAGAAATAAGTTAAAAACGCTTTTCGAACAAATAAAAGTGCTAACGTAAAAAGCGTTTTTTTAAAGTCAAAATTGATTGTTTATTTTAAAGTTGTCATCATTATTTCATTACATTGTTCATCTCATTGCTCATCATTTTACTTATGAATTCAATCATTCATCGTTCGTTTGTTCATTAATTTATTCCTTCATTGATTCATTCATCAACTCATTTCATTTTATCATCTAACACGTCGTTCATACATTCATGCATTTACAGACACATCAAATCAAGCTTATTCCATCGAACATTTTAAAATCATTTCATCTCATTGCTCATCATTTCATTACTTTCATGTCATTAATTTATCATTATTGTTTTACTTATGAATTCAATCATTCATCGTTCGTTTGTTCATTTATTTATTCATTAATTTATTCATTCATTGATTCATTCATCAACTCATTTCATTTTATCATCCAACACGTCGTTCATACATTCATGCATTTACAGACACATCAAATCAAGCTTATTCCATCGAACATTTTAAAATCATTTGATTCATTACAATGTTTAATTGTTAAGTATTTATTGTTACATAGTTAGTAGTAATTATTAATAATATAAGCGAAATTTAGTATTTTATACAATGAATTATGGTAAGCAATAAAGATTTTTATACCGAATGTAACATTTCTTTGTTGTTAAAATCCTTTAACCTAAGTCTCCAATCTAGATCATCAAGCTTATTTACAATTATTTTCTCTGTCGCTCTATATAAAATTAGTACTAATAATGCTTTTAAATTAGCTATCCGACACTTATTGAAAATGTGAAACAGCCAAACAGGCCCATAAGCAGTTTATTCGAGTAATTGTTCATTCAAGCGAATTCATTTGTGCATTAGTGTTTAATTTTTTAACATAAAGTGAAAGGTAGCGAACGAAAAAATTAACTGTCTTATCAACTCTAACAGTGTTAGTACCTACCCAAAAGGGAATTACATACTTACCGACATTTTAAGTTACCACTATGTAGGTTTATTAAATATGATTTCAACATAATATGACGAATACGGAGAAATATTAAATTTATTAGTTGAAGCCGCTGTAAGGAATTAAATACGGTTATTAATCTATTAGATGTCGAAATATAATGACGACTATTTTCATACCTATCGTAAATACTACAATTATTATTATCAATTTTAAGCGTATAATTATAAAATTTTAGAGTATTTAGTCTGGTGAATGGTACATACTACATTGGTAAAGTTTTGTCGTAAAAACTACTCGATCGAACACGTGATGCAATACAATCCTCTGTTTGAACTAATTTTAATCTGTGCTTAAATTTAAAATAGCGTAATACTGTAGAACTTTTTCAATTACATATATATAATATTTTGTAAATTCTTCTCTCTAACTAACTAACTTTTCTCAACAGACGAAAACGCTGCCCTGTTTTCTGAAAAAAACATTGTTTTACCACAGAATACTGCATAGTTCCAACTTAAGCTTTAGGTTTAAACTTTACTTAATCTGTTGACAATAATTTGTTACCATACAATTTTTTTTTTTTTTAAATTTTTTTTTATATTATACCATACAAATTATACTTAATATTTAATTTAATATATTAACCATTAACCATACCAATACGTGCGTTGCATTGCTGAAATGTTTGTACGTCTGTAAAAATATGGAGCGGTTTATATATTATCTACATAACTAACTGCGCTGTCAAATTAATACCACTCATCAGGTCCAACTTAAATGGCAGTTATTTCAAATGATAAACCAGATCTACCATACACATCAATTTTGAACCAAAAACTACAAATATGGTCACAATTTTATCGATTAAGGATTATAGACATTACAACGCCTCCGTTGTCTAGTGGTAATGGTATAGAGCGCGGCTCTTGACTCGGAGGTCGTGGGTTCGATTCCCGCATTGGAAACATATTGTTATTTCCAAGTTTGGTTAGGACAATGCAGGCTGATCACCTGATTGTCTGACAAATATGATGATCCATGCGTCGGATGTAAAAAGCCGGTCCTGCGCCTAATCTCTCGCCGGTCATGTCGGTCTTCCGTCCCACCGGGTTATGAGAGTAAAGGAATAGAGGGTGCTCTTGTGTACTGCACACACACTTGGGCACTATAAAATTACTCCTGCGTAGCTATGCAATGGCCTGAAACCGGCCACCGTCACCGTAACCGTTGTGGGAGCTATTATTATTATATAGATATGAAACATTTTATCCGACTGCGGAGAACCAAAATAAACGCATGTTCGTTATATTTTCTAGTTTAGCACCTAAGCTCATGACAAGGCCAGTATGGTCTATTTGTAAGAATGTACTTACATTTATTAGTCTTAATGATCAGGTAATAAACATGCATAATTTAAAATGCTTGTTTGTCTTGTTGCTTACTTGACTAGGGATGGCGCGGACGTAGCCGTAGCCAAAGCAAGGTATGTTATATGTATGTTTGTTCCACCGAAGCATCTAAACTTTTGATTACTATTTAATTACAACATTAAAGGCCTGTTTCACCACTTTCTGATAAAGTGGCGAATAGGCTATTCACAACTTTTTTGACAGATTCTCCATACTTCATCTGTCAAGTTAAGTGGTGGATAGCCTATTCGGCACTCATCAGGAAGTGATGAAACAGGCCCTTATGCAGCTTAGTTATTTACAGGCAAAATTGTAAAATTACAAAATTGTATTTTTATGTTATGTGAAAATAACGTTTCTTCGACTTGTTTCGCTGTTTGATATTGAACGGACTGGATTGAACAAAGAACAAATCTGTATTCATGATTAAATTTAAGTACTGGGTAACAAACTGTATCTGGGTGAAACTGTGGTTTTGATATTGTATATAATTTAAGTTACAAAATTGTAAACTTTATTTTAAAAAATAAATTTTTCTCTCTTTTTTGGTAAAAAGTGAGCCCGTGCGAGTTTTTTACGCCGTTTCTTCACGCCGGGTAGGCCTGAACCGGTGGTACCATGTAGGACATTCTGAAGACATTTATTTTAAATTTATTCAGAAATAAAACAATTTTGATTTGATTTTATTGTTTACTTAGTATCAGCAAGTTGTTCTTAGCACAGGTCTAAAGATCTTGATGACGAATTAGAAGAGTTAGAACATCAAAGTTATAATAATACTACTTATTCCATACTCATATGAAATCATGATCAGACTTAAGATTCCTCGAACTTAGGCTTCCGAAACTTGTTTGATGTAGCGTCAGCAGAAAACTATAATTGCTTTAAAATAAGTTAAGGAGGAACTGTATTTATTTAAGGTTTTAAACTCCTTGTTGAATTAGCAAAGCTAAGCAAATGCTCACAAAGCTTGTAGGTAAACAAATATATTTTATATTGCAATAGATATATGTCATACACTTCATAAAAAATTTAAATCTATCGTACCCACCTATGATACCATTTCTGTACTGTTTTATACAGAGTCCCTCTCCATGTCGAGCCGCGAGGGATAACCATGATTGCCACCAAGCTTGCGAATGCACGTTGTCAATGATGGGAAGTTGAAGGCAAATATGACGTATTATGTTGAACTACACTCGTGAGCGACTGAATTTGTTTATTCTGACCAAACGCAGAGATGGAACATAGACATCCTATAGAGCCTTTTCTGCTCACCGTACACGACATATAGCATAGTGAATTTATTCGGTAGATCTGTAACGATTTGTTCTATATAAGTCGCCGGCGACCGCGACAGTAGCTAGAGTGGTACACACCGCCCGCTGGTTATGTGATTTTGTGGACAGACATACAATATGGCCGCTCTACATTTCGTTTTGGTACGTAAATTAAAATTTCAGTAATCATGGATAACCTAGGAATAGGTGTTTATTTCAGAAATGTAACTTGAAGGCTCGAAAGTCTGAATACTATATTAGTTACTAGCTGTTGCCCGCGACTTCGTCAGCGTGGACTTTAGTTTATAGTTGTTCCCGTACATCTATTGAATAGTTTACGCGCAAATCTTAAAAGTATATTGTGTGGGAACCGTATATTTTTCCGGGACAAAAAGTATCCCTTGTCCTTGCCCGAGACTCAAAGTATCTCCATACCAAAATTCATCAAAATTGATTGATTAGTTTACACGCAAATCATAAAAGTATATTGTGAAGTAACCGTACATTTTACCGGGACAAAATGTATCCTATGCCCTTTTCCGGGACTCAAAGTATCTCTATACAAAAATTCTGCAAAATTGGTCCAGCTGTTTACGCGTGATGTCGTAACCAAAGGAAATAAGTCACAAAAACATGACTATGATAACTGCTCTAAAACACAATATAATAAGAAATCGCAAGTATTCGCAGTAAAAAGTTCTATTACATTTCACAAGTCCTTACATGGAAAGAATTTGTTTTAATTAATCTCTCTATGTGGAGAATGTGCTTTTTACTAGAATATTTTAACTAGAGCTATTTGAACTTGCTTTTAAATCGTTTACTTGCTTTTCATTATTTATTTACATATTATGACAATTTACTTATTATTTTTACAATGATGCCGTTTACTTTTCTGAGTTTGGAACTGTGGTTTGAAACAATATTATTAGTGATTAGTGATTAGAAGAAATTCAAGGACTTGCACTAATCAGTCGCTGTCCACACAGTTTCACCAAATCACTTATGACCTGCACTTATCACTAATCAAAGTGAATACAGGCCTTAATGCAATGTCATTTGGCTGAGAGTTTAAAGTAATAACGAAAACTTACTGAGAATAGATAAACTTTTTGTGAATAAAAATTTAAGCCTACTGAGCTATTGAAGTAAACCACGTCATTGCTTGCTCGTTAAAATTTATGGCTTATTTGAATTAAGATGTTAATTTATGAGTTACTCTACATTGCACGTTAGTTGCAACATACATAATAAATATCAGAGAGATACAGTCGAGCCACGGAAACTGCTTTAAAATAACATGAATAACTATTGTAATATACTTGTTAGAATTAACAAAATAATGAATATAACTGATTTCTATTTTCTATAACATTATTACATATACAAAAGTACATTAAATAATATACAAAATATAAGACTCGAAGAAAACTGTAACTTTTGAAATATTTTTTTGAAATGCGCTACGGTGCTACGCGGGGCGTAGCAAGTGCTACGAAAAGTTTCTAAGTTTTTTTTACGATAGTGACGTGACGTATAAGTTCAAGGGATTAGAGAAATCTGTTTTTACTTGTGTAAGAATCTCAATTATTTTATTCTAAGTTTAATAACCTAAAATAATATTTTATGTTTAATAATTAATTTTGACGATTACACTTGAAATTAATACCCAAAAACCATAAAACGTTCTAAGCACTTTTTAAAGTATGTATTAAGTTTATCCGTTAGCGTTTTATGTATAAAAACAAAATGTAATGTATAATATGAAATAATATAAATACATTTCAATACATATTAGGATTATATGATAGCAGGCGCTGCCACATGCAAAAGCTATTACTTACTGTACTTAATATAATTATACCTCTGCATTACTGATATAATATTTTGTAACAAAATTATACTTAACTACTAGGATAAGATAAATCATAAGGTATGTCCTTTATTGAGCAAGCGGCCCAGTGAAGGTAATAAGTTAGGTCCTAGACAACCTAACGACCTGACGGTTCTAGTGCATACGCCTTCCGTGTGCATTTCGATGGACAATTTTGTGCCATTAAATGTAGAATAATTATAGTGTTAAGTTAGCTAGTATTTCATAATATTTTTACAAATTAGACACGGTGCTCGCAACATCATTCGTGTAGTATTTTTTTTAATAAAGTCGTGCGCAATAGCGCAAAATTGAAGTTAAAATTATTCAGAAATATGCATTCTATATTATACCGTGTCTTGGTATCTTTCTAAAGTTGGATGGTAGATAATTCTACTAGGAACCAAATCGACCTCTGTAAATAAAGTAAATGAAAAACATAAAATAATAAAGTTTAGTCCATAGTCCATGCTCCTTTATCCAAAAAAAAATGTCAGTATTTAGACATGTTTATAATAGGTTAGTACAATTTTCTGCAAATTATCTAGATTAGATCAGTATCGTAATAACTATAGCCTATAGGCCCTAAGTCTGAAAATAGATCACCTTGACCGAGGCTAGGTCTATGCAGCCCCGACTTACTTTCTGACAGTAGGATACATGAGGTTTCTAAAGAGAAGTTATTGGCCACAAAATATTACCTAATGGTTTTGCGAAATTAGGATCTATATATTTATTTATCTTGTGACTGTTTTTACTATAATATTATCAGGTAACTTGCAGGCTGCAGCCTACATAATTGTCCTAAGCTTAATCTTATATATAAAATATCTATATATATATATTATATAAAACTCAAAGATGACTGACTGACATTGTGATCTATCAACGCACAGCACAAACCACTGGACGGATCGGGCTGTAATTTGGCATGCAGTTGATGTTATGACGTAGGCATCCGCTAAGAAACGATTTTGATCAATTCCACCCCCAAGGGGTTAAAATAGGGGATGAAAGTTTGTATATAATAATAATACGCGAGCGAAGCCGCGGACAATAGCTCGTCATAGAGTAAATGCCGTTTTTAGGGTTCCATAGCCAAAATGGCAAAAAATGGAACCCTTATAGATTCGTCATGTCTGTCTGTCTGTCTGTCTATCCGTCCGTATGTCACAGCCACTTTTCTCCGAAACTATTACAGCTATACTATTGAAACTTGGTAAGTAGATGTAGTCTGTGAACCGCATTAAGATTTTGATGCAAAAATGGAAAAAATATTAAAAATTTTAGGGGTCCCCATAGGTACAACTGAAATGAAAAAAATTTTTTTTCATCTAACCTATGCGTGTGGGGTATCTATGGATAAGTCTCCAAAAATCATATTGAGGTTTCTCATATCATTTTTTTCTAACCTGAATAGTTTGCGAGAGAGACTCTTCCAAAGTGGTAAAATGTGTGTCCCCCCCTCTAATTTCTAAAGTAGGGGCATGATAATTCTAAAAAAAATATATGATGTAGATTACTATAAAAACTACCAACGAAAATTGGTTTTAAAATGATCTAGTTAGTAGTTTTTTTTATACGTCATAAATGGTAAACCTTAATTTAAATTTCATTAAATCGACTGAAATGTAAAAATAAATCAAAAATCTTTTAATTTCATAAAAATAAACCTTATTGCTGCTGCGGAACCCTTCATGGGCGAGTCGCACTTGGCCACTTTTTATCTTTTGATCTTTTCGACATGGTAGGTAAAACACAAGATAGTCTCATATTTTATGCGACAGGTTCATATCAGGGGGGTTATTATGAGCTCTTATATCCAGCCAGTTTACAGGCCAATTTACAGGCCATTGCATAGACACGGCTTGTAAACTGGCTGGAAACTGGCTGGATATAAGAGCTCATAATAACCCCCCAGGTCCTAAAAGAAAATGGGAGATCTAAATTCAAAATGAAGTTTTACATTTCACAGTTTTGTAAAAATAAATAAAGTTATAATATCTATACAATATAATAAAACTGAAGAAATGTGAATTCTGTACATTAAAGATATTCAAAAAATAATAAGCGGGGGGTGTCACTAGATCGCTATAGAAGCCAAAAATGTGGTTAGTTTTTTGTCTGTCTGTCTGTCTGTCTGTAGGTTTGTTCCACTATCACACGAAAACTACTGATCCGATTGAAAGCGGTTTTCGCAGATATATTTGTCTTCTTCCAACTTAACATCTGGTGTATAAAAAAAATTCCCCCCACCCCTCTAAGGAGACAAAAGAGGGGTATCAAACTTTTTTCTTTAGCACGAAAACTACTGATCCGATTTGCATACGGTTTTCGCAGTTATATTTGTTTTTTTCCAACTCAACATCTGGTGTACAAACTTTTCCCCCCCACCCTTGTAAGGGGACCAAAAAGGGGGTCAGATTTTGTATCAAATTTTTTCTTTAATGGACTTAATTAATATTATTAACTGTATTTTCCAACTTAACATCAGGTGTACACAATTTTTCCCCCCCACCCCTCTTAGGGAACAAAAGAGGATAGTAAGATTTTGTATCAACTGATGAAGTAGAAATACTTTAAATGGCAAAACAACGCTTGCCGGGTCAACTAGTATTATATAAAACTGCATACCTTAAAGTACCTAGATAGAAAACAAATTACCGTTTACAAATTACCGTACATTAAAAAATGATTTGTAAAAGCCATCTGTAAATAAAATAATGGAAATATCCCAATGTAAAAGGTCCGTTAGTCGTTACTCACACAGGTATGTGAGTGAATGCCGTCGTTTTGTTCTTTCGCCGCATTCGTGTGTTTTGCAATACATTCCCGTTCTACTGGCATAGCTCAAATGAATGGTGCCCTTTTTGTACAATTTTATTTTTTTACTCCATACGTCATACTTACTGATTAAAACTTATTAATTTAACAGCCTCAAGTGCAGTCGAAAAACTTGCTTAAAATTACCAATTTCGTTCTTTCAGATCTTACTCGTAGCGAGTCAGCTATCAGCTGCCAAAGATGTGGAGGGAAAATCAAAGGTCTCAGAACTCCTGGAGAATGGAATAAAGGATGAACCAGCAGGAAAACCGGCGAAAAGAGGAATAATTTCCACCGGGATTGGTCACGGGATTGGTCACGGGATTGGAGGCATTTCCTCTCTGGGAGGAGGAATCTCTTACGGAGGACTTTCATCTGGCGTGGCCATTGGAGGTTCCAGTATCGGTTACGGTCCCGGTATCGGTATCGGTTCTGGTATTGGTATCGGATCCGGTATTGGCGTCGGGTCCGGGATTGGTATTGGTTCTGGGATTGGTATTGGTTCTGGCGTTGCTGTTGCCGCCGGTCCCGCGGTCGCCGCTGCCCCCGCAGTGTCAGTCGCCGCCGCTCCAGCTGTGGCAGTAGCCACCGGTCCCGCTGCTGTCCAGACATCAGTATCAGTCGCCCCCAACCCCGTCATCCTCAGACAGGAGATCCCAAGATTCATCACTCGCACCATCACCAGAAACGTCCAAGTGCCTGTGCAAATACCAGTCCCAGTTCCAGTGGACAGACAAATCCCAGTCCCGTACCGAGTACCGGTGCCCGTACCCGTTGATAGACCGGTGCCCGTCGTGCACAAGGTCCCCGTTGAGATTACGAGACAAGTGCCCGTGTACTACGAAAGGAAAGTGCCATATCCCGTCAAGGTACCAGTGCAAGTGCCAGTCCCGTATCCAGTTACAGTTGAGAAACATGTTCCAGTAGACCGCCCCGTATACGTTGATCGTCATGTCCCCGTGCCTCACCCCGTGTACGTCGACAGGCACGTGAATGTGCCCGTGCCCGTGCAAGTGGACAGGCCAGTAGCTGTCCCCCATCCCGTAGTGGTTGACAGGCCAGTGGCTGTGCCACAACCAGTCGTTGTCGAGAAGCAGGTGCCAGTTCAAACGGTGTCCTCCGTGCCAGTCAGTATCGGCCAGTCCGTAGGTCTCTCGAGCGGTTATGGAGTATCCAGTTACGGCAGTATCGGCGGTATCGGACTATCGGGATTGGGACACGGTGTCGGTCTCGGTGTTGGTGGTCTGGGACACGGGATTGGCCTCTCCAGTGGACACGGGATTGGCCTCTCCAGCGGATACGGGATTGGCCTCTCCAGCGGACACGGGATTGGCCTCTCCAGCGGACACGGGATTGGACTCTCCAGCGGATACGCTTCAGGTTACGGGCTTTCCTCATACTCGAAGGTTCTGCATTAGATGTTGTGTGCGAGTCAAATGATATGAGATGAAATAAAACCGTAGAAATGTTTTCTTTGTTTATTAATTAATTGTACAAAAGCATACGTCATGTTGTGCGGTATTTATATTCTAAATCGTGTTTGTTATTAAATCTTTTTATATTGATTTCAACTTTAGTTTTGTGGAGTAAAAAACCACCTAAAATTATTACTTTTATTATTGTCTTTGGTTTTGTTAGTTTTATTTGTTAATTCTCGTTAATTATTTTATAATTGGACATTTAGCTCCTATTTGTAAATAATATTTATATCTTTTTTCTTATAATAATATTATTATATAATATTTTAATACGACGTAGATGTAACTTAATATACAATTTGAGGCAATATTTACTTTTTCTTTCACTAAAGACATTTGGAGTCTAGGTTTATCAAAAATTGTGCTTTAGTAACTTTTAACTATACCTTAGCTCTGTACTTTTTATAAATAATCTAATCCGTAGGACAATAACATGATTAGTATCATAACAGGTACTGTAGGTAGTCAAAATCATGAGAGGGTTGCACATACTTTATATTCACAATATGAAGTTTTGTGCCACTTAACCCCGCTTTTACTTAGCACAATATTGCTCTAGCACTTTCCACAGGGGTTCTATAACTTTATTATCTTTAAATATATATTTTTAGGGTTCCGTACCCAAAGGGTGAAAACAGGATCCTATTCATGAGACTTCTGTCTGTCCGTCTGTCTGTCTCTATGCTGTATCTCAAGAACCGCTATAGCTAGAGTTCTGAAATTTTCACAGATTGTGTATATCTGTTGCCGCTATAACAACAAATACTAAAAACAAAATAAAATTAATATTAAAGGGGGCTCCCATACAACAAACGTGATTTTTTTTGGCCTTTTTTGCTCGATATCAATAATGGCAACATGTAGGCACTTGATATTTTCAATTTTTCACAAAGGTCTTAATTATACATCTACTTTGTATATCTACTTCAATACTTAAGAATAATATTAAAATAAAATAAAAAATTAAGGGGGGCTCCCACACAAAAACACAATTTTTGGTCTGTTTGCTCTATAACAAAACGGAACCCTTCGTTAGCGAGTCCGACTCGCACTTGGCCGATTTTTAATTATTAGAATTTTGATATTTATACGATTGTATCTTAATAATTTTGCGATGCTAAAAATGATAAGGAAATCGTTTTGTTTATGACACCATAATAATTAGTATACCGCGCGGGAACCGTACATTTTTTCGGGGTAATAGATGTTTTATTTAAAAAAATACTGGACGAATTTTCAAGAAATGAAGAAATTACCCTCAGTAGTATTTTAAACATAGACACTTTATACCAACACGCAAAGAGTTCCCGTGTATACGATAGTATAGGTGCCGGTTGGCAGCGGGCGACATGAAGCGGCAGCAGACGACGTGTCGTCGCGACACTACTGTTCTATGTTGTATTTCTATGAAAGTGTCGCTAGCTGCGCAGAGTATTTCATAGAAATACATAGAAACAAGACGTAGTGTCGCGACGACACGTCGGCTGCGGTTGCTTTATGTCGTCAGCTGCCAACCGGCACCTTAACATCTACTTAAAATATAATACACCGTTTCTCCGGGTTCATGGGTGATCCTGGCGGACAATGCCAGGCTCTGGCAAACTCGGCGCTGTTCTGCAGCGAGCCTCGCGCTCGGAACTGCTGCGGCGAGTGCTCGTCTTCCAGGTCGGATTTGAGAGAGTCCTTGGTGTTCACTCCACACCATAGCTGGAATGGTAGGATGAAGTTTGGTAGGATTGTTGCGAAGTACCAATGTATTGATATACTAAATGTTGCCCGCAAAGCTCGCAACTTCGTTGGAGATGGAGCTATTTTAATGTCTTTTCCAGGGACTTCAACTATCTACATATCCATCAAAATCGGTTCAGTAAAAACAGACAGACACACCATTGCACATTTAAAATATTAGTACAAGAACATTAGAATGAATTTAATTGTATCTCTTTTAACAGAGTAGCTTTGCAAACTACATCAACGAAGTTCGAAAACAACACTTTTGTTCTATCCAACTTTGTCGTAATTAGCTATTATAACTCGGCTAAAGGTTTCGTTTAATCAAAGGACTACCTATCAAAGGATATTTAAAAAGATATCCTGAATACTCACATTGCCATAAGACAGGAAGAACAGCTGCTCCGAAGTCATGGTCTCGAAGCCCGGCAGTTTGGGTTCGGGGCCGTGCTTGTGCAGGTGTTCCTGCAGGGCCATGTACGCCTCCCGCAGACCACCGTTGTCGGCGATATTCTCTCCTAGAGTTCGTTTGCCGTTAACCTGGAAACGGCGAGAAAGCAGACCGAATAGTATGATGTTCCTTCAAAGTTTGTTAGATTGACTGTACCAAATGATGTGCTCCTCCAAATTTTTTTAAAGTTTGATTAGACTCTTAAATCCTATTGACTAAGCATTTAGACAGCAGACTACGTCTAAAAATGTCAGGGTCCCTCCGAAGTTTATTACGTTGGCACCCTTGTGAATTTTACGGAACGTTTACAAGGGTGCGAAACCCGTGTAAACTTTATACGGAACGTTTAACCAAGCATTTATAAAAATAGGACAGTAGATTGACGTGTTAAAATAAATGCATTTCCTCCAAAGTTGGTAAGTAAATTCTATTGTGCTGATCACTTGACTAATAGTTTAGAGTTACAGCCTGGATGTTGCCTACGACGCGGACGGGCGAATTTTGTCTTTTTTAAGACTGTCGTGTATCAAGAGTCAAGACTATCAAGTGAGCGATGGCACATAGCCAAAGAATAAATACACTACGCGACATAGCTAAGATCCATTGAACTTATTTACAATCTTCTTCATTTAAGGCTCCCACACATAATTGCGAATTCACATCGCATCGCAAAAATCTGCGACAAAACTCATACTAAAAATAAAATTGCGATGCGATGTAAATTCGCAGTTATGTGTAGAAGCTCTTATAACATTAGCACCTACATGTTCATCCACCTCTGGCACGTAGTAGGCGGAGTACTGGTCGACGAAGCACTGCGTCATGTTGACAAACGAGCTGATGGTGGCGTTGCTCCACCACGGCAACATGTTGCCGTTCTTGTCGAACTGACGACCTGCCAAGTTATTAATTAAAGAAATTGTACAAGATATTCATATTTTGTTTGTGGGAGCCACTGCTCGAAAACGAGCAACAACTTGAAATTGTGATTTGGTTTCAGCAATTGATGTAAAGTTATTTCTGTCTATAACATTAGAGCCTAACAGCAGCAAGTTTTAGATATTCAAGCCCCTTTAGCCAAGACCTTTTCTTAATCGCATTTTTATAGAATCGCCGATCTAAATGTATAGAATTGACATAATATAAGTGTTCGTAATTATATGAATTTGACGTCGGACTCGTGAAATGTCAATTTCATACATTTTGATTGGCGATTCTATAAAAAAGCGATAATACAAAAATAACAATACTTAATTGACTGTTCGTAGCGTGCTTACATAGAATATGCGGATGTCACGAAACATTTATATATTATTGTATAGATGTCACGATGTTAGCTACAGACATTTGAACCCTCAGTTTGATTTGCATAGTCATAAAGGGCAAGTCCTATAAGAGCCAGGGGTTGATTGTAGAATTAGTGTCGCTAATATCAATTCGACACTATTAGGGTTTATAAGTCAGGTGTTGACCTTTATACATAAAGTTCTTTGCCATAGGACAACCGTACAGTACTTAATTTTCTATTAATTAACTATGGTATTGATTAGACATAGGATCTAGGCAATAATCGATTGAAAAAAAAGTTAATAAAATATTTACCGAAATTATCGAAGCCATGTGTGATCTCATGTCCAAGCACAGTGCCTAAAGACCCGTAGTTGAGAGAACTGAAAGATTTTAATTACAAAAATGGTTAATTTTAAAAACATTCTTCACGTTTCTTTAAAATTATTTTGAAGAAGTAGTAAATTATTAAAAATACATACTCGAGTCCCAAGTCAAAGAAGGGATATTGTATCATAACGAGTGGTACGGCTGCGTCCAGAAACAAATCAAAATTAGGTACACTTTTTATTCAAAAACAAATTGTGCCTGACTGCGACAATGTAACTTATCTTAAGACTAAGTACGAAGGTCTGAATCTAAAGCTGCAACTGTATAGAAGCCTCTTAGAGTCTACTTCTTTCTCTCTTCTCATCTCAATGATCACTTATTGAATAATGAAGAATGAATACACTAACATTAGGCAATTATAATTTTTAATTAAATTGTAATATTTCATTAAATAGTTAAAGTTATAATATCTTACTTATTGTATTTTCTTGGAAGGTGTGATATGCATTAACTTCAGTTGGATCGGTGGCCCATGTGTAATTGTTACCACGTCTAAATTTGTCCAATGCCTTCTTAATCTTCACTTGGATTATGTTCATCATGTTCTCTAAATGCAACCCTACGTCCACTTCAACTCCATCATAAAATTCTTCTATGTATCCTTTCTTGAACAACCAGTTGGGGTAACCGACAAGAGTCCTCATTTCTACGATTTTCTGATACGTTGCTAACTTCGTGTCATCGTCCATCCATTTTGCCTTCCCAACCAGCCGTGCTAGAGCATTCTTCATTTCATTCAACATTGTTTCTATCTGAAAATATATTGTAGTTTCAAAACCTTTAATTAAAACTAGTATTTTCATAAATATTATAATATGTAATACCTTAGGT
The DNA here is from genome assembly GCA_905404155.3 of Plebejus argus. Lineage (NCBI taxonomy): Eukaryota > Metazoa > Arthropoda > Insecta > Lepidoptera > Lycaenidae > Plebejus > Plebejus argus. Next base: position 11,525,937 of record FR989943.1, read on the forward strand.
TTTGTCACATTTATAAAGTGTGGGTCGACTATAGCATAGGATACTGCTAAGCCCATCTGATCGTTGACAGCACTGGCACACTGTAGACTTCTGGTAGTGGCGTGGCTGGGTCGCCCCATAGCCTCATAAGCCTTTCTATAAAGAGCTCTTACTTCTGACGTTGTGTGTATAGCTAAAACTTCCGCTACCTGCAAAGATTATAATATTCATACTTAGTACTTACACTGTATATTTAAAAAGGACATTATTGTCAGATATAGTTTTAATATTTTTTTGAAAATTATTAGGTATTTGATTTTCTCTTTACGTACCTTCGTCCATACCAAAAGTTCAATAGCAACAGGTTGCATTTTTGATAAATAAGCAGCCATCAGCAACATGTATTTGAGATCGGGATTTGATATTAATATTTTGTCTCTTTTGAAATCCAATCTAACTCGGCTTATGTTGAATATTCCTTCTAGGTACTTCCTCCAAATTGGTTCTGCAGTTCCATTGTTACTTTCCACGATCATGTCAGTATGAGCTTGTATCTCATCTACTGTATATTCTGGGATATTAATATACGCATCATCGTCTTCTGTATCAGTATCATTACTTGAATCCATCTGGTGCAATAGTGAAATAAGTGTTGTAATAACTGTGTTCAAATTTTTATAAAAACTCAAATGATCTTATGTAAGTAATTTTAAATATTTTTTGTAAAACCATATCGCGTGAATAGAGCATTTTAAAGTTACAATAATGATGCATTCGTGTCGTGCAATTTAGTATTTATCGCCTGTGACAACGTATCATTAAATTAATTTATTTCATTTCATTAACCAATTAGTGAAAAACATTTTTCTCTATGTTATTATCATTACTTACGTCATAAAAATCTTCACTTATCCTATAAAAATCGTTTGCTACTAGAAAAATATTCTGGTCTATTTCAGTATTACTTAAATTAATTAACTTCTCCCCTGATTCTACAATAAAGATTTTTATTAAGTCCGCATAAAAAAGTTTGCTCGCTTCTGCTTCTTTGTCGTCATCATCATCATCCTTCTCGGCTTCTCCCGTGTGTTGTCGTTTTCCAATATCAAAAATACTTATTTTATCTTGTTTTGGTTTTTTGTTACCATGTATAGACTTGCTACCTCGATATTTCTTTTCGTTTATCATGCTAAAATCATAATTTTGTTTAGTTATTGTTTGCCGTCTGCTACGCTTAATCTAATATGCTATTAGGTAAAGACTTTTCCCACACATGAAGAGCTTGAGAGGAACGGGGGCACAAATAACTAAAATGTCACCTTGGAAATGGGTTAGTAGCTTCAGGAGATCCCATGACAAGTCTGTAGATTGACGAGTTTTTTGGATCAGTGAATATATCGAAACCTATCAGCACGTCCATGCCCAGTTTTATTTTTATCTTGATGACGGTATCTAGCCAGTTGAAGGTGTACTTATCATAATCAAGATCTTCTGTTACATTGACGATGGTTGGATACGGCGGTAGGCCTACTGATTCAAATATTTTGTACACTGGTTTCAATCCTCGTTTGTCTAAGGTTTCTGAAATAATAAGCAATAAGAATTATATTAATTGATCACTTTTCTTCACCATCACCTACCTAAAGCACTTCTGCTTTTACAGCAGTTTCAAATATAAGTTTAGGAATCTGTCTAAGAATTACATGAATAGTAGTGTAAATGTTTTTTGTTTGTCTAATGAGTGGATGGGTTGATTGTTACGTTCTGTCTTAGTAGACAAAATATGATTGTAATATTTACCAGTATCCAAGCATGCGGTGTAAAGATCCTTGGCTTGCTGCACTGGTTTGGGTTCATCAGTTATGTTCTTGCTAAGGAAGTCCCTGACCTGGGTGTAGACTTTACTCTGCTTGTCCCTGAACCAGTCGTAGGACTTGTAAGCGTCAGGTCTGGGGTGTTCTTGAGGCCAGTTACCACACACATACTAAAATAGAGTAAATAAACCGTATGTTACTAGTATTCGTAAGATGTAGGTTCTAAATTCTTGATGAAGTAAACAGATAAATATTGATATGCTTAGATAATTTTTCGACATTTTCTTAGTGAATACCATTAAGAAACGCTTTAACCAGATTTCTTTGCTATTACTCATACTAATCGTTATCGTCTCTTAGGATCTCAATTGTTATCTTACTTAGTGGACGGCATAGACATTAAAAATGGAACATCTAGGTACCTGATAGTAATCTTCACAGGGGTCTGCACTCAAGTCCATAGACAGAGCGAGGTTGGCAGCCGATCTCAGACATTCCTTGCTCTCGCAAATGGCCAGGGGCTTTTTATGTTTCTGGTTTATATCTAGGATAAAAAACAATAAAGGCCTGTTTCACTACATACTAAGTGCTGGATAGGCTATGTACCACTTAACTTGACAGATAGAATATAGAGAATCTGTCAGATAAGTTGTGGATGGCTATTACTGATTACAGTACCTATCAGTACGTGGTGAAACATGCCCTAAGGGTTTTGAAACGGTTCGGCATCTGTATTTAAAGTTAGTTTACTTTTTAGTATAGCTTTTCTTGGAGTACTAGACTAGAATCAACCAATTAACAAAATATTTTGTGGTCTATTGAAATATTATACGTTTTTGTAGGAAGCTGGTGTTATTTAGCCCCAACGAAAACTTCTTTTTTGGGTGTCTAGGTCTGTCTGTATCATTGTTACAAAACAAACGAACCAATTTTGCAAATAAAGGAAATGAATTGAATTTTGATGTTGATTTTTCGTTTCAAGGCTGATAGAGCTTGCTCACGGCTTAAAAATTCGGCTGATAGCTTTTTATTCATTTATGTATTGTTCTTTTCTTATCTCTATAGTTACTTACACACTTACATACTTACACAAAATCGTCATAGTTAACACTAAGCTCAGTAACACTAGGAACAGTAATAGTAGTATGATGGCCATTATTTTACTTTTGTGTTTCCGCCGAAACCTGAAACAAAATTGCCTTTTGATGACGGTCATTTCAACTTTCTTCGGTCATGCAGGGGACATTTTGTTAATTTATCATAACAAATGTCAGAGTTTAGTCCACCTGTCCACTGTAGAATTTGAACATGTAGCTAAGGATATAATAATACATACATACAATATTATCATATATTATATTGCTATGAGATATCATAATATTGTATGACTGTGTGTGTCTTATTTTTAATACAGACAGACAAACACACTCTCGCATTTATATAATATAATATAAGTATAGTATGGATTCAAAATGCAGATATTATTACTCAATGTGTAACATTGTCATTGTTTATACTTCTATAACGAATGCGAAATGCACATAAAGAAACCATTTCTATGGTGGTCATAATCATTATATTATACTAACTCCTCCGTGGTCTAGTGGTATAGAGCGCGGCTCTTGACTCGGACGGAGGTCGTGGGTTCGATTCCCGCGTTGGAAACATGTTATTTCCAAGTTTGGTTAGGACAATGTAGGCTGATCACCTGATTGTCTGACAAGTAAGATGATCCATGCGTCGGATGGGCATGTAAAAAGTCGGTCCTGCGCCTGATCTCTCGCCGGTCGTGTCGGTCTGCCGTCCCACTGGGTTATGAGAGTAAAGGAATAGAGAGTGCTCTTGTGTACTGCGCACACACTTGGGCACTATAAAATTACTCCTGCGTAGCTGGCCTGGTTTCAATGAAACCGGCCACCGTCACCGAAACCGGTGTGGGAGGTATTATTATATACTTACCACAAAGAGTATGAACAAATATTTACCTTGCAGTTCTAGAGCCAACAGCTATCAGGTAACCGGATTCTCGAAGTTCGTTGCCGTTCTTCAGAGTTGGTGTCGGGAGCTTGGCGCTTGCTGCCCCTGAAAAAAAATTCTAATAATACTTGTGACACTTGGGGACTGCCCCGGTAAAGCTATTGCATATAATTTTATTAACTTATGCAATTATAATTCGCATACGTCTAGTCGCACGCACACAAACACCTTGCCGAAGTTTGCCGAACTGAAAAGACGTTAGTCGATGATCGAGGTGGGGGAGGTTTATTTTCGTTACAGAATTTCTTGATTCGGTCACCGCGCTTAAAGCTCGTGATAAAAGCTATGCAATATTCTTGTGCAATAGCTTAAAAACCTTTTAGACTTGTGGAAATGTAAATGCAAGCCGCATAAGAAGATCTCTGTCCGAGCAACTTGCAATCTTGGTCAGGCCGAATCCTAAGTTGTCTGATGTTAACTGAGGTATAATATAATGTTACTAATTCACAAAACTTGGATATCGAGTTTCTGGACTGTGGCGTTACCTAGTTGATCCGTTTCTGACTCTGTTTAAAAATTTTAAAATATACAAGGGCAGCGGCCCCTTTATTTCGTAAGGGTAGAGACCTTACAAAATACAATGTACGAATACATTGTATTTTGTCGGGGTCTCTAATCTAAAAACATTTTGAAGAGAATAAATTTCATTGTATTCTAGATTTATAGGATCTAATTTATGTTAATTATCCAAAAAAACAAATATAAATATAACTCATATTTTTGTTAGGAGCTTCTTGATTTGGATTTCAAAGTGAAGAATGCTATAAAACCTAGTGACCCTGATAAGGCTAGGTTATTCAGAGCTGATTGTAATCTTTAACCCAGTTCTAGCCGCCAGCTGCCTTATCAACATTGGTTATAGCTTATGCAGCTGTTAAGGTATTATGCCTTAATGCCTTATACACATTATAGTGGACTATATTTTTTGCAGAAGGATGCTAAAATTTTAAATGTTTTTATTTATCAAAAAAGGTTGAATATTGTTATCCTCGGAAAAAAGTGTCCCAACCTTGTTCTTCGTTTACCATGTTGGAACCGTGCCTTTTTTCGAGACAAAAACTATCCTATGCCCTTACTCGGTTTTTTCGTACCAATTTTGAAGCCGGTAAAGCGATTTTCGTGAAGAGGTAACCGACACTCGACAGACGCACGCATTTATAACGTTTGTATGGACAACAAAACGACTTTATATCGTATTGTACCATCGAAGAAATTGATTCATAGGCAGTTGATCTACGTCATTTGGTTAGGTTATGTCAATTCAATGTAAGTCATGACTCGTGATCTATCAGCTGGTTTTGACATAACTCGACCAAACTACGAAGGTCGTCCGTCAAGTGCCTATCAGTTCCAGTCGCCAGATTCGAACCCGCTACTTACGAGTGACAGTCGGGCCCATAACATCCTCGTCATCTCTGGACCACCCATGCATCTTCACTGCAATGTCATCCTTATCGCCGTCAACATAAGATATATTTTACTTAACCATCGCTAAGTTTGCTCTAGTGCGTCTAGTTTCAAGGTATTCGAGTCACTGAAAGGCTGGTATGGTTCGCAGTCCCACTATGAGTAGGGTGGCCATGGGTTTGTGGAAAGGGTGGGCAAAAATTTTTCAGCCAAATATTATCTGTAAGTGTCTAAACCATAAAGTTAATATACCTAGCGGAATAGTGAAACAAAGGCCTGAGCAAGCGAGATGACACTATCAGTAACACTGCGTGGTAAAAAGAGACGTGTGATATATGACAGCAGAACTCGTTTTTTGTCGTTTAGTCGGCACGTATCGGCACGTTGACAATTTAATCTCATAGAATTCATGTTCAATCATGCTTGTGTAAGTGTATACGTACACATATTTTTTACACACAGATGAAACCAATTTCGGTTTCGTTTGACAGCTCGAGATTGTTGCTCTATTCCGCTAGGTATATTAACTTTATGGTCTAAACACACTATGCCGAAGTTCCGCATGTTTCCGTCTGCAATGTATTTTAAATTACCGATGTCACACCATGCCGAAATTCCGTCGCGATACATTGTATGCGTTTGACATTCTGCTGACGTAATCATGCGGAATTTCGGTCTAGTGTGTTTAGACACTAAGTTTCAGTTTGCTGTACATTCCTCTGGACTAAAATGACTACTGTGTGACTGCTGAATATAATATTATGCTTGTAAAACTTGTGCCATTTAAAATAGTGTCTGTCTGAAGCTCTACAGTATTTAAAGGAAACCCCTCTTTTTCATTTTTAGTTTCACTTCAATAATTTTATTGTATGGGTCATATTCATTGTATTACATTGCGGCAGCAGGGAGAAAGGTGTATGATTGGAGTCCAGAGAATAGACAATGCAGCCGCGGATGGCCGAAAACAATATGTTGCGACGAGCTGAATCCGTACCAAGGCGTACGATTTTTAAATTTTTACCAATCTTAAAGTGCACAATGCCATTTCAGAACAAAAAATGTATTTTAAAAAGATAAAACCAACTTCAAAATTGGACGTAATTGACAATTAGAATTCTCTATCTTAAGAACTCCTCAACTGACTTTGATGAAACTTGCAGCATTTCCTAAGTTGAATAATTAAACCTAGTACTTAACAAAAAAATAATAACTTAAATCGGACTTGTAGTTCCGGAAATATGCGAAACCAAACATAAAAAATGCATACATACATACAGTTATGAAATTTGGCACTTATTTTGCTCAGACGCTGATATACACTAATAATGTACGAAAACTAGGCAGTTCTGCAAATATTACATACATACGGGTCGAATTGATAACCTCCTTTTTTTGAAGTTGATTAAAATAATATGTTTCGTAGAGAAAACTTATTAATGGTCACCCTACCTTAGACCCAGTTCACATGATAGCAGATGTGCGGTGCCGCACGCGATCGCTAGTGATGTGCTCGACCCACGCCGATATCGATAAAACTGCACCATTCATGGAATGTTCGTCTTGCGTGATCGAGTCGTATTTACGTTACGGTTGTAAAATCTTTGTAAATTTCTGCAATTTTCATGATTATGGTGCAATTTTGAATCGTTTTTGTCTTTGTATTATTCGGACTGTAATATAACAATGCCAATGTTTGGTCACATTTATATTACTTAGGACCACAGTAGTGACTTACTGCATATTTTCTGTTAAAATCTATATTAAATTAAAGTTATTAGTCTTTCAATCTCTCTAAATGTAGCTGATAGTCTTGTGTTACAAACTTGCACAAGACGTGTCTACTGCAGATTTTCATTTTATAATTATGTAATGACTGATGTTTTCCCTTGAGTATGATATTGTAAGACAAACTTCAAAACAGCAAAAATATATCACTGATAAGTTAAAAAAGTAAAAACAAATTATAAAACAAAAAGTCGATAAATAAAACAAACAACAAAATATGTAAACATTAAATTCAATGTTACAACTCCAAATATTTACTGAGGCACATCACTAATGAAATCGATGTTACATGTACATTAAAATCAAATTATGTCCAGCGCTGGGTCAATATTCGTTACCGTGTTGACACACTTGTGACACCGACTGGACACTGTGTATATAGACTATATGTACATAGGCCGATACAAGGTATACCGTATAATTGGTATAATATTTATAATATTATTGAGGTTGTAAGTCGTATAATTTTAAGTTTAAATGACTTCTATAGTTAAAAGTTTTTAATTAAGTTTATCAATTATAATTTTATGATGAAAAGTTTTTTTATATAGCATGAACCTATTTAACAAGATGGTTGTAGAAGACAACACTAATTGAAAGAAAGGGGTTTATTTGGTTACAATAACATTAAAAAGAAAGTGTGCTTACATCTACAAGAAAAAAATAATGGTAATATAAATATCGATAAATCAATACTAATAAAGGAACTGCCCTGCTTTTACCGTATAAAGCACGTATAAAGATTAAACTCATAATATATTTTTTATGTATCAGAAGTATGAACTTGACTAAGTCGTTCTTTGCTGTAAAACACTTATGACCTATGGCCTTTTTAAAGTGCTATATTTTTAATGCAAAAAAAGATAAAGAAAACTCGATCATAACTTAAATTTTCTCGGAAAAGCAAAGCTTTACAGCAAATGGATTGCTTGGCCAGTGGCCACAGACGTTTTTAGTTTAATAATGTCAAATTCAGATCGAAGGCTAAGTTTCCGAGTTCCTACCTATACACACGCACTTAATCTTAAGATCGTAATCACAATAATTATGTAAGTTACATTTTTCAGGCTACATATTATTGTTTTATTCGGATCGGGCGTACATAATATTTTCTGCACAGCTTTGATAATCCCAAACTAAACTTAGGGATGCATTTCTAAATTTATACGGATTTGACAGATTCGCAAGACGTCTCACGCAATTGAAATCTATCAAATCCATACAAATTCATGCCGTGCCGTGTCTTGCCTCGCCTCGTCACGTTGCGGTCTGAATTGACCCTTAAAAGACACTACATTCACATAAGCGACCTCATAATTTTTCTTCGCCTATAATGGCCGGTTCATATTCATATTCATATTATTTTCTTTATTTGCTTCAAAAGTGGTACATTTTGGTGTTACAGTTATGATAGTCTTCACACTTTTCACTAGTAATATAGCATGCAAATTTTTGGGCACTTATTCTAAATACATTAATTTCCATTCCATTTCATACTATAAATAATTCAATAAAGTACAAAAAAATAACATTAAAAATAATAGACCCTTAAACATATCTGAACCGATTTTGCTCAAATTTGGTACAGAGATACTTTGAATAGGGAAAGGACATAGTCGAATTTTAGCGTCTTCTTTTTTAGCCTATACTATCCCACTGTTGGGCAAAGGCCTCCCCTAGGGTCTTCCATCTGTCTCGCTTGTAGGCATCAATCAAAAAATCAAAAGTTCATCTAGTCTAGTATTAAATAAAACACAAGTTCCAGCAATACTGATATAAATATTTATTTGCACTACCCCGACGACGGGTCGATCTCAACGCGGTCTTACAGTCTACCAGCCGTGGCCCCAGGGCTGGATGAGGGGGGCGGAGTGGACCGCCTGGACCACGGGGGCCGCATGGACCACCGGGGCGGCCTGGACCACAGGCGCATGGACCACCGGTGCCGCCACAACTTTATGCGCTACTGGATGAATTATCTGAAAGAGAAGTTTGGTCTACCAATAACATCCGATGATCGGAATCTACAATCACGCCAGTTCTGATCACTGATCTACCATTAACGAGTCATTGACGACCCACGTTCCAATACCAATAACGCCACGTGTCATGTTGATGATGCTCTGACAGATCAGATCTACCAGTAACCTGCACCTGAACCCGATCTGCCTATACCGCCCCGTCTGTTTCTGTTCTACTAATAAATAGCCTTGCCTATAGTTAAGCACCACCTTTGTCGGTAGTAACATAATAGTCAAAACCACGAAGTTAAGCTTCAAGTTCAGCGTTTCGCATGTTCCGCTTGCGACGGAAGACATATTAAAAACCCTTATTAGGTCATCCAGTCAACTGCCTGGCTACAAACTCATCAATAATGTTGGGTTATAAGTTCCTCGAATCTTACCATTTTGGGCTCATAGGACTATAATCTGATGAAAATATAGTAAGCCAACGTCTGTTGCGTCTTACCCTCTGGAAAGACGAGTAGCTGGTAGCGGCTTTGACAGCAACCGGCGCGGCGTGGACCACCGGCGCGGCGTGGACCACGGGGGCCGCTTGAATGATGGGGGCTGAATGTACGACGGGGGCCGCCTGGTACACGGGGGCCGCGTGGGCCACAGTCAGTGCGGGGGCCGCCCAGTCGTCGTGACCTAAGCTAAGCTAGAAATAACATTATGGCGTTAGATGACAAGGACTATTAGAGCCCCCGCAGACTTTTAGTCGGCCGATAGTTTGACCAAATCGGGGTTTCAGTACATTATTATCGGCCGATGTAAATCGTTTAGTGTGCACACTTTCGATCAAACTATCGGCCGACTAAAAGTCTGCAGTCTGTGGGGGCTCTTATAGTGAGTGTCAAATTTCCAACATTTTTAGATTATAGCTATATTATGGCGCACTTGCCGGGTAGGCGCGCTTTGCCACACTCACTGTATTTATGATTTTGATTATTTCTGGTGTTAGCGGTTTTATTGCTTGATATTATATTATAATTTCTATTAATAGCATTTTAATTCTGTCATTCTTTGGTGAAAGGAAACGAGCAGACGGATTATCTGATGGTAAACGAAAGCCGACGCCCATGGACACTCTTAATTACCAATGGAAAAACGTGTGCTAAGCCCGCAGTACACGTTGATCCAACGCATTAAGTCAGCGCCTTGGGTCAACGTGTAGAAGCGTACTTGGCCATAAGTTAGGTGCGATATTCCGCACGTTCCGCACTCTACACGCCGCGCTGGCCCAATGCGCTGGCTCCATGCGTTGGCACAATGTGTACAGGGGGCTTTACAAATTGCGTTCCTACTTCCTTGATCTTAAAACCTCCAGATTCTGTCTTTACGTATTATTATTATTTGTTTCCTCACTGGATACACTTTCGTAGCCATTGTCTACGAGAATGTCGTAGAGCGTCTACGAAAACATATTATATGAAAAATTTCCACTTTATTATTTTGACACCATTTTTTGGGAGGAAGATTTGAATTTTGATTTAAGCTTATAATATAGGATCCTTTGGCGCATGGAGGACATTGTCATGGGGCTGGGATAGCGAAACAGATGTCAGTCAAAAATGACTCCAGCAATAATTATACATGTAACTCAAAATTTTTCTTGGATAATATTAACACTAACATAAGCTTAAGTATGTGGGGTTGGTGACAGATCACCAATCTCACCATCTATGGCGAACGATCAATTAACACTAATCACCGACATTTAGCAGTCATTTAGGTAAATTACACTAATTCGCTAATTAACGAGTTTGAATACAAGAAAAACTTACGCCATCTACGACAATGTGAAATTGCAAAATTACCACAAAAAACCCGAGTGTGGTCCCATTCTTCGATATATTCGACATATTCTATGAATATACTACATACATGTTGTATCTACATGTCATATTCTATAGTTTACCAACCGTTATGGTAATGGGTTAAAAATGTTGTTACAAGTAACAGCAATTCAACTCAATTATCTAACACCAAGGACTATCGATTTTATAATAGCGTATGAAAAAAATGTTACAATTGTATTAAAAATTCAAAGTTACCCGTTAATTTCATATTTTCCTCTATTAAAATTATCTTAGCCTGTATTAATGGTGTCCCAACTCCTATGGTACACCGAAGCGTCACCACAGGCATTGTACCCTAAAGAAGTGAGCACACTGAGACGGGCCTTGCCGGGGCTCAGCGTGCCGGGGCGCATCGCATAAATCCGCCTCCATTCAATTTGTATGGAGGCGGATGCGCGTATCGCCCACTGTGTCGGGGCGCAGCGGATTTCCGCCTCCATACAAATTGAATGGAGGCGGATTTATGTGATGCGCCCCTGCACGCTGAGCCCCGTCTCAGTGTGCTCACTCCTTTAGGGCGCTTTTACTGTTTCATGTTTGTTGTCACGTTAGGTTTGAAAGAGGAAACCCCTCCCAGAAAAAAATGAAAATATTAGTCACGTAGTCTTAAATCTCACTGTACGTATCACCAACGGGCAAGGGGTTAAAAATGCAAGGAAAATATATCGTGACAAATGGAAGGCACCAAACTTGACACAACTTTAGACCATTAAAAATATAATAATAATATAGATACTCACTCCTGCATCCCAACCTCCCCAACCGCCATCAGGTTTGGGCTTAGCTACTGCTACGGAGAGCAACGCGAAAAATACCTGGAAACAAACAGTCTCATGAAATAAATATCTGGCAACTCGTCCTAATAGATCGAGATCTTGTTGGACGGTCAGGTAGACTATTCCAATTATGACGAATCGTCTGATAAAGAAATTACAAAACTGCTAAAAATATACATAAAACTGTTACTGTTACTTCCTGATAAGTGCCGAATAGGCTATTAATCATTTAACTTGACACTTGACAGATAAAGTATGGAGAATCTGTCAAAAAAGTTGTGAATAGCCTATTCGACACTTTATCAGGAAGTGGTGAAACAGGCCCTTATAGACTTATTAAATAACAAGGTTTGAAAAAAGCTGCTAAATAGATTAAACTTCTGTCAAAAAACTTCAAAACTGGGCGTAAGATAATAATGGTTTAGAATAACCTTCTAGGAACTAGCAAAGCAAAATACCGTGGAAAACGCTCGTGCTCACTTAGAAACAAACACGTTTTTGGGGGGTTTTTTCGCTTGGAGGCATTTCTTTCTTGGAATAGAGGCATTTCCTCCGCAATCTGCCATTTTTATAAAGTTTACCAAAAGCTAATAACGTGAAAAAAAAATAAACTTTTTTTCACGTTATTAGCTTATTTGCATGTTTTGTCTAAGTCGCTATAAACAAAACCTTGAAATAAGCTGTCTGTTACTTAATTATCTAAGGTACTTACTAAATAACGCATGGTTTATCCTGTCTCGTCGAGGTATAACTGTAATCTGATCGATTTGCACCATTTGCGCAGCTTTTATACGAATTTGGCATTTTTAATCCGAGTTATGTTGAGGGCTGGGTTAGACATCCTAGGTCACGTTAATGCGCCTACGTGAATGTTGCAGGTTTGTGATAATCTAGACTTTTTAAGTAATGTCTAGTGATCGGCGACGCTACGCGAATACGCGCTGTCGCCAACAACTTTTAACTCGCAATTAAAAACTATAGCCCGACTTTGCATAAATATAGCTTCTCATCTATATTCACTATCACATTTATCTGATCTGCAGTTTAGGCACTACGGTGAAAAAAACGTTCATACATAAGCTACGCCAAAATCAATTTTCTTTGAGTTCTTTGTCGTCTGCATTATTTTATTATTATGATTATTTACTATTATCATGATTGTACTATCGAAGAAATCGATTTATAGGCAGATGACAGACCTACGGCTTTTGGTCGGGTTATGTCAATTCAATAATAAGTTGTGGTTTGCCGGCTAGGTTTGATCACTTTGACAACACAGCCAAATTAAGTAGGTCCACCATCTGCCCATAAATTAACTTCCTTGAAAATACAATAAAAAAATTTAATATTATGTCACTGGAAGTATCCTATATTACGAAATAAATTTAAATTATATCGTTTCAAAAACAATAAAAAATAAACGAGAAAACATTATAAAATTAGACATGCGTAGCAATGCTAATAAGACTTTCTATTTTAATTAAAAGTATTTTTTTGTATACTTGGCCATTTCACATATTGCCCACTTTCTCACTAAGCCCTACAACTCTTCAACTAGATCGTTTCAAGTTGAGATATAGGGTTGCTACAGTTAGTAACATAAACTGACCTGAGGCAATCATATGCAGACCCTACATGGGAAAACGGGTGCAGTTAGGAAATGTTTATCTTTCAGAATACTAATAGTTCTGCTACTAATTAAATTATTTTTAACTAGATGACGCCCGCCGCTCAGTTGCGCAAAAAATAGTTTTTTTTTCGTGCGAGCCATTTTTCCGGGATAAAATGTATCCTACGTCTATTTCCCGGAACTCAGAGTATGGAGATACAAAATGACAGCATTTATCGTTTCAGCGGTTTGGTCGTGACTCGTGAAGGTAATAAACAGACAAACTTTCGCATTTTTAATATTAGTATGGATTCTATTAAAAATGAAAGTGTGAAATGATAGCTAAGTACAATATTATCATACAAGTCGTGTATTTATATGGACAAAAGCGACAAAATCGAGATCTACACAGACAAGTTCTGTGCTATTATTAAATTATCTTGCTGGACATTCTGTCTAATCGGAACAGAATCTGCCACTAGCAGATACAGTAAAATATAATCCGACCAAAATCCAACATGTTGCACGCGAGGCATCCATTAGACGGTAGGTTAATTTGCTGTCAGTTTTACCACAGTCATGACTGTGACTGATGGGTAACCTACCGTGTAAGATCGTGACTGACGGTTGCATAAAGCTGATTGACGAAAATCTGGATACATTCGTCAGTCCATCAGTCACCATCAGTCAAACATTATTCATGATTGACGGAATTGACTGACGCTTGCATGAGCGTATTATAGCTTTGTCCACATTGTGCCTTTTTTTTGTTCAACAAGGGCATGCGTTATAGCGCAGTCAACAGTGAAGGTGTAATCCACCCGCGTTGAAAGAAAAGTGACATAGCGCGCGCTACGATTTCAACGCGCGTTACGGGCATGCCTCACGTTCGCTGTTGACTGCGCTATAAGGCATGCCATATTATCAGAATATTGACAGAAACGTTGTCAAACGTCGAGCACTTCTTTTTGTTTACTGTCTATGCTTGTGATACCGTCTAGCGTTAAAACATATTGCAGTAATATAATAATATTATCCTATTGTCATCTGCTAAAGGTTTTTTTATTTTTATTTTAGATTGAATACTTACAAAAATAATTACATTTTTAAAATTAAAGTTATTCTATTTCCTTGACACATTTTTTAACTTCTTAACCTCATCTTATTCGTAAATAGTAATTAATATCTTAGGTGTTTGAACTTTGAAGCCTGTGCCAGACCTACTTACTTTATAGGACCGACATCCTTTATGTCGTAAGGTTGATGTACTATGTCGTAGGTATATAGATAAAGCTCTAAAGTAATTAATGTATGTAGGCTAGATGGTAGATATCACTCACTTCCATAGCCCTTTGGTTAATTGGTCACAGGTCACCTATCTATCAGTTGAAAAATGGGTACAGGGAAAACCATTAATATTAACTAGTTGAAGCCGGTCCACCCGACCCGGCACCAAAATTGGTTTATCGTGCGGGAATTGTAAATTTTCCGGTATAAAAACAAATTCTATGTTCTTTCCGGGATTCAAAGTATCTGCATACCTTTGATCAAAATCGGTTTAAGCGTAAAGAGGTCGGTCTAGTCAGACAGACACACTTTCGCATTTTAATATTAGTATGGCTATAGATACCGTCATAGCGATAGTTCTTATAAATGGTGTATTTAATTTTGTTACCGTATCAAATTCTGAGTGAATTGGAGTCATTTTAACGATTATGTCCCAACGCTATTTCATATGAAATATAAAAACATAATTATTGTTTTTGAATGTAGAAAATAATATCAAGCAAAAACGAATTGCTGAAATAACGAGAATGGTTGACGATGTGAACTCCACTGCTCTGACATAGAATCCGAGGCATCTGGGAGGTAATAAATTATATAGTGTATAAATATGTAGACTCTTAACAGACTAGGTTGTTATGATTTTAAGAGCTTAGACTAGCAAGAAATTTTTAAGATGTCAACTCGAATATTTCGTAATTTAAGAGTAATTCAGTACGAGAGAGAAAAGGAGAGAAAATACAGGCTAATATGGTACAAAATGATTGAGGGAATAGAATATAAAAATTTGGTGTACCACAAGGGTAACTTCTAGCACCCTTTTTGTTTAGTTTGTACGATTATAATATTATTATAACTTTGGCACTCTTTTATATACTCAGATTCATTTGGAAAATCAGTACATAACATAAAGTGAAAACGTTTGATTAACTATAAATTGCCTTGTTGTGTGCAACATCGAACTGATTTAATTTTCTAGGGAAAAAAATAATAGCATGCTTGACAGCGTTCCTACAGACATAGACGATTAAAATAGTACGTATTGCCATAAATATAATTGATGGCAGACTAAACATACATTCCTTGCCCGAATTAAAAAGTTGATTATTAAAAAAGGATATGTCAGTATGTCTTGATTATTGACGTATTAATTGGTTTAAAAAAAGAATGTGCTCGCGCGCAATTATTAGAACAAAAAGTGTGTTATATTAATTTAAAATTAATTATGGTAGACTTAATTTTAACGTGTTTTTAAATAGTCATGTCCTTTAAAATACTAATTTGTTGTAAGGAATGAAAATTAAACTTAATGAGTATTTAAGTATTTCCATCAGTATACAGACGTAGTAGCTCTACGTTCTACCTTTACGTCGCGTTGTGTCACTTTTTAAAATACGGTTACTTTATTTTGTTTATTGCCAAAATTGCCAAACCGAACAGAAATATCGTTCAGTGGTTTGGGCGTGAAGAGGGTCAGACAGACAGACACACATTCATATTTGTGTGATATGGATCCCTTATTTTGTATTTAATTATGAAAAAAAAAACCAATTATTAATTAGATACAAAATAAGGCATATAATATATACTAAAAATCGGCCAAGTGCAAGTCGGACTCGCGCACGAAGGGTTCCAATTTTTTGTCTACTTTCGCTCTATACCGGATAGAGCGAAAGTAGACAAAAAATTGTGTATTTTGTATGGGAGCCCCCCTTAAATATTTACTTTTTAATTTTATTATTAATTACTAAAGTACAAATATAACTAAGGATTTTGTGAAAATTTCAAGTGCCTAACTGTTACCATTATTGATTACAAGCAAATAAGGCCAAAAAAATCACGTTTCTTGTATGGGAGCCCCCTTTAAATATTAACTTTATTTTATTTTCAGTATTTGCTGTCATAGTGGCAACAGATATTATACATAATCTGTTAAAATTTCAGAAGTCTAGCTATAGCGGTTCTTGAGTTACAGCCTGGAGACAGACAGACAGACGGATGGACAGACAACGAAGTCTCAGTAATAGGGTCCCGTTTTTACCCTTTGGGTACGGAACCCTAATAAAAAAGAACATGCCTATTTAGTATTTACCGGATATACATACTACATAGTCGTGGAACCAAAATGGCCGCTATAGGAAACCTGGCTCACCCACATTACTAAATATGCACACTTTTTTCTATAATGAATATTGATCTCGTTAAAAAAGGATCGATTGGGTGCCATATTTGTATAATGCGAAATAAAAGGCAGTGTGTTGATTTAATAAAGTACTACCCGATAGCTTAGTAAGTAGGTTAAAGACGGAAATATATTATTTTCTTTTCGCTAAGCTTGGCCGATAGAAAGGGTTTCTTTATACGGAAAGATAGAAGATGTGACAGATTTATGGCGGTACCCACAATTCGCCTAACATTCCTGCATCGCGCTATCGAAGTTTTCTAAGTGCGTCTGTATATAATGGACAGCTGAAATGAATCACGTGGGCTCCGACCTGACCGAGTATACCACCTCGCTCGGTCGGAAGATCTTCCTTTGTGGCCACCGCACGTACATCCCATATTGGTGACCCCACAGATTGATAGGGGAAATACCTACGTTATTTGGTTCCTAAAATCTGATAGTATTTCCATTCTTTCGTATTTCTAATATAGTCATGACAATGCTAAGTTATGCTAAGTTATACATATAATGGTTTTGCTCGATCGAGTAATAACGTCGAGCAAAACCCGCGGCTCGGGCTTTCGTCCACACATTCATCATTGCTCGATAGTTTTACCCTAAATCGATATATTTAATTCCATCGAGACGGCTCGATGCGAGCTTTCGAGCTGTGAGTTTTGCGGTCCACACAGTAATTATTACTCGATTTGGAGTAAAACTATCGAGCAAAACCGTATGTGAGTACATAGCATAAGACAGACTTTCACTTAACGGTTTTACTTTTTCTTGTAGGGACAGTTTGCAAATTGTCAGTTACCCACTTCATCTACTCATGTCTTCAACTGTTAGTTTTTACTATGAAACAACTCATCAACATATTATTACGGTTATTTTAATCTATTCGTATGTAACATAGAGCAGTCAGTGGGTCACGTGTGGTCGACGGTGGTTAAATATGTAGGGATATTGATTCATGTGACGGTCGACGCAGATTACACGATAAGGGGAAATCAATTGACCGTATGTATGGGTTTAGGGTTGCGCAGGTTATTAATGGGAGTTTGTGAAATCTAAGGAATCCTTGGTTAGGGAGGAAGAAAGGTGGAAGTCGAGAATTTGGCGTTGATCCGTGTAGGCCGGTCACCTGACTAGTATCACAGCTGTTAAGTAATTCGCGATTAAGGGTTTTTTTATTAAGCTATTGCATAACTTTTAAGCAATTGCATAGCTTTTATCACGGCGAAAGAAATTCTTTAATGAATCTAACCTAACCTAACACTCCGACCGGCGTCATTTCAGTTCGGCAGACTTCGACACGGTGTTTGTGTGCGTGTGACTAGACGTATATTATGTGAATTATTTTGCATAAGTTGATATACAATGCTATGCAATTGCTTTACCGCGGCAGACCCTGAGTGCTACACACGAGTATGTTTTTTTATTTCAATAGTCTGAGTCGTCTATGCGCTTGTCGCCCATATCCTTTTTTGTCGCTTAAAAAAATTAATTCTTGCAAGAAGCGAGCTAATGGAAATGAATTAATTATGGCAAATAATAACACTTCGATCACATCAGCACTCAAACAAATAAGGCTAGATCAAAATTGTCCCACACAGACGTAGTACCTAAACTAGAATGTTTAATGGTTTTTCAGCACATTTTCATTACTTTGGCTAACTTTATTAAGGTCTCGAAGATTTTAGCAGCACCATCTAAGTGTAAACACTGGAACTAGTTCGAAAGTTATGGGATTAGTAATACGCGTAGGCCCTGCCGTAACGAGTTTGAAACTAAACACTACTACTTACTATAGAGGGCTCCAGAATCACAGAATGCTACTGTGCTTATACTATACCGAATCATAGGCAGAGGGTGCTTATATTCAGTCAATATTTGTGATGGTCTGTCGGCTGGCTATAAGGGTGAAGCCAAACTAGCGTATTATTTGTGAGTAATGTCAGTCGCAGAATTTCGGTTGTAAGAAATTCTGCTGCATTCAGTTTCATAGAAAATTCCTACTTCATTCACACGAGCGTAATTTTGTGAGTCATGATTTGTATGAAAAAATATTTACGCGACCGAAATTCTTCGACTCACGACTCACAATACTATGCTCGTTTGGCTTCACTCTTAGTAAATTATCAACAAACAGTACTACATACCCAATTTTATTTTATTGAAGGTAGGCTTTTTGTGTCATATATACATAATATTATTACTTAAGTACCTATATTATTTGTGACTACCATGAGGAATAAAAAAGTTTATACTCACTATTCTTATTTCTTTTAAGTTTTTAGACATTGCCCATATCTACTGCAGTTCCAATAGTTTGTCCTACAATGTTTCACCTGAAAATATTAAAAGATTCATACCTTCTCACAAATGATTCCCACTGTGTATATTTTAAGTTATAAATTATAATTATAGGCATGTCCTGTCTGTCAAGCCAGTATAAGTAATGTATCGGACAAGGACAAAACATCAAAGACGTAAGTATTAAACTAAACGTTTATATATTCTGTAAGATTTTGTCTTTATTATGGAACAAAGGAAATGCGTGGCGTATAGCTGCAAATTATGCCTTATTGAAAGGTCCAGTATAATATGCTTTTAAATAGCGCCAACTTTGTCTATACTACATAGCCTAATTCTTTATGGTCTAGATGACTCAAGCGATTACATGTAATCGATGGTTCTTTATTACATCATGCTAATATAGGGCAGATTATGTCAGTCCCGTGCCATATGGCGAGACCGCTTTCCAACAGGTTACCTGTCCGCTCGTTACGTGAGGTTAATCGCTAATCAGCTGGGTTACCGTAACATATGACACGTTTGAAGATAATATGTGAGATATGTAATAGACGACTGGTTCTGCCCTAGGGTCTAGCATACTTAAAAATATAGTATCTTGTAAGGATTCTATAATCTATAGGTTTCATCGTATGTTTGCCGTAGAAGTTTGTGAGAAGTTTCTGTGGAAATGAGTCCTTTGTATTCTTTCACATGTTAATTTCTATATTTCGTGCATTATATTTAAGTGAAAAAAACTTTTTTGCTTGGATGTTAAATAAAATTTAAATATTATGCCTTACGCTAAGAATATAGTTTTTGGATTCAAAACACCCATTATCTTTTCTAGTCATTTCAAATTGTTATAATATTATGTGTGCACAGTAAAGAATATAATTTATCTTATCTTATTTATCATTGATTTAAAGTCATTAGTTAAATCTATATTCCTAATTAACACGAGATATACACATTCTAGCAAACTCAAAAAACTTATGGCTCCGCCGTGTTAGGTAAAAAATGTAGTTCCTAGAGTTTTACGTATCGCAAACTTTCAGCGCCCAAAATCAAAGGCGTCTTGGTTACAAGCAATAATTAACCGGGTAACTAAGTTTACATGTAACTAAGTTTACCTACAGGCAGTGATCTAAACAATGAAATCTATGAAATCCACAAAAGAGACTAGAATTAATTATAATTGTAGCATGGTCACAACATTTTACCTCCTTCCAAATAAAAATATTTATATAGTGTATAACTTATACAAGGTCTGGTTAATTGGAAAAGCCACTTTATGATAGTCAAATACAAAACCTTGAATGCTATGATACGCTACGGAAATATTAAATAATTTTATTTTTATTAAAGACAGGGTTAGAATTCTTATTCCCCCATATTTAAACACCAGTCACTCGTCAGTGTGAATTCATCCCTTTTACATAAAATAGTAAACGTTATTGTTTAGCAAAGTTTCAAAAAAGTTAGGGGAATTATTATTACAATATGGTGCATTTTACGCATTTCCATACTTAAAAGTAGTAAATGGTTTGTTTATTATTACAGAAAAGGAAAAAGTTTTACGAGAGTGTCAAAAATAAACACAAAAATTCACATACACATTTTATTACAAAAATCCAAAGTATTTAGTCGACTGCGGTCGAAATAAACTTATATTCAACTTAACCTATACAGAAAATATTTACAAAAGTTTAAAACACGTCATGTTAACATCGGTTGGGAGATCAAAAGAAAAAACTTTCCATAAGCAAAATTTTCAGAGATTTTAGAAACCAAAACTAAAGGTTTCAACTCTTAATATTGTTTTACAAAAATTAAAAATATATGGCAATTCCTTTATCAAACCACTAAACTTTACTTTAGTAAGGCGCTTATTTCAGCCCAAATATATAGAGAGCGCTCGCGTAGCTCTTGGTAGAAAAGTATTATGGAATATGGAGTCATACATGCTCAACCTTACACGTAACTTATTCTAAATCACAAAGTGACTATAAAGCCTCATTCGAAAATGCCTTTGGGTCATTCAGTTTGATGTTACAGCTTACTTCTTTACATACTCAGTGAAACATAAAAAAAATTACTTAAACGTCAATCGTTGTTCGAAATTCAAACTGAATGTTTTTTTTTAATTTACCATCCGAGCTTGGACGCTAAGCCGTGGAGTCCTAAGCCATGGCCGTAGCCACCGTGGCTGTAGCCGCCATGGCTGTAGCCGCCGTGGCCGTAGCCGCCGTGGAAGCCGGAGATGATGCTGGGTCCGATCACCGACTTCACCACTGGTACGGCGTAGGGTTGGGGCACTGGCACAGCTACTGGCTTCGCCACTGGCACTGGGTAGGGCTGGGGTACGGGTACTCCGACCTGAAATGTTGTGTTGCGTGGTTATTAAGTTTATAGTTCTTCATACTAATATTATAAATCTGAAAGTGTTACTGTCTGTCTTTTGGTCAGTAATGGCAAACGTCTCTAACGAGCAATGTTATCCTTCCAATTTATATTTGGTTTAAGTCACGAGGAGAAAAACTGGCATAATTGTGATTTGGTAGCTCTTCTTTATTCTAGTTTATATTATATTGTATTTTCAAGGAAAATAATCACCTGTTTAACAACTGGTACTGGTACGGCATGTGGCACGGGTACTGGCACGGGCCTGTCGACTGGCACCGCCACGTGCTTCTCCACAGCGACGGGGTACGGTCTTGGCACTGGCACCGCGTAGGGACGATCTACTGGCACTGGCACTGCTACCTGAAAATGAGAATTATTTTAAGCTATGCTTCTACGTTGAAATTAATTCATGTGTTTATTTTCAAGAAACTTCTATGACAAAGTATGTAATATGTAAGGTACAGGAAACACTATGTCTAAGTAAAGAATAAAGGAGTTTAAAGTGGTATCCTCATTATTCAACGTTAAATTGTTCCAACAAATAAAAAAAATAGAGAAAAAAATTGGGTCTCTTCTACACAAATTTTTCTCGAAGACATTGTGTGATTGTCATGTGCATTTGATTCCAATAGATTTATAGACTTACTCTAACTGGCACAGCCACTGGTCTATCCACAGCCACGGGGTACGGAGCTGGCACTGGCACACCAACGTGCTTCGTCACAGTCGTGTGGACGTCCGCGCCAATGATCGTGCCAGACGACAGTGCCAGGCCGCTGACCCCAACTCCACTCACTCCACCGTATGCCAGGCCGCCGTACGCGGGTCCTACGGCATGGCCTATGGCGGGCCCGACGCCGTAGCCATGGGATAGAAGTCCGCCATAATGGCCGACGAGACCGCTTCGCTTCTGCACGACCTTGGACGGTTCAGCCAGAACCGACGCAGTCACAAACAGTATTGCGATCTGGAATTGAGAGATGATTGTTACTGTTGTAAAATGGCTTATCATGATGTAAAACTTACTTATGATATTTTATGAACATAGTTAACTTGGGCCTACAGTCGACAATCATCAAGGACATTCGCAAAAATCATGCCCCTGTCATAGAATATGCAAAAAAGAAACAATAATGATAATATTATATAATCGTATTTCTTTCTTTACCTCGACATATTATTGATCTTTACTAAAAAATCGTGATAATATGTTTAACAAAAACTAATAAGATAAAACAGGGTTAGACGGTTATGGTGATAACTGATAAGACCATTTTGAAATACATAATAATAAAGTACAATGTTATCCTTATGCTCAGGCCGCACATGCGTTTATCGTCACGAAGCTTCGTGCTAAGAGACAATACCATTGGACAATGAAAAAAATCATCCAGGTGTGTATGAGTCCCCTATATTGAAAGCGCTGAAAGTGTCACTTTTAAAAAAACTTTTGAATGGGAAAATTACTGACGCTCGGGCGCTCTTGCCTATGCAAATCAAAATAACAATTTTGCTATTTCATAGCCGCTACTTTCACAGTGAGCTCAATGTAAGTAATAATTACAAATCCTAAAGTATTATCACTTGGTTTTGTTAGATCCTGTATAGATGTCAAAGAACGTAGCTAAAACATATTAATCCGAATTATTCAGAACTTTGCGCTGCTATCCAATGGTGCAAAAATTCTTCTATTAGGCCATGGACGATGTGCTAAAAATTGCCATGCTATTATAATCGTTTTTCGTGTGACAACTTTTACTTGGCACGTGCCCCTCGTGACTCAATGGCACATGCGTCCACTACTAATGTCACTTTTGGACATGTTTTGGAGGCTGATGAATGATGCATTGTTTTGCCTTTCATTTTCGTTATGACTCGATTGGGCGTCGATTGCTAATAAGCCGGAAATATATTTGTATTCCGATTGTAAATGATAAGTTGATATGCATAAGTAATGTAATTCTGTTTGTTTGTATTGTGATACTTTTGTTGCCCTATATAGCGAATTAAAATTAACACTTTATTATCTACTTCACTTTTGGAACGGAGTTCCTTTTCGCGCGTTGCGATAGGGGGCTAGGCCGAAAAAAACGACACTTGACCTCGACACTTTTTTATTAGTACCTGTATGTTAGTTGCAGAGGGCGCTGCGCGTTGATAGTATTCCTGTGCGTCAATAGATGGCGTTTTTTAAATAATTGATTTGAGTATATTATGTATAGATTTTTTTAACTTATGAAATAACTCCGTCCCATTCGGGTGTGCTTTGACACCTCTCAAGTTTTTTTTAATTTTGAAAGGTCTGGGGCGAGTTTAAAATGTGTTAATTAAAATTTAAAGAGAGTTAATTTTTTTTACATTAAGGTCCAATTTCATCAACAACTGTTAATGTTAATGCTCGAATTAGTATCACGTTACCTCTTTCATTTTTCATATGAATGCTTGAACACTTTCAGACGTTGGTAAAATTGGGCCTAAACCTCAAAAAATCATCAAAATAGTAAATACATGCAGTGACAAAAATGTGAATACTGATTATACAGGTGGAGGTTATTATCACGATTATTATCAGTACCACTGAACTGTTAACAACAGCATAATACAAATTATATTTCTGATATATTATATTATGACAAGAGTTTATTTATTCAAAAGCGTTCGTATTTTTTTAATATTTCGATGTTAGCCATTGCAAAACAGTAGTGAATTTTTTGTGAAAAGTGTGTAAACTTGCTTTATTATCGGATTTTGCTAATATTTTGTCAAAATCGTGTAATGCATGGCATGCATTTGTCATCATCAAAATTATTATTATACAATACAGGTGTATTGCACCATACGTATTGCTTGACCAATTTACTAAATTATACAAAATTCACCCACCCCGTGTTTGCTCACTTATGACGGTTTCCGTGTTAGGTACCTACTTGTTAAATGATCATAAGGTTTGAGTATAGTGTTTTGTCCTTGTCCGATACGGAAAAGATGCATAAGAAATAGGGAAAAATACATGATACAGTTTTATAATGTCTTTTGTAAAGTTGATGAATTTTATCCATTCCAAAGCCTAAAGTTTAAAAGCTAAACTAATTTTGGAATAGAGATAATTCGAGTCTCGTGAAAGAACATTGGATAGTTTTCTTCTCGGAATAATTTTTCTTTTGTTTTTAACCCCGAAAAATAATCTAGATATAAACTAGCAACCACTGAGAAAACCATTTTCTTGTGACATCACTTCGGAAAATACACAAACAACGGAAAAGGGATCGGTACAGCATTGTTCACACACAGGAAGTTACAGTAACCGAAAACTCTGAAATCTTGCACTGCGCGAGAAACGGAAGATGCCATCTTAATTTATATGTCACTTGGAATATCGCGCTTTTGGGTCTTTATTATTAAAATTATACTGAGTAGTCCTTAATTTTTGAAGTAAGTAGATGGTTCTATTGTGATTTCCTTCATATACATTTCGTTGGAAACAATAGTATTGTAATGCAATAAAAATTCTTCTAATTTCAAATCACGCGTATGACGTCACGACGTTCGGGATACTTGTCCCAAAAAAACAAAATTTTTATCAAACTCCAAAATAACTTTTCAGAAAATTTTAAGCCCAAAAAGCTCTAGAACTTACAAAAGTTTTCATGATCCTGTCCACACTGAAATAGTTCACGACACAGTACTGCCGCTAAGTGCAGAGTCGCGGGTTATATAGACTAGCCCCACTGTGGCGGGCAGTTGCAACATCATGTTACACTGGGATAAAATGTACGAATGGGATAGAATGGAGGGTGATATATTTCTTAAAAATAACAAATAATCAGGATATATGCTTTATGACCAAAAAAGGGTACAAAAAAAATGTAACAGACAAAATGGTTTCATTAGAAAATATTTCGGCAGATAAACAGCAAAATCAAAATGTGATTTTTTCTTGAGCAGTTTTGCGGTCCGCACAGTTAAGACTATGTTGACAAAATAATATGATTGTAAAATACTTATTTTTTACTTCACAAGAAATATAATATGTTATTTTCATAAAATTAAG
This sequence comes from Plebejus argus, assembly GCA_905404155.3. Taxonomy (NCBI): domain Eukaryota; kingdom Metazoa; phylum Arthropoda; class Insecta; order Lepidoptera; family Lycaenidae; genus Plebejus; species Plebejus argus. The sequence goes on from FR989943.1 coordinate 11,551,406, forward strand.
GTATCTACAGGCTGACTTTGACACTTGATAAAAAAATATTATATGTACTATGTATACTATGAAAACTACGGGGTACAGACGTTTTTATAAATATTCTGGGTCCAAAGAATCATGATTATTAATTTGTATGTTATTGTCAAAGCCAGAGGGACACAAAATATTTTTTCTTCATTAAAAAAAATTGGTTAAGATGAACACAATTATTTTGGTGTTATTGAGTAAGACACAAGCAAGTTTTTTGCTCTAATTTCTTCGAAAAACAAAATATGTAGAACGTATATACTATTATTAATTACTAATAAAACTTATTAATAATAATTGTATAAATTATTTACAATTACGTAAATATTTCAGCAGCATATAATTATTTGCAGCATTCAAACACTGAAAAAATGTGTGGGTATTCCAATTTTACTTTTTTATTCTGGCGAAGGTAAAGGCTTTGCTTTAAATATTACATTAGACATTTCATTACAAGGTGTTTTATTAAAATGGCTTTATATTTTGTTGTTGTATAAAATTGAAGTACATTAGCTTTATTTTCTTTGATCAGTTTTTTAATACATAATATTAGTCTGTTTTTAAATTTTTGAGGTGCCACTTTTCTTTTATAAAAATGGCGCAAAATAATATTATCATTTTGTTGTAATAATTATGTTACGCAAAGGTTGTAGCAGAGGGCACTCAGAGGTCACGACCAAAATCCTACATGTTGCACACGTCATATCAGAATATTGACGTCAAACGTCGAAGAAAACTTTTGGTTTACTGTCTGTGGTGGTGCTGCCTTCTGAAAACAATGCAGTAATATAGGTTGGTGGTGATGGTGATGAATTTCCCAATTGTTATACATTTGAACACTAGGTTAGTAATAGTGGGTATAAATTAGTGAGCCAATAGCCGGCCATTTCGCAAGCTGACATTTTGTGCCCTACACCGCGTAGGACTTAGGTTCAGTAGGACTAGGAACAATAATAGATGCAAATGCTTATAGTTTTTATCTTGGTTTGTTCTGTTGATACTTGTTTGAATATAGAAATGTTATTAATAACATCTTTTGAATCTCTAAGAGAAAAATTTAAAGAAATAAAAATTCTGACCGTCGCATCTCAATACATTTTGGAAAATCTCTTATATGTTAAAAAGAACATAGATATTTTCAAAAAGAAAAGCGATGACCATAGTGTAAATACTAGAAATAAGAATAAATTAGCTATACCAATGTTTAGACTAGCCAAAGTAAGTAAATCCTTTAAAGGCCAATGTATACGCCTATACAATAGAATCCCAGAAAATGTTCAAAATCTATCTTTAAATAAATTTAAAAAAGCAGTCAAAGAACGTTTGTGTGCTAAAGCGTATTACAAAGTCAATGATTTCATTGAAGACAGCACACCTTGGGAATAGGGTGGCTCCATGCAGGTTACTTTACTTTTAATTTTGTTACATAGCTGTAAGCCATAACATTGTTACATTATTTTATTTTAAAAGATTAATTTTTTCTCACTTTTTTTGGTAAAAAAGTGGGCCCCGTGCGAGTTTCTTACGCCGGTTCTTCTCGCCGGGTTAGTTCCCGAACCGGTGGTAGGCATCGTAGTTTCATCGTTCATTCCACGACGTTCAAAAAGAGTATTTATGATACCTATTTTGAATAAAAAGATATTTTATTTTATTTTATTTTATTTTATTGTTTTGTCTATCGTGATTTTTGATGTTTTCATGTATAACTCTTGTAATGAAACGTGTATTTACGTCTCCGTGGCCCAATAGTTTAGCTCTTGACTCGGAGGTTGTGGGTTCGATTCCCGCGTTGGAAACATATTGTTATTTCCAAGTTTGGTTAGGACATTGCTGGCTGATCACCTGATTTTCTGACAAGTAAGATGATCCATGCGTCGGATGGGCATGTAAAAAGTCGGTCCTGCGCCTGATCTCTCGCCAGTCGCGTCGGTCTTCCGTCCCACTGGGTTATGAAAATAAAAGGAATAGAGAGTGCTCTTGTATATTGCGCACACATTTGGGCACTATAAAATTACTCCTGCGTAACTGCCATCTTTCAATGTAACCGGCCACCGTCACCGAAATCAGTGTGGGAGTTATTATTATTAGTTGCGATCTTTTGCTATATAAAAATGAATGTTTCGATTCTCTGCTCTTCTACCCACCCGATAAAAAAAAACAAAAAATCGGTCCGGCCGTTTTGGATGGCAACATCAACACAAGTATATATTTTCGGAGTTATGACTATATTAATTTTTGTTGCAAAAAGTTTTTAGATTTTCTGTTGTAAGTTAAAGCTACTAACCATGATGATGATACACGCATTTACACACGATATTGCAAATTAGAAACCACTTAAAGTCTTATACGTAAAATTATTGGCAATTGGTCAAAACGGCCGATTTCGGAGGCGCTACGTGCGCGGAATCACGCGTTGATGTCTTTTACTCCGAGAAAAAGATCTTGTTGATTAAACGATTAATAATAATTAACTAATTACTAATAATTATTAGTAAGTAAAAGCTCATTTGAGAATTAGATTTTTTGATTATACTTAATATAAAATTTTGCTAAGAAAAAGCTTGATTTTGAAAAAAAACTTTTTTTTTGCGTTGGGAAAATGCGTTTACGCATTCCCGGCAGTCTGGGGAGGGCTACTGGGGTATGTGGGACTCCCTGGGGGCGGAAGGATCAAGTCCGGGGCCTAAAGAAAAATTATTGTCTGTTGATTTAAGTTTGTGTCTTTGTATCTGTCTGTCTGTCAGTGTATGTGTCCAAAAATCCAAAAGAGCGATTAAGATCTAGTTTTTTACGATTATTAAATATCTTATATTATATTAAATTCTCGTGTCACAGCTAGTGTTTGTGCGCGAACTCCTCCAAAACGGCTCAGCCAATTCAATGAAAATAGAGAATAGGTTTTTATTTACTTTTTATATTGATACTAGAAATAATTTGTACGGCAAAGCAATGTTTGCTGGGTCAGCTAGTAAGATAATAAAAAGTTATTGATAATTTTGAGTACTTAATACAAAGTATTTTAGTAAAAACTTTTACCTAATTTCTCTACTAGGTAGTGGTCAAACGGTGCGCAGGCGCCGCCGGTTGCTATATAGACAATTGGGCTGGTCCGTTTCTGATGCAACGTTTGCAATTATTCCTTAACCAGTTTGCATATGGCACCGTAAATTACATTCGAAAGGGCTCCGATTCCCACAGAATCTATAACAATTAACAGTAGCTAGTTTCATTCAAGCAAATTCAGACTCTGTCTTTTACTTATAGAGTTAAATTTCAATTGTGCGAATTAAATTATAGATATGCAAAAGTTTTGTTTATGTGTAGCAATTAGGCATCTTATAACAACACTAATATAGGACTTTACACCTTATTTTAAAGGTCCTAATGAATATAATCCCTTGTAAATGACAATGAGTATATTAGAGCAAGGTAAAGTGAAGGCATGGTCCCTGTTAGAATGGATGTGTCCGCTTATCTCCTTAACATTTACACATTCCGATCCTTAAGGTTATGAAGGTCTGAAGAAGTCGTGGTCAATTTAAATCCAAATAAAGTCACTTCAATATTTGATAAGATCTTTTGTTTTGTTTGATAAGATTAAAAACGAAGGTGGGTTCGGTAGGACATCTAGTTTTTATGACTTGCAGGAAACGGACAGACGAATTACCTGTATATTGTATTAGTGACTATATGTTCCCGCAAAAATTAGCGTATATAGAGTATAAAAAGTTCTCGTGGGCTACTCTAGGTACGTCTTTATCAAATTAGTTCGTACTTCGTGAGATAAGCACTTTCGAAAAAAATTCCTCGTTTTTTCCACATTATTCCTCTGTTTCTGCGATCTTATTGGTCTCAATGATATATTTTTAGCCATTTCATTCTAGATAAATGGGCTATCTAACACTTAAATAATTTTTCAAATCGGACAGTAGTTGCTGAGACTTAGCGCGTACAAACAAACAAACTCTTCGGCTTTATAATAGTAAAGTAAAGATTAGTGTTGATTAGTTGATAACAGTCGCCCATGGATTCTTGCAACACTAGAAAAGCTAGGAGGTAACTCCTCTAGTGTTAGGAATTGCATTCAGGAGACTTAGCCAACACGTTTCCTTCATCTCTTCTTAAATATAATTGTTGCCGATCAAAAATGTAGATCAGGGGTCACCACTTAGTTTCGCTCGGGGGCCATTTTAAGACATGAAATGACCTTCGCGGTCCACACATTTTATAAAAAAATATTCAACAAATGTAAATGAAATTAAAAAATTACAAAGGTTTAGACATCAATGAGAAAAGTAAGTAACCATTTTTGTAGCTAATTATCTCTCTGAAGTTTGGAGTGAAATATTGGTGCAAGCAGCAAGCTATTTGACATTAAATCCTGGAGACGTTGAAGTTCCGAGATGAACGAAGATCATCTTCGAACATGCTTGGTCCGCACACAATGGTTCAGCGGTCCGGATGCGGACCGCGGTCCGCCATTTGGTGACCCCTGATGTAGATATTATGGAATTGACATAGCATGAGTCGAATATAGAGTTCATATTATAATTACCGTATTCTTATCGTCGATTCCATACATTTTTATTGACGATTCTATTAAGAAACGATAAAAAAAGTATTGGCTAAGCCCCCTGACTTTTTATTCTGTAACGCCATAGGTTCATTAATACATTGAGCTAAGTAGGTTAGGAGTTAGGACTACATTATTATGTCACGAGCATATTATATAATCTGGATCTTGTCCTATACATTATGTCATTTGAGAAATGCCATAAAAACTATACCATATATAGGGTACTTTTACACTCACGCCAAATTCAACCTAAACTTAAAGGACTAAGGTAAATTATTGCAAATCAAGTAAAAGTTACATGGCATATAAAACAGGATGCAATCACATACGATATTCGCGTTTATATCAATGACATAAGAGCTCAAATTGAGTGTAATTAACTGTGTTGAATATGTAACATACTTTACGTACCAGAATTCACTTCTTTACTTGCTAAATAAGTTGTAAATAATTGGAAAAAGTCTTACTGTGTTGACAATTTGTTCATCATATTTTGTCATGTTCTTTGCAAAAGGCTTTAAATATTTATTGGAAAAAGACTTAATTTTTGTTGTAAAATGTTTTTTTTAATAAAATTAGGGGGCAAACGAGTAAACTGAAAATCCTTTTGAAAGCAACTGCCGTTGACCATGGACAATTGCAACATCGGAATAGTTGCAAGTGCATTGCCGGCCGTTGTAAAAATAATACGTTTGCCACATAAACTTATATACTTACAAGGATCTTATGTATTATGTGACTTGGATAACATTGTCATGGATGGATACATATGCAAATCAGCTGTCAAAGATGCTGAGCCGTATTTATATTTTTATGACTATATATAATTTTGCCACCCCTATGTAAGAACTCTGCCGCCATCCCAGGACGCTGCCTGCCCCCCCCCCACCCCCGCCCCTAGGACGCCATAGGAGTTACGACGCTGCCACCTATAGGCCATGGCCTAGACTGCCTATACATCCAGAGAATGATAGTGACAGTTTTTTGCGGCTCCTCTATTAAGTTCGCCCGTGATGGGCCAATACGAATTTGTAGATATTCGTCGTTAGGCCCATGATCGATGAACATTGCGCATGCTACAAGCAGCTTTGCAATGATAAACGTGAAGGGGCGTCTTAGGTATGGTCCTACACGATCTAACTCTACTTGGATAGTATTTAGTAATAATCCCTGATCAATATTCACGCTGTAATAGAAGCCTTATGCGTCACCTGACTCATGTCCTGCGCTGTTGCTCAAGTCAGCCATTGATCACAGTGTTAGCTATAAACTGAGTTATGAGCATCACATCAATTATACATTGGATGCAGATAGTGTACCGAGTAGAAAAACTGTTAAACTACCATTTTTAGGAAATTTTAAAGACGCTTTTTTAAACGCGGAAATTTTAAACGCTTTTAAAAGTTAGGTAGGGGGCGAATTGAAGTTTCAGAGTGTAGTGTCGCAGTGACTAGTTTCTATGTATTTTCAAATAATACAGTTCTGCAGATTCACTTTAGATTCAAATTATTATTAACAAATCCTACATTCGCGAAATTGTCCTTCAAGTCAGAGACGTGTAAGCGAGCCACAAGCAGTGACTAGACAGTGAAAGATTACGTGAGATTTGCACTTGGCCAAGCTCATCTGTCGCGTCAGGTATAGGTAATTGTGAGCCAGTCCGCTAGCATTGACATTGTGTACAAGTTGTCAGTCCACACTCCACTAGACTATAGATAGAGATTAAACTTGATATTATACAACGTGAAATTTTATTGGTTGTTTTCCCGCAGCAGAACGATTTACCTATAGTAGTACTATCGAACCATGCATGTTATTTTTTGAAAATAAAAAATATTTTGTATGACGTACTATGGAAACTTTTTTATAGGCGTGAGTTACTATGGACCCGACCGAATTTTTTTTTAATTTGAACAAAAAAAAACTTTACAAATCTATTGTACTACTAAGATAGAATCATTTTACTGCGGGAAAACAACCATTAAAATTTCCCGCTAGTAACTTTTGGTGAATAAATACGGAATATTATTATGGATAAACTGGGAAAAACTATGTTTGCTAAAATATAGAAGGTGGTGAAACGATATTAAATGATAATAATAAAGATAGAATAAAAAATAAGTAAATTATAATTTTAAATTGTGGTATTTCCACGGACGTTTGAAAACAGAATACAGATACGTTGTACGACTTTAACGTTAAGGTTTTGTAGTAATGAAAATCTAAAGCTCATTTTCTTAATTTAAGTTTAACAAAACTAGACATAGAGAACCTTCAATTATCCTTAATATTGTGTTAATTTTTCCAAGTACAGATTAAGTTACTTTTTAAAACTTTGTAACCATAAAATATAAAATTTTGTTGTACGACTTCCTTTAAAAATATGATTGAAATCGATTCGATGTTTGAAAAAATGAGTCCGGACGGGCCGTAGTCGATAATTGAGTAAGAGTTTTACTAATTTCTATACAGATGGTGATTTTCCGGTTGCGTTAGCGCGTGCTGGAATGTCTCTAATAAGGTTGCTGGTTTCCTCCGAGTTTTTATCCTCATGATCGCTGTGAGCTGAGGTAACTTCCCTGTCAGTTGTCAAGTAACATAATTGCAGTTCTTCGGTTTTTTATGATCTCACAAAAAGTATGTAACTCTCAGTATTTGGTAAGTAAAGTTGAATGAGGTACATACAGTGATTAAAGCTATTTGTAAAACAATCATCAAAAAACATAAAAGATTAGGTTTTTTGATGATTGTTTTAAAGAGCCTTAAATGTCTTTACGCTCCAATTTCATTAAATCGACTGCTATTTAATTATTGGTCTGGCAGACAAATAATAAAGAATTTTGGCAGTTCTGCTAAAGCAGCATTAGAATTATAAAATGCTTACTAATATTGAATTTTTTATAAGCCCAATATCATTAATCCGTCGATCGGAGATATTCGGAGATGCCATTGTATTCTATAATAATATTGTTGTCGCGATCACCTGTGCTCGTACGGGGCTTGATACTTGATAGGTTAATGGTTCCTAATGGTGAAAGAGAATAATCGAGATTAATAATTAGGAGCCGTTAAGGACGCTATAACAAAAAAATTAGCAGGTCGGATGTCTGTCAGTACGAATATCGACGTTAATTACATTAAAATAAGATTCATATTAGCGCGCCTTGTACAGTGGCGGTTACGACGCTCGCCGCGCTCTTGATATGGCGAAAATGTATAAAAAATTTGAGAAATTTTCTTATTTTTCTTATGGTACAGTCGTGGAGATGAATATATTATCTTTCATTTGAAACCAAAATATCCTCGCAGTTTGACTCCTAATTCTTTAATAGGGTACCGGAAAACCGCTGATATTTGTAATAGCGTCCTTAAGCTCATTGATTTAACTTTAAGCCTAAACTAAGTAGCTCCCGTCGTCTGCACGCATTTCAAGGGAAATCCTTCACCTATTGGGTATTGAGTAGCCACCAGCCAAATCACCAGATGCCGAAAAATCAATGCGAAACTTACGTAAAGCGCATTGTCAACCAGATCGCGTGTGTGTACTCACCTGAATACGTACCACACTTCTTGGTCAATGTCCTAAATGGTATTGCAATAACACAAACACATTGTTTCGTTTGGCAGATCTTTGAATTATTACAGAATTTCAATAATAATAATTGTTCTGCTAAACTTTGTTCTGCTGTCCATAGTTATCTGAAATCTTGTGTATGTGTGTGTATGTTTCAGGTGATCTCATATTAATATGACAATGGTCTAACTGTATATTAATCATACCATGTGACAAATTTTAAAACTAACTTAATGTATGATGATAGAACTTGCTTTAAGTGATCTACAAGCGATGGCCTGTATATGGATATTGCCTAAATACCTAGCCCCTTACTAATAAACGTTGTAGCTTTGAATAGTTATACAGTGTTTTGTTCCTGTCACACAAGTGACATTTTTAATTGGATTGAAGAAGACAAAACATTGTATAACTATTCAAAGCTTATACAGCGTTTATTAGTAAGGGGGATAATGTATAATTATGGTGTCTGGCCTGCCGCCTGTATAACGCATATGGTGTTCTGACTAGCATGTTCAAACTAGCAGAACTACTTCATGTTATGTCTTTCTATCTTGGTAAACGATGTAACCTATTAACATAATATAGCAGACATGTTGATTATGATTTAAAAAATATGCTATAGTTCGTATGACCTAGCGGTCCAGTGTTTAATTAGTTAAATATTCAGGGTATAGTTGGATATAGGTTTGATCTCCGTTAGGAAGATAAATGTTGTTTCGAATATTAGACAATGCGGGCTGATCACCTGATTGTTTGACAAATAAGTCGGAGGAGCATGTAAAAAGTCGGTCCTGCGGTCTGTCAGTCGTGTCGGTCGTCCGTCCCACTGGGCGTATAAGTAAGTATTGTAAGTACTTCGCATTAGTAATTTAAGATCAACAAAATTATGTGTAGTATTTAGTTATCACTTTATCAGTAGTTTTGACTATTTATAAAGGATTACAATATCAACATTCAACAATCATTTTACTTTAATCCCAAGCAACAATAACCTATATTACTTATAAAACCAATCCTATAAATCTCACCTTATCAGAATTCGATTGAAATACAGATGCCCTAGAAATAAACCTAGGTGAAAATACTTACTCAATAATTAGAACAAATAGTTGGTGCTGGGCGAGACCGACAAATATGTAACAATATAAGACCTAGGTTTTATTAGTAATGGTTATATAACAGCTTACGTCTTGATCTAGAATCCTAGACTTAGACCATTAGAACTGATACATTCGTTAATATGAGATAAAACTTGTGGAGTTATATAGAGCTGTTAGTTTATTAGCTAAGCTTAAGACGATGTTTTTTTTCAAGCCAAGCTCTTAAGAAAAATTTATCGAGTTTGAGTTAATGTTTGCGTAGTCTAATTTATTTTCGGCAATTGACCGATTACGCATTCTATGTCCTTTCTCGGGACTCAAAGTATCTCCACACCAAATTTTGAGCAAAATCGGTTCAGCGGTTCAAACCGCTCAAGCGTGAAGAGATTATAGTGGTAACAGACTGACAGACAGACACACTTTCACGTTGATAACATTTATAGTGGAAGTTACTAACAGCTTCATACAAATCTAGGCTTTCTCGCTTTTCCCATACAGGGTGTGCTCATGTTTCGGGCAGGTTTACTGCGATATATAAATACCATCACTTTCCACCACGCACCACTTTCTTTGCGCCTGCGCACATCGCCTTAGACATGCTGCGCCTCAGATATGTGAGTTCACATTAATATAATATTAAACATTAAATTAAAAAGGTGAAACATTAATTGTCATCAGATTTTATTACTTAGCATCTAATTTTAATGATTTAAAATGTTGTAAAAAATAATGCTACTTGATGCAACATTTTAATTTAAAAATAAAATGATGATAATAATGTCATACTTAAAATATATGCTATGGATTAATATAATGGCGACTATGATAACAAGTATACTGTTTTCATCATAGATTTTTAAATCATGTTTTCTTTCCGCTTGTAATACGTATACTCGGCAAGCATTGCTTTTTATAGAGCATAGTGTAAATAAATAAGCTATATTTTAATCCTTAATCTATGGGACAATGGTTATACTGTGCTAATTTATATGAAATTAGTGACAACCCTGGAAAGTATCATTTATTATTAAATTTTAAATCATTTTTTAAACATTTTTATTTTGTTTCAGCTTTTACTCTTCTCCTGCCTGGTCTACCTGAGCTGGGGCGAGCAGGAAAAGCGGTCAGCATCAGGCATCGCCATAGCATCAGGCATCCACGGATTATCTGGCATTGTAGGATCAGGCATTGCCGTGGGACCAGGCGTTGCTGTAGGATCAGGCGTTGTAGGATCAAGCATTGGTGTAGGATCAGGCATTGTAGGATCAGGCATTGGTGTAGGATCAGGCATTGTGGGATCAGGCATTCCCGTCCGTCACACGTACTCCGAGTACCACAACCGCGTCGCGATCCCGGTACCACAGCCTGTGCCAGTCTCAGTCCCACGGCCGGTCCCGGTACCAGTCCACGTGGGGGTACCCGTTGATAGTCCCCGAGCGGTGCCAGTCTCGGTTCCACATCCCGTCGCCCACATCGTGACCAGGCCCATCGCAGTACCAGTGGACAGACCGGTACCATATCCCGTGGCGCAGCCGGTCCCGGTTACCGTGACGCAGGGGGTCGGTATACCTGTTCCGCAGCCGTATGCTGTGGGGGTACCAGCGGCGGTACCAGTGGGGGTACCACAGCCCGTGCCCGTAGGGGTACAACAGGTGGTCTCTCCTGTGGTGGGCGGTATCGGAGTTAGTGGTATCGGTATTGGGTTTGGCGGGATAGGCAGTGGGATTGGCGGGATAGGTAGTGGGATTGGCATAGGCCGGTACATCGGTGGTCCCGTTGGTATTCTGGGATCCCATGGAATTTCAGGTCACATCATATCTTCCGGGATACACGGCAAAGGGTGGTAGATCATAGTCTAACCAAATAGGTGTAGCCAAAAATATATTTGTTGTAAGATTTTTGCCATAGATTTAGGAAATTACAACATGTAAGTTTAAAATAAAATGATTTTTTTTACCTCTAGTCTTATGTTTAGTTCGTAAGTTATTTGTTTGTAAAATGTTAATGTTACCAACGCTTACCAAGCCACTGAAAAAGTTGTAGAAATATTTTATTTACTTTTTAAAGTTTTTTAACAAAATAAGTTTTGCAATAAAACTTTTCTGAACACAGTTCCTATGTTGTATTTATTTCATCTTTATTGTTTTTCAATTTTTCACCAAAAATTTTACATTTTAAGCTCTATTCATATTAAAATGAAGTTAAGAGTCGTCATATTATTACATACAGAATCCAAGTTATTATAATATTAATTTATCATCAAGGAAACAAACTTAGATAACAATAAAAATTAATAACGTATTATGTCGATGAACTCGGGTTTTTATTGTTACTTGTTTATCTTTATTTGTGAAACAATGTTGCATTACTAATTTACTGAGAATAGGAAAACTACTCTACAATACTTGTCTCAATGTTTGAAGTTTGAACTATGGTCCATTCATATCTTCACATTATATTCCAAAATATTTGAGTTTCGAATCTTGTTTTGTTGTAAAGCCATAAATATTGTGGAATGGCGAATGTAACAATTTACGTAGAGAAAGAGATCACAGAAATAAATTTAAGAAATCTTATCACTTAATAAAGCAGATAGAGAACGAAAGTCAGAAATTTGGAACATAAGAAGAAAATTCTGGTTTTTGCGTTATATCCCTTTTTTGTAGCTCTAAATAAAAGACCAAATTCGTCTATCTACTAAAATTTAGTAATTCTGATTATGGTAAATTTCTCGTGTCACAGTGTTTGTGCGTGAATTCCTCCAAAACGGCTCAACCGATTTTAATGAAATTTTGTATGCACATTCGTTAGGCCTGAGAAAAGGTTTTTATCTACTTTTTATATTGAATATTGATACTAGAAATAATTTATACTAGAAATAACAACGTTTGCCGGGTCAGCTAGTTTTAATATTGGCCGACATATTTGCATCGTGAAGGGCACAATTTGGCTATCGGTGTGTGTGCCACAGTTATTATCTATGCGTGATTAATATCGAGGTATCGGCACCGATAACTTATCACAACCCACTCGGTACAAAGAAATACGTTACTAGTCGACACACTGAGCGCTGAAAACGACGTCAATATGAAGACTAGTAAGTAAAAAATTATAAAAACTCTTTATTTAAAAAAAAATGAAAATAACAAAAAATGAAGATATAAAGTGGTGGTCTTACTGTAGAAAGCAGTTTCTTCCAAGTTCCAAGTTTGAAGGGTATCAGTGATGAATCAAAAATTGTGGTAGGTTACTACGCTACCCATACACTACGCTACCCAGTGCGAAAATCCGTGGTGATTCAAGATGTGATGGTGTGAAAAGTGAGGTTGTAGTTGTTGTGCGAATTGTGGATATAAAAAGTGTTTTCGTGGATATTTTTAATGAGGCACGTTTCAAAAGATAAAACAGATTATTATTAGATTAATAATTATTAGCGCTACCTGTGTCTGATAATATGTACTCGCTCAAAGAAGTGTAGATACATACTAAATTAATAACATATGACCATGATGATCTTAGTGATAAGTTCAATAGAAAGGAAGTAAATGATGGTGTAAATATAAACAGTCAATACATAAAATAATAACAGGATAACAATCTAAATCCTGCTTACTTACAAAATATGATAATAATTATTATTATTAGCCATTATACAACATGACTGGTGAGACAATACCGATACTTATGGAGAGTACTCTGTACTCGATTCTCATTATAATTATGTAATAAAATTAGGTTCCTAATTTTTTTCCGAATTTCCCAAAAATAAATGAATCATGGATACTAAGTAATTTACGCAGCTAGGCAAGTAGGCATACTATGCGGCCGATGCAGAGGCATGCGCTACCAAAGAAACACCACACAACTACCCCTCCCGCTCGCGGTGTCCATGAATTGGGTAAATAATTATATAACTTTAAGCTACATTTACTCGGTGATCAATTGATATTATTTTTATATTATTTTTTTCCAACTAATATAATAGCCAAAATATATCACGTCCTCGAGTATTGAACATGTCTCACCAGTCACGCCGTATTATGATGAGATGAGTGATGACATAAAAGGATTTTTGGAAGAAAGTTCTTTACCATGCATTAAACATTTTCAGAGTTTCCGTTTTCACTGGAGAGCATACCGAGACAGAAGGGGTTCGGTTGTCTGTCACTCAAGTTTGGAAGTATCGTCTCAGCTCTGATTCTCATTGTAAGTATTGTTAATTTGTAGAAGTAGCTAATACTTAAAATTCCACCAATTTCGATGACGATAGTGGTTTCTTTAAAACCGATGATGATGGAGTAGTCTAATGTACCCAAGTTTTCTCTTTTTATTTGGGTGCTCTCATAACTGAGTGGATGGACACCACTTGCAACATTGCATATGCGCTATTTGACGCATAGTTCATGCTACTCCAAAGCGGGAATCATCAATCAAAGTTATGGCCCCTTGAGTCGACAGCACAAAGATATTGTTATACTTTCTATCTATACAATATACATTCAAATTTTTTTTTAAAGTAACACCTCTCCCTTTCAGCTATACTCAGTATTTGCGATCGCCCAATGTCTGGCCGCACTCAACGTTCTTCCTCCCCACTGGAGCAGCGACAACTTGGAGGTGACGCTGCTGTACACACTCGTCATCGGAGTGACCATCTCTCACACACTCACGCTGTTCCTCAGCACGCTTATGCTGATTGGAGTGCTGCGGGTAGGTAAACCTTTGTCCGAGCAATTTAGCCAAGACTTCTTCGTTATCGCTTCTTTATAGAATCGCCGATCAAAATGTATGGAATTGACATAAGCGTTCGTTAGTATGACCGACAACGTCAACGACATTCGACTCGTCTTATGTCAATTCCATAAATTTTCTTCTGTATAGAATCGGCGATTCTATACAGTGTGTACATGTGATAAAGAAAATATCTTGACTCACCCCCTGTTCTCCTTGTTGGAGCAGTGACAATTATGACGCTCCTGTATGCCCTGGTCATCGGGCCGTTGTTCAAAGTGACCGTTTCCTACACCCGAGGAAGGAATAGCATGAGCATACTCCATAACATTTCCTTAGCATGCTCTTGCTGGCTGCTGCTATGAGAGGAACTGAGACCTTCATAACGAAGACTTAAGGAACCTACAACACGTTACACGAGGGGTGTAGTTTTTGTAGGGGCCTTAAAAATAAGGTTCCACTTGCAGATGACTGATAAAATTATGTTATTAGGTTTTTGACATAATATTGAATGTTTTACTCTATATTTTACTGAAAATACGTAATTGATTATATTTAGCCAAACAATATAATTATTACACAATACAATTTCTTGCAATCTAATACATAGTTTACTCTTTCTCACTTTCCAGGAGAAGTCCAGATTTATCAAACCCTGGGTGTTGTGGACCACCATCCAGGTGTCAGTCTCTCTACTGCTGTTCATCTTCTTCAGCACCATGAGCATCGTCAACCATTCACCTGACAATTCCCTGCTGCTGTATGTAGTGGAGTTCTTGGGACTGAGTGAGTAGATTGTTTTGCAAAATTATCTTTACAAATATCATAAGTTCATGAATTTTTATAAATTGAAGTCAATCATCGCAGTCATCACCCACATTTAATAACTGATTGTTAAAGTTAAAGTTTAAGATTTATTATACGCGCAGAAGAAAATACTTATCTATGGGTATGTAAATAATAATAATATACTTGTACGATGAATTATAATTTATTCTTATAATATGCCTAGTATTATCGTTTGGTCGGCGTCAATTCAATGTTAGCTGCGATCGGTCGGATTAATTTGACTTGACGCGACCAAATTACTTAGGTCTGCCATCTACCTAGTGCCTAGGAATTAATTTCTCTAATAGTATCTTCTTATTTATAATAGCAACGCATAACTGTAACTTAACATTAAATTAAAACGCCTTCACATTTCTAATAGCAACAACTTAATTCCAGTGATTCGCTTCTACATGCTGATGATTGTGTCAAGCTACTACAAGCAGCTTGAGGAGGAAGGCTCGGAGACAGAGAGACTCAGGCAGCTTATCAACAATGAGCTATGGTACAACTCAGCTTAACGAGCTGATCACCTGATAGTAGGCGCCGTAAAAGAGGAGCTGCTACTAGTGCCTGGTTCCTAAGATTTTTGACTGAAGTTTATCTATTCACATTGCCGAATTTACATTTTTTATGAGTGTTGGCCACTTTATTTCCACCGCCTCCTGTACGAAATATGCCGGCTCGATATGGACGCTGCCGCCTCTAGGTCGCATGCCTATACGGCCTATTTATATAATATTATCCGAGGCTGTCGGCGCAAGCGCTTCTGATTTTTTTTATTGGCTCACATTAAAATATTAACCAATGAATAATGCTGTATAAGTAGATATACTCCTAACAAAAACTTGAGAAACTGGAAATTTGTATTTTATCCTATTTATGAATTTGTACAGATATTATGTATGTAGTAAGTACCTTATTTAAATGTTGTGATATTTTTGCATATTTAATAAAATATAAATTATTGTAATTAAAATAAAGGTCTATTACAAAAACAAGGAACCATCTTGTATATTTCCTGTGCAATTATAATGTATATAAAAGGAAATTTGCTATCGCTTGCAAAAAAACTATGATGTAAGTTTTTTAGGAGTACAAAAATATGAAACGAAAATGATTCTCATAAAAAATTATAATATTCAATAAGTATCTAAAAATATTTTATTACAGGCAAGTTTATCTACTCGTAAATATACATGTCTATACAATAATTTATAAACAAAACATAAATTCTTCATAACTCGAGACTCACAGGCAGTGTTATGAAGAATTTATTTTCTTTATCTCCGCTTAAAAAGATCTTTAACCTAATTTGTAAATAACAATATAGGCACTATACCAAGGCACTCTATCTATTACAAAATCTTAGGTAACTATAGTAAATTGATGGAAAACATACTGTACATCTTTTTTAAATTTTAAAATAATTTAATATGCAATGACTCTATCACAGCTTTAAATTATCTATATTTCCGGAAACTCAAACTCTTTATTTGAACAATCAAATTACGATATAAATTACCTATTATTATTGTTTTTAATCCAGATTCGAGAGAAGTTCTTGTGTACTATGTTTACATTATATCGATAATATTAAAAAAAAATGCGACTCCAAAGTTTACCAGTTTTAGTTTTATCAATAAGTATCTTTATATAACAAATTCTGTCACATTTAAGGCCAATTAAATAAATCTTGGTTATAGTAATATCCTTCATCCTCTGGTATCTCTTGTTCTTGACATATAGGGTGTAAAAAAACATTACGATAATTTTCGGGGGTGTATGTGTACCTTATTTAAAGTTCATTATAAAAGTAGCAACGCTGAAAGAGTTTTTAGACCTTTATGTTTCTGTAAAAATGTCCCAACGACATAAATTTACCCATACAAAAATAACAAAACCCAGATTATCGCAAGTGGTCCTATTCTATCAGTCTGGTTACGCGTTGGTGTCGTCTTGTCTCATGTAGTTAACGGAGACGTTCCTCTTCATCTTCACGATGGAACTCCAGATCAGAATCACCAGGTACATTTGTACAGCTGGAAAGTAAGAAAGGTATGTTGAGAGAGCGATCAATAAGACTTATGATTTTGATCATATTATGCCTTTTTGTATGTTAAAATGATACACAAATTGTAAGAAAGTAAATAAAATAATTCAAATTTCAGGAAAAGCTAGCACCTCTACTATAATTAGGAAGATTACCAAATGCAGAACTCTAAAAACAAGCACATATTAATAATAAAGTTTATTATTATCACCTTCTATAGATACCCTATCGGCTATCCCGATCCCCTGAACCCGATCTATGGTTACAATATTATAGAAGGCCTCCTAAGCTATTATTTACTGATAAGGTTGGCGCAGAGATAGACGAATTCTCACAAACTCCCTGTTAAAAGCAAAAACTCCCTGTTAAGAACAGAAACTCCCTGTTAAGAACATAAACTCCCTGTTAAGCAACTGAACCACAGAGGTCTGACGACCTCTGTGGTTCAGTTGCCACAGAGGTCTGACGACCTCTATGGTTCAGTTGGTGGGCTGTTGGTAGCTGAAGCCGGGGTTCGCGGGTTCGAGTATAGCACCCAATAATGGCAGACTGGCAGACTTACTCAGCTGGAAGAGTATAAGGAACAGCTCTTCAGCTTACTCCCACGTGAAGAAGGCGAGGTTGTACACGGAGCCTGTATCAGGTGATCGGGCAGCTCGTTACTTACTCAGCTGGAACAGTATGAGGAACAGCTCTCCCGCTGACTCCCGTGTGAGGAAAGCGAGGCTGTACACGGAGCCTGTATCAGTTGATCGGGCAGCTCGTTACTTACTCAGCTGGAACAGTATAAGGATCAGCTCTCCCGCTGACTCCCGTGTGAGAAAGGCGAGGCTGTACACGGAGCCTGTATCAGGTGATCGGGCAGCTCGTTACTTACTCAGCTGGAACAGTATGAGGAACAGCTCTCCCGCTGACTCCCGTGTGAGGAAGGCGAGGCTGTACACGAACCCGATGGCTGAGAATATGATCTCGAAGTACAGGTAGATCTTCATGAGGAGTACGTGTTTCTGGAATATTGAGGAATGAAAGTTATTAGCGAAGTATCTTGTGGGTAGACAAAGGGGCTCGCCTTTCAGTCAAGATCTTTTCTTTGGAATCACCGATCAAATGTATGAAATTGACACAAACATTCATTTTAATAAATGACGTTGACGTTCGACTCAATTCCATAGATTTTGATCGGCGATTCTATAAAAAAGCGATAAACATTTAAACAAAACGTCTTGGCTACATGCTCTCGTTCGCTCGGCTACGTATCCTACGCACCGTAATCCGTGGGAACCGTATATTTTTCCACAAAAAGTAGCCTATGTCCTTTCACGTTGTCTACTCTATCTATCTATCTGTGCTAAACTTCATAAAAGTGGGTGCAGCAGTTCGTACGATTAGTGCGTTCAAACAAACTCTTCAGTACCTACCTTTTTTATTTAGTAGAAGTTGTGCGAATTATGACTGAATTTACGGCAAAGTGCAGCAATAGTAAAGTTAATGAAATGGAAATAAGTATTTAGCTCAAGTTGAAAGTCAAGTACTAAGATGTTACACGCAATTATTGTCACTTGCTAATTTATCTAACAAATTGGATCTTTATTAAGGATACAATTATAGGCACAACTTGTACTTAAAATAATGGACATACTTATAAGCATATACAATATAATATAATAAATAAAGTTTCATATTTTATTTCTTTCTATGAAATTAAATTGAAAATAAATCTAGCGTCCACAGCTTGTAAATAGTAACATTACGATTTACTTAATATCTTTTACATAATCAATCCTCACTATACTTTTACCTCCTACAGTCTACAATTATTCTACATCCTAAGTTCCATTCTGGCAGGATATAATAGTTATATACTTAAGCCAAATAGGTGTGTATCGGATGTGTTTCTGTGCCAATAACTTTCCCTCTCACAGAGAAAGCATAAGGCTCTAAATGCGCTAAACAGGTTTAGTGTGGAAAAATGAACTTGATCAGCTAATGATAAGTGATAGCAAGACAGCGTCTTTGATGTTTTAATTAAAGGGTTATTAACATTATTCAAATTATGTTAAATCTGTGATGAATGCGAAAGTTTGTGTGGTTAATCGCTCACGCAACCGTTGCGATAAACGGATTTAAACGAAGCCCAGTGTTAAATAAACTTAGCAAACGGACCTATCAGACTTAGGGTGAATTGCACCAGAAGCGTAGTTAAAGTTAAGGTTAAGGTTATCGTCAAATATGGCGACTTTTGCTAGGGATTTGACAGTTCTTTGCACATTTTGTTATGGTTAAAGTTATAGCGGTGCAACTCACTCATAGAGTTGTCAGGCGTTAAAGCGTTCTGCGTTTGCATTCTGCGTTCGAGTGGTCATAGTCAAACAGAAGCAATGCAGACGTGGTCAGAACGCTCCCTGTGTATCTCTATACAACGCAATAAACAACACAAAGAACGTAAAACTGACCGCTTGAACGCTTGACCGCGTGACCGCTCTCTATCTGATAGGTCCTAAAGGCTTTGTTATAGAACATGCCATATTATTTAATATCGAGTATGACTAGTAAGTTCATCCCTTCCGTGGGTTGTGAGAGAACAGAATGTTCTCGTGTATGTATTATGCATCGACTTGGGTACTGAAATTATATCACTAATGATTAAGTGTGACCTTCTTCATTACTCATTAGTGATGGCCAACTTGGCTTAAGGTTTAACTCTAGTCGCCATCAGACCCATTCAATTAACACCCCTATCACCACACCACAAAGTTACCAGGTGTAATCCCACGATGAACAGCACAGTCATAATCATCTCGAGCACCATGCCGGCCGCGTCCACAATGAGGCGAGCGTACTCTGTACCGGGGGGCGCTGCCGTCTCCCCGCGCTGGATGTACGAGATGTAGATGGAGAGCAGCGTGGTGACGACCAGGGTCAGGGCCTGGAATTGAGAAGAAAGAATTGAGAGTAATTGGAAGAGAGGATAAAACAGAGAATATCTGTCAATCCACAGTTTGATCAGTGCTTTCACCAAAGATGCGTTGCAAGGAATGTTTTTGAGAATCAATAAAATCTCCTCTTTTACACTAAGCGCACCGATGTTATTGATTAGAATGATAGGATTTTATGTGTTCGCTGTACACGTGCTTTTGTCTAGCCAATATCAAAACATAAACCAATTACCAATGCTGTTGAGTATTTAAACTTCTGTCAAAAACTTAGAAAGCGTATTTTAAAGTGTTAGGACATCTCTTACTGAAGGCGCCACAACACTGCGTTGCAAAGC
This sequence comes from Plebejus argus, assembly GCA_905404155.3. Lineage (NCBI taxonomy): Eukaryota > Metazoa > Arthropoda > Insecta > Lepidoptera > Lycaenidae > Plebejus > Plebejus argus. The sequence continues at coordinate 11,571,563 of FR989943.1, forward strand.
GTTTTTAGGGTTCCGCACCCAAAGGGTAAAAGCGGGACCCTATTACTAAGACTTCGATGTCTGTCCGTCTGTCCGTCTGTCTGTCTGTCTGTCTGTATGTCTTGAGGCTGTAACTCAAGAACCGCTGCAGCTAGAGTTCTGAAATTTTCAGAGATTGTGTATTTCCGGTGCCGCTATAACAACAAATACTAAAATAAAGATAAAATTAATATTTAAGGGGGCTCCCATACAACAAACGTAAGTTTTTGGCCTTCTTTGCTCATAATCCCGGTGAGGGTCCCGACGCATCATCTGCCGACCTTCGAGAAGGAGGAGTTCTGGCCGATTGGAGTCGTCTACAGGAGGTTCCGAGGACGACTTCCGAACACGTCGCGCCCTACGTCGCAGACTATACGTGTTTAGTGTTTAGTATTTAGTGTTAGTTTTAATATAATTGTATGTATGTTAGTCTATAAGGTATTTATAATATGGGCCAGGATGCCTGATGTAAAAAATAAATAAAAAAAAAATAAATAAAAAAAAATAAAATAATCAATAATGATAAGAGGTAATCACTTGAAACTTTCACGAAGGCCTTAAATATAATTGTACTTTAATAATTAATAATAATATTCAAATAAAATAAAAAATTAAGGGGGGCTCCCATACAAAACACACCATTTTTGGCCTAGTTTTGCTCTATAACGGTACGGAACCCTTCGTGCGCGAGTCCGACTCGCACTTGGCCGATTATTTGCGATGCGACGCCGCAACGCGGTGTTGTGGCTCAGCTCTTAACAGATGCTAAGGTCACCTTCGTAGGTATAGAATCGTAACTTACAAAGTTAAGGTACCCGAAGGCTATGAGGCCCTTCCGCAGCGGGAAGCAGAAGCAGCATCGCGACAGGATGGGGATCTCCACGTAGTAGTCCAACTTCTCCCTGCAATTGCCAATTTTTATTAGGTACAAGTTACAACATAATATACACACCGGCAAAATTAGCGGAACATAACAAAATTTTCATTTTTTTTGAAAATTATTCACTGTTTTTTATATATTTCCATATTAATTCAATAATTGATGATTAAAAAATAAAACTTATATAAATTTAGGGCATGAAATCGTGTAAAAAGAAAAATTCAGCAAAAATCAAAAATTAAGAAAATCTTTGAAATTTCAGTAGTAATTTTTTAAGTTAAATTCTCCATTTTTACTTAAGAAATGCCATGTTAAAAGCGTTTAATGCCTTCTATGGATCTCAAGAGGGCCTGGATACGCCATTCCATGCTTGCATTTTGATTGTCAATCATTTCCTGTGGGATATTCTCCTACTCCTCCAGTAGCGCCAACTCGAGCTCCTGAACAGATTTTGGAGCTGGAGGTTTAACTCGTGCCGTTCACCCATTGATGTGCCACACGTCCTCAATCGGATCCATATCCGTAGACCGTGCTGGCCTCTCCACCTAGGCTACGCCAGCATAATTTAGGTAATAATGCCCGATTTTTTTACTCTATGGACGCACATAAAATTGAAGCTACTGCCTAAAATTGTGTAAAAGGCACAACATGCAGTTCTAGGACATCTGTGCTTTAGCCGTGTACTGTCAAAGTACCATCATTAACAATCATCAGCTCCGTGCGGGCTCCAAGTCATATGCCACCCCAAACCATTTCGAAGCCTGCATGATAGGCCACTGTTTCCGTTAAGTTTGATGGTCTATAGCGTTCCTTACGATTTATCCACATTCTTTATCGCCTGTCAACAAAATTTACACAGAATTTGCTCCCATCACTGTACAGCATACGATTTCATACACTTGTCAAATTTTGATGTTCACGCGCATATCTTAGCCTGGCTCTTTGGTGTCCTGTCTCAAGTTCTGGTGCCCTTGCTGGCACTTTTGAGTTTAATTTAACTTCTTTAAGTCTTCTTCTTACTGTACAATCGCTCACACGTACATCTCGGATCTGTTCCGACAGGTTTCGTGTATGCAATGCAGTTTGAGGTCGATTTCTTAAGGCTTGTACCCTAACAAAACGGTCATCCTGAACCAATGTCACCCGATATCTGCCTTGTTCTCGTCTCCAGACGTAAGATCCAGTCTCTCTGTAGGGTTGAAAGTTACGATGGACCACGGAAGCTGACCCACCTAAGGCCTGACTGACCGAACGGTAGGTGTGACCTTTCTCTATCGTGGTTACAGCTCTAGCTGTCGTAGATGCTGGGAAATCACTAATTTTATATCTAAGCAATGTGTTCTTCCAAAAACCAAACAATCAAATGAGCTGGCATACCTTGAACCCCGCTAAAAACGCCATTCTTAACAGAAACACTTACAACGTCAATCATCGAAAAACATTTATTATGGCATAATTGCAATAAAAATCTCTCAAATTGCCAGTTTTGTTCAATATTTTATTTCTTAAATGAGCTTAGAAACTATATAAAAGGATTTCAGACAGCCCGACCCACTTGAGTTCAAGTTGTGCCCCTTTTTAACCATGTTCCGCTAATTTTGCCAGTGTGTGTATTATAATAATATGAAAAGTATGGGTACAACATAATAGTATATTAAATTGAAAGTTTTAATAACAGGAGTATTTTAGAGAGTATTTTATATATATAAATATTTTGTACCTACTATCAGAGAAGTTGATTCATAGGCAGAAGGCATGACCTACGTAATTTGGTCGCGTTACGTCAAGCCCAGCCGTCAGACCAAAGATATTTTACTACGTCAGACTAATATATTATTATTGAACTGACATAACCCGACCTAAGGGCTGGGACACAAAAACACGATACGACGTCGTGTCGTACCACGACGCGGCGTCGTTTCACGATGCGACGTCGTGTCGTGGGAATCCACGACGAGCATCGTAAAAAACTACGACGCGACATCGTAACGTGCCACGGCACGACGTCACGTCGTAGAAACTACACATAGAAATTCAAAGATGACGCATCGTGAGTTTCTACGACGCGACGTCGTGCCGTATATATCGTGGCACGTCACGATGTCGCGTCGTAGTTTTTACGATGCTCGTCGTGGATTCCCACGACACGACGTCGCATCGTGAAACGACGCCGCGTCGTGGTACATCGTGGTACGTCACGAGTCACGACGTCGTGTCGTGTTTTTGTGTCCCGGCCCAAATGACGTAGGTCCGTCAAAATGCATATGGATCAATTTATTATTATTATTAATATCTCAATATTTTTGCAAATAGTGCATACTATATGCCATAATAAAATTATATAGCGTGCACTATTATATGCCAAATATGTATAGTATGCACTATAGTTCGGCCGTTCTAAGAATGCGTTCCTGACACCTATCAGATAGTCACGACTAGTGTCACAAAATTATAACATTCATTGATTATTTGATATAATATATTCATTGATAATCGCGACGTGTCGCATTCTCTGAATGGCCGAACTTTAGTATATAGGCTATATATAACGTCTATAAATAATAAATTACCCAAACATATAATATTATGTTCGGGTTGTTGTTGTCTTATAAGAGAACAACAATTTAATTCATTTAAAAATCGTATATTCAGTACTAATGAATTTATTAAGGACAAGGAAATTTCCTTTAAAGCTTGACTTAGTAATTTAGATTATTATCATAATTTATTGATTTAATATTGGTTGACATAATATTACAACAACTAATAAGATTGTATAGTATAAGTGTGATTCTGGAGTCAATTGTTCAAAATGTTAATTTAACTTATTAATGAATTTTCTATGCATGTTTTCTAATTTATAATCTTTGCACGCTACTTACAGCAGAATGTGTGTACCATTAATTTATAATATTTTAAGAACTTTTGTAACCTACATTCAAGGCAAATAAATGATTATGATATTTTGTTAACTCGAATTCGATTCTCACCTAAATCATAAAGAGCATAAAACACAAGGTCATTTGAAATTAGTGCCATTATTTTAAATTTTAAACAAGTTTTCTTCAATAATATTATAACTGTCGACGCGCCTCTCCCAGAACGCAGATTTAGCGAACTGCGATTCTGCGTAGTGCTAAGTGCATGTGGTTTTGATAATATTATAATGGTGTATTTTAAGCAAATTACCACAGATATATACAGATATATACTATAGTATCTCAATGCAAATTACACAGGTCTCTATCAAGAATCAATTTGCAATTTGCTTTGCAACATTTTAAAAATCGAAACTCGTGTAGCCTCTTCGTACCATATAGAACAAGACTAAACTTCTTGATACATAAGTATATATTTTGATAAGTGCAGCTTTTACCCTTTGACTCACCTCATTCAACAAAGGAATGTTTGTTCGTTTATCAGAGAATGCTACGTTTATAACATTGCAATTCTCGTGATAATTATATTATGATGATGCCATTGTTATAACAATTTAATCGTACTCAGCTGACCTGAATAAAGTCGGAATTTTCCGCCATTATTAATTATTATTGATAAAATTTTATTTGAATTTGAAGCCCTTGAGAAAAATTTTCACCATAAGTCAAAATAATAATCTAAAAAGGCACAAAGTAAGTTGAAAAACTTATGGTTTTATTAATTCAATTTATTAATCATAGCCCATAGGAATGAGATACTAAAATAAAACATACAATTTTGATGAGTTAAATTTTGATTTGGATGTTTTAATTTTTAAAAGGTTTTTATAACACACTAAATCTTAAAGGTTCTTCAGGATGGGATGGGAATTGGGATGACCATACTTATCGCCAAGATTGTGCAGGTGTCTAACTCTAGAATCTACATACATAATGGATATCGATCGTGGACAACCAGGAACGAATATTGTATATAAATTTATATAATATATTTATAACTAGATGACTCAGCTTGAACTTCGTATCACATTCATCCATACTAATATACTAATATTATTATAAATGCGAAAGTGTGTCTGTCTGTCTCTGTCTGTCTGTTACCTCTTCACGCCCAAACCGCTGAACCGATTTTGCTGAAATTTGGCATGGAGATACTGTGAGTCCCGGGAAAGGACATATTAAGAAACTTTTTGTCCCGGAAAAATGTACGGTTCCTCCGCGATAAACGAGTTTTGGCGCAACGGAGTTGCGGGCGTCATCAGCTTAAACCTTTCCAGCTGGATTCCCTGAATTTTATTTACATAGATTCGAATGCTGCTACGAAAACTATCGAAAGTGCAAAAGACAGCATTTTAAAATTTAACGTGGCAAGTAACGCTGGCATTTGACCTGCATGAGACATTTCTCATCAAGTACTAAACCATGAGAGAATGTCGCAACTGCAAACAGTAAGCGATAATGCGCGACCCTGGCCGAAATGACGGTACTGCTAATTACATCTGGATGAAGATTCACAGATTCACTTTATATAGTACTTTAGGTTATACTTTCACATTTTAGTTGTAAGCTGCCAGATTTCCATTGCCAATGTGTCACTTTGTCTATTGTAACCTTCGATTGTAACGAATAAATTAAGGAAACAAAATATTGGTACTTAAAATTTAACTATTATGGTGGTCATGTTAAGCAATGTCAAGCGGAGCATTGTTGATGTGTCTTTCTCTCACGGTTGTAAAATGGCAGCCATTTTGGTTTTTGGGGCTTTCACGCTAATCTAACCTATACTTCTCATGTAAAATATGTCTTATTTGATAGCTTAACTTGTGGACTACGCATGGGAAATCTTCTATCTATATTTATAAAACTCAAAGGTCTGATGGTGATCTATCAACGCACAGCCCAAACCACTGGACGGATCGGGCTGAAATTTGGCATGCAGGTAGATGTTATGACGTAGGCATCCGCTAAGAAAGGATTTTGATAAATTCTCACCCCAAGGGGTTCAAATTATAGGGGATGAAAGTTTGTATATAATAATACTTCGATGCCGCGGGCAAAAGCTCGTATGTTATAAATTTTGTGAAATTAATAGTTCGTAGTTTATGCAATCGCGATTGACGACTGACTGACTCAGCTATTGCAGTTCGTTTGCACTGTGCTTAAAAGGTAATAATGTTATTTTCATATTAGGTATACTTCTGCAGGTACAAGATTTGGTACGGAATCCTTTAGAATTTAGATACAGCGTAATAATTATTATACTCAAGTTTCAAGCCATTTATCCTTGCTTAAAGTATTTTCTATTATACCTCCAAAAAAATGACCAATGCCAAAACGGTGAATCATAAAACCAAAATTGTATAAATTAAAATAATTGTTGCTCAGATTATTCGTTGTTAAAGTTTACATTATTATAATATATCTCATATCTACGTAAAATGTTTTTATATTAACCACTAGATGTCCCGGCAAACGTTGTTTTGCCATATAAAGTATTTCTACTTCATCAGTTGATAAAACATCTTACCCCCTCTTTTGTCCCTTAGAGGGATGGGGGGAAAATTTTATACACCAGATGTTGAGTTGGAAAATGACAAATATATCTACGAAAACCGTATGCAAATCGGATCAGTAGTTTTCGTGTTAAAGAAAAAAGTTTGATACAAAATCTGACCCCCTCTTTTGCCCCTTAGAGGGGTGGGGGGAATTTTTTTATACACCAGATGTTAAGTTGGAAGAAGACTCGAAAAGTCTCGAAAAATCTGCGAAAACTGCATTCAAATCGGTTCAGTAGTTTTCGTGTGATAGTGGAACAAACATACAGACAGACAGACAGACAGACAGACAGCCAGACAAAAAACTTACCACATTTTGGGCTTCTATAGCGATATAGTGACACTCCCCGCTTATTATTTTTTGAATATCTTTAATGTACAGAATTTTCATTTCTACAGTTTTATTATGATATATTGTATAGATTACTCTATGTCTATATAATTACATCGCTGTACGTTTTTGTCTATTTTCGGCAATAATATATCTTTTAACTTTTTTATTGTTTTGAGTTGTTATATCCTTTTTAAGCAATATCACGATTCATATAATAATATTATAACCATCGTTTAGCAATTATTTTTATAAATATTAATCACTTGTAATTTAAAACATACGTGACCACACACTCAGCTATAATATAATATATTTCTGGTCTCAGTGTGTTTAGTACGGTATATTAATATATATTATAGCTAAGTCTGTGACGGCCTTAACTAGGTACACCTGTTCCATCACGTTTCAACACTGATTAGAGAATAGAAAATAACAATACAGTGTAAATTGTAATAATGTATGTTTGTATCTGTGGTTGCGAGTTGCGACTCATGGTTACAGTAATACTTATTACCGGTGTCTTAGATAACATCAAAGAACACACAACCAAACCTCATTAGACATTATGTACACATAAATTGTTTCTTGCAACAGGTTTTCGTGAAGAATATGATTACAAGCAAACTTTGACGCAGAATCTATGCAAAGTTTATAAATATCATTCAATTTTTTTTCCCTCTTGAAAATACTCCGTCGCGCCAGAATTCGTTTATCGCGCTGAACCCGTCCATTTTAGGCACTCAGTGTGTCTTCATATCAAAATCCAGCAAAATCGGTTCAGCGATTTAAGCGTGAGAAGGTTACAGACAGACAGACATTCGCATTGACTATGTTAATGGAAGTATTATTGTATGAATAGGACATAAAAATATTCACTTTCATAGAAACTCCAAATTAATAATATTTTGAGCTTCTAAATATCGATTTTGACGGCTGCACCCATAAACATCTAATATTAAATTAAATGATTATTTTTGACTTAATTAATAATTAAGTATATTATACCTGAGTGCGGCCTTATGTCAGTGACGCGCACGCTGAGTGCAAAACTCTTTACGGTAGTTAAACACGCATGCTAATTGCAGAAAAACATGAGAAAAACGGTGTCAGACGTCATAATTTAAGCCCGGCCGCACATTGTACGACATTTCTGATCAGAAACAGTTGGACGTTCGCGCTGTCTCTTACATTTTGTACTGAGCCGTGAGCCGAGTGAGCTCAAACTCGCCGGAAGCATATTTCGGATAGTGTGTGGGGTGGATATGGCGTTCCGGCGGAGTTCTACTGTTTCTGATCAGAATTCGGACAATGTGCGGCCGGGCTAAAACTGTTCACCTTGAACAGCTGGTAGCATCAGGATCACGCTTACAGCTGTTTAAAGGGTCTACGATTACCGTTTTAACTAAATGCCTAACATTTAAGCGTTAAGGACTGATTATCTACATATTATTCCTAATTTTGAGAAATATTGCTGACCATGATTTTTAAACGGGAATCGGCCTACCACACATTCCTACCTTCTTCTAGGTCTAGATAGACTGTGGTAACCACCCATTTTACAGCTTCAAATCTCAGTGTTTTAAAGCGTGGGCTTTAAAACACTGAGAGATAAGTAAGTAATAAGACAAGTAGATTTAAGATTATTGCCACCCAAGCTTACCAGTCGTTAAATCACCAAAACCTTATCGTTAAAAGGGCCATCCATCCACCTAAAAGCCAGCTAACAGCTAATTAAGAAATTAGGTTTATTGCTTACTAATATAGAAGTGCTTGATAATTGTTTTCCACAATTATCACGGTTCCGCTTATCTTCAGCTAACAAGCTTCTGACTTGGCCCCAAACGAGGTCGTTGTGTTATTTAGAAAGATAATTATTCGCTCTATATTCTGGTTAAGGTTTCATAAATTGCATTTCTGAAAATTAAATCAAGTATTCTTATTACTTGAAAGAAAGAAGAAAGGGATATATTTTGTATAATTTTACAGCTTTCAGTGTTAAAAAATAAAATGTTTAATGTAAATTTTGCATCTTTCCAATTATTATTATTAGGCCCACTTGCGCAGATGAGTTTGAGTTAACTCGGAGTTAAACATCGTGTCATCTGTATCACTCATCAAATTAGTGATACAGCAGCTAGGATGACATGATGTTTAACTCGGGTTTAACTACGCAAGTCCGCCTTAGAGTTTGATTCAAAAGGACTACAATAATTATAGATATTTCAAACAAAAAATGTTTTATAGATCCTGAATCAAAATTCTGATTTCAACTTTTTCTAAATCTGTTTGTGGTATAAGACTTATAAGAGCCAAATTACTGAATCATACTATTAGAGCCACACTACTGACTCACACAATCGAAATCTTTTGATTTCTAAGTTCTACCTCAGCTGACAACTGAGACAGTGGGCTTCGGCCTAACCAAGCATACCACTTAGCTTGTTTAGACGTCTGTTAGAGGCTTCCAAGTTCCACCCATATATAACATAACTACATAATTATTAGCAAAGCGGTTGGGGTTTTTGCACGTACCAGAATTTACCACATATTATGCCAACTCCAAAAGACCTTGGCCGTGTGATCACCAGAGCGGGTAATATCCATTGTGCTACATAATGACCGTTATATCACAATTCACTATTCACTACAGCTGTATCATCATTATCACCACCAGGCGCCAACGTCATCATATTCATATTCATCTTTATTTGCTTCAAAAGTGGTGGTACATTATGATTTTACATTTATAATTATTATCTTTCCTATATCACACTTTTCACCAATAGGCGTATAATTCATAGGTAATAATAATATTATTATTAAATGTATTTTCATAATGCATAAAATTTCATTTAGCTATAATTCCATACAATTAATAAGTCAATACAATATTACAAGAACTATATTATTATGCCTCAACGAAAGCGAATTTTTGATCTTTCTTTAGGGTTCCGTACCCAAAGGGTAAAAACGGGACCCTATTACTAAGACTTCGTTGTCTGTCCGTCTGTCCGTCTGTCTGTCTGTCTGTCTCCAGGCTGTAACTCAAGAACGGTAATAGCTAGAGATTTGAAATTTTCACAGATTATGCATATTTGTTGCCACTATAACAACAAATACTAAAAACGAAATAAAATTAATATTTAAGGGGGCTCCCATACAACAAACGTGAATTTTTTGGCCTTTTTTGCTCTATAAGTATCAAAAATAGCAACAGGTAGGTACTTGAATTTTTCACACAATCCTTAGTTTTATGTCTACTTTAATAATTAATAATAATATTTAAATAAAATAAAAAATTAAGGGGGGCTCACATACAAAAAAAAAAACACAATTTATGGCCTAATTTTGCTCAATCTATATCTGGTACGGAACCCTTCGTGCGCGAGTCCTACTCGCACTTGGCCGATTTTTATTAATAATATTATAATTTATATCTTAACTCTATCTGTACAGTTTATCTATGTTTCCACTCGGAGGTATGCAAAAAAGGATCCGTTGAGAATTTTTTACTTATCAAAAATTAAAGCAATAATTTATGTTTTTGTTAGTCCTTCTTATTAGTAAAGTTAAAACTAAATATGATGGGTATAAATGGTATAATTTACATTATAGAGTCTATGCGTTAATTGTAATTCTTACTGCAGGAAAAGATGCACAGACATAATGTATGTTTGTGCGTGTTGATAATTTGTACTCGAATCAATCAAATTATCTGAGTTTCCTGTTTAATTATAGTTTCCTTCGTGCACCGACTACGGATGTACTGATAAGGTGACATCGGAAGTCTACTGTCCATTATCATGTTGTTATTACCATCCACTAAATATAAGTGTTGAATGAATAACTCAATCTAATTATTTAGTTAATTCTGATAGCATCAGAGTTCAATAAATTTTAGATCCTAATTTCGCTGTTGAAGCTGTCGAAATTCGACTTAGAACCCTGTACACAATATTATAATGTGCTTTTTAATTTTAGAAAACTGTAAGGTCAGTGTAATTCATGTTTTGTAATATTTACAAGAAATCAGTACTTTTATTAAAATGTACTGATTTCTGTTTTTTGGGTTTTGAACATTCTTATCTTATTTAATAATTAAATTATGAAAAAAAAAAGAAAACATAGGGACATTGTATTATAGTGGCCGTAGATATTCAGGAAAAAAATTATAACTCTACTGGCATTATCCAGGGAGGAAACAGGGGACGTTTGTATGGAAAAAAGGGCGGTGTGGACTCCTCTTAAGTCTTAACAAAGTTTTGTTCGACGTTTGACAAGGTTTCTGTCAATATTTTGTTAAGACGTGTGCAACAGCGCCCTCTGCTCTGACTTTTGTGTTCGTGACTCGCGTAGTATAATTAATGAGAAGTCTGCTAAACATGAAAATGTCATTGTAATGTAAACTGTATGTTACACAATCAGTTATAAGACTTCTCGGCTCTCGCCCTGTTGGCTGTTGCCCCGATTTCCACGACGTCGATCCGACATGAACTCTATTATTGTAACATTTCTTAGGTTAACACGAATATTCGATTTAAATCTGATAAAGGCAATTACTTATTTTTTCCCTTATAATTTGAACAAACCTCGTAATTTACTTTATTTTTTTGATTTCAAAATATAATTTTTCCGGTCCCAAATTTCAAATTGTTACTTACCCGCTTCATCCACTCATGTCTTCAGTTGTGAAAACGTTTACTTGAAATATGATATCAATTCATAAAAAAATATGTTGCATTGTTGTAACACATAAAATGCTTGCACATTACTTGTGAAACGTGCGATTAGCTAACACATTGTATTGTTTCAAATTAGTAAACTTCACTGTTTCTCGCTAATTTTGCATTTTTTGAGTCTAAATATTATAGTGTTGATGCATAAACTTAAAGGTTCGTAAGCGAGCTTATTTATAAATTTAATTGATGCAGCTCTCGCTACGATGGGCTATGGTGGCAATATTCCATGCGTCGGATGGGCATAGTCCTGCGCCCATGATCTCTGGCCAGTCGTATCGGTTTTCCGATCCCGCTGGGTTATGAGAGTAAAAGGAATAGAGAGTGCTATTGTGTACTAAGCACACACTTGGGCACTATAAAATTACTCCTCCGTAACTTTACGTGGTTACAATGAAATCGGCTACCGTCACCGAAACCGGTGTGGGAATTATTATGGTGATAATCTACTATGATGGCGAAGGTTTTCCCATGTTTACCACATAAAGTTAATATACCTAGCGGAATTATAGGGCAACAATCTCGAGCTGTCAAACGAAACCGAAATTGGTTTTCATCTGTGTGAAAAATATGTGTACGTATACACTTACACAGGCATGATTGAACATGAATTCAATGAGATTAAATTGTCAACGTGCCGATACGTGCCGACTGGACGTCAAAAAAAGAGTTCTGCTGTCATGTATCACGTCTCTTTTTACCACGCAGTGTTACTGATAGTGACATCTCGCTTGCTCAGGCCTTTGTTTCTCTATTCCGCTAGGTAATAGGTATATATATTAACTTTATGGTTTACCACGATATACGATCATGTTTCAAATTGCCAGTGGCAATATTAAATAATACTATATGCCCCTTCGTAATCAGCCATGTCCATGACTAGCCAACATAAAGAGGTTAAAAGATGTGTTGGCTTATAGTTGTAAGTAATTAATGTTATTAGTGTAATTATAATAGATCCCACACCGGTTTCGGTGACGGTGGCCGGTTTCATTGAAACCAGGCCAGCTACGCAAGAGTAATTTTATAGTGCCCAAGTGTGTGCGCAGTACACAAGCGCACTCTCTATTCCTTTACTCTCATAAGTCATAACCCAGGACGGCAGACCGACACGACCGGCGAGAGATCAGGCGCAGGACCGACTTTTTACATGCCCATCCGACGCATGGATAATCTTACTTGTCAGCTATCAGGTGATCAGCCTGCATTGTCCTAACAAAACTTGGAAATAACATCAAACGTCATGTTTCGGACGCGGGAATCGAACCTATGACCTCCGAGTCAAGAGCCGTGCTCTGTACCACTAGACCACGGAGTGTAATGTTATAATTATTAGTATTGTAAGTGGTAAGTTTTATGTTGAGTGCCAGCTGTTTTGCATCCACTGCTCAATGAAAATGTAATCCACGCGCCAAAACATACTTGTCGGTCTGTTCGTTATGTAATATGTTACACGTATGATTTAATGGGAATAAGCTCAAACAATATAGTAGGTATTGAAAAACAATGATGCGATAAGCAATAGGTTTTCTCAACTTCTTTAAGGAAAATCTTTGAATCAAACCTTTGACCATTTGTTACTTGTATAAAATAGTCAATAATATATTTTATTAACCTTGATTTTTAGGGTTCCGTACCCAAAAGGGTAAAAACGGTACCCTATTACTAAGACTTCGATGTCTGTCCGTCTGTCAGTCTGTCCGTCTGTCCGTCCGTCTGTCTGTCTGTCTGTCTGTCTGTCTGTCTGTCTGTCTCCAGGCTGTAACTCCAGAAGCGCTATAGCTAGACTTCTGAAATTTTCGCAGATTATGTGTATCTGTTGCCGCTATAACAATAAATACTAAAAACCAAATAAATTTAATATTTAAGGGGGGCTCTCGTACAACAAACGTGAGTTTGTTGCTATTTTTTGCTCGATATCAATAACGGCCACATATAGGAACTTGAAATGTTCACAGAATACTCAGTTGTATTTGTGCTTTAATAATTATTAATGAAATTTAAATAATTAAGGGGGGCTCCCATACAAAAAACACAATTTTCAGTCTATTTTTGCTTTATTGTGGTACGGAACCCTTCGTTCGCGAGTCCAACTCGCACTTGGCCGATTTTTTTTATATCTAACATCTTCTACGGAATGGAAAATTGCCAGCATTATAGGCTTTGATTCCTCTTTGCTTTTGTTTATAATAAATGGTTAATATTAAAGGATATGAAGAGTGTACGACATACGTCCCTGACATGAAGCCATAGTTTCTGGAGTGTACAAAATCTTCACTAATCTTTAGTTTTACTTTTTATCTTGCTTTAGTTAATTTTTTATAACGCTAGAGTAAATCGATTGTCTTAAAAACAATGTAAGCCTTCTCTTTTATTGTTATGAAAAACAAAAGAGTTCTAAGATACCTAACATGATAATATGTCAGCTATCTCAATGATTAACTACATAATATTATGTATAAGTAGCGAACCCGCCCCGGCTTCGCACGGGTATAAAATATATAGCTACTGAAAAAATTATTAAAATCGATTCAGCAGTTTTGATTTATATTCATTACTAGCAACCCGCCTCGGCGCGGCGTCGCGCGTCGCACGGGTATAAAATATATAGCTACTGAAAAAATTATTAAAATCGATAGCCTATGATCCTTTACGTGGTCTACTTCTTATCTGTGCTGTGCCAAATAACATAAAAATTGCTCCAGTAGTTCGCGAGATAAGCCCTTTCAAATAATTTTCCCCGTTTTTTTCCACGTTTTCCTCTATTTCTTCGCTCCTATTAGTCTTAGCGTAATAAAATATAGCCTATAGCCTTCCTCGATAAATGGGCTATCTAACACTGAAAGAATCTTCAAAATCCGTTGCGTAGTTTTAAAGATTAAAGGGAACAAAGGGACATGAGGGAAAAAAGCGACTTTGTTCTATAATATTATGTATTATGTATAAATATAGATAGTGAAATTGGTACTTTATCCAGCATTAAAATAATAAAAATTATTGAGTATTAAACAATGTCCGTAATCCATATAACTCCGTTGCACCGAAATTCGCGTATCAATCCAAAACCATAAATTTTTCACTACAAAAACTATTTTATCTTTACTAAAATATCTCCATTTGTACCAAATTTCATCTAAATCGATTTAGCCGTTTGTGCTTTAATAATAAAAAGACAGACACACTTGCGCATTTATAATATTAAGTAAATATTGTTATCTAAGATCGTCTACTTGGTTTCTCCCATAGGAAACTCTTGCTATATCAACCCATTATGCAGATATTCGCTTTACGAAATCTGCTTTTAACTCTAGGAATTTCTCACACTCCACCTTCATTAAAGCCGTCACAGACTTAGCTATAATATATATTAATATATTTATAGTTAGGCATATTACTATATATTTTCTATACAATTTTCGCGTGATCACACACTCAGCTATAATATATATTTCTGGTCTCAGTGTGTTTAGTACGGTATATTAATATATATTATAGCTAAGTCTGTGACGGCCTTTACAGATAGTTCAAATACCATTGAACATTTCAAATCTGGATACTTAGACAACTTGCATTCGACAATCTCAACGGCGAAGTTAGCAATCAAAAAATTTTGAAAATCGGTCCACAGATGGCGAAGTAATCGTTGAACATAGGTACAAAAAAATAAAAAATATAAACAGACGAACGTATAAACTCCTCCTTTTTGGAAGTCGGTTAAAAAATGTATGAGATTTGATGTAACGCGTCGTATAATGAATTAATGACATGGCGCTTGCGATTTCGTCAAAACCCATACATTTTTGATTTGCAACTTTACTATCGATATTATCGAATGCAAGTTGAGTTAATGCCCTGTTTAAGCAACGATTAATTCCCAAGATTTGTTCATTTAGTTTCTAATTATCAACTTAGATTAGAATCATAGAAAATTTCCGTTAAAAATAAGATAAAATTGACCAAATCGCGTAGATCGTGCGTATAACTTTCTCTTACTTTATCGTGGTCTGTACTGTCGCCGACATGACTAGTTCGCTCCAAACACAGAGTTGCACTAACACTTTCACAACACAACTACACTACACGGGCAGTAGAGGCCGACTGACTGGGTAAACACTAAACTTCCAAGAATTATTATTTTTGTTTGTTTATGATCGGGAAAAGCTATCAGTTTGAGAAGAATCTTATTAAAAACAAAAATATTATGCGAAGTAATAACCTATCTGCTATCAATTTTGCGCCAATAATAAGGATAAATTCAAGTTTTGCAAAAATTACGCAATTAATGTAATATTTATTATTTTTGGTATAAAATACTATTTTTTGATAAATAAATAATTAAAAAACCATTAATAATGATAAAATAACATTTTTCAAATAAAGTTTTCTCATTTTCAAATATAAAATAAATATTTTTTATTTTATACTAATTTAATACGGTAAAGCGCACTCAGAGACGAATATTAATCACTAAGCTGTAAATAATTTCAACTTTGCTAGGTAATATAATATGGGGCTTATACTTATATCAAAATCTTCATTTAATTACATTCAAATAATAATTGATATTCGTCTCTGAATTCAGAAGTAAGTCTCATACCGCCGTACTCAGACACATTTAATTAAGATTATCGTTCAGTTTAATGAAGAGTTTACAGATAATGTATGAGGCTTACGTCAAAATTTTTAATCAATTACATTAATAAAGTAATTAATGTTCTTTTGCGGATAAGCTTCGAAATGAAACAATTCGTCAAAGAACTAAAGTCACTGACATAGTGCAGAGAATCAGTACGCTGAAGTGGAACTGGGCTGGTCACATAGTCGAAGAACAGACGATCGCTGGAGTAAACTTACTCTGGAATGGAGACCAAGGATGGGAAATCGGGGTGTAGGTCGACCTCCAACAAGGTGGGATGACGATCTCCGTTTAGTTGCGGCACAGAATATATTACATTAGTTTGCGGGTCCATGTTGGATGCGAGTAGCAGAAGATCGGTCATCTTGGCGTTCATTGAGAGAGGCCTATGTCCAGCAGTGGACGAACATAGGCTGATATGATGATGAGTGCAGCAATTAGATAAGTAAAATTCCATACTAAAGTATGGAATAATAATAATAACTGTATTTTAAAAAGATAAAACCGACTTCAAAATTGTACGTAATTGAGAATGAAAACTTCCTATCTCCAAAACTACTGAATCGATTTTGATGAAACTTGCACTATTCCCTAAGTTGAACAATACCTAGTACAATAAAAAAAGAATCACCTAAATCGAACTTGTAGTTCCGGAGATATACGTGAACAAACATAAAAACATACATACATACATACACCTTTGAAATTTGGCACATTTGTTCAGAAGCTGTTATAGATTAACATATACAAAAACTGGGCAGTTCTGGAAATATTACATACATACGCGTCGAATTGATAACCTTCTTTTTTTGAAGTCGGTTAATAACGACGAGTCTGTTTATATTATTTTAGCAAACTTCCAGAACTCTTCAACATTTTCTCTACCTACAGTGAGAGTCATATATTTACATAGACTTTGATATATTTATCAACATATTGTTTTATCTCTATTTACACGGAACCATTATCTATGTATAAGGTTACAAGGTTAACAAATATGGTTAATTTCTGATTTCGCAGAAGTTAGTGTTACATGGAAACGTTTAAGAGGTATTCTTGGATGTAGAGAAAAGACACAGTAAAAATGTACAAAATATTTATTTTTAAAACATTTTATGTACAATGCAATATATTTTTATAAAAGTAATGTCTTCAAAGATATTAGATAAGTATTAATATTATAAGCACTTAATAAACAAATGAAACATTGTTAAAATTTTAAAAACCAACACGCAATTTTTTACTATCAAATTTTAATAGTAAGTAATATATTATATTATAAAATAATAAGCTCTTATTTTGCAACTATCAATAAACATGTACTGAAATCCGTCGGGAACCGTACATTTATTTGAGTAAATGACTTTACGTCATATTCTACACTAAAATCATATATTTTGTGATGTGTGCAAAATAATAAAAAATATTATTTACCTTTTAAAAACCCCATCACACTTTTTTCGTCCACAAATTGTAGTAATTGAAGACATGAATGAATGAAGCGGTTAGTAACAATTTTAAAAATGTAGTTTTTTTGCATTTAAAATGAAGCCTTAAGACCAGGAAAATGATTTCAAATCAAAAACATGCTGATTTATAGAATCCACATTTTTAGCTATAAGCTAGCCGTACTTACATAGTGAAGTACATAAGTTATAAGGTAACGTGGGGTTACAAACTAGGTTTTTAAATTGTAGGGGAAAAATGAGTAATTTACTCTTATTTTGTACAATCTTAGATAAACCCACTCATGTCTTCAATTATTTTGAGTAATCTGTGAACGGGGTGTCCAACCACACAAAATAATTTTTATACTTTTCTATGTACCATAATATAACTGGAAATATTACACTCAAATATAGCTTACATAGACCACTCCTTAAAGTAGGTAAACCATATAACTATGGAAATACCACACTAAAATATAGCTTACCTAAACCACTCCTTAAAGTATGTAAAATTGCATCATCGTGGGAACTCTGTTTAATCGTACTATTGTGTAGCTGTAGCGCATTTGGTATTAAATTCTGTCTAAACAGCTTAAACTGTGTGTACTGCAGAACTATAGCCTACTAGGACGTTTTGGCGCGTGATTTTCTATTGCATTTTATAACAATACCACCATTTTTAAGGCTGTAGAAATATAACTATTTTGACTTTGGCAAGTAGGCAATAACTTAAAACATAGAACATAAAAATAAATACATAATTTGAGTAAATGTCATACGAAAATACGTTTTAATACGATCTTATAAAAATAAACATTTCTCACAATATTTAAAAAAATATAACATTCTTTACATCTCCGTTTAGCGTTATTATTGTAGATATCATAATACAAGAAATAATTCTGCCATACAAATTTCTACAAAGGTTATTAAATGTGCGATGTTGTATTACTGCTGCTCTACCCTAGGGAATATTGTAATACTGTGTCTGGGCTTTCAGTTAAGTTGCATTCGATAATTTCAATACGAATGATAAAAATTTAAATAAATCAAACGTCTGTGAGATTTGACATAAAGACCCACAGTCGATTAGATTCATGGCACTTGCGATGCCTTAAGGTGACGCCGCGTTAAAGTAAAAAACCGTGTTGGATATGTTTTATATTGCTTGTTTTCTATGAGAGGTCGGAATTTTCTCATAGCAAACAAGAAATGGAACAGCAAAAAATGGAAAGGGCGTAAGCGACAAAATGATTTTTGTCGTGTAATTTAAAAACCATAAATAATATATTTCATATAAGCGGCAAATTAAAGTGTATGCTTGAACCAATCTTTGGAAGCTTCAATCACTCTCCTCTGTTGGCAAAATAGGAATCCCTTTTTTTACAGAGGTCTTTTTGATTGATTATTCTGTGTTATAAAAGTTGACCAATCGTGTTATGCTATGGGTAATTCAAAGACAAAGACACGATGAATATTGACAATGAAATTTAATTTCTTAGCTTTAGTCATTGCTGAGATAAATCGATATCGCTACAGCCAAATTGTCAAGGCGTCGCCTTAAATTTCATACGTTTGCATTGTTGAAATCACGTCGTATCGAATGCAACTTCCCTAAAGACCCAAGTATTAAGTACATTATAAGCTTACACCTAAACATATAGGTTGGTGTTAGGTGTGTGGTTTGTGAACTGCATCCCTGCAGCAGCTGCCGTCTCCTCAGGTGTGTGTATCAGTTGGTATACAAGAAAGAGTAGGTAGTAGTTTAATCCTGAAAAAAAAATTAAGAGTTAGGGTCTACGTAAATATGCCTTTCCACGTTGGATGGACAACCATATGATTGCGAAGCTGCTTAGTATACAAAATAGATGTCAAGCATGGGTTAAAGACAAATAGTCGCTGTGAAGCATATTTTGTGTCCTAAGTCGAAACACACAATTTTTTTTTTTAATTTTTAATGCAGTCTTGTTCGAAATCATTTAAGAATATAACTTGCCTTCATAGCTAAATACGCTTTTAAATACGTATTTTTGTAGGTTAGTACCTACACGAGTGCTAAAACAGCATTCAAATCATCAAAATCCAACGTCAAAATAATATTATGTACTTTGGTTTAGTACGTACGTCTCTTGCCAATGCAATGTAGAAAGTTTGTATAATATATTATATGTTTTACAGCTAATGCTTAAATCAGATGAGATTTTTGAAATGGGATGTAAGATTAATATTAAATATTAATCTTTTAGCGATGACTTATGTCAAATCGCATACATTTTAATAACGAATTTCGTCATCGTTTTTAACTAAAGATATGTCGCACTGCGACAGATACATTGTCAAGGGGGCAGGTTACTTACGCCTACGGCAATTTTCACCGCAATCGGTTGGGCTCTAACTTACAGTTATGAAAATGTTTGTAGGCGTTAAGCGTAGACACTTCAAACAATTAATACTGTGCTTTGTTTAGTATCTCTTCTCGATTTAAAAAGAAAATAATTTATACTTGTTATGTTTGCTATCTTCTGCATAAAATTTGTTTACTTACATAGGCTAGATTATGCCCATGAACGAGCAATTTTATTGCGCAACTTGACAAATAATTGACCGTCTAGGGTTGATATTGAACATCGCGCGCCTTCATTGTCAAACAAATTGTTCAATAAAATTGAAGCGTGATATTGCACAATACAATAATTGATCGTCTAGGGGCCGGCTTACGGAAAATGCAGCAAAACTTACATAAAATTGACTTACCAATACCAAAGAAGTATGCGAAATTCTCCAAAGCTGTGTTGGCCTCGAAGAAGATGACATCTATAAAGAACGGCAGAGTCTGTAGAACCAGACCCGTGTAGAAGTATACCTTCAGTATATTCTTCTTTTTCTACAAAAACACACAATATAATGTTTTATTATGTTAGTATTATGTTACTTGCCGCATACTTTCATAACATTATTATGCAGGGCTTTGCCCCTGGGCCCTGGCCAATACTACTAAGTTTTAGTTCTCCTTCGTTAGGACCTATTTAAGTTATTTATTAAAATTGAATTTATTCTAACCTAAATTAAACATACACTTTTTGAGTGTCATTTTAAGTACTATGCAGGGCTTTGCCCGCGACCCCTACTTGGTCCCAGAATACTGACTTATTTTGTGATAAAAACTATTGTTCGTCCTTTCTGGGGCTCTAAGTCATACAAAATTTCATCAATATAAATTATGATAAGTAGTTAATGCCTTTACAGGTAATAGACAGACAGACACAAATGTACATATAACATTAGTTTCGATTAGTATGGACGATTATACTCCTACTACACGAAATATTTTAGCTTTGTATAGGAATCAATTCATAAATGGTCGTGCTCCACGTTACACACGCAGCAAAAGTATTAAATTTTTGCGAACTGCGCGACACATTGTCGCTGCACGTGACCATGGCGCTCGTGGCCAACGAGTTGCTGGCGTTTATCCAGCACGCCATCGACACCATGGACGAGGTCAGCATCATGCAGATCTGCAAGTCCTCCTTCACCAGCGAGGAGATTTGCAAGGGCAAGCAGCTGCTATACGAAACGCTCGGACAGAGCGCGAACATGCCGTCGCGACGAAGGGACGGAACAGAAAGGAGCGTGCAGGACATCATCTCCCTGCTGAAACAGACGGATCCTGATGAGGTGCCGGCTTTTGTGGCAAAAGAGCTGCACAAGCTGCCGCCCGTCACGCTGGACCACGTCGACGTCGTCAGCCTGCTGAAGGACATCAGGATCCTGAAGGAGGAGCTGGCCGGAGTTCGAGGTAGATTGCAGGCATCAGAGTCTACAATCAGTGATTTACGTATTGAATTATCGCAATTAAAAAGTGGTAATTCAATATGTAGGTCACCTCAGTCACCTGATGCCGCATACGTCACCTCTAGACGAGGCGCGCAAACGTGCGCGTTTAGCCCGTCAGCAATATCGGACGGGTCAACGAACACCGCCGCTGCCGCCCCCGCCCGCCTTCCCCTCCCGGTTGCGCCGACGCCGAGTCCTCAGGCGACTCAGCAAACTTTTGCGACTGTTGCTGGTCGCCCCGCGCCTCCCCCGCGGGCGAAAACAATTAATGGGGAGAATGAGAGCCGCAAGGCTCCGAAGAGTCGCAAGACAAAGGAGAGCCGCAAGGCTACGAAAAGCCGCAAGGTGGAGTCTTCTCGACCTGGCAAGGACGAGAGCAGGAGGTGCGATGAGGAGGGCTTCATACTGGTGGAGAAGAGGAAGAAGAAGCCCGCCGCCCGCAACCATCGCGGCACCGCACCCTATGTACCGGAGCTGCGTCTGCGGAGCGAGGTCCCCGCGACGCCTCTGTACATATCCCGCCTGCACTGGTCCATGGAGGTCGAAGACGTCGTGGACTACATCCAGAAGAAGACGACACTGCGCCTGAGGGTCGAGCGTCTGCAGTCTCGCCACAAAATTAACTTTAGTTCTTTTGTGGTGAGAGTACCGACGAATCTTCTTTCGACCTTTGAGGCGCCGGAGTTCTGGCCGATGGATGTGGTCTACCGGAGGTTCCGGGGGAGACTCCGGAACGAAGCGCGTCGCGTAGCCGTCAACACGTGACAAAGTGTAGTTTTTAAGTGTATAATAATAATATGTATGTTAGTCCATAAGGTATTTATTATCATATTATGTATGTTAGTCTCTAAGGTATCTGTATTATGGGCCTAGATGCCTGAAATAAATGGTAAATAAATAAATAAATAAATAAATAAATAAATGAACTACAAGAAAAATCGTCCAAGTGCGAGTTGGACTCGCTCACTAAGTGTTCCGTACCACAATAGAGCAAAAATATGCTGAAAATTGACAGGTGTTTCTTGTATAGGAGCCCCCTTAAATATTTACTTAATTAAAATTTATTATTATTTCTTAAAGTACAGATACAGTGGATTTTGTGAAAATTTCAAGTGCCTAGCTGTTACCATTATTGATGATTGACATGAGCCTCCCTTAAATATTAATTTTATTGCGTTTTTAGTATTTTTTGTTATAGCGACAACAGAAATACACAATCTGTAAAAAATTCAGAAGTCTAGCTATAGCGGTAAACGACTCAAAAAAAAAACTATTAGAAAGCCTAGCTTCAGCTCTTACCTTGTGTACACCAAAAAGTAGAATGCTAGTCATGACAACGTCCAGTGCCGTGAAAGCAATGGTCAAGTTGAGGTGGACCTTGCCTCCCTCCTCATGCACCTTCTCAAATATGTCATGTGTGGTCATCCCTTCCACCGCCAAAAAGATCAGGATGGGAAGGCATAGCAGGGAGATTATCTGAAAAAGTATAGTACCGTTAAGTATAATAGTCTAATTAGTAATTACATTTAATGTAATGATTTATTGGTCTAGTATGGAAAGCGATTACGTTGTTCTGGAGATCTGAAATTTAGGAACCAACCATCAGACATATTTTAAGATCAAACAACAAACACGTTCAAGTAAATTATTTAATAGTTTTAAGACCAAAATCACTGCTTTTAAAATAGAGAACATATTATAAATAGGGCAAGTAGAAAAGCTACGTTAGATTGTTTTCGTAATAATATCTCACAGCTCACAAAATCACTGTATCGTTAATCAAATAGGATATTTCTACAAAAAAAAATTAGCAGCGTTTATGCCCACAAAAATTACTACTCAAAAATTACTCTTAATACCATACCAGGTTAATGTAACCAAAAACCAGCACTCCTTTGCGCAGTGGCACGCAAAAACAACACTTCGTCACCACGGGACACTTCATGACTCCTGAGTCCTGACTGACTTCTTTTCTGACTAACTTCTCTCTCCTGACTTGTTCCCCGGACTAGCGTCTTCTCTCCTGAGTAGTGACAGACTGGACGAAGGCGTCAAGTGACTGCTCACTAAACTAATGAGCCACTTCCTTATTTCGTAGCGCACATTTTATTACATTATACATTGCTGGCTGGTTGAGTTTAATTTGAAAGTAATTTTCAATTATAAGACGAAAAAGGTTTATTTTTATTTTAACTGAGACTTACCTATACTATACCGCAGTTCACAACGTGTACTTATAAGTAAACGAGAACTTTTACTTAAGTATAAGTTATAACTTATAACTAATAACTACATCGATGATAAGTACTACGGCTATGCGTATTTGATTTAAAATATTTTTTTTACAACAGGAGATTATTGCATAAGAAAGCTGACGCTAAAAGAAACTAACAAAGACTTTAGACTTTTGACTATACCACCATACCACAAAATAATATACCTACACCTCTGTGTATTTAGGTATATATTATTATTTTGACCTTAAAAAGTGACAAAATATTATTAATTATTGTAGTATTCGCTAAGGTGTTGGACACACGAAAAGTGTTTGTCGCAGCAAAATGCGTTGGTGTAAACGCGTCTTAGTTTTTTTTTGTTTTTTTTTTTCTTAAATATAAACTTCTTATAAGACCTTTGGGTTTACTGGATTCCTAGACATAAAATTGCACCCCTTGCATAATAAAAAATATATTTGATAGATATAATGTTTTATATCTGTCTGATACGTTGGAGTACTAATATTAGTTTGCAAACAATTTTAGCTTATTCATTAAAATAATAAGAGGGTATTTAAGATTACTTTTTTGGTAGATAACTGGCCGATTTTTGTTCAGCAACCACTAATGGCCGTTCCCTATATTCAATCTATCTCTAGTTTGACATACAACCGATCGCAGCTGACATAGAATTGACATAAAATATATGGAGCTAATGTCTAATGTGAGCTATTCCTATCTCAAGTAAGAGATAGATCAAATATTGGGAACGGCCGTAAGTTGTCCGCACCACGCGGCATACTATACTGCGTGTGTGAAATAAGCCTGAAATTAACGGTTATAGGTTAATTTCAATTAATGAATAAATTATATAGGTCTACCAGAATCTGATGGCAAAAAGTGACAAAATAAATTGACTGTAGCAATACCGGGGTAATTGAAATAAAACATTTTGATTTTTGATCCTTTTCTTCCTTAATAGCGGCTGATTCTGTGTGTGAAACATGCAAATATATAGGTTTTATCCAATGATCAAGGATATTTTTGAAAATCTGCTGTCAAAATTTGCCATCAGATTCTGGAATACCTATAATTATTATTATTATTATCCATCGATAACAGATATCACTACGTCTCAAATAAAATACGCAAATGTATGTGCTATCAGAAATAGTTATGTTCATAGGCAGATGTCGGAGCTACGCAATTCAGACGGGTAATATCAAGCCCAAACGATCACGAATAATTTTGATTTGACTTAGCCCGAATATATAAAGAAGGTATTTTATTTGCTTTAAACAAATTAATTTCGCTGACGGTAAACAATATTTTCTTACTAGATGACGCCCGCAACTCCGTTGCGCCAAAACTCGTCGTCCTGGGACAAAAAGTATCCTATGTCCTTTCTCGGGACTCAAAGTATATCCATACCAGTTTTCAACAAAATCGGTTCAGCGGTTTGGACGTGAAGAGGTAACAGACAGACAGTCAGACACACTTTCGAATTTATAATATTAGTATGGATTAAATATTTTGGGCAATAATTTTCTTGCAGGCCTGGCAAAAGTTTGTAAACTTAAATACATAATATTGAATTCTGTTGTATTAGACGGACTTGCTTAGATCTTTTTTTTTTTTTGTCCCGGAGGGGGAAATGCGTTACGCATACCACCCAGGCGCAGGGGGCGACCCGAGCGGTGATGTGGGACTCCCGTAGCTGATGAGACCACGGTATACCCACTAAACCCCCCCCCCCCCATCTTCCGCCACGCCGCCTTTTGACGGGGCCACGGGAACGATACACACATCCGCGACCCCGCCAGCGGTCCGAAGACTCCACTATGGGCGCACAACACGTGCGCCTCGGCCCCCACCAGGGCTGTAGCAGACGCCCCCCGAGTCTGCTACTTGGAGGCCATGTGGCAGATCAGGTCTGTGGCTCTGCCACCGACCACACCTCGGCCGCAGAGGATAGGGCAAGCGGCGCACCGCAATACCTACTTGCCTCTTCCTCTGCGGCCCCACCAATGCTGTTCAAACGGAACGGCCAGCTCGCAGGGGGGTAGGGAAAGTGGCAACCTACCACAATGCCTCTCCCCCCCGCGATCCGTCCTCGGCCGCAGAGGATAGGGCAAGCGGCGCACCGTAATACCTACTTGCCTCTTCCTCTGCGGCCCTACCTCGGTGCGCATCCGCAGCGGACTCCTCCAGTCCGCTGGGAGCGCCCTCCTCGGGCCAGGCGGCGACACCGGCCGGCCCTGGTTGCCTCTTCGCTTCACCGCAGTTGTCCAAGCCGCGGTTACTAGAGCCCCACCGCCACGACAACTTGCTTAGATCTGGGTTAAATTTAACTATTCGTTTTTAACTGATTCTAACAAATTTTTTTCAGTTTATTTTAGGTAGATAAGCTAAGTCTTAAGAGGTAAAAAAAAACGCAAACATACAAGAAATAAAAGAAACAATAATTTATTTTCTTAAATCATGATGAACTTAATATCTATACTTTTTACACTAAATGCATTTTTATTAAATTCACAAATAAAAATACACTCTTCAAGTCTTTATAGTTTATACATAACAAGGTATAAAAATACATAGTGATAATACTTTGGGGTATGTATGTGCCCCTTATAAGTTATATGGAGTTCACTGTGAAAGTAGCAGGGCTGAAAGAGATTTTTTTTATTTGTATGGGCAAGCGCCCCAGCGTTATGCATGTTCCCATACAAAAGTCAAAAAATAAGTTGCTCTTTCAACGCTGCAACTTTTACATCGAACTCTATATTAATATAGAGGACCAATACATATCCTAAAGTAAAATCACTTAGTTTTGATACACATCTAATCCATGTCACACCTAAAGGGGGGAGGGAGGGGCTCGACGAAGTGTGACATGGTGTGACTAGGAGTGGGTGGGGTCCTAAGATTTTAAATTTAATAAATTGAATATCGAAATTTAAAATATTAATTATAATTTTTGTATAGTTAAAATTGCGTGACTTCACACTAGGGGGGGTGATCACTAGTGACAATGGGAAGGGTGTCTAAAAATCATGAAAATCGTGTGACGTACTTTATCACGGTTGGTCCTTTCAGAATGGATTATGTCCGTTCCCTGTAGGAATATCCACGCACACTTCAGCGGCGTGGTTGACGAAGCGATGTCCAGTATTCTCCTTCAACTTCTTGATTTCACTCCTTACGAGCAGTATAATAAATACTTGTAGACCTGCAAGAAAAAACTTTGTAATTTGTAAACAATAATATTATGTTTATTTTTTACCCAAACACGATGAAAAAGTGAATTTTGATAGTCTATGTTTGGGTATATTATTTGTTTCCTTACGTCGCGTCGCGTCGCCTAAAATAATGATTCGATGTAAATAAAAAGGTGTTAATATTTTCGTTATAATAGCGGGCTATAACATTATAGTTAATATTTTTATATGACTTATATATTGATGGAGATAATATTAGGGTTCCGTACCCATAGATTAAAAATGGGACCCTATTACTAAGACTTCGATGTCTGTCCGTCTGTCCGTCTGTCTGTGTGTCTCCAGGCTGTAACTCAACAACCGCTATAGCTAGACTTCTGAAATTTTCACAGATTGTGTATATCATTTGTTGCCGCTATAACAACAAATACTAAAAACAAAATAAATTAGTTAAATAATTAAGGGACAAAAAACACAATTTTAGCCTATTTTTGCTCTATTGTGGTACGGAACCATTCGTGCGCGAGTCCAACTCGCACTTGGGCGATTTTTATATTTTTTTTTACTGCCAAGCTGCTGGATTGCTTTTGATGTGACGTTTAAAAAAAGTGTTTTAACCCGCAATGTATGCAAGCACAAAATTGTAATTAAAAAGTACACCGGCTCAATTTGATCCATTCATAAACAAAAAATAAAAACAGCATTTCCAGTAACTGATAACGGGTAAGGTAACGTTTTTTTTCAGTGTGTATAATAGTCTTGTTATTAGACACAAGTATTTCTAGCATTAATGATAAGATTTTGATTATTGATCCTAAAGCAATTCTCAAGGTCTCAAAACTGCTAGTACGATTTAGATGAGGTTTGGAACAGATATACAGGGTGTAACAAAAATAAGTGATAATACTTTAGGGTGTGTACGTGTTCCTTGTAGAGAGTTCACTGTGAAAGTAGCAGCGCTGAAAGACCAAATATTTTTTTCACTTTTGTATGGGAAAACTCGTGACGCTCGGGCCCTTGCCCATACAAAAGTGAAAAAAAAATTCTTACCAGAATTCAAAAGAACTTACCAAAACAGAACACAGCGAAGAATATTTCCGTTATGTGTATGTATAGTAGAGACCCGTGTACGTTGCCTCTCGTGATCAAAAACAGCAGGAAGCTAGCCGTTAGTGTGGTAACACTGTAGTAGAAGAATACACGCAGCAGACGAGTGGCTTTCTGAAAAAAAAACAAGGTTTAACATAACCATACAAAAGTGAAAAAAATTGGACTTTCAGCGCTGCTACTTTCACAGTGAACTCTCTACAAGGAACACGTACACACCCTAAAGTATTATCACTTAGTTTTGTTACACCCTGTATGGCAAAATGTAATATTGAGGTAATGACAAAAAATCAGCCAAGTGCGAGTTGAACTCGCGCACGAAGAGTTCCGTATCATTATAGAGCAAAAATAGTAAAAAATGTGGTTTTTGTATGGGAGTCCCCCTTAATTATTAATTATATTTAAATTTTATTATTTATTATTAAAGTATTGATACAGTTGAGTATTTTGTGAACACTTCTGGTGCGAATCTGTTGTCATTGTCACCGTAAGATTGTAAATGCCGCGAGATTGTAATATAACTAAGTGATGGATTGTAAACAACCAGTTTTCCGGTGATTTTAAATTAATTATTTTTTATTTAAAATAACTTCAATTGCCTGAAAATTTGATACTTATATAACATTTAATAAAATTTAGATAATATATTTAAAGTGCAGTTTAAATTATAAATTAGGTTAATTTTAATAACCGAACATTCAAACAGCACTTTAAATATTATATCTAAATTTTATTTTATGTTATAATATAATATCTCATACCATTTGGCATTGAAGTTATTTTAAATACGAAATAATTATTTTAAAATCACCGGAAAACTGGTTGTTTACAATTCATCACTTAGTCATATTACAATCTCGCGGTGTTTACAATCTTACGGCGACATCATCATTGATACCGAGTAAAAAATAATTGAAAAATCACGTTTGTTGTGTGGGAGCCCCCCATAAATATTTAATTTATTTTGTTTTTAGTATTTTTTGATATAGCGGCAACAGAAATACATAATCTCTGAAAATTTAAACTCTCTAGCTATTCTAGTTCTTGAGTTACAGCCTAGAGACATACAGACATACAGACAGACAGTCAGACGGACAGACATTGAAGTCTTAGTAATAGGGTCCCGTTTTTACCCTTTGGGTACGGAACCCTAAAAACCAGCGGGGCTAAAATGGTCGCTTTGTAGAATCATGGTATGAATCATAATATGATTAATTTTTGCTTGCAATTCATTTCTGTATTTTTGTACCTACTGATTTGGCATATTTTGTCAGTTTGACAATTCATTTGCTGAATTGATTGAGAGGAATTGCTAAATGTGACCATTTTAGCCCCGCTGGCCCCCTATTCAAAATGTATTCGTCAGTTTCGATATGCACCGCATTGAAAGTGCAATATGACACTAAAGCGATGCGTTATATCAATAATCCCATACATTTTTGACATCTATGATCTAGAAATGCAGCACCGTGTGTATCTAATGTAAGTCATACACGCTACGGTCTACCTGCGCAGGCATACCTGAGCAGGTAGGTAGACCATGTGTGGGAATAGACCTGTGCAGTTTTTTAGGCCTGCGCAGGCGACCGGAGCAAAATCGAAAATTGATTCTTTCGACTGATACCTGCGCAGGCAGCATCTCCGGTAAACCGTAGCGTGTATGGCGTACATAACTTATCGCTGCCAAAACTGGCAAATACATTTTGACTCAGCACTATCTGTTCTTACCTTATGAGCACCAACTATAAGCAAAGTATAAAAGGCTATATCAGTAGCGTGGAGGACCAGCGCGACCCAGGTCTCCACCATGAAGCTGACTCCCTTGTGCAGCGTGATGGTGTAGTCCCGAAGGTCCATCCCGGTGAAGTAGCACTGGGCTGCCTCCACACAGAACCAGAAGATGGAGAATAACTAGAGGAAAATGATGGTTAGTTGAATTTCAAATAGATAAAATCAGTGCAAAATAGGGGGGCATACATAAAGTATGTCACACCTTAAGGGAGGGGGTTGACGAAGTGTGACTGGTGCGACAAGGGGGGTCTTAAGTTTTGTGACATAACGTTTTTTTTAATAAATTGAATCGGTGGATTAAATTTTTAGTATTTGAATTGTAACTTTGAGGCGTTACACTAGGGAGGGGGGGAGTCTCATCAATGTGACTATCTGTGATAAGGAGGCGTGGGGGGGGGGGTGTCTAAATCGTGTGACGTACTTGATGGATGGTCCCTAGTGCTTGGTCCTGAATGGTGATTGGTGAATTAAAATTGGTTTCTGTTTTGCACTGCAGATGTTTTGCTGCAAACGTTGGAGTGAACTTCTAAGAAGGTTACTGTGTGCACTGACGCGATGTCTGAAGTTTATTAGAATAAAGTTTTTATATTAATCATCAAAAGTGAACTCTACATAGAAGTAAATATAAAGTAAAGGTTGTTTCTAGTTAATAATGATTTAAGCACAAATTGCAATGTCTGAGAGTTAGAAATTGTTTCTATGTAATTTTTCCTTAAAACTTTTTTTTAGAACGTAAATGGAATGGTTCCGTTTATTTAAATAAAAAAATACTTACCAGGCCCAAATATCCGAAAACTAGAAGACCATACCGTAGCGGCATACACATACAACATCTTTTGAACTCTGGTATTTCGACGTACATTTTAACAACACTTAAAACTGCCAGTTTGTAACAAAACTTTTAGACTGGTAGTCTACTAGAATTCTAAAATAATTCTAAATTTAAAATTTATTTTCTTCTTTAGTGAAAAACTTGCACTCGTGCACTTGCTACTGCCAATTGCCAGTGTTTTAAGTTCTGAATTTAAATTTTATAGTATTATTATTTTATTTACAATCAATATTATTTTCGACTTTAACGATGTTCGAATTTCGAAGCGCTGTTCTTTATGTTCCTCACTCGATTTGATAACTGGTACTGAATGCTTTGGGCCATTATCTCGTTTATAAGATGGCCATATTGTGTTTGTTTACGCCCAGGGTCACGGGTTCATACCGGGTTCGCTCGGATAATCTTGGTACGAAATGCGGTTGATAAATATGGAAAATACATTGGAATTGAAGATGTGCATCATAAAAAATACGTGTAAACAAATAATATTTTGGTTCTTGGGGTTTCCTTAACATTTATTGACGAATAAACATGTTTTGCAAGTTAAATTCGAATAGTTTTGTACTGCATAGGATACTTAGTACAACGTAATAATATTTTATTGTGTAAAATTTTACTACTTTCGAAGCAGAATAATTTTAATTGTTTACTTTATTATTAACACAATTTTTAGATATATTTAGGAATAAGCAAAAGTAGAGATCATTATAATATTCTTTAGTTAGTGCATAGTCTCGTATTTTGTAATTTTCAAAAAATAATGTGGTTATTGGTGTGACCAAAATAAATAGTTAAGGGATCATTTAAAACTAATTTTTTATTTACAGTAATGCTTCAAATACCTAATTTTTCATTATGAAAATACTAGAAAGTAGAATTATCAGCTCTGTCATTAAATTACAATAAATTAAGCTTACTACTAAAGGTAACTAAATAAGGACACTTTGGCGCTATTTAAATATAAAATGGGTTTCCTTCTCCTGTTTTCATAGAGAAGCGTAACTCGCAGTTTTGCTCCAATTTCTTTATTTCACTTCGGATTAAAAGCAGCAAGTAGATTTTGATAACTGCAAAAGAAAAATCAATTATTGATTTTTTTTAATCCTTGGACCTTATTAACATTGAGTGTATTAATCAAAATTCGAATTACGAAAACTATTTAAGTACAAATATAAAGTATAGTCTACTCGGCAAGTTGAAAATGGTACAAAATAGAGATACTGCTCCTAAAATTAAATATGTGCCATAATAGCTCATATTTTGTAACATTTTCAACTTGTCGAGTACTTTTGCTTTCTAAAATTTTCTACTAATAGAATATAGTGACGATGTATAAATTTTTATTTTGCCTGAAAACTACTTAACTGATTTTGACTTTTAATGTGGGAGAAGGTTCGTCTTTAACTACAGTTAACTTTAACGTCTCCGTGGTCGTAGGGTCGCTCTTGACTCGGAAGTCGGAGGTCGTGGGTTCGATTCCCGCGTTGGAAACATGTTATTTCCAAGTTTGGTTAGGACAATGCAGGCTGATCACCTGATTGTCTGACAAGTAAGATGAGGCAATATGCGTTGAATGGGCGTGTAAAAAGTCGGTCCTGCGCCTGATCTCTCGCCAGTCGTGTCGGTCTTATGTCCCATTGGGTTATGAGAGTAAAGGAATAGAGAGTGCTCTCGTGTACTGCGCACACACCAGGGCACTATTAAATTACTCTTGCGTACCTGGCCTAGTTTCAATGAAACCGGCCACCGTCACCGAATCCGGTGTGGGGAGTATTATTATTACAGTTAACTTTAAAGTTACTGAACGTGGGATTCAATAAATATTTTATAGAACATTAGTTAATGTGTTCGTTTAAAGAGTCTTAGATAGAAAGACTTACTTAGACCTGCAGCAGCGAGGCTAGTTTCAGTGACCGTCATGTACACAATGAGGTAAGGTTCATCTTCCTCCATCTGGAACCTCATGATGATGAAGAGGATTAAACTGGCGCAGCAGGTCGTGAGAGCATAGTACGCGTATACCTTCAGAAGTTGGGTTCGTTTCTGGAATTTTAATTAATTGTCTTAAAGAAAAAAATAGGGATTTTGTATAGTTTATGTTAACAGCTGGATTAGTATATTTTATTGAGCTAAGGCGTCCATTACACGGTCATGCCTTGGTCAGTCAATTCCATCAATCATGACTTTCGTTTGACTGTTGGTGAATATTGGAATTAATTCCACATTACACAGTCATTCCGACTGATTGTCAGTCATAAGCAAAACTTCACAAAGAATACACGTGTTCCCGCAAGATAATTATTGTGGACGACTGACTGACTGACGCGTGATTGACGAAATGCCATTAAATGTTTACTCAAAAGTCATGATTGATGGTTGCATGACGTAAAAACGAAAATATCCAGATAATTGTCAATCAATTTAGTGCAACCATCAGTCACTGCATTACACGGCAGGTTATTCAACAATCACAGCCACGACTGTGGTAAAACTGACAGCAAAACCTTTAACCTACCGTGTAATGGACGCCTTAGGTGATAAATCAGATTTCATCGTTTTATTATTAATGTCATTCATTGTATATATTTTAATACAATCAACATTATTACTCAATAACATCAGTCAAAAAGAGAACAAACAAAAACCGCTCATTTTAAAATTCGTAGAGGCGCGTAGACGCTCTACGCGCCTCTACGAAAAATCAATAATAATAATTACAAAAAAAAATCTACTGTTTGTATTGTTGTGTTGTGTTATTTTTTATTTAAGGGATGAAAGTGATTGATTTGATCAATAGGAATTAAACTTAGAAAAATAGACTATTAAAGTAAATATCATTTATACAGTTCAGATTTTTAGTAAGTACGAAAAAAAAAGTGTGAAATAGCCCGCAACTTAACTAGCTACAGCATAAGTAACAAACCCTCGACCTCACTTACCCTATGTGCCCCAACCAGCAGCACCACAGAGAAGACGATATCAACAGCATACAGGATGAACACCACCCAGACCTGAACCATGAACCCCACTCCATTGAAGACAGTCAGAACTGATTTGGAGGCGTCAGAGTCTGCTTTACTGAGCAACCAGCTTTCTAGGGATATTATTAGACATGCAATTACCTGAAAAATTGGTTTCTAATGTTGTAAGTACAGATAAAATAATAGACGACTAACTATTGTATAGCTTTTATCGCGGGTTTTGAGCGCGGCGATCAAATCAAGAAATCCCGTAACGAAAAAACCTAACACCCCGTTCCGGTGGGTGCAGCATTGCCAGTCTTCGGCGCGGTGTTTGTGTGCGGGTGGCTTGACGTATGCGAATTGTAATTGCATAAGTTGATAAAAGCTTTACCGCGGCAGTGCCCGAGTAGCACAGGTATTTTTTACGAAATTTACTAAGCTAAATGGCCTGGTGTTCCAAATAAAATTCACTTACTATCAGGAAATTCGTCATGACTACTTACTAAAGAGTAAGTCAGCAATAAAAAAATTGGTAGAGTCTAGACAATAATTACTTTCAATCAACAATATATGAGATGCACTTGATATCAATTAAGCGGCCGACCCTCATAAGTATTAAATCCTAATCGCTATACAAAAAGACTATGGAGCAGACAATTTAAAAACTTCCTAAGTATAGGGACTATGGAGAGGAACTTGGTTTTGTTGCAAAAATGAACGTTGATTTAAAAAAAACAGTCTTTTAGGCATTTTAGTTTTTCGGAACATTTGAAAAGTGTATTTGAAGTTAGAATTTTAAAGCCTATCCTCTTTGCTTTGTTATTGTTACCGCCATGTTTGTTTTTATTCAAAATGGCGTCGTTTGTTTAATAACAATCAAACAGTACTAGCGTACTAGCCTTTACGGTACGAAACTAATCACAATGTATTAAAATATTGTTAAATATTAAATTACGCCCGTAAGTTCGTATGTAGCCTGAAATTGAGCACAGAAATCGTAACTTTTTCGCTACAACTATATTCTAGTATCTACGCCCCTTTTCGTCTCTCAAGTATCTGCATACCACATTACTTCTAACGGTGAAGTAAAGAGGTAAATCTCTAATATTAGTAAGGATTCTTACCATATGAAAATAGCCGAATGCAATAATGCCATGTCGCACTGGCAAACAACAACAGCAGCGGCGAAATACTGGCAACTCTAGGTACATTTTTTATGTCAAAAGATTAAAATTTCTAAATTTGGAACAATAAAAATTTATGAATTAAAAAACGAACACCAAAGGTTTTTTCTTGTTGGATTTTTTTTATCTCTAATTAATAATTATTGATGTTGTGTGTTATATTTTTATGATTACAATACTATTTATGTTTATATGACCTGTCGGCCAGCACTGGCGTTATATACTGAGTTCACAATTATCTCGTTTAGCTCACGGAAATGTGCACAACTGATAACTCGTCCTACGCGTTTGATGACAGTGAAGTCACCGGAAAAATACATGATTGCTAGGAAACTGAAATTCGCTTCACGAAACCCGACTGGAATACCCAAAGTAATATCCCACCATCCTACATGATTTTGCTAATTATTTTACCTATCACAAAATTCAGACGAAACTATTACTATTTTCATACAAAAAATTAAAAAATCTTTGACCCACACTACCATAAAAACCACGACAGATCGTTCATCGCCTCAAAAGGCGTAGTTTCATTACCTACATGTGTGTATGTAAAACCGTAATCAAACGACAAGGCGCAGACCTTATTCTAAGCTCCCTAGTCCCTAGTAATACTCCCTGGTCCCAGACCACTGTCTTCACTTTTTATGGTACAATTTAAAGGTATCAAAATTTTAACATACTTTCTGCACTAATAGGAGCGAGCGGTTTCTTCGCACAAGTCAAAGGATCTCGCGCTGATGCTAGCGTGGTGTTTATTACATTGATGTTTCTGTACATTGATGTTTGCTTGATGTTTCTGGTTAATTATGTAATTGATTGTACTGTTGGTTCCTGGTGGAAATTTATGTTATACACTAATAAAATACAATTTTTGTGCACTCTTTCCACTATATTAAGAGTTTTCCACTATATCTTAATATTATAGTAGAAAATGTGCATGAAAAATTGTGTTTTATTGATGTTTCTGGAACTAACCTTTCCTTATTCACCCGGAATCATAAACGTCGCTATGAAAGATACAAATCATAGTAGACAATGGCAGTTCCGTTCTGTGAATAACTAAAATTGGTTTCTTCTGAACGGACTCAGGCAAAATTAAACTAAAAGATGAATAATGACTGCTATGGTTCTATTCTGAGAAGAGTAATATCCTTATTCCTTTGAATATGCTTACAATATAAACGGGAAAGTGGAAACATTATACGGAAGAATACAGATGCCATAGCTCATATTATCCTGCATATTATTAATCAACTTCAAAAAAGGAGGAGGTTTCTCAATTCGGACGAATAATTTGTTTGTCAATAATAATAATATTGATTGTGATTATTCATTTTTGTGGGAAAGAGGTGGTCCCATGATAAGAAAATACTGTTTGAAGTCGGTTTCTTTCTTACAACTATTATTTTAAATTTATTAGCTTTAAAAAGTTGTATGCCCAAAATTATCCATATTATATAATCGGGACCAGCAAGTGTAAATAAAATTCTTACATTTTTGTTTGAAGTTAATTTACAATTAACAGTATTGCGAAATATAACCATAACTCTACAGTCAAAAATCCTTTAAATCACTTCGGAGTTCGGGTAAATAAAAATATATATCAAAGTAAGATTTTTTTATTAAAATACGAAAATATACAAAGTCATACCTAATTGCTTAGCACTCCTAAATAGGGCACAGCCATTCTCTATTCTATATAATAAGTACCTTACTTAAACTATAATAAATACATTACATCCTAAATTCTAGGTTACAAAATTGTTGCAACTGTAACGTTGTTATGACTTATGAGATTCCTAATTTATAAAAAGTTAATTATGATTAAATAATAATATAATATAATTAATGTTTCTTAGAAACATCGTATATTATACTCGTATTATGAATAACAGACTAGTTTCTTTGGCAACGACCGGTATGAACACTTTTTACAATAGGACAAGATTTCACACAAAGAGATGTCCAAGGCCCATTTTAATCATATTAATATTTTGATCACAAATTTTCCAGAAAAAAGATCTACATAATAATATGTACCTAATCGTAATATAAGTATTATACATTCGTCTGTAATGTTAAGTAGATCTTGAACTAATGTAATTTATCATCATTTCAGTTCCGTATCATTAACGTTACGGTACATAATATGTGGGTAGATTCAAGGTACTGAAGTACAAAATTGTTGTTGCATATACCTGAGCCAAAGTTTTTGTTGTTAGATACACTTCAAAGAAAGTTGTTGAAATAATATAATATTATTAGGTGGATACGACTGTTGTTGGAAACACCGCAATCAAATTTCTTGATATTGTTGGATACACGTCAAAGTGATCAAACGAAGTTATTGATGATAAAGTATAAACCTCAAACAACATTACTAGATACGACTGTTATAAGTGACACCTCAGGCGAAGTTATTGATGTGGTTGTATAAGCCTCAAACAACATTACTAGATACGAATGTTGTTGGTGACACCTCAGGCGAAGTTATTGATGTGGTTGTATAAACCTCAAACAACATTACTAGATACGACTGTTGTTGGTGACACCTCAGGCGAAGTTATTGATGTGGTTGTATAAACCTCAAACAACATTACTAGATACGACTGTTGTTGGTGACACCTCAGGCGAAGTTATTGATGTGGTTGTATAAACCTCAAACAACATTACTAGATACGACTGTTGTTGGTGACACCTCAGGCGAAGTTATTGATGTGGTTGTATAAACCTCAAACAACATTACTAGATACGACTGTTGTTGGTGACACCTCAGACAAAGTTATTGATGTGGTTGTATAAGCCTCAAACAACATTACTAGATACGACTGTTGTTGGTGACACCTCAGACGAAGTTATTGATGTGGTTGTATAAGCCTCAAACAACATTACTAGATACGACTGTTGTTGGTGACACCTCAGACGAAGTTATTGATGTGGTTGTATAAGCCTCAAACAACATTACTAGATACGACTGTTGTTGGTGACACCTCAGACGAAGTTATTGATGTGGTTGTATAAGCCTCAAACAACATTACTAGATACGACTGTTGTTGGTGACACCTCAGACGAAGTTATTGATGTGGTTGTATAAGCCTCAAACAACATTACTAGATACGACTGTTGTTGGTGACACCTCAGGCGAAGTTATTGATGTGGTTGTATAAACCTCAAACAACATTATTAGGTACGACTGTTGTTGGATACACATCAGTACCCTCAGGTCTGACTGGAGTTTCTCCATTGATGAACTGATGTAGTTCGTTCTCAAATCTCATTCCGGAAGTCTCCATCTTCTTGATCAAGCTGCCCACAAGGAAGATCAAGTATACGTGGATACCTGACGACAAAATACAATTATAATCTCTTATACTTGTGCAGTGTGCTAAATACTGTAGTTCACTTGGTTAAAGCAACAAGGGAGGTATAATTATTCCTATTTGTACGGACCTTGTTATAGCACTTTGACATACATTTTAACTATCTCACTACATGATTCCAACAGCTTAATTGCAAAGCAGTATTTCGTTTACCCGTATTCGTAAGCCCGAAAAAGGCTATTCCTTTCTCGGGACTAACAGTATCTGCTTGTCATTATCTAAATCGATTCAGCGGTTTTAGCGTAAAGGGACATGCTTTTGATTTATATAGCATAGTGAGCATTTATGAGTGTGTTTTGCAACTGCCACCAGTCACCAGTCACCAATCAGTCGATCTGTAGGCACTTTTCCTGCGTTTGGATTTTCGTTCTCTACAATGTCTGCAAGGAGCGCACTGACAAGTCTCAACTTTTCGTAGTATAGGTATACTTAAAATATACTTACATAATCCCACCATGAAGAGTGGGAACAGGTCCAAGTCTCGTGCCCCATTACTGATGAGGCTCAGTATCTCCAGTAGCACCGTCGCCACACACGTGCATAGCGCGTAGTAGTAGAACGTCTTCAGGCATATTAGGTGTTTCTAGAAGAAGATTTTTTTGTCAATTTCTAAAATATATAGAATACCTCCTTTAGCTAAGCGTCGCATAGTTTCTGGTGTTGTATATTTATATAAAATAATTAATAATATTGTAGACACGCCTGAGCTACTTCATAATATAGAGTTTCGTGTACCCCGGAGACAAGAAAGAATTGTAAGTAAAAGAAACCTCTTTAGTATCCCACAATCCAGGACTTGTAAAAGTAGTAACTCATTCTTAAGACGTTCTTGTAGTATATTGTATAATATCTATTTTGATAATTTAGATCTGTTTAATTGCTCTTTAAGCAAAATGAAACATGCTGTAAAAGATAAAATAGAAAGCCTAGTTTTAGATGATAATTAATGTGATGTAATGTGATGTAATGTGATGTAATGTGATGTAATGTGATGTAATGTGATGTAATGTGATGTATTGTTATACTTGTAAGTTGTAACTGTCTTTTTAAACACAATAAGCACTCATTTTCTTTTATGGAACTAAAGGTTTATGTTTTCAATTAATGTACTTAGTCTATAAGATTATTTTGTATTATAACACTGTTTGTTCCTGAATAAAAAATAAAAAATAAAGATTGTTCGAATGAAGGAGGAGCAGAGAGAGGAAAGTAATAAATAACATTAAATTAAGAAATTCAAAACAATCCCCCACTCATAAACTCTAGAAAGTTTCAGGCATGAGAATGCAGCTCAAATCATTGAAAGTTACTAATGAACTTGTTGTAGTAGATAACCCTCAAATCTCCAGCACTGAGCGAGCTGATGATGAACTACAGCTGCTAAGAACTCTCTTAATAATGTCAGCTTTTAAAGAAAAAATATAGATCGAAATTGCTCTACTCGTTTCAATGCTACGATGCTACTAGGGACACACAAAAAGACAAACTTATTATACCCGGCCCCTCTTTTTTCAAATCTATTCAGAAATAAAACAATATTTTTATATAATATGATGTTGAATGTATTGTAACTTCTTGGTGTTTTCTTCTTGTCTGGTCTTCTTTTTTTATTTAAAACTGAAAAGTACTGAAGATTACTCACCATGTGAGCGCCATACAGTAGCACGATAGTGAAGAGTATCTCAATGACGTACATGGCGATGGACACCTCGTCCTCAAACATGTATGACACTGCTCCATGGTAGAGCAAGGTGGTTCCGTACAGTCGGTTGACTGAGTAGCTATATAGAGCCACCATGAGAGAGTCGATTAGCTGAAAGAGAAAGAGTTGAATTGAAATAGGGATCTTCTATATTCTATAATAATAATAACTCCCACAGACCCACACCGGTTTCGGTGACGGTGGCCAGTTTCATTGAAACCAGATCAGTTACGCAGGAGTAATTTTAAAGTGCCCAAGCGTGTGCGCAGTACACAAGAGCACTCTCTATTCCTTTACTCTCATTACCCAGTGGGACGGAAGACCGATACGACTGGCGAGAAATTAGGCGCAGGACCGACTTTTTACATGCCCATCCGATGCATAAGACTTACTTGTCAGACAATCAGGTGATCAGCCTGCATCGTCCTAACCAATCTTGGAAATAACATGTTTTCAACGCAGGAATCAAACTCACGACCTCCGAGTCAAAAGCCGCGCTCTAAACCACTGGACCATGACGGTGGCGTCTATAACAATCTCTGCTTATGCAATGTTTTGAAAGAATTTGCTCTAATAAAATATATTCTTGTGGATAGGTGGATTCTCTGTTAATATACCCCCACGCAAATGCAGTAATTCGCCTTTGTAAAGTACTATACGATCTATGAGAATGCAGAATATCTAACAATTGTTTTTCTGCCTTTCGTTGTTAATGTATCGGGTTTATATCAAAGTATTCAATTAATTACAGATAAGTTTAACATTCGTCTCTGAATGAAATTTAGTAATTGTAAATTGTAAATAGAGTACCTACCTAATAATAATGTAACAGTAACCTATATAATGTACAGCGTTCCTAAAGCCCATAATATTGCGAAAGTGGTATAACTAAAACACATAATATAATATTATAATTAGTAGGTACCTTACGGTACTAAAAGTTAGTTTCTTATAAGTTTTTATCTGGTACAGACTTCTATCTAAAGGTCTAGTTCTCGTAGGTCAATGCCTATATTCGATTAATAACTTTTCCCACTGCCGGAAAAGAATCAATGTAGATTATACTATTACACGCCGGTTGGTCATTTCAACGTTTTATTTTTGCTATGCATAAATATAGTTTTACACATTATTAATTTTCACTCATAATTTTGTAACGTTTAGAAATAAAAAAAAGTACTTATCAATGAAAGTGATTTTGAAAATTTTCTACTTGTAGACTAGTATCAGCTGTGCTTGTAGACCATAATAATTTATTGTTATTTGTTCGTGAGTTAGGATTTAATTAAAATGAAAGTCCTTTGTTGGCAAAATTGGATTAATCTTGGAAGATGAATTAATCTAAATTTTCAAATATGATATTTTTACTAGTTTTTGTACTACATATAGGTGTTATAAATAAATTCTTTTCACTGTTATATAGTTTATTGCTCTCATTACGTTAAGCTATTTTAAATTGATTCAGAATGACTTGAAAAGATACTCACAATATTCAAGTATCCGAACGTCAAAATCCCCTGCCGGAGAGGCAGGCAGAAGCAGCATCTTGCAAACTTTGGTATTTCACAGAACATGATCACAACAGCAACAAAACAATGAAACGACAGACACGACTGACAACAGACACAACAAATACGACAGTCTCTGGCTAGCAGATAGCGGTCACTGATAGTTGCAGGCCCACCACTTATCTTTTATAGCACAATAGCACGACGAATCAGAGTTTTTTCGGGAAGCGCTGTTGACGTAAAATATTTGTTGCAGTTGGACTCTCCCATGTTATCGGTAGATGTAAATGCTACAGATTATGTAGATGGGAATGGCAGGTCATAAGTTTGTATGGAGCAGTTAGAATCTTGTAAAGTAATACAAGATTTGGGACAAAGCAGTAGTATAGGTCTATCTGGCTTTGGTTAAAAATCGTTCAGCGTCGTTGAAATGTAAGTAAGAATTGTTAAGGTTTCATTATACATACTGCCTTTGCACTAGGACGAATGCAAAGGCAAAGTGATGCAACTGGTCGATCTCCAAAAGTGGATATTCCATGCCAACTAGAAAAGAGAGTAAATATTTTATACTAGGTGTTGCTCGCAATTTTGTCCGCGAAGCAATTCGTTTAAGAACCGTATATTTTTAACAATTATGCTATCCTATGTCCTTTTGCGGGACACTATAATACTTACATAGCAAATATCATCAAAATCAGTCCAGCGAGCAGTGTGAACAGTTCTTAAACAGACAGACAAACATCTTTTGCGATTTTAATATTAGTTAATGGATATCAAACTAGCATCCTTGTGTACTAGTAACTAGTGAATATGATGTAAATTATAAATAAGGCAAATAAATGATTGAAGAGTTTTTTATAAGTCTTCCATTCCGTATTAGACTAGGACCAATAATTTTTAAAACAAAAAAAAAATCGCAGTAGGATGAAACCCATTACAAAAGGAGGAGAATATTATAAAAATTAAGGGAAAAATAAATTACGGGCGATCGGAGTTAGGGAAAAGTGTGGGGGGGGGGTTTAAGGGGTAAAATCGGCTTATCTCGATTTATGGCAAAACTAATATTCCTATGAAGAAGAGTCATATGGCAAAGTTGTAGGTAAGAAACTTTTCTATTCACACTTTTTCTCCATAACCTCAAAATTTATGTGAAAAATTCAAAAAACCATGTTTTTGGTTTTTTATTTATATCTTTTACAAGAATTTTTTTTTTTCACGAAATTTGGTGATAACTTACATTTTAAGGTCCCATATACGCTGTCATTTATTTGATTAGAAATATTTATTTTTTCACCTTATTTTGAATTTATATTGAAAAAATACCCTAATTTTCAATCGAAAAGTTGTCCGTCAAAATATCAGC
Organism: Plebejus argus; assembly: GCA_905404155.3. Taxonomy (NCBI): domain Eukaryota; kingdom Metazoa; phylum Arthropoda; class Insecta; order Lepidoptera; family Lycaenidae; genus Plebejus; species Plebejus argus. The sequence goes on from FR989943.1 coordinate 11,614,213, forward strand.
TTTTTAAAAAAAATGGTGTGCTTTCTACTCGTTGAAATCTCTACTTTCCGATGGTGAAAGAAAATATATATATTGTAATTTTGATCAGTACCTAGCCCAAAAATAAACTTTCACGTTTCTAACTCGAGAAATGAAGGACTTTCATTCAAACTTTCAACCCCTATTTCACCCTTTCCTTCCTTAGTGGGTTTCTACTCAATAAAACAACCCTACTCACCAAATTTTGTGGCTGTAATTTTAACATGAATCATTCAGCCAGTCAGGACATGTTATTTTATAAGTATAGATCTACATTTATATTTATGTATAACGAGATTTTTTATGAAAGAAATGTAATAAGAATTAAATAAATCAAATTTAAACTGTGACAAATTGCAGCAATCACATTTTTTAGATGAAATTATTCATAATGATGAAAAAAAAATTTTCAAATTCGACTTTTTTTCGATTTACCGCATTTTCTGAGAAGATTTACTATGGTGAAATGTATATTTTCTTTCACCATCGGAAAGTAGAGATTTCAACGAGTAGAAAGCACACCAATTTTTTTTAAAAAGCTGATATTTTGACGGACAACTTTTCGATTGAAAATTAGGGTATTTTTTTAATATAAATTAAAAATAAGGTGAAATAACAAATATTTCTAATCAACTAATTGACAGCGTATTAAGGACTTAAAAATGTAAGTTATCACCAAATTTCGTGAAAAAAAAAATTTTGTAAAAGATATAAATAAAAAACCAAAAACATGGTTTTTTGAATTTTTCACATAAATTTTGAGGTTATGGAGAAAAAGTGTGAATAGAAAAGTTTCTTACCTACAACTTTGCCATATGACTCTTCTTCATAGGAATATTAGTTTTGCCATAAATCGAGATAAGCCGATTTTCCCCCTTAAACCCCCCCGCCACACTTTTCCCTAACTCCGATCGCCCGTAGAATAGAATAGAATAGAATAGAAATTATTTATTTGCATAAAATAAGGTACAATTTATGATGTTAGTCAGATAAACAGTTCTCTTATTTTGCCTTTGGGTGGCGTGCAAATTTTACAAATTACGTAACTAAATAAAAGAGGTAAGTATTATAATTTACTACAATTCATTTCCTTAACTTGAATTAGTATTGTTATCCTTGTTTAATAGCATGATTATAAGTTTTGTATACATATAATTAATAACTATCACAATTTATCTTTATTCATAAACAAACTATACACTACTTAGTCAAGTGATGATGTTATGAATTAGGTTAAATTATTCATTTTGATATGATTATTATTATTATTCTAGTTAAGTTTTAGTAGATATAAAGTATGTCAACAATAATTGTATTAAAATTGTCTAGTATTAAATTCACATAATTGTATTTTAATGTCAATAATAATAGTAATCATAATATTTAATATAATAAAAATTCATAATTTAACATTGATAGTAGGTAATTGTAAAAGTTTAAGTATATTAGTCAATAATAAGTCAATGTCAGTAAAATTATAATGTTAATTCAATATTGTCATTCAAATAATCATTTACGTCATAATACATTTTGGATAGCAGCAATTTAAAAAGTTCAGTTTTTAATTTTTTTAAAGATAGGTCCATTAATATTTTTGGTAGTTTATTATATATCCTAACGGCAAAACAATAGGCGTTTTTGCTGCAGATATTTAGCCTTTGGGCAGGAATACAGATTTTGTTATGGTGTCTGCAGCTTTTGATTGCTGTTTTAGTTTTCTTTGTATAAAAATCGTCATAATATTTATGCACAAATGTACAGATTTCTAGTATGTAGAGACAGGGTAGGGGTAGAATAGAATGTCTTTTAAATAATGGCTTACAACTATCTAGGAAATGAGCTCCGCAGGCGGAACGAATACATTTTTTTTGTGTTCGAAAAGCGCGATCGAAGTCGGTAGCATTACCCCATATTATTAGGCCATAGCGTAAGACGGACGCGACGTAACCATGGTATGCTAGAATTGCTGCTCTTTCAGACACAGTATGTCTTACATTTCTTAGGACGTATACGAATTTCTCTAATTTAAGACATACTTTGTCGATGTGATCTCTCCACGTCAAGTGGCGATCAACAGTTATACCTAGGAATGGGGTAGAGCATACTTCCTCTATATTATTGTTATCCAGTGAAATACTTAGATTATTGTTTTTGTTGTTGTGAGATTGAAATTGAATTATTTTTGTTTTTGCAAGGTTTAGTGTTAGGTTTCTTGAATTTAGCCAATTTATTATTCTTTTTAATGTTATAATTATTTCAGCTTCATGTGTGTCTTTGTTTTTATTTTGTATCAATACTGTAGTATCGTCTGCGAAGAGAATAGATTTATTTTTCCCTTAATTTTTATAATATTCTCCTCCTTTTGTAATGGGTTTCATCCTACTGCGACTTTTTTTCACTTTTCATTATTTTTGAAGGTATTGGTCCTGGTCTATATACCTTAAATTAAAAGATGAAAGCTGTACTTCTAGATAAAAATATCATATTCGGGGTACAAAAATACAAAACAAAGGGCGTATTTTGGTAAATAATTATTTAAAGATACATTTTAGACTTTGTTCGGATGCAAATTCCCTTATGATAAGAGTAGTGCGTAATATATTTTTACTTCCCGTCTGCGCTTACGCCGCCTACAAGTATGGGTGGTTTTAATGACGTTGAGTTGATAAGTAAATAACATTCATTAAATAGTATTGTAGTGTTCTAATAAACTATTTAATATCTGAGCCTACGAACTTTTATTATTGTCCTAAGCAGCCAAGGTGACAATAATAAAAGTTCGTAGGCTCAGATATTAAATAGTTTATTAGAACACTTTACACTACACAGTACTTTCAGTAAAATAACTAAGTAACTAGTACAATATATCGCGGGTGCGCTCTTATTTACGCTGCCTTAATACATACTTAACAGTATCGTCGAAATAACATGGACATATTTTGCACTTTGTTCTGATTAATAATTGTGGTTTAAACTACATAAGTTTATTTGACCACTAGATGATGCCCTTAACTCCGTTGCGCCAAAACTCGTTTAACGCGCGGGAACCGTACATTTTCCTGTGATTAAAAGTATTCTACAACGTGAAATTTTTGTGGTTGTTTTCCCGCAGCAGAACGATTTACCTATAGTAGTACTATCGAACCATGCATGTTATTTTTTGAAAATAAAAAATATATTGTATGACGTACTATGGAAACTTTATGCCGATAGGCGCGAGTTACTATGGACCCGACCGAATTTTTTTTTTGATTTGAACAAAAAAAACTTTACAAATCTATTGTACTACTAAGATAGAATCATTTTACTGCGGGAAAACAACCATTAAAATTTCACACTGTATATCCTTATCCGGGAGCCCGGGACTAATAGTATCTCCATACCAAATTTCAGCAAAATCAGTTTAGCGGTTTAGGCGTGAAGAGGTAACAGACAGACAGACACACTTTCGTATTTATAATATTAGTATGGATTTACTTAATATATTGTAAACATTATTGAAATACGGGTGAAAATAATTCTATGCCTACCTACCTGTATTTTGATGTCAACGAAATGATATGAAACTCTAATTAAATTAACTTTTTGTTAATAATTAGATTAAATTGATTCGATACAAAATTTAATTGAGTAAACAAGAATGAAGAATATATAATATTATAGAAGCTCTATTTTTAAAGACGATGCCCGCGACTTCGCCCACTTCAAAGTAAAATATATCCTTCTTCTTTTTGGTAGTCGGTTAAAAAGTAGCCTAAGTTACTCCTTACTACATCAGCTATCTACCAAAAAAGAGTCCCGTCAAAATAGCTCCAGCCGTTTCAGAGACTAGTCGGAACAAACAGACAGACATACAGACAAAAATTGTAAAAAAATATGTTGTTGTTTTGGTGTATGTAGCGTAGGTACGTACATATACCTATATTCAACGGTTCTTTCAATATTACAAACAGACACTCCAATTTTATTTATAATATGCATACCTAGATGTACAGATTTCATTAGATGAACTATTATCGTTCTTGCTAAAACTAGATATATTTTGTTAACAATATTCTTATCTTAACATTAAATTTATTTATACAGTTAAGTACTAAAAAAACAATTTCTTATTTCGTAAATTCGTAAATCAATATTATAATATTAAACGAGTTAACATCTCAATGTCAGAAATTTTCAATTACAATACATATTTATATATTTGGAGTAATTTCAATTTTACTTCTGCTACAAACACACATTTGTATACACATTCGTATTACTATGCCGTTCTGTTTTGTTCTGAGTTAGGAAATTTTCATGCTTATGTTGTGACTCGTCAAAAATTACAGTTTCTTCTATGTTTAATTTTTTAAGTTCATAATCTTCGTTGGATAAAGTTGGTGACTCTGCAACAGCTGTATTATGATTTCGACATTCCTCTGCATCGTATTCATATTGCAGTTGGGTTTCATCAAAAATCACAACCTCCTCAACAAAGTTTAATTTCTTTGCTTCTTCCGATGGACTGGGTGATTCTACTACTGCTGTATTATGATATATATTTTCTTCAGCATCATTTTCATATTGTAGCTGTGATTCGTCAAAAATCACAGTGTTTTCTTCGAAATTTAACTTTTTTACTCCACTTTCACTAGTATCTAAATTGTTTTCATTCGCGCTGTTACTTGCAACCTCATTTCTAATTGCTGTCTGTGTACCTTGTTTAGGTTCCACGGGTATACATTCTACCCTTTCCCTTGTATTTTCATTTCCTTCAGTAAATGAAGTCATTTGTAGAGATTCGTTATTTAGATTCGAAATAATTTCAACATCATTTAGAATAGCTGATTTGCCTATAAAATTTGTGTAAATACTGTATACCGCCAGAAGTCTATATCCCTCGGGCACTGAAATAAACAAAAACAGAATAATGATTAATACATAATTTATAGAATTTAAACTATCAGTTTTTAGAATAAAAACAATATTTTACACACCCTTGTGTGTTCATGAAAAGAATGTTGAGAAAAAATGATGTATACTTACAAAACCATATGAAAATGATTCCAAATATCCTTAAGGACAAAAAGCTTCCAGTGAAAGTCATCAAAAAGTCCAAAGTCAGGCAGACGGCGTTGACAGTGAAAAGCACTTTTAACATTCGAGTTTTTTTCTGAAAAGAATAAGATTCACTATTAATTTATTACAGCATTTCAGTTTTTTGCTACTGACGAATGTAAATTTTGTCAATATACCTAAATACAACAATATGGTCTAGGGATATTTCAATTAAACCTAAATAACTAAAATTCAAATAAGTAACTTTTTGTTAAGAGTTAAGACACCTTTTACCTTGTTTAATAGCATATCTAATCTGATAATAAACTTTTAGCTAAAGTTAAATTTAAATAAACTGTTTACGTTTTGATGTTTAATAAAACTTCCTATCTCCAAAACTACTGAACCGATTTTGATGAAACTTGCACTATTCCCTAAGTTGAACAATACCTAGTACAATAAAAAAAGAATCACTTAAATAGGACTTGTAGTTGCGGAGACATGCGTGAACAAATATAAAAACATACATACATACATACATACATACATACATATATACATACATACATACATACACTTTTGAAATTTGGCACATTTGTTCAGAAGCTGTTATAGATTAACATATACAAAAACTGGACAGTTCTGGAAATATTACATACATACGCGTCGAATTGATAACCTCCTTTTTTGAAGTCGGTTAAAAATAAAGTTAAGATTGAAATTTGACTGACTTTTTTCTCTACTTACTTCATTTTTTTTTTAATTTAACTTTATCTAAAAGTTTATTATCAGATTAAATACCTAATTACCTATGCTATTAAACAAGGTTTATTTTAATGTGTAGGTGTCTGAACAAAAAGTTTATAGAATTTTAGTTATGTTTAATTGAAATATCTCTAGACCATGTTGTTGTGTTTATCTACAAAACTCGGCTGTCTGTTTACTTTTATAATGACCAAATCTTAAATTTTTTATGTTTTATCATAAGCGCATCGTTAAAAAATACTTATATGATGAAATATTATGGCTTATCTAATTGGCATTGAGACGTTAAATATGCTGGGCAGGAACAACAGCATCCGCCTAGTATGGGTCCCGGGCCACAGTATAACGTCCCCGGCAATGAAACCGCTGACGAACTGGCTAGGCTTGGGGCCGAGAGTCTCATATATGGCCCGGCACCAGTCTGCGGTATACCTCCCAGTACCACAAAGCAAGTGCTCAAGGAATGGGGTCACAGACTAAGCAGGAAGCAATGGGCTGAGACCCCTGGCCTTGAACACTCCAAGGCACTAATTCCTGGCTTCAACAAGAAACTATCAGAATTAGTGCTCACATTGGGTAGAATCCAATTAAGAATTCTTACCAGAAGCCTAACTGGGCACTGCAAGCTCAACAAACACCTAAACAGAATGGGTATTTGTAGCATAACGACTTGCAGATTCTGTGAGGAGGAGGATGAGACACCTATTCACCTTCTCCTCTGAATACTCATCCACAGAGGAGTGCGTGGCACCGACTCCAACCACATCGTTCAATTTACGAGCAGTGTTGGGCTGGGGATGATACTCTAATGCGAAGGAGTGAACAATAGATCCTTATGGGTCGCAGTGACGTCAGGGCTACAGCGACCTGACTTCTTAAGAAAAAAAAATACCTACTAGATGACGCCCGCGACTCTGTTGCGCCAAAAGTCATTTACCGCCCGCGCCGTGAATTTTTTCGGGGATAAAAAAGTATCCTTAGATGTACTGTCCCAGCACTTAAAGTATATATTATCCATATCAAATTTCAGCATAATCGGTCCAGCGGCTTAGGCGTGAAGAGGTAAAAGGACAGACAGACATACACACTTTCGCGTTTATAATTATTAGTATGGAAGTATGGACATGGATTTCTGGCTTAGAGCTCAGACTTACCTTTATAACACTGTATATAGTCAATATGATCACAGTGGCGTATAAAAGGTGAAGAAGAAGCCACAGTAGGGACACAGCCATGAGTATCGCTTTATATGTAACATCATTCATATCTTCGTCATTGTATAAAAAATCTAGCACTCCAAAGAGATTCAACACAAGGAATGCGCTGAATACAATCCTCCAAAATAATACAACCTGGAATGATAGCCTGCAATGTATCTAAAGATATGTTTCAAGTATGTAGTTATCAAGTATGTTTTGACGTGGGAGAGCCATGCTTCGGCACAAATGGGCCGGCTCGACCGGAGAAATAAGGACGTGCCTCACAGAAAACCGGCGTGAAACAGCGTAATCACCGAGTGAGTGAGTGGTAAACTCGGCGGCGGCGGCGGCGGCGGCGGGAGGCCCAATCCCCTACCCTATTCCCTTCCCTTCCCTTCCCATCCCTACCCTTCTCTATTACCCTATTCCCTCTTAAAAGGCCGGCAACGCACCTGCAGCTCTTCTGATGTTGCGAGTGTCCATGGGCGACGGAAATTGCTTTCCATCAGGTGACCCGTTTGCTCGTTTGCCCCCTTATTTCATAAAAAAAATATTAACTCAAATATATGGTTCAATATATTTAAAAATAAGCTACAATATTCAAATTACAATAGTTTGAAAAATATTCTAGAAAAGATCTAATTTGTTTTAACAATAAACGAAATAGCACCTGTAAGTGAATTTATAGTAACAAGATGCATATCATATCTGGATGACGATAGACAGCAAATCTGAATGACGGTTATCACTATGGCAAACAACCATAAGAACAAGTAACACTTACGATTGATATAAAAGATCCTATGTATATTCCTTTTGCAAGCCCACAGCAGCAATAAGAGCCAAGCTCGGGCCAAATACACGTCCCCATCACTGAAAATACTAGATAAAATAATGTAAATATCTAAAACGTGGTGATTATAATATTATCTTTGGTAAATATCGATTAAAACTTAAAAATAAAACGGTTACAAAATGACGCTGAAACTTTTAGTCATGCTGATGCTGAAGGCTTAAATAGTAATAATGTAGCGATTTAGAAAAAAATACCAGAAGCTGTATTTATATAAAGATACTAGCTGTTGCCCGCGACTTCGTCCGCGTTAGTATAGTAGATCACGTCCCAAGTATTATTTTTCAAAAATATTCAATGTACAGAATTGACTTTCTTACAATTTTATTACAATATGTATAGATGACTTAGTTTGTTCCTACAAAGAATAATTAAGACGCAATACAAACTCCACGATACCTTTTAATTATGAACAAAAGTTTCATGAGGAATAAGAGGGGGGGGGGGTTTGGGGGGGCGCAGCCCCCCCTCAAAACAAACGACACTGGAAAACCGTATGTGTAGTTTAGTTTTAACTTTGTTCTTAAAAAAGATGTATAACGCCGCAACACCGCTTTGTTTGAAGCGAAATTTGGGGGGGTGGGGGGGGTAGGGGGGGGGGCGAAGCCCCCCCCCCACCCAAGAAAAGACCGATGCCAAAGCTCCCAGCATGTTAATCAAACGACACTCGAAATTTGTATAGAAAAGATAGACAAAAGCTCATAGCATGGCAAGGAGTGAAGATAGATACAAAGTGTGAAGGACAAATTTGTAGGAAATTTTATGGGCTTTCATTACGTACAGGACATTTTTTCTCTACAACGCACCGTTTTAGCGATATGAGCAAAAAACTAAAAATATTGAAACTTGAGCCCCTCCCCCCCCCCCTAGGTGATATCGTCATAATATATAGCCTATGTGTTGACCCGACCTCTATATAATATTCGTGCAAAATTTGAAGTAAATCCATTCAGTACTTTCTGAGTTTATCCCGGACATACATACAGACAAACAGACAAACAGACAAACAGACAAACAGACAAACAGACAAAAATTCTAAAAACTATATTTTTGGCTTCCATATCGATTGTAGATCACGTCCCAAGTATTATTTTTTAAAAATATTCAATGTACAGAATTGACTTTCCTACGATTTTATTATATGTATAGATAGATTGTTCCTACAAAGGATAATTAAGACGCAATACAAACTCCACGATACCTTTTAATTATGAACAAAAGTTTCATGAGGAATAAGAGGGGGGGGGTTTGGGGGGGCGCAGCCCCCCCAAAACAAACGACACTGGAAAACCGTATGTGTAGTTTAGTTTTAACTTTGTTCTTAAAAAAGATGTATAACGCCGCAACACCGCTTTGTTTGAAGCGAAATTTGGGGAGGTGGGGGGGGGGGTAGGGGGGGGCGAAGCCCCCCCCCCACCCAAGAAAAGACCGATGCCAAAGCTCCCAGCATGTTAATCAAACGACACTCGAAATTTGTATAGAAAAGATAGACAAAAGCTCATAGCATGGCAAGGAGTGAAGATAGATACAAAGTGTGAAGGACAAATTTGTAGGAAATTTTATGGGCTTTCATTACGTACAGGACATTTTTTCTCTACAACGCACCGTTTTAGCGATATGAGCAAAAAACTAAAAATATTGAAACTTGAGCCCCTCCCCCCCCCCCCTAGGTGATATCGTCATAATATATAGCCTATGTGTTGACCCGACCTCTATATAATATTCGTGCAAAATTTGAAGTAAATCCATTTAGTACTTTCTGAGTTTATCCCGGACATACATACAGACAAACAGACAAACAGACAAACAGACAAACAGACAAACAGACAAAAATTCTAAAAACTATATTTTTGGCTTCCATATCGATTGTAGATCACGTCCCAAGTATTATTTTTTAAAAATATTCAATGTACAGAATTGACTTTCCTACGATTTTATTATATGTATAGATTTAATAATTAACAAATGTTTAACTGTCACCTAATAGGTACTCGTCATGAAAAAAACACAACCCACTGATAGGAAATTATCGATTTCACTGTTCCTATGGTTATCAGAAATTAGATTATCATGTAGTATATAAACGTGGCGTTCGCAGTAAATGTAATTCTTTGAAATATAACAATATATAATTCTTTGAACATTAACTGTGTTTAAGCATATTCACTAATTAATACTTTAGTATTTATAAAATACTTTTAAAAATATTATAGGGTCCAAAAATTATAACGCAAATGAATTTTATTATTTTGCCTATTTATTAGATTTCTATGATTTTAGATTTCTAGTAAATATTATTATATTATTATGTTACATTAAAAATACAATTTACGAGTGGCAATTGAAAAGTGAATTTATGGCTACTTTTGCCTATACAACCAATTACGAACATAAATAATTATAAAAGGGCAAATTCGTCTATGATAATAATTGATAGCACATGATCTACATTGGTCATGATATTATAAACTGCTTCCCAATCCAAAAAGTTAATATACCTTAGGCATATATTAACTTTCCCCCCGATGGTTGCTCGCCTTGTCGTGGCGGTGGGGCTCTAGTAACCGCGGCTTGGACAACCGCGGTGAAGCGAAGAGGCAACCAGGGCCGGCCGGTGTCGCCGCCTGGCCCGAGGAGGGCGCTCCCAGCGGACTGGAGGAGTCCGCTGCGGATGCGCACCGAGGTGGGGCCGCAGAGGAAGAGGCAAGTAGGTATTACGGTGCGCCGCTTGCCCTATCCTCTGCGGCCGAGGACGGATCGCGGGGGGGAGAGGCATTGTGGTAGGTTGCCGCTTTCCCTCCCCCCCCTGCGAGCTGGCCGTTCCGTTTGAACGGCATTGGTGGGGCCGCAGAGGAATAGGCAAGTAGGTATTGCGGTGCGCCGCTTGCCCTATCCTCTGCGGCCGAGGTGTGGTCGGTGGCAGAGCCACAGACCTGATCTGCCACATGGCCTCCAAGTAGCAGACTCGGGGGGCGTCTGCTACAGCCCTGGTGGGGGCCGAGGAGGAGGGCGCACGTGTTGTGCGCCCATCGTGGAGTCTTCGGACCGCTGGCGGGGTTGCGGATGTGTGTATCGTTCCCGTGGCCCCGTCAAAAGGCGGCGTGGCGGAAGATGGGGGGGGTTTTAGTGGGTATACCGTGGTCTCATCAGCTACGGGAGTCCCACATCACCGCTCGGGTCGCCCCCTGTGCCTGGGTGGTATGCGTAAAGCATTTCCCCCTCTGGGGAAAAAAAAAAAAGGTATATATTAACTTTATGTCTCAATCATGTACCATTTATGGCCCTCGTGAAGAGGAGTATTTAGGTACGTTTTGATTATATCAATGAAGTTCCTAGTATTTACTTTATACCTATTTTATCAGTATAATAATATACCTCTTTATTATAAAGAGGTAACAATCAAATTTTATCTAGAATTTTCCTCGTGATTTTTGGAATTCATGGTATACTTTATGGAAAAAAATAATTATTAAAACTTTCATAATTATTTTGTGAACCTGAGTTTGGCGATTGGTAATGCTTAGTACTAAATTATTATTGGTCATTTTGATCTCTGTTGCGTAGGTACTTACATACAGCCCAAACTAATAAAAGCGTGTTAAAAATTGAAAATTCCTTGTTACTCGTTTACCTATTTCCTATTTAAGATTAACTTCTTCTTATGATAATGAATCGTTTGTTCCTCTTTCGTAGTCTTAGTTATCTCTCACTTATTTATCACTACAAATGTCTGTTACTTAAATCTGATCTAGTTACGATGGACATTTGTCACACCTACATCCATACTAATATTATATAATTAACTAGCTGTCCCGGCAAACGGTGTTTTGCCATTTAAAGTATTTCATATTCAGTTGATACAAAATCTTACCCCCTCTTTTGTCCCTTAAGAGGGGTGGGGGGGGGATTTATCAACAGATGTAAAGTTGGAAAACACAGTTAATAATATGAAGTAAGTCCAAGAAAAAAGTTTGATACAAAATCTGACCCCCTCTTTGGTCCCCTTAGAGGGGTGGGAGGGGCGATTTTTATACACCAGATTTTGAGTTAGAAGAAGACAAATATATCTGCGAAAACCGTATGCAAATCGGATCAGTAGTTTTCGTGTTAAAGAAAAAAGTTTGATACAAAATCTGACCCCTCTTTCGTCCCTTTAGAGGGGTGGGGGGAAAAATTTTTATACACCAGAGTGCGTAGTGCGAGTTTTATTCGATCATACTCATCGAGAACGTTAACGCGAATTTATTTGTACGGGACACTGATCTCTACTAATACAAGTACGCTGGATTGCTGATAGCCTTTGAAATGACAGCTATATTTTTGTGCCTATTTGAAGCGGAATCAGCGCCCCATTATTCGGGTAGAGAACTAAATCTGACGTAAAAATGACGTTTGAAAGCCGCCATATTGGCGCTGATAGCAGTAGTGAGAGTATTTGGAACTAATACTAGTGATGACAACTGTTGTTATTGGTTGTGGTTACGTCAAATTTAGTTCTCTACCCGAATAATGGGGGCGCTGATTCCGCTTCAAATAGGCACAAAAAGCAGGTCTGTATCAGCAATCCAGCGTACTTGTATAATATAGATCAGTGGTATGGGATCAAAGCGGTATCCACGTAAGCCAGTAGGTGGCGCTACTTTGATCCCATACAAATTCGCGTTAACGAGTTCGATGCGTATGATCGAATAAACCTCGCACTACACCCCCAGATGTTAAGTTGGAAGAGGACAAATAGTTTTCGTGTGATAGTGGAACAAACATACAGACAGACAGACAGACAAAAAACTAACCACATTTTTGGCTTCTATAGCGACGCGATGTAGTGACAACCCCCGCTTATTATTTTTTACTTTTTTAAATACCTATCTTTAATGTACAGAATTCACATTTCTACAGTTTTATTATATGTATAGATGCTAAAGTGTGTCTGCCTGTCTGTCTGTTATCTCTTTACGCCCAAACCGCTGAACCGATTTTGCTGAAATTTGGTATGGACATACTTTGAGTCCCGCGAGAGGCCAAAGGATACTTTTATCCCGAAAAAATGTACGGTTCCCGCGCGATAAACTAATTTGGGTGCAACGGAGTTGCGGGCGTCATCTAGTCGCTAATAAATTGGAATCTCGGAATTGGCTCCAACGATTTTCATGAAATTTACTATAGTGTTTTATCGAATACGACCAAAGTTCGGTCAAACTAGCTAGTGAGCACTAATATAATATAATTCCATTATCACTAAAATAAATGAATATAGTACTTTACCTATATGATTTTTTATTTATATTTTTTGTGACAGGAAACATTTTATTATATTACAGTTTACACAGAAAGACGACACAAAGGATCTGCTTTATAAAAATAAATCTTTTCCAGCAGCCCTATGGAAAGAGAAAGGAGATAGGATTAGTGATAACATTATAATATAATATTATAATATAATACGCGCTCATTAAAGTAAAATTAATACTATTATTATAGGTAATATACCTAAGCAATTTAATGAACATAAAAAACAACAAAAGAACATATTATATAAAAATGACAAACACTTCACATTATACAAATTCTAAAAAAAAGCATAAACTAAACTTAATTTAATTTTGGACGGCTGTGTTACATTATTCACATTATAGGTCTACCAGAATCAACCGGCCTAGCATACGCCAACGAGATATCTCACTCTCGAGATAATTAAAAACTACTCGTCTCATAATGTCAAAATCTCGACATTATCTCGACAAAACTCTATAAAAATGTGTTATTTCGATGATAGATCTACGCGAGAAAAAATGTTTGTCATGCTAGGGAGTAGGGTCAATAGAGATGAAGATACAAACTATCAAACATCGAGAAACATGTAGAGAGAGATATCTCGTTGGCGTATGCTAGGCCGGCTGATGGCAATTTTTGACTGCAGATTTTCAAAAAATATCCTTGATCATCGGATTAATTTTTATATTTGCATGTTGCACACACAAAATAAGCCGCTAAAGGAATAAATAAAAAACCGGCCAAGTGCGTGTCGGGCCACGCGTTCCGTAGTACCGCTAGTTTTTGAAAATTTTTGTATGGTCAATGAATGTACATTTATAACATGTTTTACACTACTAACAACATCATCTCAGTTACTTTCAAAGAAATTTGAACCAAAAGTTCCTTTATACTTCGCCGAATACATTTTTTTTAGTTGATCGACTATAACTTATGAAGTCTTCTTAGCCGTGATAGTTTTCCTTTTAAATTCAGCATATTTCCTACTCCCGTGAATTTTTTCATATTTCCAGAAGCAACCGTTTAGCTGGTAGAAGGGGGGGACACTGGACTCTAACGATTTTTTCCACTTTAAAACTTAATATTTCACAAATGGATCCCTAAATCGAAAAATGATCTATGAATACTCATAATATTTTTAAAAAACCTATCCAACGACACTCTACACGATGGGGTGGGCGCGAAAAAAAAAATTCAACCCCGCTTGATGTGTAGGGGAGGTACCATAAAATTTTTTTTTTTAAATATTTTATGTACCATTTTGTTGGTGTTATTAATATGTGTATTCATGCCAAATTACAGCTTTGTAGGTCCTATAGTCTCTGAGCAAAACCGCGGACAGACAAACAGACGGACAGACCGAAACTATAAGGGCTCCTTGTTGACTACGGAACCCTAAAAAGGATGAAAATGTCTTATTCCTATTACCCCGGTATTGCTAGTCAATTTATTTTCTCACTTTTTGCCATCAGATTCTGGTAGACCTATACTATCTATTTTCTATGACAGGACTACTGCTGGCCTGAAGTTGTTCTTCATCGTATATAACAGGAGCGTCTGTCATGTCTACTTTCTTTTCTGCATTGAGATCAAGAAGATTAAGTTTTTCTTTGGGTAATTCTTCGCCATGATCGTAACTTGCATTTTTATTTCTCTCATCTGCACTTTCACGATTACAATTATTTATATCTTCATTTGTCTCACCAGCGTTTTGAATATTTCTGCATATGAGATTATTGTGATGTTCTCTTTCATTTTCATTCTGAAATGTATCATTAGCACATCCAGAAATGTTAACTGTTAAACTGTCTGAAGTCGGTGTACTATTTTCAGTGATGAAACAGGTACAACTTTGACAATGTGGTCTGTGGAATGGAAAATAATCTGATAGTCTGGTAACAACACTTTGAGCGATATAATCAATCGGTTCTCCAATATCTTCTTTACGAATTATCCCTGAAGTTCCACTTATTCTCTTGTATTCACTATATATTGCTAGCAAATTGTAGCCCTCTGACACTGGAAAAATTGGTGACGAAAAGTATTCAATGACTTTTGTTATTGTTTAAATTATTCAGTTACTCTGATTTATTTAAAGCATTTGATAATAGCTGTGAATTGTGATACTTACAATAAAATATAAGAAGGAAAATCTTCAAAATATGCCGAAATAGAAAGAAACCCAAAATTGATAGTATAACATCAAAAATAGAACAAGCAATAGATACGTAGAACAAAACTTTCAGTGTCGCTACTTTACCCTGAAACAAAAAAAATGTTTAAAGTAAGTATATCTACATCATAACCACAAATTTTAATGGAACTGTATTTAAATTAACGTTAACAATTACCTTGTAAATAGCATAACATAAAGCAAACGTCTTAAACACGTAGAGCAACCTAAAAGCTAACCAAAATATGTAGAAGAATATTACTGTCTTGAAAAAAATTATTAAGCTTTCGTGATTGGCTGGTGACACGCTAATATCTAGGTACCCCACTAGGACAGTTTGGTTGGTCGAACTATGAAACTCTCGACTTAGTCTCAGCAAGCGGATCATGTTTGAAATCACGAGAAACGAAAGACCTGATAACAGCATCTGTAATGAAAGATTGTATGTTATACAAAGTTTGATTATTTTTAATGACAAACAATGTATGACAAAAAATAAAAATAATCGGCCAAGTGCGAGTCGGAATCGGTATTGAGCGAAAGTAGACAAAATATTGTGTTGTTTGTATGGGATTTACCCTTTAATATTTACTTTATTTTAATTTTGTAGTTATTAAATTTTACTAAAGTAAAAATATAATTACTAAGGATTATGTGAAAATTTCAAGTGCCTAGCTTACTTAGTTACCATAATTGATTACGAGCAAAAAAGGTCAAAAAATTACGTTTCTTGTATGGGAGCCCTCCTTAAATATTAACTTTTTTATTTTCAGTATTTGTTATTATAGTGGCAATATAATATATACACAATTTGTGAAAAATTCAGAAGTCTAGCTATAGTGGTTCTTGAGTTACAGCCTGGAGACAGACAGACAGACAGACGGACGGACAAACGGACAGAAAACGAAGTCTTAGTAATAGGGTCCCGTTTTTACGCTTTGGGTACGGAACCCTAAAAAAGCAAATATGCTTAATTATCAAGAATGAGATAATGAATAGAAATCGATTAATATTTTAAACAAACAATACCTTTAATATTTTCTTTGAAAAAGTAACCAACATGTTCAAGCACTACAATATTATAGACAACATTAAGGTTAATAAAAGGCCAAAAAACTTAAAAAGGTTAACACAAGATGAAATTTTAAAATTTTATTCATACATAGTACATAACTATTTTTATTGTACAAAATGTATAGTACCACAGAGAGGCCGGACCGAATGTAGATCCCTGTAGAGAGCTTACAACAACCACAGTATGAGCCTAACTCGGGCCAGTTGCAATTCTTTTTCATCCTGAAATTCCAATAAACAAATTTAAAATTGATATTATGGTCTTATGACCACAGAAATAAATCAAGATAGAACGGCTAAGCGGGTGGGGTACGCGTGTTTTAAACTTGCACAAGTGGGCAAAATTCGTTGAACGTTTATTTAGCCAGCGCGCACGTCTCGACTTGATTACACCGGAGGGGTTGTGCAAAAATAATGCCTCATTGTGCAGTGTCTAATTGTAAAAACAGAAGTACGAAAGTAAATCGGTTAAAATGAGGTATTTCTTTCCACGGGTAAGTTATTTGTTCTAACTAAAGGCAAAGCAAAAATTGACACGCGATTCCTTAGCAACGGACGCGTGTGGCCGTTCTATCTTGATTTATTTCTGTGCTTATGACCCTTACTAAAAATAGTAAAAACTACTGTTTAGTATTATAGGAACATTTTATTAAGTAAAGTATACACAATGCGAATAATTTTGTGGAAAATACAAATAATGCTGATAATCTATATATATAAAACTCAAAGGTGACTGACATGGTGATCTATCAACGCACAGCCCAAACCGCTGGACGGATCGGGCTGAAATTTGGCATGCAGGTAGATGTTATGATGTAGGCATCCGCTAAGAAAGGATTTTGATAAATTCCCACTTCAAGGGGTTCAAATAGGGGATGAAAGTTTGTATATAATAATACTTCTTAACGCGAGCGAAGCCGCGGGCAAAAGCTCGTCTCTACTAAATGTTCACTAAACAAATCATGTAGACCGTAGCATCTAAGAACCACGTGACAACCATGCAAAACAATATTGGTACAGAAATACGTAAATATGAGTAGATAAAACAATATTGAATAGTTATAGTACTATTACTACAGTCTAAGGAAGTATAAAAGCAATAAGTCAATCCAAAATCTTGTTATCAATATTGATTGCACCTAAGAATTTACAACACTTACTTATCGGCTACATACTTACATTTTTCAATGAGATCTAATATTATAAGATTTTCTATAGTCCTTTCATAATCACACTAAATTATTATGTTTAATTGTTCCACTAGGACGTCCTCATGTCCATTAAAAACGTCGTTGTAACCAAAATCCAAATTGATCAGAATTGCAATCAAAAATAAACAAAATACTGAAATTCCGTTCGTTACAAAGGAAACACACACGTCTCGCTCAGGTAAATAACTGATTTGTTATGAACATTTTTATCTGCCCTACATAAAAAGATCACTTTTTTGTAGACATTAGATAAGATACACTGAATAAACCAAATATTATAAATCGATAGCACTAATGTGATATCCATTTTTTTGGAAAATGACGTAAGTCGTTTCCATTACCATTTGAGAGAAAACATTATTATTTTTAAGTTAAAAATGTTGGTGTCAAAAGAGATCCCTGTGGCACACTATATATCTGTGCCTATTTAACTAAATAATATATTATTGCAATTGGATTTTGAAAGTAGCAGAAGACAGAAACTCTAGCAAGTAGCAACATAAGCTTTATTATTCATATTATTTTTAGGAATTTATTAAGAATAATTAATTTACACTCTTTCAACAATTGGACTTGTCCCTACATCGAACTGTCTTTCATCGTATATAACGGGCGTATCACATAAGTCTATCTTCTCTTCTTTGACGACAATTGGTCTTATAGCTAATGTAGTTGGTCTTTGAGGTCTATATCTATTTATATCTCTTATATTATTTTCTCCATTTGTTGGCGAAGTCGGTGTAGCCGCATGCACACCTTGTAGTATATCCTGATTAAAAATTATTGGATTATCTTTAAAATTCAAAGTTTCCTCGCTTTTGTTTTCAGTAGAACTTGATGCTTCGGGAGTAACAGGCCACATAATATCTGGAGTAATAGCTGCAGCTATTGGAGTTACTCTAACATTATTTACATCATTATTTACATGCGGACAGTTATTATCATGTCTAACAAAACATTTACAAGTGATGCAATGAGGCTCACTTATTGTGTCCTCAGGAATTTCTGTTACACTTATTATATTATGGCGCCTGATTATTTCAGGAGTAGTACCAAAGTCCTTGACTATTCTGGATTTTCCCGATATCTCTTTGTATTTACTGTGTATTGCCAGAAGATTGTAGCCTTCGAACACTGAAAAAAAAACATAATTAAATTGGTAGGTTTTTCTAGCCTCTTTTGTCAGGTGACAGAGAAGTACAACACTTACTGAAGTTGATAAACAGCATTCCCTTGATTATGTACCTCAAGAGTATGACACCAATGATAGATAGACATCCGTCGAAAATCCAGCAGGGTACGCCTATGTACAGTAACACCTTCAACGAGCGACGCCTTTTCTAAAATGGAATAAATGACAATCAAAATCTATTTTATTTAACACTAGCTGTCCCGGCAAACGTTGTTTTGCCATTTAAAGTACCTATATTTTCTACATCATCAGTTGATACATATTTTACCCCCTCTTTTGGGGACAAAGAGGGGTGGGGGGGGGAATGTTAAACACCAGATGTTAAATTGGAAAACACAGTTAATAATATGAAGTAAATCCACTAAAGAAAAAAGTTGGATACAAAATCTGACCCCCTCTTTGGTCCCCAGAGAGGGTTGAGGGGGGAGGGGGGGGGAGGATTTTTATACACCAGATGTTGAGTTGGAAGAAGACAAATGTATCTGTGAAAACCGTATGCAAATCGGATCAGTAGTTTTCGTGTTAAAGAAAAAAGTTTGATACAAAATCTAACCCCCTCTTATGTCCCCTTAGAGGGGTGGGGGGAAAAAATTTATACACCAGATGTTGTATAAATTTTTTTGTTGGAAGAAGACAAAATATATATCTGCGAAAACCGCATTCAAATTGGATCAGTATTTTTCGTGTGATGCTGGAACAAACATACAGACAGACAGAAAGAGTGACAGACAGACAGACAGACAGACAGACAGACAGACAAAAAACTAACCACATTTTTGGCTTCTATAGCGATGTAGTGACAGAGGTGTCATTTCGGGTATCATTTCGTGTCTTTTATGTACAGAATTTTCATTTCTACAACAGCTGATGTCTTCCTCCCGCACGCGCTTTGGCGACGCCACAGAATATATAATAGTACGCGACGCCCACTATCGTAATATTTTAATTTCGCCATAATTTCAAAACCAAACGTCCAATTGTAATCATTCAAAGACCAAATATTATCTACATAAACTGTACTTAGTGATAAAATAATTTATTTTGTTAAGGATTAATAGCGTGAGTAAAATAAATTAGTTTAAATGTAGTCCAAAAAAAAATTCAGGATTTTTTAATAAAATAAAAAAAACCGGCCAAGTGCGTGTCGGGCCACGCGCAATGTAGGGTTCCGTAGCACCGCTAGTTTTTGAAAATTTTTGTATGGTCAATGAATGTACATTTATAACATGTTTTACACTACTAACAACATCATCTCAAAGGAATTTGAACGAAAAGTTCCTTTATACTTCGCCGAATACATTTTTTTTAGTTGATCGACTATTACTCATTAACTTATGAAGTCAACTTAGTCGTGATAGTTTTCCTTTTAAATTCAGCATATTTCCTACTCCCGTGAATTTTTTCACATTTCCAGATGCAACCGTTTACCTGGTAGAAGGGGGGGACACTGGACTCTAACGATTTTTTCCATTTTAAAACTTAATATTTCACAAATGGATCCCTAAACCGGAAAATGATCTATGAATACTCATAATATTTTTAAAAAACCTATCCAACGACACTCCACACGATGGGGTGGGCGCGAAAAAAAAATTCTACTCCGCTTGATGTGTAGGGGAGGTACCATAAATTTTTTTTAAGTATTTTATGTACCATTTTGTAGACATTATTAATATGTATATTCATGCCAAACTACAGCTTTGTAGGTCCTATAGTCTCTGAGCAAAACCGCGGACAGACAGACAGACGGACAGACGGACGGACAGACCGAAACTATAAGGGTTCCTTGTTGACTACGGAACCCTAAAAATGGTTATTGTGCCTCTCTCTGCACTCGACATAGATAGGTATAGTGTGTCGCGAACTTTTTTGTAAATATTTATAAGGTCTACAATTACTTAAAACATTTTATGGTTCTATCTTTTATAGTTTAGGCAGCGTACGCAAAATAAGTAACTTTTCTGACTGATTTTTTACTCCTTGCGTCCGAAAAACCCGAATATCTTACGGAACCCTACTTTTTTCCAAAATAAAATGTAGCCTATGTTCAGCAGAAATAATGTAGGATTCCAATAGCAAAAGAATTTTTCAAATCGGTCCAGTAGTTTCGGAGCCTATTCAGGACAAACAAACAAACAAACAAACAAACAAAAAATCAAATCTTTCCTTTTTATAATAGTAGTGTAGATAAGGGGGCAAACGAGCAAACGGGTCACCTGATGGAAAGCAACAACCGTCGCCCATGGACACTCGCAACATTAAAGAGCTGCAGATGCGTTGTCGGCCTTTTCCTATTATTGTTCCTGTTGTATTTGGAGTGAAATATTTTTTCTTTCACTCTGAATACAAAATTGAGCTTACTCAGGTGCACCATCTAATATCAAGATTACTAATTAGTTTTAGTAAATTTATTGATGCCAGAAACTTCCATGACTGCTGTCTGCTAAGCTGGTGCAAAAAAACTTTAGAAATACAGGGGGGTGAGCCAAAATGTTTTCGTTTTCGCTTCGTTATAGAATCGCCGATGAAAATGTATGGAATTGACATAAGCGTTCGTTAATATGACGTTGACGTTCGACTCGTCTTATGTCAATTCCATACATTTTGATCAGCGATTCTATAACGAAGCGAAAACGAAAAAGTTTCGGCTATAGGCCCCGATTACTTACCTTATAAACAGCGTAAATAGTCCACACGTTTCGTACGATATAGAAGAATTTGAAGTTACTCCAGAGGATGAAGTAAGCGACCACTCCGTCCAGTATCATGAAGACACCATTCAGGTCTGCTGGCTGCTCAGAGTCAGTGGCTTCTTCGAGCAATTCCTCCAAGGTGGCCATGTCAGCATTACGAATCCTCTTCCTCGCGTGAATCAGGGAGATGAGTAGAAAACTATTGAATATTATCGACGCTGCTGTTATCACCTAAAAATATTCCACATTTTGAGCTAGGATGTATTATTATGAAAGGACCAACTTCACTTACATTAGAAATTTGACACGGAAATCGTACATTTTTTGTGATAAAACTATGTGTCCTTTTCCGAGACTTAAAGAACCTCAGTACAAAATTATAGTATGAAAATATTTCTGCAGGTAAGTATATTATGTAAGTATAATACATTTCCAACCATGGTAAAATATAACTATGTTATTACTTATTGTTGGGTTTCTTTCGTATATATTGTGATGGCATTTACTAAATGCCCCTTTTGCTTTACTTTGATATGCAAAGAACCCGTATGGCGTATAGTAAGAACATAATTTGTAGTATCATATTATTTATTATAAATTGATTCATAGGTCGATGGCAGCTAGACCTACGTTAATTATTCAGGCTGTGTTAATCCTTACCGACAGATCACAAAATTAAATAACATTGACTTATCATTAACCGACAATTATAGCATCCTCTTTCTATCGGTAATTGAATTTCCAAAATGTACCATCGAAGATTCATAGGCAGGTGGCAGACCTTCATCATATTTTGGTCGAGTAATGTCAACTCAATATCAATCGTAATTATCTGTCGGCTGGTTTTGACATAAAGCGACCACATTACGTTGTTTCTGCATCTTAGGTGCCGGTTGGGTTGGCAGCGGAAAACATGAAGCAACCGCAGACGACGTGTCGTCGCGACACTGCAGCTTTCTATGTGTTTGTATGAAATACCCTCCGCAGCTAGCGACATGAAGCTAGCGACACTTATTCATAGAAATACATAGAAACAGTAGTGTCGTGACGACACGTCGTCTGCTGCAACTCTTATGTAGCCGGCTTCCAACTTGTACCTTATTTCTCCGATGGTACTCACCACAGTAGCGACACATCTGATGTAGATCCCGGTGGAGAGATCGCAGCATCCACAGTACGAGGTGAGCTCCGGCCAGTTGCAGCGACTCCATGTTTTTAAACTGAAAAAATAATATACTTCAGAAGGCAAAAGGCGTTAGGTAGGGCGACGCTAGGCGATCGTCTAGGGCGCCGGATCAAATGGGGCGCCGCGCCGAAGGCAAACAAAAAGATAAATGCTTTCATACGCTTCGAGAACTCGATAGTGGGCGCCGAAAAATTCTCGCCCAGGGCGCTGACGTAGTGCTCAAACTGGCACTGCTTGCAAGGCTACGTAGTACGTAGACAGCCCTTAACAACAAGGTCGTTAAACTGACCCTACACTTAAATACGAGCCAAAAAAACGTACGCGCGGCGCGTATTCTGCTGAATTCACAAGAATTCTCCGGTGCCCATTCGCTAGCATGAGGCGAAATTGACGCTTCCATAATCCATTCCGTTCCATATATACCGCGACGGTATAAATTGAGCCATGTCTAATGATTTTATTATTGACAAACCTCCTGTTGTAAGTAAAAAGCAATCTCGTCATTAGAAGTGCTATAAAAATCGTACCGAACACTTTGTTTATCTTGTTTGATTTATGAGTTTTACTACTTGTTCCACTCCAATTTGAAAAACTTACCCCCTTTTCAGAATTTTCTTCAACTTCTCATAAAATCCCATTTTTACACATCACTTTTATCGAAATACTGAAATTTGATCCATCTTAAGCCTGATTGCAAATAAAATATATTTATTGAAATAACTATATTGTCCAATGTTTTGCAACACTTGCTCACGTAATGATTTTATCGGATAGATAACTTTATAAAAGATATTTTGTTCGCCCAATGCCTTGGGCATAAGATTATTTGCCGATTATGAGGTTATTATCAGCTGTATATTTATTATTTACATAAAACATCGACAAACGTACTTAATTTAATAATACTAACGGCCTGTTTAGCCACTTCCTGATAAAGTGCCGGATGGGCTATCCATAACTTTTTGACAGATTCTCCATACTCCATCTGTCAAGTTAAGTGGTGGATAGCCTATCCAGCACTATCAGAAAGTGGCGAAATAGACCCTAAGCCTACAAGTAGATTTTCTTTTATTTTACTCTTTCTTCAGAATAAATTTACAATAATTAATTAACGCCATGGATGGCCTCGAAAAAGATGGCGAGATGAACTGAATGCCTTTAGCAAGCCAGGCTGGCTTGCGGTGGCGTTAGAACGAGACAGAGGCTTTGGGGGAGGCCTTTGCCTAGTGCAGTGGGATAGTATAACTGCTATAGGGCTATAGGCTCTTTAAGAATTAAATAACATTGTAAATTGCTGCATAGTATAAACTGCGAAACAGTTTGTTGGCTCTTTCAGCCAGATTGAGTCTGAAACTCTACAACATAATAAATACATTACTACTCACTACTCAGCTAACAACAAAAACTACATAATCTTATTACCTATTTCTCAGTTAAGTAGAGTTGCAGAGCTCTTATAAATTTATAACTCATCTCTGACTCTACAGTCTACATGCTTTTACACTGGCTAGGAAATAATATAATATTTCTATCACACTCTACCATGTACCAGTGTAGACGAAATAGCAATATAGATAGGTCTTTATAAAGCTTTTTAAAACACGACCTAAATGAGTAGAAAGGATCGGTCAGCGTTATCAGGCGCGGTAAATCTGATAAGCTGATAAACACTACGCCCATAATGCTAGCAGCGTTTCTCAATATACCTGTGCCGTCTATTTTTAAAATGAAAAAAAAATAAAAGTTCCATTTTCAAAATGGTAGTGTTTATGCCACGTTTCAAGAAGTGCTGTTGTTGTTTACCTCTGAGGACTGGTTCTCTTTTTATTGGTTATGTTTCTATGGTAAGCATCGATTAATCACCTCGTTATCACTGTGAAACATTATTCTAAATATCCAATGATAGTTTTGGAACAGCTGTATATTTTGTAAGAATTATGCTTGCCTAGAATCTATAATTCTGAGTTTAGAAATTGATTTAATTTCTTTTGTTTTAGTACCACATTGAATTTTTAATTCTTACTAGATAGCGCCAAAATATCTCTATTTTCTTTAGAATTAAAATAAGTTTCAGTGTTTAATGATTAGTAGAAACGACGGAGTGTTAGACAAAAAATGTATGAAGCTTATGACAAAATAATATTCATTTGACTAAAGTATTCATTGATCTATCCCTGAGTTGATGGTCTTTACCTCTACACTCCAGACAAAAACATACCTAGTTTTACTGCCGCACTATAGTGACGAATTAAAATGTAATTAAATTAAGAGTTTGACATAAGCCCCATTCATTATCTTACAAAATACTTCATTAAATTGAAGTTTAATCATCATTAAATTAAAGTTTAATCATCATTAAATGTCTCTGATCTTAGACAGCGTCTTTTTTTACTAATTATGGTGATTTTTTTTCTATTTCAGGTGCTGTCCTGCCTAGCCCTAACCGGGACATCACTCTCCTTATACAAAGTGGTTACGTTTGTGGACACACACAGGGACGAGGGGGTAGCTGACCACACACCTGAGGAGTTTGAGCGTGTAGCTATAAGTTTATACATCACACATGCGTACCTGCTGCTTGTATTCGTGTATTACTTCTTTATAAATCTCCTGCTAGTCATTGGTGTGCATTTGGTAAGTAGTGTTGACTGTTGATGCATACGGCATAACGCACACACCCCAACTTTTTAATTAGCAGGTCGGATGTCTGTCAGTACGAATATCTACGTTAATTAAACTTAAAATATAACATTTAAATAAGATTCATATTAGCGCGCCTTGTACAGTGGCGGTTACGACGCTCGCCGCGTTTTTGATATGGCGAAAATGTATGAAAAAATTTGAGAAATTTTCTTATTTTTCTTATAACTGGAAAAGTTGTTTATTTTTATATAAAATTTTTAGCGGACTTTATAGAGGACTAAATAAGCAACAATTTTTTTGTATATTTATTTTCCTCAGTTCAGTGTATTTAGATATTAAGGTACCTAATCAGACCCCATTTTTTTCATATTTTACGATTATTGTGATGGTTAAAACGTATTTTATGTGTAAATTTTGTATGCGGCTATAGAATTTTTATGGTACAGTCGTGGAGATGAATATATTATCTTTCATTTGAAACCAAAATATCCTCGCAGTTTGACTCCTAATTCTTTAATAGGGTACCGGAAAATCGCTGATATTTGTAATAGCGTCCTTAAGATCGCTAGTCAAAAATGGAAGGCAGAGTTTACGTCTGTATGGTGGGCCAGCCCCAAGGAGTAAAGCTAGATTTTTATGTGTCCGCTTGAACGCGTGGTTTGGCGACAACACCGCGAGATGATAAGTAAAAGTATCTAACGGTTTTTTTTAAATGTATGTACTATGTAGCTGCTAAACCTAAACATTGGAGAAGAGACTAGACAGAAACGGCTGGAGACGTGAGGCACACTGACCTTCAAGACAAACCTAGTGATATAAAATATTATTCTCTTAGCGGCCATCTTAATAATTAATTGTTTTTTTTTTCAGAACAAATCAAGGCTACTGCGATACTACTTCAACGCCGGACTTTTCTTGTTCTGCCTCGCGCTAGCCACTGTTGTGGTATCCACTGTTTTCCTGCATTTTGTTGTCACGCTCTCCTTATTGAAATGGTGTCGTAAGTATCCTGATTCCTGCGACTCTCTATCTCTTTTACTCTTTCCCTTTTAAAAAAAGTAGACGACAAACCAAAAAGTGAATTTAGAATTAAAATTTTTGATTTATTTTGTGTTCGAGTAGGTACCTAAGTATACTTATTTAATTTTATATTCTATTTGTTTTCAGTGATAATTTTCTACTGCCTTATTATGATTCGAAGTACCTATTTAGAAATGGAGGAACAAAATAAGCCCCGTGAATTTGAAATGCAGAACTTATACAACCCGTTAAGGCCTCCGCACACTATATACGAGTGATTTAACTAGTTTTTTATAAGTACCTATAAAATAAAAATTAAATTTTACTTACTGCACCTACCTTTTTAATTTAGCATATTATTTTTCTTATGGGAGCTCCCCTTAAATATAATATTTTACTTTATTACTAAAGTACAAAATATAACTAAGGATTTTGTGAAAATTTTAAGTGCCTAGCTGTTACCATTATTGATTACGAGCAAAAAAGGCCAAAAAATCAAGTTTCTTGTATGGGAGCCCCCCTTAAATATTAACTTTATTTTATTTTCAGTATTTGTTGTTATAGCGGCAACTGCAGTAAACTATACACAATATTCTGTGAAAATTTCAGGAGCCTAGCTATAGCGGTTCTTGAGTTACAGCTTGGAGACAGACAGACAGACGGACGGACAGGCGGACAGACAACGAAGTATTAATAATAGGGTCAATGGCGGATCCATGGGGGGGGGGTCATGGGGGTCATGACCTCCCCTGGGCTGGGTATGGCACTTCTCCACGTCTATAAAAACGTACCCATTGAAGTAGTTGAAGTGATTACGCGTTTCGGGAGAAGACGTAAAAGAAAAATTGATTTTGTTATTTAAATATTACCTATACTAAATTTGTATCTACATAATTATTATTATTATAATCAAAATTCTATTATAAGTTCTTGTGTCTTGACCACGACTATGCGACCCCCCCCCCCTGACGGCAAAGCTGGATCCGCCTTTGAATAGGCTCCCGTTTTTACCCTTTGGGTACGAAACCCTAAAAATGAAAATGAAATTATCTCTTTGAACTCATAAAAAGTAATTAAAATAAAAAAATATTTCTTATGTTTTAGTCGGGCTCCCATACAAAAAGCACAAATTTTTGCCAACTTTCGCTCTATAACGGTAGTCAGTCAAAAAAGTGAAGAAATTAAAAAGTGGCAACATCCTACTGTCATCCCTTTTTTCTTAGATTGATTTGAAAGGGATAATAATAATAATAATAATAATATCTATGGACGCTTCACACCACGTCAGTCTGGCCCCATGCTAAGTACCTGAAGGACTTGTGTTACAGGTACCAGACAACGGAAATATATTTAATACTTTTATACTATACATATATTTAAGATTTTTATTATATGATAAATATATTTAATACACATCCATGACCCAGGAACTTTGAAAACTTTTTGTTCCGTCGCGCGTCGGCGGGATTCGAACCCGCGACCTCCGGCTTAAGCTACCAACGTGCTATCCACTGAGCCACAGAGGTCGTCGAGATGACTGATGATGATGATGATGAGTAGGGATGACACTACGATGTTATCACGTCATGTTAATTTCTTGACTTTTTTGACAGACTATATTAAATTATACGCAACGCTTTGTGTACGAGTCCACCTCGACACGTATTAGCCAATTTTTTCATATTATAGCTCCTACATGAAAAAGTTTTATGACCGCTACAGCCTCGATTCGCCGAGTGCGCTGTATATTTTAGAGACCATCAGCTGCAAGTATTGGTTTTTTATAGAATATTGTGCGTCAAAAAAGTGAAGAAATTAAAAAGTGGCAACATCGTAGTGTCATCCTTTTCTAATCAATTTAAGAAAAAAGGGATGACACTACGTAACGATGTTGCAACTTTTTAATTTCTTCACTTTTTTTGACGCACCTGTAGAATATATTATGAAATTTCAAGAAGAAGAAAATTTTTGGAGTTTTGCCGGGAATGTGAAAGAGTGATGTTGTGTTTTTGTATTATTTTCCTAAAATTGTGTTACTGGGTTTTTAATGTGTAATATTGGCAGAATATTAACCATTAGATATTCGTTGTCGTGCACAAGTATAGGAAAGTGTTGCAATATCCAGAAACGTGCGATTTTGTGTTCCCACCAAAACTCCGTCGAAAGTTTCAGTAAAGCGTCTACCACTTTACTGAATCAAGTCAAGTCGGTCACTTGACTTTTTGACTGTACTTACTTTGACTTAAGGCCGTCACAGACTTAGCTATAATATATATCTGTCAAATCTGTCAAATATAGATCTGTCAAATCTGTCAAAGTGCGAAGAACACGCTCCTGAAAATAAATAGTTTTCGTGTGGAAAAAACAAGAATTACGAAGAAACTTATAGTGCAACGTATAGAATAATAACAGTTGCTTTTGTGAAAGAGTTATTTCCGAGTGAAACTGTGTATTTTTGCGAAAAAAGTGCTGAGAAATACGCATTTGACACTTTGTAATATAAGAAATATTTAAATACCCTCAATATAATTAACATTTTCATACTGACATTGACATTCAAAAAAAAACGGCACAGATAATCAAGTCAAGTTTAGGGTTACCAGTGTTACAAAATAAAACACCCAAAAAATGAATACGCAGAAAAGTCCTAACCCACCTCAAACAAAATGTTCGAAGTGTCGTAAACCACCAAACGAGAAGAAAACTGTTACTTGCGATTCCTGCAAAATGCTACTGTGTGGAGACTGTCATGGGCTGTCACCTACAGAAATCCGTGTACTTGAACTTAAAACTGTTGCTCGTGTCATGACTTTTCTTTGCGAAAACTGTAAGTCTGCATTATCTCAATTGCCACTGATAATGAAGAAGCTGGATGACCTTACTGAAGAAGTCCAGCATCTTCGACTACGTCAAAGCATGCTAGCAACTGAATCAGCTATTCAAGAGATGACTGAACGAGCCAATAGGTCTAACAATATTATTATGTATGGTGTGCCGGAGTCGTCCAGTGATGTAGCTGAGCAGAGGAGAGAACATGATAAAAAAGAGTGTTCTGCAATCATAAGTACCATAACAAAGGAAGTAAAGCTTGATGGCATAAAGATGTTCCGTCTCGGTGCCCCTAAGTCTGATGCCAAAGCCAGGCCTCGTCCGCTGAAGGTTGTCCTACGAAGCAAAAACGATGCAATGCATATTCTTCGTAATAAGAACAAACTTAAGGAACCCAAGAATATAGCATCTGACCTGACTCCTCTACAAAGAGAATACTTGAAATACTTAAGAGAGGAATTAAACAGGCGCGCTGGTGAAGGAGAAAATGATATAACTATAAAATACGTCCGTGGGCATCCAGCTATTGTAAAAATAGAAAAAAACAAAAAAAACTAGCTTCTAATAATAACCAGTGGTCGGCGTAGGTAGTGCCATCCCGCGGGATTCGTTAATCGCGGCATAACGTGGACATACCTCTCAATCCCGCGATTTTGGGATTCGCATTGAAATAATATATAATCGGAAATACATTCAGAATTTGATATTTAAACAACAAATATTGTGACAAACGTAAATAAAGAAATAATTTGTTAGTTTTTTATTTATTTATCATAATTATAAGTTTTATATGATATTAACAAATAAGTAAAAAATTAACAGAAATGTGATTAAGTATATTTATTTGGATATAAGTAGTATATCGTAGATCACTTTCAGGCTTGCCTGTGTTACCTGCATTTCTTATTTCACTCTATTTTTTAATAAGCTAGAAACTACTAATATTGTAATTCTTATTACGAAAACTATTAAATAAATATGGATTATAATTAAAAAGAAAGAGTTATGTTTAGTTAATAAATAATAGATATCGATTTTGACGCGTAATCTTTTTTTTCATACTGGCAACTAAGCAAAACATGGCTGAAGAAATATTAGACGTAGAAAAACGTTTAGTGACTCATTTATTTAGGCCTTTTTTATCCGGCGAAATTATGACTCAAAACTCGTTTTTTTTCATTAATTATAAAGTAAATACTTGATTATTCGCGATAATTCGGAACGCGGGATTTTATCCCGCGATCCCGGAGGTATGTCCATGTTAACATATACAATTGAGGTCATTCACCCTAAATGGCACTACCTACGCCGACCACTGATAATAACCCACACTACAAACCCACACCAAAAAGAAACTATGCAAGCCCAAATGACAACAACAAACCATCAACTTTAAATGCGCTTACCACCATTACAATTCTTTATACAAACATACAATCAATACTCTCTAAAATGGACCTTTTTATTGCCAGAATAACTTCTCAGAGACCTAATATTGTTGTAATAACCGAAACATGGCTCAAACCAAGTATACCAGACTCGATGATAAGAATACCAGGATATGAAATATATAGAGATGATCGTACTGAGAAACGGAGCGGAGGAGTTGCAATTTATGTCTCAAATGAAACTAATTTCATGACTGCAAGTTTGAACAATAACCTCAACAAGAAACATGAAAATTCAGAATGTTTATGGCTCGACTTGAAAATTGGAAAAAGTATTATCTCACTTTGTGGTGTCTATAGAGGACACGACTCAACAATAGATCATGATAACATCTTACTTCAACAGTTACATAAAGCGTCATGCGATGGCACGGTGGCTATATTAGGAGACTTTAACTATGGTGGAGTCAGGTGGCCTCTGGAAGACACTAGTTATATGACACCAAAAGAAAATAACTTCGTCCAGTGGTACAACAACACCAACCTTTTACAATTAATAGACAAGCCCACTAGGTTCAGGCAAGGCAACCAACCGTCAACTTTAGATCTCATACTTACGAATGATGAATCTCTAATAGCTTCAATAGACCACCAAGCACCTATTGGAAAAAGTGATCACTCCTGTCTATTAGCTACTATTCAATTGCTAACACCTAAAAACAAAAACACAGAAGTTAAATACAGGCTAAACTTTCACAAAGCTGATTTTACAAAAATAAATAAAAAGGTTCATTCTACTATGACCCCTGAAAGTATGAAGGTACTAGATTGTGTTAAAAATCAATACGACAGTTTCTTGAATAACTTAAGAGAGGCAATTAGTCTTTACGTGCCGCACACCAAAATTAATTATGCCAGTAAAAACAAACCATGGGTAACAAAAGAGATAAAGCAATTGATCAACAACAAATCAACACTGTGGAAAAAATACAAATTAACAGGACTTGACAAAAACTATAAAGAGTACAGAGAGGCAAACAATCGCTTAGTTAATAAAATCAAAAATGCTCGCACAATTTATGAACAAAACATTCTAAATGCCGGCCCTAAGAAATTTTATTCATACTTGAGACAACAAGTGACATCCAAGGTTAGCATACCGGCTATACTACACAACAAGCAAGGCAAAAATGTTACTCAGCCCTGTGAAATTGCCAACGTGTTTGCAGAGCAGTTTGCAAATGTTTTTCAAATAGAACCGGATAACCAGCTGCCTATTCTAGACCCTAAACTTAGAATCGAGGACTCAATCGAGGATATCCAATTTACCCAAAATAAAATTCGTCAAGCGATAAAGGAATTTAAATCTGACTCTTCACCTGGACCAGATGACGTCCATGTGGCAATATTAAAAAATTGCGACTTTGCCGAATACCTGGCCATAATAATGCAAAAGTCGTATGATACTGGGACGCTACCAGATAGTTGGAAAACGGCTACAGTGACGCCGATCTTCAAAAAAGGAAACAAACTAGAACCTGCTAACTATAGGCCTATCAGCTTGACCAGCGTTGTATGCAAGGTGATGGAGAAAATTATAGTAAGGCACATTAGAAATTTCTTTAGTAGATACAAAGTAATTCCAGAACAACAACACGGTTTTTGCCCACACCGTTCCACAATATCAAATTTACTGACTTGTCTCGCTAAATGGACTGACCACTTTAATAAGAGAGAACCAATAGACATTATATACCTGGATTACGAAAAAGCATTTGATAAAGTTCCAACAAGAAGGCTTTTGCAAAAATTAGAATTTCTAGGAATACGAGGAAAGTTACATAAGTGGATTAAAGCGTTTAACTGCAACAAAGAACTATGCAAGTAAGAGTGGGCGAAGCAAAATCGGATTACGTAGAAGTATTGAGTGGCGTACCCCAGGGATCAGTACTCGGTCCTGTGCTGTACATCCTATACACCTTCGATCTTCCCCACTGCCTTCAATGCAATCTAAGCATCTTTGCCGATGACACTAAGATATTTGCAAATCCATTAACTGACTACAACCGACTTCAAGATGACCTCAACAGAATAGCTAACTGGTCGAAGCAGTGGCTTATAAACCTGAATTCTTCTAAATGCACAGTGCTGCACATTGGCAAATGCAATCCTCACTTGAAATACAAAATATTAAATGATACCCAATTACTAGAGGTCAATGTGCAATCTGACTTGGGTGTAAAGATAACATCTGATCTAAAGTGGGGAGAACATATTTTATCCACCACAAAGAAAGCAAGGAGTCTCATATACTTAGTGAGGAAAGCATTTCGTGAGCTTACACCAGAAATGATGCTCCAGATCCTCAAAACTTTTATAAGACCAATATTAGAATATGCTTTCCAGATCTGGAACCCCTATTTTGTTAAGGATATTGAATTGTTGGAAAAAGTACAGCGTTCCTTTACTAAAATACCCAGAAAACTGAAAAGACTGTCATATGAGGAACGTCTGGAAGCCTTGAAAATTACTACTCTGAAACAACGCAGGGATAGAGGCGATTTAATAGAAACATATAAAATCCTAAACGGACATTATGACATTCAAGATATACAGAACATATTCACATTGAATGATAACACACATTTAAGAGGCCATAGCAAGAAGCTCGCTGCAAGTTCCTCGAAAAACAATCCACATAAACACTTTTTGTGCAATCGAGTTGTGAGAGCGTGGAACAGCTTGCCAGAGGATGTTATAGCAGCCCAGAATGTTAATAATTTCAAGAACAGACTTGACAGATATTTGAAAAATCACTGTTAAAACGCACAGAGAATAACCTGATACAGGCAACATCAGTTGTATCAACTGCTTGCCTGATTACCTATAATAATAATAATAATAATAAATAATAATAATATATTAATATATTTATAGCTAGGCATATTAATATATATTTTCTATACAATTTTCGCGTGACCACACACTCAGCTATAATATATATTTCTGGTCTCAGTGTGTTTAATACCGTATATTAATATATATTATAGCTAAGTCTGTGACGGCCTTTAAACTTTGATTATACTCTGGACCTGACGAAATAGAAAAACGACGCCGAAAATTATACAACAAGAATATTATTTTCCCGCCATTACTTGACACTGGCTATGGTTGATGGTTGCTCGCCTTGTCGTGGCGGTGGGGCTCTAGTAACAGCGGCTTGGACAACCGCGGTGAAGCGAAGAGGCAACCAGGGCCGGCCGGTGTCGCCGCCTGGCCCGAGGAGGGCGCTCCCAGCGGACTGGAGGAGTCCGCTGCGGATGCGCACCGAGGTGGGGCCGCAGAGGAAGAGGCAAGTAGGTATTACGGTGCACCGCTTGCCCTATCCTCTGCGGCCGAGGACGGATCGCGGGGGGGAGAGGCATTGTGGTAGGTTGCTGCTTTCCCTACCCCCCCTGCGAGCTGGCCGTTCCGTTTGAACGGCATTGGTGGGGCCGCAGAGGAAGAGGCAAGTAGGTATTGCGGTGCGCCGCTTGCCCTATCCTCTGCGGCCGAGGTGTGGTCGGTGGCAGAGCCACAGACCTGATCTGCCACATGGCCTCCAAGTAGCAGACTCGGGGGGCGTCTGCTACAGCCCTGGTGGGGGCCGAGGAGGAGGGCGCACGTGTTGTGCGCCCATCGTGGAGTCTTCGGACCGCTGGCGGGGTCGCGGATGTGTGTATCGTTCCCGTGGCCCCGTCAAAAGGCGGCGTGGCGGAAGATGGGGGGGGTTTTAGTGGGTATACCGTGGTCTCATCAGTCATCAGCTACGGGAGTCCCACATCACCGCTCGGGTCGCCCCCTGCGCCTGGGTGGTATGCGTAATGCATTTCCCCCTCCGGGAAAAAAAAAGGAAAATTTTTGACATTGACAAAATATTGACAGTTTTCGATTTGACATTTGACATTGACGGTTCACGGTTATCAACTGTCATTTTCGGTTATAAGCTCGCTGGTTGCTGCTGTTTTAGTGCGTTCTATATTTTATTAAAATGAAATAATTAACATTAACCTCTAACCAATTGTTTTTAAGTATAAAATAATAATAAGTAATAACATAATCTAACACAATGTCCAAAAAACCCCAACCGAGTACTGTGACTGCACAAAATCAGGTTAGTTTGTGAAACTGTTATCATCAAAGTTTAAAAGCATTTTTACTTATAAAACTCTGTGTTTTACTTTTTTAAACAATGTGTGTATATATGTCTCCTAATTATATAGTAATGAAATACATAATATGTAATCATTTCAGCTTGTAAAATGGATCAACGATGCTGGCATGTCAGATGGCCCGAAAAAAGCCAATTTGTTGAGAAAGATAAACGAAGTGTTACTTCACCAGTTGCCAGATATGATACCGGTGTACATGGAGAACATACTCAGTAATGTCTCTGATAAATTTACTGATGTCAAGAAACAGGTCATTTCGTTCATCGAAGAGATAAGGTAGCTTCTTATTATATTTGAGTAGCGTAGATCCCAAAATCTCTCGTTGATTGATATAGTGTGATAATAGGGCTCTATAATAGTAAAGATTAAGGAATATAGTCTGGTAGTTAAGTATTAACTTGTAGGCTTTAAGTTTTAGTAGTAATACTTTTATGATTATGAATAGGATAAAATCATTAAAATTCAAACGATTACTAAACATTCAATGTTTTCTGAAAGCCTCCATCAAAAATAAAATATTTCCTAATATTATGACTACTCCATCTTTATTTCTTACATAGCTAGTACTTTATTTAACTATGCATCTGCAACAAAATTTCCTTACAAAACAATAACAAAAATATTATTTATAATTTTCAGCAAAACACACCCAAAGTATTTACCGAAAGTGGTGAGTCATTTGCAGCTGTTGGTCATAGACGGTGTAGTGGCGGTGCAGAAGCGAGCGATCCAGGCAGCTAGTATAGTGTACAAGAACATTCTGCTGTGGATGTGTGACCCCGACAATGAGTTTATTGAGATGCAGCATGTTTGGGAACACCTGACTAAACTGAAGGTAAACATAGCGTACTCAGTGTCTGTTACCTTAATCCAAAAGGAAACAAAACTTAAGGTGAAGGGCATATTATAATGCTGCTTAACCCATGATCACAGATTCTTGGAAATCTATTGTTATCCTTTTGTTATCGCGGTCGCATGCGACCGCTTGGGGCTTGAAAGGTTAAAATGCCATCAATTTACTACTACATCCATACTAATATTAATTATCCGTAAGTATGTCTGTCTGTTACCTCTTCACACCCAAACTGCTGAGCCGATATTGCTGAAATTTAGTATGGAAATACCTTGAGTCCCGGGAAAGGACATGGGATACTTTTTATCCTGGCAAAATGTACGGTTCCCGCGCGATAAACGAATTTTGGCGCAACGGATTCGCAGGCGTCATCTTGTAGTGGATACAATACATACATTGGCAACAGTACATTGCCAGTGCCACTTTAAGTAATGTCTGTCCATGTTAATTGTTCATTGATGAATCACATTACCACTCTTGTATTTCATATGAAACAAAAATCCATATGTTTTAAAAAATTCCATTCCGTTTCATTCAATGACGGTATAAATTGAACCTAAAAATACAGTCTTTCTGTGAGATACTATACTTACGTAAACAATCATAATATTATGTTGCAGCTTCTGATTCTAAATATGATAGACAGCGAGAATGAAGGTATTCGAACACACTCTATAAAGTTCCTTGAAGTAGTAGTTTTATTGCAAAGTACGGGAGAGGACACCGGAGATGAATTTTCTTTAGACAACCTGCCTAAGGACTTCCCGTTTCTGAAAAGGAAGAGCTTGGAGGAAGAAGCTGAGTGAGTGCTTTTATTACATTAATTATAAATCAAAGCAAAGTAATGTAGGTGTTTGGTCTGCTTTATTTTTTTCTGAAAAGTGTTATGGAATCAATAATGTTGTTTTCATTTTTTTTATGAGCCTTAGATACTATCCCACTGCTGGGCAAAGGCCTCCCCCAAGGTCTTCCATCTGTCTCGCTCCGACGCCACCGCAGGCCAGCCTGGCTTGTAGGCATCCAGTTCATCTCGCTATCTTATTGGAGTGTGTACATTTTAGTGTTTTCATTAAAAACACTAAAATGTAGGGACATTATGTTAAATCTTAATTAAATTTTGTATATTCCAGGCACATTTTTACACTTCTACTCAAATTTCATAACTCCCAAATGATTTCGAGCGTCAATTTGATGGCTTGTATGACAACACTGTGCCTCATAGGAAAATTCAGACCAAAGTATTTGCCGCGAGTTGTGCAAGCGCTAGGAGATCTACACACGACGTTACCACCGACTCTATCCCAGTCCCAGGTTAATTCTGTCCGAAAGCACCTAAAGATGCAACTCCTAAATCTTGTGAAGAGACCGACGTCAAATGACATGATGCCGCAGCTTACCCAGCTGCTGCTAGACATAGGAATGACACCACAGGAAATAAACAAAGCCCTGCCAAAAGAGAGGCGGAACAAAAGGTTGGGTGAAATCAAAAATGGTGACGCACCAGCTAAAAGAATCAGAGTAGACTCACCGATCGTTAATAGTGACAGCAACAGTAACAGTCGGAGTGACTTCAATCTTTTTGACGATGAAAACAGCCAACAGGAAACTACTTCGAAATCATCAGAACCATCAGAAGATTCAGTATTCGAAGGCCTCAATAATGTAGATCTCGTAACCAACCTTGTCATGGCTACATTACGTAATCATTTACCAGAGACCATGCCGGATACCTTCGCAGAAGTATACAAACCGATATCAAACGCTGGAACCGTCATGCAGAAGAGGAGCTTGGCTAAAATGATGATGACGCTTATCAAAGAAGATAATACTCCCGCTCAAACTAGCGAGAAGTCGACTAGTATACCTCTACTTAAAGATGACGATGAGAAAATAACACTCAAAAACGCCGTAGCCAAACTACAGGAGTCCTCCAAAGCTGAGAGACAAGTAGAGAATGCGATATCCAAACTGATGGAAGAAACCAGACAAGCACACTTGAAGGAGGACGAAAAGAAATCGAAAGAAAAGGAAAAACCTCCCCCAACTCCTACCATCCCTAAACTGAAACAGAAGGTTAAACTGCTGAAATTGCAAGAAATAACGAGACCAATACCAAAGGAGATAAAAGAGAAGTTAATGTTGCAAGCTATAAACAGGATTCTAAAAGCAGAAAAAGATGCAGCCATAGGCGGCGCTGCGCAAATCCGTTCGAAGCTAATATCAATGTTCGCTTCGAGCTACACTCCGGAAATAAGAGAACTGGTACTTAATTATATTTTAGAAGATCCTTTGAATAGAATTGATCTGGCATTATCTTGGTTGTACGAGGAGTACGCTATAATGCAAGGATTCAATCGCTTGCCTGTCACTTTGCAT
This sequence comes from Plebejus argus, assembly GCA_905404155.3. NCBI lineage: Eukaryota > Metazoa > Arthropoda > Insecta > Lepidoptera > Lycaenidae > Plebejus > Plebejus argus. The sequence continues at coordinate 11,652,211 of FR989943.1, forward strand.
CCTAAAGCCAACGAGAAACACTCTCAGAATTACAGTCAACTATTTTGTGCATTGATTACTCAAATTTGTGAGAGCGGGGACCCCGTAATGGAGGCCAGCAAAGACATTCTCATACGTAGAGTGTATACTGAGGCGCCTGTAGTTACCGAGGAGGCGGTGGAGTACTTGAAACATTTGATCAACGAAGACAAGTCTCCAGTTGTTGCATTGGAGTTGCTTGAAGAACTGTGCATAATGAGGCCGCCGCGTGCGCATAAATACGTGTCGTCTTTGGCTTGTCATGTTTGTAAGTATTTTATACTGTGTCACATTTTATAATATTTATTTTCATACATTATACTGTAAGAAACTTCTTAACTTTACCTAATAATACTTATTCCTGCCTTCTTAAGGGCCCGGGGTACCCTCGAAATTTTCATACATTCTTAATACCAAAATCATTTTCTCATACGAAAATATTTAACATGTTTGAGTTATTTTTCAGCTTAAGATAGTAATTACCTAGGGTCCTGAACAATTTTTTTTTACAAAATATTTAAATACAAAAAAAAAATTGTGTTTAAATATTTTTTAGTAAATTTACTACTAAATATTTAAACACCAAAAAATAGACAAAAACACTAAAAAATATATAAATAAATAGTAAATTTACTACAAAATATTTAAATAATAAAAAATATTTTTTAAAGTTTAAATATTTTGTAGTAAATTTACTATTTATATATTTTTTAGTGTTTTTGTCTATTTTTTGGTGTTTAAATATTTAGTAGTAAATTTACTAAAAAATATTTAAACACAAAATTTTTTTTAGTATTTAAATATTTTGTAAAAAAAATTGTTCAGGACCCTAGGTAATTACTATCTTAAGCTGAAAAATAACTCAAACATGTTAAATACTTTCGTATGAGAAAATGATTTTGGTATTAAGAATGTATGAAAATTTCGAGGGTACCCCGGCCTCTTAAGACAGAAAATATAATATTTAATGTAATTATACGAAAGTTTCTAACTTGTATCTTGGCTTGGATCATAACCCAGTTTATTTACCTCACATGTTCAGACCAAATAAAAACTCGTGAAGCTTATAGATAAGTTTTCACACAAAACACCTTTATAAATAATACATTATTATTTCAGTACATGAAAACGAGGAAATTCGTGATTTAGCTTTAACGCTAACGGTCAAAATATACAAGTGTAGCTTGGATGCTGTCAAAAAGGTTATTGAGAAGCATGCGCTTGTCTACCTAGGGTTCATAGCTCTAACCTCACCACCGTCCGAGGTCTGCACGAGACACTCCCGGCAGTGGACCAACGATATGTACAAGATTTGCCTGAACTTGGTCTTCGCTCTGTTGCCGGAGAATCCAGGTTGGTGTTGATGGTTACTGTTGTCAATTGTGGTAGAGGTAATCAGGGTTAGTTCGGATACAAAGTAAGTCAGGATAATTTAAAGTATTGCTAAATTTAAACTAAATAATTAAAAATTTGCTTTTGAGTATTTTGTCCACTTGGCAAAATAAACATATTGCAACTAGCGTAGTGCTGTAGTAGACTTGTAGTCGCAAGTATCTGTAGTGCCAAGAGGACAAAATACTCCTTGATTTTGTGTTAACATGAATTATCCGGAGTTTCCTGCATTAGTTTACAACATACCAGTAAAAGTTATTTGCCGTGAATTTTTTTATAAGGAAAAAAGAGTATCTCAAAACATTGTATTACAGATCTTATCTGCGAAGTGGGCCGCGTGTACGGTCTCGCGGGGGCGGAGGCGAAGCGCTGCGTGCTGCGGGTAGCCGAGGGCCCGCTGCGGGGCCTCCTGCCGTCCGGGGCCCCGCTGCCCCCGGCCATAGAGACCCTGCTGGATATGTGTCCCCGCGGCTCGGAGACGCTACTGACGCGCATCATACATATACTGACTGAGAATGGTGAGTGTGTTATTATGATGTGGGGGCCTCCATCCCCCTAGCTTCGCGACTATGTTATAGCAATTTTTGAGGCCCATCGCGTGCCCTCATTCCGCCCGGGGCCCCGATGCCCCGATGCCCCCGGCCATAGCCCGCGGCTCGGAGACGCTACTTACTCATATCTTTACGTTACTTACGCGTATCATACGACGACCTCTGTGGCTCAGTGGTGAGCGCGTCGGTAGCTCAAGCCGGGGGTCGCGGGTTCGAATCCCGCCGACGGAACAAAAAGTTTTCAATGTTCCCGGGTCTGGATGACTCTGATGATGATCTGGGGACTTTATGCCTCCAGCTTCGTGATATTATATTATAGCAAGGTCTGAGGGCCCGCGTTGCCGCCCGGGACCGCAACCCTCCAATGCAGACTCCAAGTATGTAGCCAGACATGTAAAGCTTTGTTTAAAATATAAATTGAATAAGAATTGAGTATGAAGCCTTAGTACTGCAAAGTTTATTCATTATTGACTTTGGTCATAATTAAATATTTTGAAACTATCCAGCGCCGGCGAGCCCGGAGTTAGTGGAGAGAGTTCGCGAGCTGTACTCCACGTCGGTGTCAGACGTGCGCTTCCTTATACCGGTCATCAACAAACTGTCTAAGAGAGAGGTGAGTGACCGACTGGGGGAAAGAGGGTTATGTTTTTTGTGGCGTATGTATTATGTACTGTGAACAAAACAGTTTTCTGTCTTCTGTTTTGTTATTCAACTTTCCGCAAATTGAGTTGGCAGTGGATTATGTTACTAAATCACGTCCACGGTTTTCATAGGAGCGAAAGTGATGGCGATGATTTTTCATGAAAATAGAGCGAGATAGTTAAAACTTATATTTCACTTTCAACTTCCGTTCGTCTCGCCCGATCACACTTTTCGTAACGCCCAAGAGCGTTACGAAAAGTGTGATCATACTCCCTAAGTGCATAAAAGAAGTTTCACTTCAATAAATATTTAATGAAGCGAAAAGTTCCATTTCAATAAACGTTTACTGAAGTGAAACGTCTTTATTTGAACATTTTAACATTTCAGATATTGGCTGCTCTACCGAAACTGATAAAGCTCAACCCTCAAGTTGTGAAGGAGGTGTTCAACAAACTGCTCGGCGTACACAATCCACATAATGAGGAGTTGCCACGTGAGTCGTTCAACATCCTATTAATAATATTATTAATACGACAGTATGTCTGTCTGTTTTACTTTTACCTCTTACACTGTTACACTCTTAAGCTGCTGTCACGTTTTTTTATTAAATTCGGTATTAGAGATATTAATTGAGGAACCCATTAAAAATACATAATAGTTTTCATCCCGAAAATATGATTTAAAGTCTAAATAATGTGCGATTCCCGCACACTAAATAAATTTTAATACAAAACAGTTTTGGGTTAGATTTAGTTTAGATAAAATGTAATACAATTTGGTTAGACATGGGTGTTTATTTTATAATTTTAAAGTTAAGAAATAAATATACAAGAAGATTTAAATGTACTGAGATTGTATAATTTTCAGTTTCAGATACAATTTGTAAGTAGAATGAAATTACTATCATTTACTATCACTTCGTTTTTCTTTCCTAGTTAACACAAACAAGCATCAAATGAGTATTGATGCTCTTTTAAAACAGAACTTATTTTATTTTATATCTTCTAATGTGTGATTGACATAATAAAAGGGCTTGTTTAAAGGTGTCTACATACCGAAGCCGGTGCTGTGTAATTACGTCATTTGTATGTATAGGTACAGCCTAACAAATTAAATATTTCAGTAATAAACATGAAAAATCTGTATTACAGTTTCCCCTGAAGATCTATTAGTCGAGCTGCATCTTATAGACCCGAACAAAGCTGACCTGAAGTACATTATCAAAGCCACGGCCGTCTGCTTCGCTGAGAAGAGGATATACACACAGGACGTGAGTATACGCATAACGCCACCGTGGTCTAGTGGTATAGAGCGCGGCTCTTGACTCGGAGGTCGTGGGTTCGATTCCCGCGTTGGAAACATGTTATTTCCAAGTTTGGTTAGGACAATGCAGGCTGATCACCTGATTGTCTGACAAGTAAGATGATCCATGCGTCGGATGGGCATGTAAAAAGTCGGTCCTGCGCCTGATCTCTCGCCGGTCGTGTCGGTCTGCCGTCCCACTGGGTTATGAGAGTAAAGGAATAGAGAGTGCTCTTGTGTACTGCGCACACACTTGGGCACTATAAAAATACTCCTGCGTAGCTGGCCTGGTTTCAATGAAACCGGCCACCGTCACCGAAACCGGTGTGGGAGCTATTATTATTATTATTATACGCACAAGGGCGTAAACGTGTACGTCAAGCACACAAGTCACACATCTACGTCCTAATAAATAGGCACGAACACGAAAAAAGACGCCCACTGATATACTTGCAAAAATGTATGGATATGCAACACAAACACCTCGCATTCACGCGCACATATTCCGACAATCACATAGAACATGCACACAATTGAACGCGCTCAATACGCGTACACGACAAAAATACACAAATACTTAATGTTTAAAACATCATTATATTCAAAGGAATAAAGTCGCAATTTTGCATTTAAAACTGATTTCGGACCTACACGATTTGGCTGGGTTTTTTCAAATCAATGTTGCTCGCAATCTGTCTAGCTAGTCTTGACATAAGTCGACAAAATTATGTACGTCCGACATCAGCCCTTTTGATTTGTTACGAAACCGTTTTGAGACTTAATTGAATGAGAATGCCGCGTCCTGCTCCAACAACGTCATTTCTAGCTTGTTAGAGTAGGACGCGGCATTCTCGTACGATTGTTTGAGCCTCAAAACGGTTTCGTGGTACGGCCCCAGTATAATGATGTATAATAATTTGATGTATAATGTTGTAAGTACCCCCCCCCCCCCTAACTTAATATAATTTACAATATCATAATCAACCTTTCCCCCTTCAGGTACTCTCGGCAGTGCTGCAGCGGCTGGGTTCTGAGCCGGAGATCCCCGTTCTGATGATGCGGTCGGTGCTGCAGGCGCTCACCCTTCACCCCGCGTTGGCGGCGCTAGCGTTGAACGTGTTACAGCTGTTGGTTGATAAGGAGGTAGGAAGACTGAATACTGTTTCAGTAAAACTTGCTAGACATCTACATAGGATTTATTTTACGGTGTCTATATTCATGCGCACACGTGAGTACCCGCTTGCGAGTAGCTATCTTTGTTGTTTCAACGTTGAACTACTGTATAACAACTGTATTGGGAGACCATGTAGACCAGGTTCGTAATCTGCCTTTGAATAAATTATTCGGCTGACGTTTCGCAGTTGCAACAGTTTAAACCAACGATATCTAAATACTTAGATACGACGTGTGCCGTCAAAACTATAGCAATGTTTTTGCATGTGTGCGTTAGATAAATAGCGACGCGCGCCACACTAATGTGTGTGTGCGTGGTACGGTCAGCAAAAAAGGGTGGTCGTTATTTCACGTCACTAGTTACCAGGGACTGTAATGCCGGTATATTTTTTATACCGATATTGATTATCGGTACAAATATCGATAATATGGGAGCGAGCAACCAGTACAGGGCCTATAGCCGAAACTTTTTCGTTATCGCTTCGTTATAGAATCGCCGATCAAAATGTATGGAATTGACATAAGACGAGTCGAACGTCAACGTCATATTAACGAACGCTTATGTCAATTCCATACATTTTCATCTATTACGAAGCGTATACGATCATTTTGGCTATAGGCCCTGTACTTGGCTTTGGCTAAATATATATATATATATATATATTTATAACTTGATAGACTTCTTGCGTCCAGCCTCAAAAAATCCCATAGTAATATTGCGTCCACCGACTTACCGCGTCCGGTATACGGACGCAAGATTAATTTCACCTCTATTACATAGCTATAGGTATTGGGTATCTATGGTAAAAAAATCAGCGAGACGCAATTTCACCTCCAGAGTCTCTGGACGAGTATAATATAGTTCGCCAATCGTCCGATGGCGGCGCTGCGCCGCTGTATATTTTTTGGGTGTATATTTCCGTACATTTAGCCGATAATGTTGCGTCTACCCCCAAATATGATATGTTGCCACTTCGTGCAGTGCGTGTGGTTAAGAAACGAAAGAAATGCGACGTTGCCGCTCGGGCGCGTTTACCTTGCCGCGTGCGACCATGCATCGTTATTTCATTATGCTCGTGAACTTTGCGGACGCCGTAGTGACCTGTACGAACGGATGTGAGTTGTGACTAATTTTGCGTAGACTAAATTGTGATGAATATCGTGAATATATCATCCTACTGGAGTATCTAGTCACATTAAAGTTTACATAGCAGTAGTAGAACTCAATTACAAATTTTGCCGCAAAAAAATCTAGAATGAATAGATTATAGTGTACCTTCGACAAAATTTATGCTAGCTACAGGCTACAGCAGGTTTTTTTCTGTGTGATAATTTTATCGAAAATTAAAGTTTTTATTCAAAATTGTATAACCAAATATAAGTAGGTATTTAGTTACTTTGACGTTATTTATGAACAAGTCAGTATTCAAGCTACCAAATTAGAGCATTAGTTACCTTGACGTTTTTTTAGAACTAGGCGTTGACCATTTTATAATTTTACCCCCTTACTAATAAATGCTGTATAAGCTTTGAATAGCTATACAGTGTTTTGTCTTCTTCAATCCAATTAAAAATGTCACTTGTGTGACAGGAACAAAACACTGTATAAGCTTATACAACGTTTATTAGTAAGGGCCTTTTTGTTTAATTTAGCCCGAAAATTGTTCTAGAGGTCTAAGTGTCTAAACACACTATGCCGAAGCTACGCGGCGTAATTTCCGTGGCCAAAATTACGTTCCGAGGCATCCGTCTGATACGACAAACTATAAATTACGCGAAGAACCAAAATTACTCGGCAGAATTTCCGTTGCGGAACACGCGCGTCGAGTGAGTATTCAGTGTCTCGAGCGCTCAGATGTAAGGTGTGCGTTAACGCTTTGGAGTTAAGGTTGGATTTGCTATGTTCGGTTTTGATACTTTGCTTCTGCGCTAATATAAATTGACCCGTAATCGTTGAACATAAAAAAACGAACATAACGCCTCCCCCATTTCGAAAATCGGTTAAAATTGTAGGCTATGTGTTATTCTGATGTATAAGCTATAATCTATATTCTATATTATTGTATGGTTTTATTAAAATCCGTTCAGTAGTTTTTGCGTGAAAGAGTAACAAACATCCATACATACATACATACAAAATTCAGACCGCAACGCGACTAGGCGAGGCGAGGCGCGGCGTGGCATAAAGTATGGATTTGATAGATTTCAATTGCGCGAGGCGACGTGCCAATCTGTCAATTCAGTACAAATTTAGAAATGTATCTAAACGTGGCGTTGTGGTCTGAATCAACCCTTAGGGTCGATTCAGACCGCAACGCGACGCGTAGATGCATTTTTAAGGTATGGATTTGACAGATTTGCGTGACGTCTCACGCAATTGAAATCTATCAATTCAGTACAAATTTAGAAATGCATCTGCGCGTCGCGTTGCGGTCTGAAATGACCGTTAGGGTCAATAGGCTACTTGACCTAATTTTTTTCGTCATGCTAATCGCTTCTTAAGGGCCCGGGTTACCCTCGAAATTTTCATACATTCTTAATACCAAAATCATTTTGTCATGCGAAAATATTTAACATACTCGAGTTATTTTTCAGCTTAAGATAGTAATTACCTAGGGTCCTGAACAAATTTTTTTTACAAAATATTTAAATACTAAAAAAAAAATTTTGGTGTTTAAATATTTTTTAGTAAATTTACTACTGAATATTTAAACACCAAAAAATAGACAAAAACACTAAAAAATATATAAATAAATAGTAAATTTACTACAAAATATTTAAACTAAAAAATATTTTTTATTATTTAAATATTTTGTAGTAAATTTACTATTTATTTATATCTTTTTTAGTGTTTTTGTCTATTTTTTGGTGTTTAAATATTTAGTAGTAAATTTACTAAAAAATATTTAAACACAAAAAATTTTTTTTTAGTATTGAAATATTTTGTAAAAAAATTTGTTCAGGACCCTAGGTAATTACTATCTTAAGCTGAAAAATAACTCAAACATGTTAAATATTTTCGTATGAGAAAATGATTTTGGTATTAAGAATGTATGAAAATTTCGAGGGTAACCCGGGCCCTTAATCATTCATTGTCATTCATTGTGTGTCACAAAATAAACTAATATTTTAATATTTTACACAGTAGAAACCCATAAAAATGTTGATTGAAAAATATGCCTTTTAAATGGCGCCGAAAACACAGTCCGCCATGGTGTGACGTCATATGTTTTGTATTTTAGAGTCTCTATTATTGAACATTTTTTATGTGCTAAATGTACGAGTCTTAAAGCGCCCAAAAATTATAAAAGAATTAAATAAGAAATTAGAAATCATTTGTAATGTTGAAAACTTTTGGAGAAAAGTTTTGGCCATTTCATTTCCCGTCTACAATAAATGGAGATAATATAATATAATAAAACTGATGTTTTATTTGAATTATTCAAGAAAATATATTTTACAAATCTTTCTAGGCTTATTCTTATTATTTATGTACAAATAAACTTACCATAAACGAGCGCGATAAATAAAAGATATTAAATTACGAATGAGATGACGTCACATCCAAATCGGAAACCGCAAAAGCGTTTTAGTCAGTACGAATCATATTTTCATAAAATCATATTTTCAAATCGACTTTATTTATCAATCTTAAGCTTTTATTTGATGATAAGGGTGAAATATGGTTTCCTAGGCCAAGTTCTAATAGAAATATGCATTTGTTCAATGAAATTGAACATAGGTCAAGTAGCCTATTCAGACCGCAAGTCACAAGCACAACGCGACAAGGCGAGGCGAGGCGCGGCGTGGCATAAATTTGTATGGATTTGACAGATTGCAATTGCGTCATGCGTGAGACGTCTTGCGAATCTGTCAAATCCATATAAATTTAGAATGTAATATGCATCTACGTGTCGCATTGCGGTCTGAATTGACCCTTATGGTTGATTCAGACCGCAAGTCACAACGCGACAAGGCGAGGCGAGGCACGGCGTTGCAGTCTGAATCAACCCTGAGTATTAGTTACTTTGACGTTTTTTAGTACTAGACGTTGACAATAATTAGTACATACTTTTATTGTTTAATTTGGCCTGGAAATTAAGATTTTCATTCAGAATTGTTTTTACCAAATATAAAGTATTAGTAATTACTTTAACGTTATTTTAGTACTAGTCGTTTAAGACTATTACATACTTTTATTGTTTAATTTGGTCTGAAAATTAAAGTTTTCAGCCAGAATAGTTTGACCAAATAATAAGATCTTAGCACAGAAATAATCTTAAAATAATATGTCTGTGGGTCTTAGTTACATTTTTGAATAAATTTGTTTATTACATTATTTTTTAATTGTTTTCTTGAACGTGTTACGTAACATTAATTAATAATATACGGTAGAGTGTAAATCCTACTTCCTAGTTCCTACTAATCCTACTAATATTATAAATGCGAAAGTTTATATTATTTATGTTTGTTACTCTTTCACGCAAAAACTACTGAACTGATTCCGATGAAACTTGGTGAGTGGGTTCCACGGGATCGGGAATCGGGATTCGGGACTTACGCGGGTGAAACTGCGGGGCGCAGCAGTAATTCTTACTTTTTAGGGTTCCGTAGCCAAATGGCAAAAAACGGAACCCTTATAGATTCGTCATGTCTGTCAGTCTGTCTATCTGTTTGTCTGTCTGCTCCGTGTCCGTCCGTATGTCACGTCAAAGCCACTTTTCTCCGAAACCATAAGAGCTATAATATGTACTATTGAAACTTGGTAAGTAGATGTAGTCCGTGAACCGCATATACTTGAACTTGGCTTGACACGCTACCGCGTGTCTAGACTCTAGATATGTATGTTAAATGTTAATGTATATTACTATAAAAACTAATAACGAAAATTAGTTTTCTTAGCCATATAAATAAACAAAAGTGCAACCGCTAAGTAAATAATATAAACAGCATAATAATTATGTGGTATACGGCTCGCTCGCTACTGACTGCTCCGTCGGGTACGCACACTAACGAAAATGTCTATTAACAATTACAACTACAAATAAGAGCTACGCGCGCTCGTAGATTGCAAGAACTGTAGTACAATAGGTATTGACTTTTGTCAATACCTATTGTACTTTAAGGGTCTTTTGACCCTTATGAGATATTATGACAAGTGGCCTTCGCGCGGCGCCAGAGAGCTCAAAGTCGGCTGCTCGCGTGCGGTCCGTATGTTAATAATAATTATATAGGCACATAAACAGGTGGCATTTGTCAAGATCAAAGCAGAGTAACTTCTGTACTTATACTATTATCTATTCTGTGATAGTGATCAGACTTATCTAAGTAACTAGTTGACCCGGCAAACGTTGTTTTGCCATTTAAAGTATTTCTACTTCATCAGTTGATACAAAATCTTACCCCCTCTTTGTCCCCGAAGAGGGGTGGATTATTCTTTTGCATGGTCCGTATTCCGTAATAACCTATTGTTAGGTACCCATTAGGTACCTCAATTAAAATATAAACTTTGGTGATAATGCCAGTGGAAATAGTGGACGCCGTAAATCAGTAGGTATATTTGAGGACGCGCAATCAATATTAAGTACTCCAGGACGCAATAAGAGCATCAGTATTAATTAGCATATATAAAAAATATACGCTAGGACGTGAAAATGTACATGACGTACCAAGTATACCAGAATAAATGGAGTGTGAATATCCACAATTTCTTATTTTTTGTAAATATAAGATGCACAGGAATATGGCATGTGATAAAGAAGACAACATTCACAGAAACTTTGCCGGTAATGCCAGTGGAAATGGTGGACGCCGTAAGTCGGTGTCTTAGCATGGACGTAATAACTATTCCGGGATGTATATATATATATATATATATATATATATATATATATATATATATATATATATATATATATACAGTGTGAAATTTAAATGGTTGTTTTCCCGCAGTAAAATGATTCTATCTTAGTAGTACAATAGATTTGTAAAGTTTTTTTTGTTCAAATCAAAAAAAAAAATCGGTCGGGTCCATAGTAACTCGCGCCTATCGGCATAAAGTTTCCATAGTACGTCATACAAAATATTTTTTATTTTCAAAAAATAACATGCATGGTTCGATAGTACTACTATAGGTAAATTTCCCTCGATTACATAGATCCCATCATGGTCACAACTTTAATGAACGTGGTACCAAATTCGAGTTAAGCACTATAGAACAAAAAAAGAATTTTGAAAATCGAGCAACAAACGAGTGATCCAGTTTTAAGAGTCCGTATACGAAATTTGCCGATTTCGCTGATTTTACAGACGTGATTTAACAGTTAAAATACAGTATTTCTATAAGTTTTAATGCTAAACATGTAAGATCATTTCAATTATAATCTAATATTGGAGCTAGATTTTTTTTAAGTATTTTTAAATAATCCAACTCAAACCCGCGACAGTTTTATAATTTTTGCTGTAAAAGATTTAGGATATCACCTGTTTATTGATTGTATTGACGTCTTAACGGTATGAAAAAAATACAATGTACTGTTGAGAAAGTCGTCTATACAATGTTGGAATTACTTTTTACCACTTTAATATGAAATAGTTGAGTAAAAAAATATGTAACTCGGCAAAATTTTAGAGAAAATGGGCAAAAATTGCTGTTAATTTCGGCAACTTAGAGCTGTAATTCATAAAAAGAAAACGACAGAAATAATCTATAGATAAAATTCTATCCAATTCGATAAAAAAGAAAAAAAACCTTTGCAATTTCATATTCATCGGCAAAATTTCGTATACGGACTCTTAAGTAATCGGTTTCGTAACATTTCAAAAAAAGTACTCTTGTGAAAAGTGAAAAAAAAAATTGGTCTTTCAGCGCTGCTACTTTCACAGCGAACTCTTTACAAGAAACACGTACACATCCTAAAGTATTATCACTTAGTTTTGTTGTATATTTATTACGTGATTTTCAAGAAATTTAACGAATACGGTAACTTAAAACTTTACATAAATACGTAAATAAAATCGTTACAAAAATCACTACTCGTAACGTAACGGTATTCGGTTGCATGCTGAAATAACTTTCGAGTATGCTGACGGTACCTAAGTTTACCCGTTTTGATGTCCACTGTAAAATGATCCCTATTAGTATGAGCGTTGATACAACCGGGGGTCACAAGATATTGGTCATAGCCCATTGAACGTTAAAGCAAAATGTGTATCGAGAAAATATTGTCGTCCTTTTTTGACTTACAGTAATAGCATATACTACTTTCTCTTTCGTTCATTTTACGCTTTGCTAAAATTTTTCTCTTAAAATGGCCGACAATAAATTAAATAATTAATTAAATCATAGTACTAACGTGTGAAATGTTACACCTTTGGCTTTATTTGTGTTTCTGGTGTTATTATTACAATTTCGGAAGGCACACGACGGCATTCTGAAGCGAAATGTGGTGAAAAACAACGCAGTAAACAATAAATTGAGCATGTCTGACTGTCATCGCGTCCTAAGGCTCACTGGTCACAGATGAGTGAGCTCACTCATCTCGAGAGTGACACATTTTCGCGCTGACGATTGTATGGAATGCCTTTTCTAACGTTATAGTTCTTTGGTTTAAACTATTTATATCCAATCAACAAATTTTATACACAACACTAACATTTCTTGTGTCCTCAGGTGTGGACAAACAAAGTGGCATGGGAGGGCTGGGTGAAGGTGTGCGAGCGTCTTGGGGCGCGCGCCGCCGCCGCGCTGGCGATGCTGCCGCCGCCCGCGCGCGACATGCTGCCGCCGCACCTCAGAGCACAGGTACGTGTGATAACTGACAGAATATGTCGCAATGTGTGTTCCGAAATATAACCCAGTATACTGACCAGTGCTCGTGACGTCATGATTTCGACGCCATATTTAATCTATCATTTACCATTAATAAGACCTAAACATCCAAATATCGCCGTCCATTTCTACCAAGCGACCTTTAATTTGCACGTTGTTGTTGTTTGCCATAGTAAAAGCTTAATTTGGCATGGGATTAGATGACGTGATGTACACTACCAGCTATAAACTATTGTTACATACAAGGTGTTTCAAAATTAAGAGCGCTTACAGGCGAACGGCACTTGTCGACGGCACGCGCCGTCAGCAGCAGTCGACAAGTGCCGTTCGCCTGTAAGCGCTCTTAGTTATAATACTTTAGGGTGTGTATGAAGCCTGTTTATTTAATTAAGAATTCTATATATTATTGTAATGTTATTTCAGGAATATCCACCAGTGCCCCCGCCGGGCTCAACGCCGCACGAGCCGCTCCCGCCCGGCATGGACTGACTGTACATAGATGCTTGTAATTTAAATGTATTAATACAATAAATTATATTGAATACCTGATGTGTTTGTTTCTAGATGAGGGGTGACCTAAATTATATAGATACTATAGTCTGTGCGCCTGAAGAGAGTAATTAATAAAGTAGCTTAGGCTATGTTCACTAAGCGCTCTTACAGACGAACGGCACGCGTCGTCGACAGTTGACGTGCCGTTGACGTGCCGTCGACGCGTGCCGTTGACATGCCGTCGACGCGTGCCGTTCGTCTGTAAGAAGCCTATATTAATTTTGCTGATTGTCTTTTTGTCACGTATATACTATACATTATACAAGCAGAGATTATAATGTGTTGTGATGATTTTTATTTTTTGTACCTAGTACGAAATATATAAATTTAATTTTTAAAACTTATATTAATTATCAGTAGTTTTTAGTTTACGCAAAATGCAAAATGTTTTTAGCTGTTTAGGCGCATAGGAATGAATATTTTTCGCTTGTAGACATTAACAAGTCAAGAGATTGTAACATTTTGTGTTAGGAGAGATTGCCTTCATGATGTTTTCCACAGTGCACGGTGTATCTGAAAACAAACAAAATCGCTGTAAGTTTATAATAGGGTTAAGTATATCACAATATCATCAGACAAGTGACAAATCTACTTTATTAGATGAAGTATGTATGACACGTTAGTTTTAGTCGTGATCTGTCGAATGGTCTTGAGTCTCTTGACCGAACTGCACCAATTAATATAAGATCTTCGTAACTCGTAAGTTCTTATTAACTATCTGTATCCATTCATATATCTATCTGCCTATGAGTCAATTTTCATAATAGTACATATTATACATTATAATATTATTATACTCTTTACACACCTAACGGAACCCAGTCAGTGTCGTTGTATCCGAACTCCTTCCTAATTTCTGATATAGCGTCGTGTATAGCAAACGCCACCACCACTGACAGCACTAGGGCTGGTTCTCCAGTCGCTGAAATACGAAGAAAGTATTATTATGATGCAGCACCATTGTCTTTAGAAGTTTGTTAGATCGTAAGAGAAGCTTTTTAAAAAATGTCTTACATTGAGTTAAAGGCGGTTAACCGAAAACTAATGTTATTATAAGCTTCGTTCTATCTAGTCAGATTCTACCTAGAAATGTAGAATTTCTTATTCGTAAAACCATAGAGTAATTGGTCCATGGTAAAACTGTTGTTTGTCACTGATTCTGCTATGCTCTTATTATAAGCAGTTTTGATTAGCCATGGCCCTGCATGATATAACTAAGCGTAAACAAATTGCAAACCTTTCGACCGTAACACTCCAACATTCGCAGCCTCGTTTCTTCTAAAATAGACCCTGAAGTCCACTGGAATATCATTGGCTCCAGGTGGTTTGTAGGTCCAAGTGTTGTTGGTGAGGAGCTTCCCTGAGGGGTCGTAGACCAGGCGCTCGCTGGTCCATAGTCCAAGACCCATGATGAAGGCGCCTTCGATCTGAAATTGGATTGGAGGTGTTAAGGCACTTCTTAAAGAGCAATCTTTTGTATAATACGCGGATATAAGTTGCATTGCAACGATAGGCTATTCAAGGAGGGATTTCAAAACCATTCAGAATTAAAGAGAAAATTTCAGATTTAAGAGAAGCCATTGCGGGTTATGCCTTGCCAGGAATGCGTCTTGTTCTCTAAATTCATCATCCAAAGTACGATATTAATAGTTGGCTTTGCAGGCTATTTAATTATAATCAGTGTGCTGTTTAAAAGAATATGTTTTTTTTCCAAATCTACTTTCAAATTCTAGTCGCTTTGTGTCCTGTCGCTTTCAACACCTTTAGTAACTGCCATACCATCGTCATAAGTTACCTGGCCAACGTCCAGCGCTGGGCTCATGCTCCTCCCTGTGTCCTGGACCAGGTCGACCCTCAGCAACTGAGTAGTCCCCTCTAGCGCATGTAGCTCAACCTCAGCGACGCACGCGCCGTATATAGAGTAGCCGACCAGGTTGTCTAGTGGTGACGTCATAGCGTTCACTTGCAGGTTGATGCCTGATAATGACGTTAGTGTTAAAAACGTTGGTATAATGGAAGCTTAAGTAATGTTTGATAAATCGTGCCTATATAACCAACTAGGCAACTATATAAACTACAATTGAAAATTCTACTATCAGAGAAATCGATTCATTAGCAGTTGTGATTTGGTCGTGCCTTGCGGCTTGCCCTATTACGACAACGTTAGTCGTATTCTGGGTTTGAAAACCTGACCAATATTTTTAGGATCGCCATGTGTCTTATATGGATCAATTGGATGAATTTCTCTGATTGTAGTATAAATTTTTAATTTAGGTTCTTCAGTTGTGAGCAAGTTAAACCTAAATATATTTGACCTACATCTGACATGTAGGATACATATACCTTTGTCGTACGCTTTTTTGATTACATCAATCCATTTCGGTTCGTATAATTCCGCTTTGACTGGTTCTAGTCTCTCTAGCAGTTCCTTGCAAGCCTTCACCGTTGCGAAAGCAACTGATTCACTCGTAATACTGCCGTTACTTGCCATAGCATTGGGGGAAGTAAAACTATCAGAACCTCTCACAGTTATCATCTCAAGAGGTACCTTCAAAATGTAAGCACACACTTGGGCCACTTTGGTGTTGATTCCTTGTCCCATTTCTATCCCACCGTGGGACATCAGGATTGTCCCATCAGCGTGATACACAGATATGGTGACAGCAAAGTTCCCTGAATACGAAATCGGGAAGGACATGAGGGACATTTTCAACGATCTCTTCACCCAAGCGTTTTCGGAATTGAATTTCTCGATTTGTGCCTTCCTCTCATCGAATTTAGAGTCAATTTTCAATGTATCAATGATGTCTTTTATGGCGTTATTCTCCGGAGCTATATTTGATATTCTTACGTCTATGGAATCTTTTTTAGTTGCGTGCGCTATTCTTTCCATTATGTGTTCTACTATTGCGGTAGCTTCAGTTGTTCCTGAAATTAATAACATGACATTTGTAAGGGCCTATTTCACCACTTCCTGATAAGTGACGAATAGTCTATCCACCAACTAACTTAACAATATGGAGAATCTGTCAAAAAAGTTGTGAATAGCCTATTCGAAACTTTATCTGCAGAAAGTGGTTTTTATCTTCTTTAGACATATTTCATTAACTATTCCTACTTCTACTAGTGCTTCTCTTTTAGTTCTTACTTTACCTATGACTTAATTATTATTCTTACCTGGTGCGCGACACCACGTGTTACTAGCTTTATCAGTCAGCACACTATAGCCTTTGATAGTCCATCGTTTGCTGGAGTAGAGGTTGGTCATGACACCAGCTATATCCCGACCTGCTGTGTCATTGTAGGAGCATCCACAGTCAGAGTAGTATACCACTTCTAAATACTGGATAGCTCCTACGTCGTTGACTCCAACCTTTAGGAATTTAAGACTAATGTTACCTAATATCTTTATCCTTATATTTTTACTTGGTTACGGCAAAGCCGAAAGGAACGGTAATCATTTTGGCAGTCTTTCGCCCTCGTAAAGTTAACAACTGATTTCAACAAATTAGCTGCCAGTCAATAGAATAGTAATGGCTATAAGTACTTCTTTTTTCGAAATTGTTTACTTTATTAAGTAGGTACTTCTTTTTTCGAAATTGTTTACTTTATGTGTTGTTGAGTTATATTTTTCAAACCTATTTGGCAGAAAAATGTTCTAAATTACCTCAAACTCAGTATAACAGGCCTGCCTCTTCCCCACAATCTCCATGTTGTCAGACAGGGACAGCACGAGAGCTGCATCTCGCTTCAGAGTATACGCCGCGACTGCACACGCGCACGCTATCTGCGCGGACCGCGACGCTTTGCCGCCGTAGCCACCGCCGACGCGGGGGACTTCTACTTCTAAACTGCAAGGGAAGAATTACATAATTATATTTATTTTGCGATTAATTTAATACTGTGATGTGTTTGATAAATAGTGTGTAACATATTATAAAGCTATCATTCAGATTTATGGAAGAAAAAAGATAAGAGACTTGCCCAGCACTTACCCAGGAGTCCAACGTCTAGTAACAATAATTAATAAATAGTCATTGTACATAATATAAAGACAAAAGCAAATAGACGGTACGTCATAATCGTCACCTCTCTAACTTTGCTCAATCAAAAAATATATTATGATTGATGATAGGCAAACTCCAGGAAATCCTCTAACACACTTATTGGGCAAAGGACGATGTCAAAAGTTTGGTCACACTGGTTTTATGGAACCGAACCATCCCAAACCATTCCTTTTAAAGATTGGCTTTCCAAACCATAACCACTTACCGATGAAGCGGCAGCCCAGTCGCATGCGCAGCCGCAACATGGACCAAGTCCATCCACTGCGTAGCTGATCTCAGCTTCAAGCCACGTGCTGTATGCGTGGCCATGCAGCTCTGAGTCTCCATGGTGTAATGGTATTGGTCACCAACGGAGAAGGTGCCTTTGATGACATGGGTGATATCGGTACCCCGATCTGTGGCTTTCACGTTCGCGTCTTCGCGTAACTGAAAGGTTTTACCAGCAATCTTTACATTCAGGTTTCATATCGCTGCTTAGCTATACCTACCTACGGAATAGCTGCGTCCTATATATTTATATTGCTTGACTAGCTGTCCCGGTGAACTTCGTGTCACTTTATACCTTCCCTGCACTTCTACGAATATTATAAGACTAAAATCAGCCCAGTCCGTTCAGCCGTTTTCGAGTTTTAGCGCGACTAACACATTTGAAAATCCATTTTTATATATAAGAAAAAGAAGAAGATTTAATCTTTCTTTTGGAAGAGAGAATATATTATGGGAGCGCTATATTAATCTGATTTTATTTTGTTAACACCACTTTCCCTCTAATTACCAAGTGTTAACTTAAATTCAACTACACACTTTTACCTCAAGTTCTGATTAATTGAAATTGACATAGTCTTACCCGTTTTTCCTTATCTGGGGCATTCAGCGCCGATTTTACGTCTAGCACTGGTTTCTTGTCGGATTTCTTGTATTTAACTTTCACCAGACCAGCCGCTTTCAGGGCGAGCTTATGGGTCACTGCTGCTATCACGCCAACTGGTTGACCGTAATACGATATGGTCTTGGAAGCGAGAATCTCTTCATTATACTCCTGCCATGGCACATCTTTAGGGGTGAAATTGTTCGCTCCAGGAATGTCTTTTGCCGTCAAAAATGCGACTACTCCTGATAGTTTCTAAAAATGTAAAAATTGAATGATTAATTTTTGTGAACTGTTGTCTGAAGAGTAATGAAAGCTTTAAGAGAGAGAGAGAGAGAGAGCATCTTTAACAGAGATGATCCAAAATGAATAAGATTGGGTAGGTCAAGGCACGACGTATTTTTTCGTAACTATTGAGACAAACCAACGCTTCTGACGCATCGAAGTGGCAAAGAGAAGAATTAAAGCTATAGCAGAGTTGGTCAAAAATAAACAAGCCTGGGTAAGTTCAGTTCATGTATTCTTTGGTAACTATTTCTTGTGAGACGTACCATCGCTTCTGATGTGTCCAAGTCTACGATCTCCCCCAAGCAGATGGTGGATGTGACGAAAGCCAGGTGAACTTGTCTCGGCGATGACACACGATCGCAGGCGTAGTTAGCTTCTCCTGAACACTACATGAAAGTATGTAACAAGGATAAGTGCTTCCGAGATTTCGTAGCTAACTTTCAATTTATTTAGGATTAAGTACAGTCAGAAAAATTGATTCATGGGCAGATTGCGAACCTACGTAATTTATTCAGGTTGTGTCAGGTCCAGTCTCTAATTATTATAGAAACAATAACGTAAGTTCGCAATTTTTCTGACGGTACTTTTAACTGACAATGTTATGGCTTAAAAGACACGTACCAAATCAAACCTTCTATGAACATTCTAATCAGATACTGTGATATAGCCAAAACAAAGCGCGTTAAATTTTGCAACAATACTTAGTTTTATCAATCAATCAATAACCAAAATGAGCTGTCATAGAATCGGTAAAATGATAAAAAAGAGAACTTAACATCACGTACGAGAAATCAACAGCAAATAGTTTTTCGTTTACTATTCAATCAAACAAGGTTTTTTTTGCTTACGAAACTCTTTTGGTTTCTTATAGTGCCTATAGGTACCTTTTTATGTTCCTGGAGTAAAATTCAAACTGGTTACCTGAGCTAGAGCCTCCAATTTCGGCACTGGTTGGTTGAGAGGCCATACAGACTTGTCAGTATCGTATACCTGTGTGCCTCTTGATATCTCTCTTACTATGTCTTCTCCACCTGATCTGTAGCGGGGGTTGACTGTTGGACTCAATGAGAGAATCGCCTGAAAATTGTGGAAGTATTTTTTTATTCTAGTAAGTATGATCTGTTTTGGTTTCTGCTTTCTATCAATTCCAACTAGATTTTGATAGCTCCCTTTACATCATATTTTTAGAGGTTCATTTGATTTCGCAAAGTCTATACATGGTGTAGCATAAAAAATTAATAATACTTTATGGTGTGTAATGTAACCCTTGTACGGAGTTCACCGTGACAATAAAATAAATAGTTCCCACACCGGTTTCGGTGACGGTGGCCGGTTTCATTGAAACCAGGCCAGCTACGCAGGAGTAATTTTTATAGTGCCCAAGTGTGTGCGCAGTACACAAGAGCACTCTCTATTCCTTTACTCTCATAACCCAGTGGGACGGCAGACCGACACGACCGGCGAGAGATCAGGCGCAGGACCGACTTTTTACATGCCCATCCGACGCATGGATCATCTTACTTGTCAGACAATCAGGTGATCAGCCTGCATTGTCCTAACCAAACTTGGAAATAACATGTTTCCAACGCGGGAATCGAACCCACGACCTCCGAGTCAAGAGCCGCGCTCTGTACCACTAGACCACGGAGGCGTTACCGTGACAATAGCAGCGTTGAAAGAATTGTTTTCGACTTCTGTGTTTTTATGAGAAGTTTTCCAACTTGCGTAAAAAAAGGTTTACTTTATTTACCTTATAAAACAAGCCTAAAGCAATAGACTTTCTGCAGGCAGGTGATTGCTCCGGTGGTCGATCGTCTGGTTTCAATTCTTCTATTAACTTCTTTAGAGCTATCTGTAGTGTCTCATCAGAAAAGAGCTTCTTCCCTTTCAGAATGTTCTCCGTCTCTTTCGCACGGATGAAGTGCTCGTTAATGGAACCAAATACCAAAATGGTGGATGAAATCTCCTTTTTCGAATTCAGAACGAAGTGGAAACCCGCGTTGACTATGGCGTGCGCGTTTTGTGCTCTTGGCATTATCTGAAATGTTGTTATTGCTTTTTAATTAAATATCATTAAAAACAAAAATATCATCATCATCACCATCATGATCACCATGATCATTATCTTCATCATCATCGACTACGTCAACATCCTCATCGTAATATGTATGCAGTAAATCATAAATGCCACCAAGTACAGATAGATATGTAATACACATAAATTCTTACCTTGTATGTCCTTATGAGGTGGTTCATTGACAATGGGGGTAGTTTCACATTCACTATAAGCTTGTTTTTAATATCTGTCTTGGGGAAATCTCGCATTTTCACTTCAGCAAACTTTAGGGTGCTGTCAACTAAAGCATAACATTAATGATAATGAAGAATAATTTAATTATTGGTAAGACTTGTTTTTAAGCTAGTTAAAGTAACTTAACTTACCTATCGTCACAGTAGCTTCGACAGTTGCAAATAGTACGAAAATATCTGACTGAAACTCTTGGTGTGAATTCTTCAGTGCCAAATTACCTCCAATGGTGCCGATCTAAAGGAGAAAAATTATAAAGAAAATGAAATATTATTATTATTTTAATACTTTAAACATCACAATCTCTCAGTTCTTGTGTACTAAAACTATTTCCTATAGGTATTTTAGAAAAGTCACTAAACAGATAAAGACAACACCAGCTGTATGCCGTTGTTTGGTTTTGTTGTTATATTGTAGTCTGTAATATGGTCATAAAATATTTGCTGCTCAAGCCTTCATCATTAACTTCTTTTACGAAACATTGTATTCCAAACACGACTAAAATAAAAGCAGTTAAACTTACATTCCTCACAGGCACCGTAGCAACTAACTCCAGGTGCTTATAGAACTGCTCCAAGTAGTTAAAGTCGTAATTCTTCTCCCTGATCTTCTGGAAGGTGGCCATCACCTCGCTGATGGTCATCCCGGCTCCCAACACCAGGTTCTCGTCGGTATACGTGTCTCGCAATGTTGTCACTGATGATATGTCAATGTTCACTCGTGCCTCGGTCTTGTAGGGGTATACTCCTGGAATTATGTTTAACTTTTTGAGTTTCGGAATGAACGGGGAGATAGACGTGACGTTGGCTTTCTTAGCAAGAGTTGGTGGTTAAACTAAAGAAAGAGTCCTTGCTAACGTAGAGACGTCGCTAAAGTAGCGTAGTCGCGTTGAGAGTATTCCCTCAAGGCCGGTAACGCACCTGCAGCTCTTCTGATGTTGCGAGTGTCCGTGACCGACGGTAGTTGCTTTCCATTAGGTGAACCGTTTGCTCGTTTGCCACCTTATTTTATAAAAAAAGTAGATAATGCGATCGCCATCATCATTGTAATGGTTTAAGACATGTAGAGTCAAAGTCATGTCTCTTCACGTTTGTAATCGCGTGTATTGATTTATTTGATCCACCATGGTGCAATGTATACGCCGCATCAAACATGGTTTTAATTCTCTCTTAATTTGTATGATGTATTTCATTGCCAATGGTCTACCCCGTCTAGTGTCTACCATCTATTAAACCTACCTTTTCCCGTGTTGCCGGCAATAAATCTGTAACTATCCGTTCCTTCCCTGGACAGTATCTGTAAAGAATCAGAAAATGTTCTTATACGGCTTCAACAATAGCCTTACCAAAGATAAAAACATTGGTCTCTCTTCATTTTACCAGCGATAGACCAAACAATAATGTAGGCGTATACAACATGACTGGTGAGACAGTACTTAAGGAGAGTACTCAGTACTCGATTCTCATTATAATTATGTAATAAAATTAGGTACTTAATTTTTTTCCGAATTTCCCAAAAATAAATGAATCATGGATACTAAGTAAATTACGCGGCTAGGCAAGTAGGCATACTATGCGGCCGGTGCAGAGGCATGCGCTACCAAAGAAACACCAAACAACTACCCTTCCCGCACACGGTGTCCATGCGTTGGGCAAATAATTATTTAACTTTGAGCTACATTTACTCAGTGATCAATTGATATTATTTTTTTATATTTTTTTTTCAACTAATATAATAGCCAAATATCACGTCCTCGAGTATTGAACATGTCTCACCAGTCACGCAGTATAATGTGTAATAAATTCATATTCAAATTTTAAATTTAGATGACTTCAGTATGGAGATACTATAAGAGACATAAAAGGCGATATAGGAAGGCTTTTGTTGCGGATAAAATCACACTTCCCGCGCGACAGACGGATTTTGGCGCAACGATAGTTGCGGGCGTTATCTAGTATAGTATGATAATAAATAATTGTATTTTAAAAAGATAAAACCGACTTCAAAATTGTACGTAATTGAGAATTAAAACTTCCTATCTCCAAAACTACTGAACCGGTTTTGATGAAACTTGCACTATTCCCTAATTCCCAAGTTGAACAATACCTAGTACTTACAATAAAAAAAGAATCACTTAAATCGGACTTGTAGTTCTGGAGATATGCGCGAACAAACATAAAAATATACATACATACATACATACAATATATAATATACACTTTTGAAATTTGGCACATATTTTGTTCAGAAGCTGTTATAGATTAACATATACAAAAACTGGGCAGTTCTGGAAATATTACATACATACGCGTCGAATTGATAACGTCCTTTTTTTGAAGTCAGTAAGTAAGTAAGTAAGTAATTCTTTATTTCCAAGAAAAAAATACTATAGGTCGGTTAAAAATACTATAGGTGGTTACTATAATAGCTTATAAACTGTACATTATGATAATAAGTTTAAAACATACCTTATACACATCCTGGACAGTATACGCTTTATACCATCTACTGGCACTGAGGTGTAGAGACAGTAGACATTCACTAGTATTGTCTATAACACACCAGTCGTCTTCTTCTTTATCTTTCATCTTCTTTAAGCATTTCATTTTGTGTAAGTCTTCTACATCCTGAAACAGAAAAAAAAGCGTAGCTTTATAAACTTCTTCTAAAATGTTAAACCTTTGTCATATTTTGTGTTCGTTAGTAACATTATAGTAATCAATTAATTAGTTCGATAGTTATTATCTACACTACTATTATAAAGAGGAAAGATTTGATTTTTTGTTTGTTTGTTTGTTTGTTTGTTTGTTTGTTTGTTTGTTTGAGTCGAATAGGCTCCGAAACTACTGGACCGATTTGAAAAATTCTTTTGCTATTGGATTCCTACATTATTTCTGCTGAACATAGGCTACATTTTATTTTGGAAAAAAGTAGGGTTCCGTAAGATATTTGAGTTTTTCGGACGCAAGGTGTAAAAAATCAGCTAGAAAAGTTACTTATTTTGCGTACGCTGCCTAAACTATAAAAGATAGAACCATAAAATGTTCTAAGTAATTGTAGATCTTATAAATATCTACAAAAAAGTCCGCGACACACTATACCTATCTATGTCGAGTGAGGCACAATAACCATTTATTTATTTAAAAATCCTGAATTTTTTTTGGACTTTATTTAAACGGATATATTTTACTCACGCTATTAATCCTTATCAAAATAAATTATTTTATCACTAAGTACAGTTTATGTAGATAATATTTGGTCTTTGAATGATTAAAATTGGACGTTTGGTTTTGAAATTATGGCGAAATTAAAATATTACGATAGTGGGCGTCACCAAAGCGCGTGCGGCAGGAAGACTATAATATTCTGTTGTAGAAATGAAAATTCTGTACATAAAAGATATGAAATGACACCCGAAATTACACCTTTGTCACTACATCGCTATAGAAGCCAAAAATGTGGTTAGTTTTTTGTCTGTCTGTCTGTCTGTCACTCTTTCTGTCTGTCTGTATGTTTCTTCCAGCATCACAGGAAAAATACTGATCCGATTTGAATGTGGTTTTCGCAGATATATTTATCTTCTTCCAACTTAACATTTGGTGTATAAATTTTTTCCCCCCACCCCTCTAAGGGGACAAAAGAGGGGGTCAGATTTTGTATCAAACTTTTTTCTTTAACACGAAAACTACTGATCCGATTTGCATACGGTTTTCACAGATTTGCATACGGTTTTCACAGATATAATATTATATTTGTCTTCTTCCAACTCAACATCTGGTGTATAAAAATCCTCCCCACCCCTCCCCTCTCAACCCTTTCTGGGGACCAAAGAGGGGTCAGATTTTGTATACAACTTTTTTCTTTAGCGGACTTACTTCATATTAGGTATTAACTGTGTTTTTCAACTTAACATCTGGTGTATGACCTTCCCCCCACACCCTCTTAGGGGACAAAAGAGGGGGTAAAACATGTATCAACTGATGATGTAGAAAATATACTTTAAATGGCAAAACAACGTTTGCCGGGACAGCTAGTGCTCTATAACGGTACGGAACCCCTCCTGCACGAGTCCGACTCCGACTCCGATTATTATTTTCTTTATAAACTTTATTTTTATACAAAATCAACATTGATTGCGGTAAAACATTACAATATACGCCTTTTGTTGTTTAAGATTAAAAACAGGTAAGCTAAACTGAATTCTAATTTCAAAATATTGTAATCAATAGATATATGAGATGAGATAAGTACCTAAACACTCTGCTGTAAAACCTGATATTTTTATGTAAACAGGAAAACAGCAAAATTATACATGCGAACGTATAGTGCCTCAAGGCCGTCACAGACTTAGCTATAATATATATTAATATACCGTACTAAACACACTGAGACCAGAAATATATATTATAGCTGAGTGTGTGTCACGCGAAAATTGTATAGAAAATATATAGTAATATGCCTAGCTATAAACATATAAAATATATATATTGTAGCTAAGTCTGTGACGGCCTTTATCCAATATCCATGTCACATAAATTATTTTTACAGATAGTACTATCACAGGTACTATTATAGTGGACGTAGGTTTTCGTTTAGTTAGACGTATAAGATTTATAAATATAACACGTTTATTGACGGATTGTGACTGTTCAATTTAAACCACAATAAAATATTATCGTTTACCTACTACACAAAAATAGATGATATTCTAATACAGCATTTCCCAACCTGTGGTCCTCGGACCCTTGGGGGTCCGCGAGCATATTATGTATGGGGGTCCGCGGTGTCATCTCTGGACCATACATAATCGGAATTTTTAGCTGTTTTTTTTATAAAAGGGGGTCCGTGAAAACTGTGCCTGATTTGATTGTGAAAAATGGTTGAGAAATACTGTTCTAATAGATAACGGATCAGCCGATGTCATTGACCCTGGTAAGGGCACGTACGCCGGACAAACTTGATCCGCGACTTCTATTTGTGATCCTCACAATAACAAAATCATTAACTGCTTTGCACATACCTTATTTATCATCAATCATCATCATTATCATAGTCATTGTTAATCGTTATCATCGAATGGGTTTAACTTGTGATAGTTGTGATCACTACTTTAGACTAGAAATCCTAGAAGACTCTTTGGTGGTTGCTAGTCTTCGGCCCACTTGCGCCAATCTGAGTTAAACATCATGTCATATCTGTCACTCACCAAGTCAGTGATAGAGATGACATGATGTTTAACTCAGAGTTAACTTTAACCCAGATTGGCGCAAGTGGGCCTAAGACAGGAGTTTTTTTACAACGTTTTTAGTATACCTACTATACTAGAGAAAATAGAAGTCTAACAGATCGCCTATCTAAATCGAACCTAGATAATAGCTCAAACGATATAGTAAAGATAATATTAGGTATAGTGTTAATTATACAGACATAAAATAACTATACCGACGCTGATTAGATTATGCATATTGTGTTCTGATTATACATACAAAACATTCCGTAATAATAATTAAGTCGGTGATTAACTATGTGTTCAATTAGATAAGTATGCAGTATGCAGCACAAGATTAGTGTCTGATAGGTTAGTTCATCATCATCATATCAGCCTATATTCTGCTGGACATAGGCCTCTCTCAATGAACGCCAAGATGACCGATCTCCTGCTACTCGCATCATACTGATAGGATCAGTTTATAAAAATTATTATTATTGCTGACCTTGCATACTATCATTAACTATCGTAATTATTTCCTTTAACTGTGTGAAATAGAATTCGGAATCGCTGAGGCAATAATATGACCGGAGGTAGGGGCTAGGGTGCATGAGTTTACTACAGCGCGGCGCCACAAAAACATCGTCGGCAACGCATACTACAGCTCTTCTATATTATGTTGCGACTTGCGAGTGTCCATGGGCGACGCTAGTTGCTTTCCATCGGGTGACCCTTTTGCTCATTTGCCTCCTTATAAAAAAAACGTCATCTCTGTATATCCGACCTTCAGCTCTTTTGTCGTCTTATAGCGTATTATAATCTGATCCTCACCTGTATAGCTGACCCGACGTCCACGGCGAAGGATTTGAAAGCGTCGAGGATGGGTCTGTAGCCGGTGCAGCGGCACATGTTACCACCAAACGCCCGTTCCACCTGACGCTCTGTCAGCTTGTCTTTTGAACCCTCGTATAGGCTGAGGATGGAAAGACTTAGTGGTTAAGACAAGAAGTATGAGAATGACTCATCTTGGTCTGTTTTGTAAACGAATATCCATATCCATATAAACTTAGATAACATATTTTTATTGTACGCTTTGGCATTAGATGGCATTAGATTATTTGTAGCCAGCCACCTGCACTGCTGCCGCATGCGGCATACGAAGCTATAATAAGTTTTGTGGGAATAAGATAGCAAAGCCTTAAAGGAAGTTATTCTGACCGAGCTCAGTCTGAAGATCCTCCTTTCCTTCTTCGAGATGCGCGGTCAGGCCACGTCGATTTCAAGAACTTTAATAGCGCGATACAATTGTGCGCAGCTTGGCCCGCTACAGGCCAACCTTGTTTAACACGTTGGCTGCCATGAGCATCACTGTGGGATCATGCATTTTCTTCTATGTGTGGCTATGAGCATCGCCGTTGGGACCAAAAGACCATTGTGTATTGTGTGGAGCATGGAAGCAATTACTGAATGTATATTATGGTGGGCAGCCAACATGCTCCCACGCTTTTTGAACAGTGGGGTCTGGGGAAGAACACTTTTGTGACCGATCCTGTTGAGGAGGGTTGGTATCTTTCTTGCCACTTTACCGTTGTTCCCTGCCTTATTTTTCTCTTCACATATGCAGCCAACGTGTTAAGCACCTAGCTATCATTTACCTGTGCATACTCATCACCCATCCCGGAGTACAGTAACCACACTGGGTTCCGTTGAACTCGGCCAGACGTTTCTGGATGTCGTGGTGACTGGTACCGACACCCTCGACGGTGGTGATCTCCCATTGGTGACAGGATAACACGTGGACTAAGCACTGAAAGTGACTATTGGTGTGAAATGAATTCGTTGTGGTTCCAACGGGGCTGGGCATTTAAGGACGACCTTTGTCTTAAGCACTTTAATATTAAATATACCTTTTGAAATATGAAAGTATCCATACTATACATATATGATACTATACTATATACTATAAATGCGAAAGTGTGTATGTCTGTATTCTGTTACCTCTTCACGCCCAAACAGCTGAAGCGATTTTTCTCAAATTTGCTATGGAGCTACTTTGAATCCCAGGATAGGACAACGATTCTTTTCATCCGTGAAAAATGTACGGTTCCCGCGCAATAAACGAATTTTGGCGCAACGGGGTTGCAGGCGTCATCTAGTATAATCATAAAGTACCTAAAGAGCTTAAAGAGCTGCTATAAGAGCTTGTGGTAGGAAGAACACAACAATTAACAATAATTAAGATCCAAAACATCCATGCATCCGTGAATCGCAGGTGGTTTTTGTGGGTAGAGTTGGCGCTTCTCGCCGACCAGTTCCACATAGTACATACCCCCGGGGTGCTTTAGCTTAACTGAGGCATATCCCCAATCTGGGATACGCATAGAGCGTTTCCCTTGCGTCACAAAAAAAGGGAGAATACAATACCCAAAGAGTTGCACGTTCGGTCTATAAACTTAGTATTTGGAGCACCAGGCCGGGAGCTAAAACTTTCCTGACTCACTCGTCATTTACGTCAAAGAAGATGTAACGTTAAGTGTACCTATCTTCTATGACTTACCTAAGTAATCTTATAAAAAAGCTTAAGGAACACGTATTTGTGGCTAGGCAGATTTAAAACTTATAGGAAATACAAAGCCAGTAACCACTGGCAAGCAATATAACCATATTGCTTAATAAGTCCAAAGGTTCCAAATTGATCGTGTTGATCACTATCTTAGACCAATTAGTTTGCTCTTTGCTGGTTTTATTCCATATAATATATCATTATATTTTAGTTCTTATGTATGTAGCTGTAAACAAGACAGTAAAAACTTCAAAGTTTTAAAAGAGTTTTAAAAATAACTTCCATGTTTTTTGTCTCAAAAAGCATAACATAAGATGAGACGTTCAACGTATTTTGTAAATATCTTAATGCTTCGTTGAACACAAAATGATAGTAAATAAGTACATAACACATTAGAAGTAAATAGCTGCCGGTGACCAATTTAAAGTAAATTGTTTAAGATCAAACTAATAGGCAAAATCTCTTTTGCTATAGCTATCTATATATCTATTTGTTTATATTGAAATTGAATGTTTAATTGGTTTTAGCAATTTGGTTAATTTTAGTCTTAAAGTATTATTCTTGGAAGTCCAGGGAAGGTTTGTACGGTTTCTACGGTGAGTGAAACGATATTTTACGGTTCATCTATATAGTTTTTCATAATTTGCATATAATTTGTAGGTAAGTATGTATAATAAGTAATAACTATACCTGTGGAACCTTTCCCAAGTCCAAACTCACCGAATTAACAGCCACCACTCTTCTCTCCTTCGTGTTGGGGTGTACCTGGGACACCGTCACCGTGCAGGCTCCGCAGCCCCCCTCGTGACACATCGCCTTGGTACCGTGGAGACCAGCATAGTTCCTGATGTAGTCGTTGAGAGACGTGGTGGAGGAGACTTCGGTACCAGCTGGAACGTCATTTTGGAACTTGAGTTTTTTTGTGTGAAAAAAAACAAAGGCCGGTAAAGCACCTGCCACCTTGCCACCTTGCCACCTATTCTGATGTTGCGAGTGTCCATGGGCGACGGTAGTTGCTTACCTGTTTGCTCATGTGCCCCCTTATTTTACTAAAAAAAAACAGATCAGTGACCCTTAATGGTCTGTCTTTGCTTTGCTTTAGCATGTGCCTCGGGTTCCTGGAGATAATATCAAAGGGTTTTCGTGGTTGGATACCGCTGTCCATCCGCGACACAGGAGATAGGTACAGTGGTGGGGATGTGTGGTGGGCCTTGAATCTTGATGCCATTAAAAAAAATAATGGCCTAGTATCTATCTTGTGATCTATCTCTATTTATTGCCTCTTCACGTGTCAACCACAATACAGATTTTGATTTACGTAGTAACTATAGGTCTACCAGAATCTGATGGCAAAAAGTGGCAAAAAGTGAGAAATTAAATTGACTCTAGCAATACCGGGGTAATTGGAATAAAACATTTTGATTCTTTTTTTTCTAAATAGCGGCTGCTTCTGTGTGTTAAACATGCAATTAATATAAAAATTGATCCAATGTTAAAGGATATTTTTTTAAATCTGCTGTCAAAAATTGCCATCAGATTCTGATTTCTGGTAGACGGTAGACCAACTTTATATTACTTTATATGTGATTTTGAGAAAATTACGTATGCATTTGCACAAGTCAATCCTTCATAGATAATATGAAATTATTGCATGTTTTTGAACTTAAAATTATAATCTGACAAACACTATCACAATTATTTATTAATTTACTTACATAAAATTATATTAAGTATAACAATTTATTTCAAATAACTAATTTATAGTCATTAACGAATACCTGTTATAAATTAACAGGTATTCGTGACTATTAACTTACATTAAAACTACAGCATTCCAATTCGAATTATTTAAAAATAATATAAAAAAATACTTACACAGTGTATGTCTCTTCCCGTTTATAGTGAAACTTATTTTATCCATGTTTTAAAAATTGGCAGCCAATAAACAAAAAAACACTTATTTTCGATATTTAAAAACACTGCCACTTTATAAAAAAATCTGTCACTTAAAAAAATCGTGAACTGTTTCCGATAAAAAAAGTAGAGTTCTCACACTTTTTCTTCTACATCGCTTCTTTTTTTACATTACGTACTTTCGTTTATAGATTTAAAAATAAACTTAAACGAAATAAAAGTTAACTTAAAAACGAGTTATCAGATCAGCGGCTGTAAGTGCACTAAACTAAATATCGAGTATCAAGACGGTAGAATTCAAGTACTGATAAAACAATATTATCTACCGCGTAATGTGTGAATGCAAAGAATTACTTCCTGTTTAATTAGGGAATATGTACTTGTATTTGGAGGGCTTCGTGAAGTCTTGTATTGACACAGGAATGGGGTTATAATACTTATAATTGGGCATGGTTAGGTATCTATCTATATAAACATGGGTATATCTCTTAGATGCGATTTAACTAAGTCATATTTTTTCATAAAAAAAATTGACATCATAAATAATTATAATTAGTAGGTAAGTACATAACAAAAAATAAAATTATATTATAGTCACGTATTTTTAACGTAGAGAACTAGAGGCACGAGATATACTTCGTTAGTAGAGTTCTTCTTTCATAATTCCGAATATCGAAACCGTATCCGCATCCGTATCAGTATGAATCGTATTCGAATAGTAAACCTAGCCCGCCGAGAAGTATCTAAGTCGTAGCAAACTCGCTTGGACCTATATTTTGGTAGAAAGGAATATAGAGTCAAACAATCGTATTGGTTTGGTCTCAATTTCACCGACGCAGTTGTAAATCGAGTATTGTTATCGTCCAAAGTAAATTGATTATGAAATCAATCTGACCGTGAAATATTATTATTCAATAATAATATTGATTCGAATTCCGACGACAGTAGGTACAAACAACGACACAGCTTATATGGGGGCTATGGGGCTATAATTATTATGCTGATCTCTAGTTTCTCCGAGCGATTCTTAAGTTGTGTGTGGCATGACAATGTGTTTAGGGTCAGTTCATACACACACGAAAAGAATTAATGTAACAAGTTACAACTCGGCGATGCTCAAACTGCAAACAAATTATCGAACTTGGTTCGGTAATAATAATAATAGTGTCCGGCGAACCACCCTATATAAAAATAAAGACGACAAGCGGCATCACTTGTTTTGACATTTCAATTTTCATCACAACGGCAATTTTCATCACAACCTCGTTATGCACGTATCCGTATCCATAGGCCATATGGCCTATGGATACGGATACGTGCATAACGAGAGACTATTTCGGATAAGGATACGATAATCCGTATCCTTATCCGAAATAGTCTTGTTTCTGTGTGACTGACCCTTAATTTAATACTCTAAACAATAGAACTTTGAAAGTGCTCCAGATAACTCGCGGTCACTGACGTAAGAGATTTGGTTACCTTGGTACACCATCATCAGCAGTCTGCAGGCTGTTATAAATAATCGAAAGTATGTTTTTGACCACTCGCTAAAACCGGAAAACGAATATAATTATTATCTCCAATCGGCAATCTCCATACTTAACCCATCAACTTCCAAGCGGCCACCGGGTGCCGCTAGCCGCATATTCGCATAACAATTGAATATCTATTGTGTCTGTGATTCCCACGATCGAGGTACCTACTACAATCCTCAATGCCGAGAAATAATAGTGTAAAATATGCCGATAAAATGTACGATTCCCGCGTGATAAACGAAATTCAACAACGAACTTGTAGGCATCGTCTAGAAATTAAAATGAAAAAGAATTTTTAAAATATATTTTTTTATCAAGGTATCGAAAACTTGAATCTTTGCAGCTTTGGTTTCATAAGGGTCCTTAATTTTTAATATGACTAGGAAAGCTTATGTAACACGACATCTTTATAATTTAAGTAGTACTTAAATATTCATCTGTAACTTAGGCACCTTCTTCAATCTGTGCCATGATTAATTACCATGATTGTTACTATGATTGCGTAGCTGTAGGTCTTCTGTAGGTATACGGTGTAGTGTGTACACAACCGACGTTTCACGTTGATAATGCCGTATCACGTATGGACAATTAGACGAACTAGATGATGTAAACTTTTGTATCACTTTGCTCTAAATAATATAAACCTTCCCTGACTAACAAAATTTCATTTTTATTTATATTATAGATAGACAGGCATTCACGAACATGTTGGTCGAGATCGCCTGTGTTTGTTCAACATGGACCAACGTGCTGCTCTTTATACGCTTTTTTCCAACTTACTTAGCTCATTGTTCTTTTACCTTTCCTAATGACCAATAATTTAGTATGACATCCGTTGTTTACACATACCGATAACATATTAAGTATCGCGCCAACACTTAGGTCACTATTTGAGAGTTCCACGAATTGTATTTCGAATTTGTTTGTAAATTAGACCCTATACATATACAATTAGGGTTTAAAATAAAGACAACTTATGAATTTAAAAGTGACGATTAGACGAAGCACTTAAAAGACAGGGCCGGATTTTAAAATGTAATCTTCAGGTAACATGCTTTAATATTATATTTTTAAACATTAGTTAATAATAATTTATGATTTGTATCTTTAAATAAATATTTAAACTAAGGTAAACCCAGCCAATAGTTGATCAAGTTTTTTAACTAACATTTACTGGACATAATCGCATCGGATATCGTATGAAAGCCGCGTATGAAGTTTCTCTGATATGTGGTACCAAACCTAAAATAATAAAATTATTATTCAGGGTGTACTAAAACAAAGTGATAATACTATGAGCCTTTAGCCTTTAGGGAGTGTATGTATAATTCAGGTTGTTACTAATATATATTCTGTGATTTATTAATCATGAAAGTAGCAGCGCTTAAAACTTGAAAGTTTTTTTTAAATATTATTGTTAGCATGGGTAAATTCATGTCGTTGGAGCATATTTCTGATAGAAAAATAAAAGTAACATTTTCAGCGCTGCTAATTTCACAGTTAACTCTACATAAAGACACATACACATTACATTCCCTAAAAAATTATCGCCTATTTATACACAGGGTGTAAGTAGTAAGTACTAATAATTACTAAGTGATAATACTTTAGGGTATGTATGCGTTCCTCGTAGAGAGTTCACTGTGAAAGTTGCAGCGCTAAAAGACCAATTTTTTTTTTACTTCTGTACGGGAAAACTCGTGACGCTGGGGTGTTTGCCCATTATTATTATTATTATTATTATTATAAGCAGCCTACAGTGTCCCACTGCTGGGCAAAGGCCTCCCCTCTTTTTTTCCAAAGTTCGCGATCCTGTGATGTTGCTGGCCACTCTTTATCGAACGCATCCAGTTCGTCGCGCCACCTTTTCTTGGGTCGGCCTCTGTTACGCCGACCAGTCGGTAGCCACTCCGAAACCAGACGCGCCCATCTCTCCGGGTGCATACGGGAGACGTGCCCCGCCCAGCTCCACTTCAGGCTAGCCGCCTTTTTAACCCCCGACCAAAAAGAGGGGTGTTATAAGTTTGACGTGTCTGTCTGTCTGTCTGTCTGTCTGTCTGTCTGTCTGTCTGTGGCATCGTAGCATCCAAACGGGTGGACCGATTTTGATCTAGTTTTTTTTTGTTTGAAAGCTGACATGACGGTGAGTGTTCTTAGCTATAGTTCATCATCATCAGCCTGCTCATTGCTGAAATATCACGGTATATCTGGTTCGTGATAGGACGATTAGCAACTTGCAGTCGTTTGATGGGTTTTATATTTTGCATCCTGGTTCGAGACACTAATAAATATATACACATTATTGGAAAGTTGACCTGGTGGTGCAGCATCACCTGGTAATCAATAGGATACCCAACTCCTCACCAACTTAGAGCAGAGGTTTCGTGTTTGGGCTCATTTTAATTGCGACAACCAGTAAGACGTAGATAAACAGTAAATATTTGCATAATCCAGGTGATGCTGCAGCAGCAGCATCACCTGGATTCTATAGGAGCCAAGCTCCGTATGAACCTAAAGTGGAGGTTTCATGTTTGGGCTCATATTGATGGCCTCATCCAAGAGGACATATTTTATAGATGGTATTCATTGGGATATGATCCAGTTGATAGGAATTATTCTGCACAAGTTTAAAAAGCATAAAATAAAATTAAATTAAGAAATTTAAAAAAACCCCCGCCAAAACTTTAAAAAGTAATGAAATAACATTTCCTGACTTTAAGTTTAAATCATTCCTAAGAGTAAAGTAATATTTTAGTCCATAATTGTTGTCAAGGTGTGTCGGGGGACCGCTAATGTAGATGTTTGATTTCACATAACAATATAAATTAAGGGTCTGTTCACAGCGACCCGAATCGAGAGAATCAGCGACTATTATGGCGATACAAAATGCAAAAGTCGCTGTTGTGGTAGTTTACTTAGCGGTCCCCCGACACACCTTGACAACAATTATGGACTAAAATATTACTTTACTCTTAGAAATGATTTAAACTTAAAGTCAGGAAATGTTATTTCATTACTTTTTAAAGTTTTGGCGGGGGTTTTTTTTAATTTCTTAATTTAATTTTATTGCCTACATCAGTGTTTGCCCATACAATATACAAAAGTGAAAAAAGAAATTGGTCTTTCACGCTGCTACTTTCGCAGTACTCTCTACAAAGAACACATACACACTACACACCATAAAGTACTATCACCTTTGTTACAACCTGTATAAGTGATTTATAGCTTAAGCTACACCCTGTATGATAATATTTTTGTTTGCATACGTTCATCCTTTACGTCATCTTTATTTTTACTACCACATGCTGCCCGGAACTTCGTAGCCCGTAGGTTAAAATTTATTACCTATAACATCATATTGTAATAAACGTACAAGCCGAGAATTTGCGTTAATTAAGGAAAACATTATCAATTCAATGTGGTACTGTTTTGCCGGCTATTGTTGAAATAATTTGTACCTAACTATAACTTGGTATCTAAATATATAAAACTCAAATGTGACTGACATGGTGATCTATCAATGCACGGCCCAAACGACTTGTACGGATCGAGCTGAAATTTGGCATGCAGGTAGATGTTTTCACGTAAGTATCCGCTAAGAAAGGATTTTGATCAATTCCACCCCCAAGGGGTTAAAATAGGGGATGAAAATTTGTATATTATATAAATACTTCTTAACGCGAGAGAAGCCGCGGGCAATAGCTCGTAATGTATAAGAAGAGTTTTGAAGTTTTTTTTTGTTTAAAAATGTCTACAGCTAAGCCAGTCTTTTTTTAAATTATGTATGATTATGAAGTATCTACTGGTATATTCTATACAATTTTTTCTGGTACTAGCGCTAGTCCCTAAGGCCCACTTGCGCAGATCTGGGCTAAAGTTAACCCCGGGTTAAATAGTGTTTTATTTCTTACATCCATACTTCCATACTAATCCATACTAATATTATAAATGCGAAAGTGTGTCTGTCTGTCTGTTACCTCTTCACGCTCAAACCGCTGAACAGATTTTGCTGAAATTTGGCATGGAGATAGTTTGAGACCCGGGAAAGGACATAGGATACTTCTTATCCCGAAAAAATGTACGGTTCCCACGCGATAAATAAATTTTGACGCAACGGAGTTGCGGGCGTCATCTATAGTTCTTTATAATATATTTAACGAAAGAGATAACGTTTAATCCGGGGTTAACCTTGCGCAAGTGGGCCTAAGAGATATAAAATATTTTTACAAATAACTCTGAGTCCGTCCTGTCCTCATAGCTCAATAAAATGTAAGTGATTTTTTTCATACCTTATAATACTTATACTAACTTACTGAAATCTACCAATGTGGTCAGGTATAAATCCTACAGGGATTTGGTAGAAATTTGTATAGGTGTGGTGTTGTAAAGGTACGTTATACGTATTACTATATTGAAAGAATCTACCAAGATACTTTCATTAAGATCTTAAAAGCATAATAATATAATACTTAATTTTTGGTAATAGAAAAAAAATATTTTCATGACGTACTTTGCTTTTGAAATAAGTGTGTAACTTATTGCAAATATAGCAAGAATAAAATTAATAATAAGGTGCCTAATTGAAATTGCTCGAATGATCGACTGTAAATGGTGGTGTCACCAAAATTTCGCCCCTGAAACTTTACCTAATTGATTGATAAAAAGGTATATTGCCTATTTAGATTATTAAATATAAATAGACGACCCGCGCCGCTCCGCCCCCGTAAATATTATGGAATTTCGCGGAAACCGTATATTGACATGGTCTCTGTACTAAGTATATGTATAACATAATATAATATAATGCCAAATATGAAATAACGTAAAAATAGCTCCAGTAGTTCGTGATGTTAGCTCTCATTCATCGCTTCCAAAGCTCTCATTCTTTGACAGCAATATCTAAGTGTTGGATAGAAATAAACTATCCAACACGTAAGTATAGTTAGTTGGTAGAAAAATATACTAAATGGCAACACAGTCTGGAGTTTG
Source organism: Plebejus argus (assembly GCA_905404155.3). Taxonomy (NCBI): domain Eukaryota; kingdom Metazoa; phylum Arthropoda; class Insecta; order Lepidoptera; family Lycaenidae; genus Plebejus; species Plebejus argus. Next base: position 11,689,413 of record FR989943.1, read on the forward strand.
GGATTCCTTCACATTAGCTATACGTACGTATACGATTTGTGCTCCATATTTCAAGGCAATACTCTACAAGTCCACAGTCTACACCGCTCTTACTGGAAGGAAGTTTTGTTAAATCTATTTTTAATTTAGTTAGTAACTACAAAGTTAAATTTCTGTAACCTAAGTAGTGCGAAAAGGTGTTGAAAATGGTGCAGTTTTGCAAAAATTCTAATTTATGGATGTACCTTATATCTGTTACAACACTTGTAAGTATTTTTCAATAAGAGCATTTTGTGAAACAATAGGATTATATTAATACTCTTGAGCAGTTATTTCACGCCAGTTGTCTGTAAGACCGTGATGGCATGCAATTTATATTTTAAAGGATAAATTGCTTGTGATTTGGCTTGCATTTTTTGATGTTTGGGAAAACTATTATTTATTAAATAAATAAATAAATATTAATTATTTGACCCCATACGACATTACACTACAAGTTTACATAACCGATTTATAATGCTAACATTAAAATATTACTATTTTTATGGATATTTTGGCTATAATAATAATAATAAGTTTCATCTACATCGGTTCAGTCGTTTAAGGCGACGATTAAGACTATATTTTTATTTTTGCAGGTTATATTTTCGGCCCTATCAATTCTGGCGTATCTACTGATGATGGAGTACGTATCCGCAGCGGATGTTCTTATGTCTCCGAAGGTGGTACACACCGGCAAGCCCTTTGCTTCAGTCTTCATGATCTTCACAGCTTTGAAGGCATTTTTCTCGATTTTATCGATAATTGGGATAAAAAAGGTATTTATTGACTAGTTCTAGGGTTATTCATATTAATATTAGATATAAATTCAAAAGTGTGTCTGCCAATCATGATTGTGTGTCACATCGGATTGTGTGTCACAGACATGCAATGTCTGTAACACACAATCCGATTTTCAGGAACTGCACACAGGCGATGCCTTCAGGTGATCCTTGTGCCTAACTGAAACTTATATTCCGGTTATCTAAACACGCGGTAGCGTGTTAAGCCAAGTTCCAGCATAACAGAATGGCAAGCAGCACCGTGTGTAATATATAAAATATTCGAAAGTGTTTTCTGTCCCTTTACCTGTCTGTCTGTTTTTTCTTCATGTACAAACCACTGCTCTTTGATATGGGGATACTTTGAGTCCCGGAAAAGGACATAGGATTTTATCCCGGAAAAACGAATTTTGGCGCAACAAAGTTGCGGGCGTCATCTAGTATTATAATATTATGAATTTCAGTCCCAACCCGTGCTGATCGCTATGTACCTGGGTTATGGAGCCTTCATGGTGATCACCATATTCGTGATGGGGCTGCTGCTTCTTCTCTGGCTGTTTTGGGCTGATGCTGTCGCCGCGGTCGTGTTCGATGGTAACTTAATAATTAAACTTGACAAAAAATAAATATATATATCCACAGCCGGACATATTTTAATCTCCTCCTTTTTGGAAGTCGGTTAAAAATAAACATTAAAATATTACTTAGTAGGTAGTAGCTGTTATAATGGTTTCACACACTGGCAAAAATGCATTGTTATAACTTATTTTATTTGCCACTGAGCCCAGTCTCTATCTTTGTAGAATTTGTGTTGAGTCCTTTAAAATACTCATCATTGTCCAAAATCTTTACTCACACTTTATTTTTATTTATATTTTGTTAACCCATTTCGATGATTCATCATTTTCATACTAAGAACCACAATAATAATAATTATCACTACATAGTATAAAACAAAGTCGCTTTCTCTGTCCCTATGTCCCTTTGTATGCTTAAATCTTTGAAACTACGCAACGGATTTTAATGCGGTTTTTTTAATAGATAGAGTGATTCAAGAGGAAGGTTTATATGTATAATAACATCCATTAAATAGTGGAGAAGTACTGTTATTTTTGAGGTTTCTAATGTGATGTCGTAAATAATTACATTTTTTCCGCTTACATTGCAAACGCAGGCTGAACCCTACGAGTTTTATCAAAATAATGTACTAAGTATTGTACACATTGAAAAGGTCTACAGAAAAGTCCGTGATGGTATATGTCTATCTCTTATGGATAACCCACAATAACTTTTTTTGTCATTTACTTTTTAGGACTAATAATGGCTAATTTTCGAAGCGATTTTAACCAATACAGCATTAATCCTTAACCAATTAAATACCTTGAATACATTGTTCATTTAATATAGATCTATATGGCCCTTTACACCGTATGATTTAAGTGAATATTTTCGAAGATATTAGCGTTTGCGGCGGTACCGGCCGGCCGCCCGGTGCGGCAAGAGCGTGCCTATAAATAGCGCGTCTGAGGCTGCGGTTTTCCCTATAGCACTTTGAATTTAGCAGCGATCGGACACGTTTATTATAAAAACGTGCTTTTCAGCGCGACAACGTAGGTATCAGTAATTATAAGTAAGTTACGATAAATAATTGTATGATAGTAGTTTTAAATATAAATTATATTCTATTCTAAGGTTAATTTTTAAATCGCACTTATAGTAGTTATAAATACCTACATAAGGTGAGATAAGATTAGATTAAATAAAACCATAATTTATGGATTGCAATTTATCAAAACTACTGAATCGATTTTAATCATGTAGGCTATATATTTTATATGCGAAACCGGAGCAGGCCGCTATGATTTTAAGTATATACAACGTTCACAGTTTTTCTGTAGTGTATTTAGTATCAGCATTGCACCCGTGCGAAGCCGGGGCGGGTCGCTAGTTATTAATATAGGCTTTTGCCACAAAACTATTATTTGCAGTTTGTATTTTTAGTATTTTTAACCGACTTCCAAAAAGGAGGAGGTTATATGTGGTTGGCGGTTGACGGCCTCTGTGGCTCAGTGGATAGCACGTTGGTAGCTTAAGCCGGAGGTCGCGGGTTCGAGTCCCGCCGACGGAACAAAAAGTTTTCAAAGTTCCTGGGTCATGGATGTTTATTAAATATATTTATCATATAATAAAAATCTTAAATATATGTATAGTATAAAAGTATTAAATATATTTCCGTTGTCTGGTACCTGTAACACAAGTCCTTCAGGTACTTAGCATGGGGCCAGACTGACGTGGTGTGAAGCGTCCATAGATATTATTATTATTATATGTTCGGCTGTGGATATTTTTTTTAAAGACAATGCTTTGCTTTCCGATCTAGTAATATTATGTAAGACTATGTTAAATTTACATCTTTTTTAGGGCTCTACGTGTATTCTCTGGTCAAGATGCACGATGGATATGAAAGCATCTTGAGGGGCAAGTGCTCTGACAACATGGAACACAATCTACTGCAAGAAGAAGAAGTCCCGGCATAGTAGCCATTAAGCTACATGTACACGATAGACACGAAGTTTGGCAAGCAACACTGCACAATAGTTGTTTGTCAAACATGTGCGAGACTCGCTTTATCTCACCTATCTCACCTATGTTGTTATAAAATAAGAGTACTTGACAATTGTATGGTTTCTGAGAGTCTTTGACAGATGCTTAAATGTTTTTAATGGCTTTTTTGAGCGCCTAAAGTATAGTAGGTACGTCAACTAATAAAACATAAAAGTTTTAACCAAAATCTTGTGAAAAATCTACAGAAATCGTACAGACGTCAAGTATAATATTATGATTTACTATTTTAAATATTGTTAAAAAGAGATAAACAATATTATTAGCATGTAGTTTTCTTATTTTAAGATCGAGACTCGCGATATGCATATAATGATATGCATATAAAAAATGCTAATTGAAGATATTTAAGGTAAACTAATAGTATCCATGATTGCCATCATTCACTGCGAAGCTGTCTTTATTAGAATGCACAATCAACGTCAATCATGGCAAACAATGACAGGTTCGTAATCGCTTGTATTAGTATTCCATCAGCCAATATGGAGAATCTATATTATATATAATTGTTATTTAGCTTTTAAGAAGGAATCTACTTCAAGTAGATTAGTTTTGCTTAAAATATTATGTACTTAATATTAAATATTTGCCTCTATGCAATAATGATACTCTGAATAGTCGCAGTAGATATATAATATTGAAACGTTGCCATATTAGGTTTTAATCCAAAAAAACTTAAATTGTAATATATTTTTCACCTACTTCATAAGATAAAACAAATACTAGAGACCAAAAATGTAACCAAATTACATTGATCAGTAAGAATTTTTTATTTTTGATACTTTACTTTAAATATATTTTAAGGTTTATGCTACTTTTACAGTAACAATAAATTTTATCGTTATTTTTTTTTTAATTTTGAAATAAAAGAAAACTAATTACAATTGACTTTATTCATTTCTATAACCATTTCACAATAATATACATAATATTCACTATATTAATATAAACATTCCTGGATAACAATATCAATAATAATATCACCGTCAGCTTTAACCATAATTTGTCTGAGGTAATAAGGTTCAACATTTATGATAAAAATGTATAAAATATTATTAAATATTCGACAACTTAACTATGAATTGCTTAAATACAACAAAATATTTTAAATGCTATAAGTTGAGATCATTTTATCTTAAATTATTACGTTTAAAAAAATTATTGTTAAAAATAATAATAAATAAATAAATAATAAATAAACGTTTATTCTGCCACCGTTAAATGTTACACATATGACAATATAGGTGTATATACAGAACTGATATCAACAAGAATAAAATTAAAATTAACCTATTTTACATATTCTACAGCTAGTTCATACAGAAAACTATCAAAGGTAAACAAAAAAGAATAGAAAAGAAAAAAAATCTTGAACGCAAAACGTTCTAGTCTAGTCTAGAGTATTGAATAATTATTGCATATATATACAAAAAAAATATTTTAATGTAATAAGTTGAGATCAATTTATTTTTACAAATGTTTAAAAGTTGAGATCATATTATTTTAAAAATTAAAATATATTATTGTTTTTGAAAAATATTAATATTATTATAGTATTCTAGACCACAAAACGCTCTACTTGACTCTAGCCCATCATAGCCAGACGAGTCGCGTTAAATATTATTGGAGAGCAAGCAAATCTCACCAAGAAATGTATTTATATTGGCCAAGCCGCTTGCCAGCGTCTGCTAGCGCCGATACAAGCTTATTTGCTGGGCATAAATAATATCTAAAATGAAAAATATTTTTAACAATATCTAGACTTCTTCTCTAGTATTAAGGAGCTTGTAGAAGCTGTGGCTGAGTAGAATGGCATAAATGTTGAGACCTGAAAGTTAAAAAAATCATTTAAGATAATTTAAATAAGAATGGCAATAAATAATAATAATTATAATTATGTTTTTTGACCCTATGCAGTCTCACGCTGAGCAAAGGCAGGTGAATTTTCCATTCATCTCGTTCTAACGCCACCGTGGGCCAACCTTAATTATTTTTTTCTAAGTGTAAACTAATTTGAATAATGTACCTAATACACGTTCTTTATTGTGTTTGTAGTGGACAAACACAATAATAAACGTTATTATTATTATTATTAGGTATCGGCCAACGTGATGATGATATTGGTGACAATACACTCACCGATATAGAAGAGCTCCATGCAGATGGTGCCGGCGCCGTAGTGGGGCGCGTTGAGGAAGAACGTGAACATGGACAGCAGGAAGAACACCAACCACATCACGAAGTACGCCTTGATGATGCCCGCGCGCTCCTAGCGGTGGTGATGATGATGAACAATAGGAAAAAACTCTACATGCAGCGCTGTTACAACTGATGACACGCAGCTGATTGTAAAACGTAAAATTAAAACGTTTTAAAATGAGCTTGTGCAGCTTGTGAAGCCAACGACTTTTATTGACAAATAATATTAGCATTATGATTATGACTTACAGATATTAAAAATCTAATACTAATTATTATACCCAGGCCATTATCAAAAATCAGCTGTGTCAGTGTCGTGACCTTCAACGTATTTTTTTTTCAAATTGAAACTTACTGAAATAACCCCATATATGAAAAACACGTCGAAGAAGAATTTAGTGAGGAACATGAGGACGAGGATGATGGACATGGCGTACAGCCCCGTCATCTCCGCCTCCAGGCTGGGGTCGTGGGTCTCCTTGGCCTCCTCCTCGAACGGCTCCAGGGTGCACGCCACCACGATCATGATCACGAACAGCACGAATGAGAGGAACTGGAAAATCAACATAAAACGGCACATTAATTCGCTCATACTTCTATTTTTAACCATAGAATTATAACCTTCATACGATCGTCAGCGCGAAAATGTGTCACCCTCGAAATGAGTGAGCTCACTCATCTGTGATCACGTTCATTGGATCGCGTTTAAAAATTAAATAAGGCGTCTTCCGGACAGACGCGGGCAGCGGGGGCGGTGGCGGCGCGCGGCGGTCAGTTGGATGACTTGAGAGTTCTAGGAACGACACAGACACACGCGGTGGCGGTGGCAGTACAAACAACTGACCGCCGCCGCCACCGCCACCGCTGCCCGCGTATGTCTGGGAGACGCCTTATTTAATTTAAAATACAATTTTAACATAATTAGGAGAAAAACTTGAATCATTTTTCAAGACTTTCTCCCATTTATGTTAAAATTGTTGATTAAATTAAATAATTACATTAATTAGAATCACAATATATTTAAAATTCCGATTAGGTATAATAATAATTATTATAATTGGATTTTTTGTAAATGTAGAGCAGACTCTACTAATTATTGCAGTCATTTTCTTTGTTCAATAATCTGTTAAAATAATAACGACTAAACATATTATTATAATGCTGCTATATAAATATATTATTTCTAGATAACCACATAAATTAGGGGGCAAACGAGCAAGCGGGTCGCCCATGGACACTCGCATCATCAAAAAGTTGCAGGTGCGTTTGTCGGCCTTTTAAAAATATTTTAAGACAGTAGCTTATAATAATAATAATATGTGATTATATCTAAGCTGACCCTTTAGCCAAGATGTTTTCTTTATCGCTTTTTATAGAATCGCCGATCAAAACGTATGGAATTTACTAAACGAGTCGAACGTCAACGTCATATTAACGAACGATTATGTCAATTCTATAACTACATTTTGATTGAGAAATCTATAAAGAAGCGATAAAGAAGAGGTTTTACTAAATGGCCATGTTTTTGTAACGAATACTATTATACCGCATTGATGCATCCCATGACGATGTTGCCTGTCTTGAGGTCCAGCACGAAGCAGCATGTCTGTAGCTCTGGTAGACCCATGGTGACCTGGAAATCAGGTTAGGTATACTGTAGCTCATTGTGGATAACCTTATTCGATGAATCTTGAAAGATTAGGAAGGGTAAATCTTTACCCTCTTACTAATAAAAACTTTTTACATTCTTAATTCAACGTGTGAATAGTTAAACAGAAGTTTTTAAGTTACAGTACACGTTACACAGAGTCTATACAGAGAAATTAGTATGGAAATGACAGCATCGTTATACATGTCATATGTCAAAAAATGACTATTGGTAGAAAAAATCTTATGCACCCTCTACACACGCTGTGTAACTTTTTATTAGTAAGAGGGTTAGTCTGAAAGCCAGTGGCGTAACCATAGGGCTGGCAAAATGACACGGGCCCCCGACCACAGAATAGATATATAGATAGTACAAGTACCCAAAAGGGCCCCAGCCCAAGCGGGCGTGAGGTCAGAAAATATGTTTTATACATTGATTAATTAACGTTTTCATTATTAACGCGACGATTTTTACTGATAGGGCCCCATCAATTTGCGACGGGCCCCAGATTGTATAGTTCCACCACTGCTGAAAGCTATAACTAAAATTCTATATTATTATAATATAGTAAACTAATCTATATTTGCTAAAGTGTTTGTTGCTTCTTCAGGCGTTTAATTAAGTTATATTTTATGTAAACGCCTTATCAACTTTGAGAGCAAAGACTCATATCGCATCTATACTTCCATACTAATATTATAAATTCGAAATGCGTCTGTCTGTCTGTCTGTCACGCTCTTCACGAATCACGAGAACCGATTTTTCGAAAATTTGGTATGGAGATACTATAGAGTCCCGGGAAAGGACATAATAGGATACTTTTTATCCTATAACAGCTGTTAAGACTAAAAAAGTTGGAATAAAAAAAATACTGTTGTCGAATAACATAATGATAAGATTAAGTTATCTTCTATACATATTATAAAACAAAGTCGCATTTTTCCCCTCATGTCCCTTTGTTCCCTTTAATCTTTAAAACTACGCAACGGATTTTGATGATTCTTTCAGAGTTAGATAGCTCATTTATCGAGGAAGGCTATATTTAATCACGTTAATAGGAGCGAAGAAATAGAGGAAAATGTGGAAAAAACGGGCAAAATTATTTGAAAGGGCTAACTGGAACGCGCTAATCTCAGGAACTATGGGTCCGATTTTAAAACTTCTTTCAGTGTTAGATAGCCCATTTATTGAGGAAGGCTATAGACTATATTTTATCACGCTACTAAAGACTAATAGGAGAATGTGGAAAAAACGGGGGAAATTATTTGAAAGGACTTATCTCGCGAACTGCTGGAGCAATTTTTGTTATTTGGCACAGATAAGAAGTACTTAGACCACGTAGACTGTAGAGGATCATAGGCTATCGATTTTAATAATTTTTTCAGTGGCTATACAGCGTGAAATTTTATTGGTTGTTTTCCCGCAGTAAAATGATTCTATCTTAGTAGTACAATAGATTTGTGAAGTTTTTTTTTTGTTCAAATCATAAAAAAAATTCGGCCTGGTCCATAGCCGCTCGCGCCTATCGGCATAAAGTTGCCATAGTACGTTATACCAAATATTTTGTATTTTCAAAAAATAACTTGCATGATTCGATAATACTACTAGTAGGTAAATCGTCCTGCTGCGAGAAAACAACCACTAAAATTTCACGTTGTATATTTTATACCCGTGCGACGCCGGGGCGGGTCGCTAGTCTCTTATAACTTATAAGTGTTGTGTCTAGCTTTTAATGAAAAAATTAGTCACGATTCACGAACAAATAATGATGATTACAAAATACAAAATATATTAAATTCCTCGGTTTAGTAGAATATAACATTCTTCTTTACCAATATAATATTATTACTTGTATTACTTATAATACATTCTTCATAATATATTATAAAGTACTTACTTCGTCTATTCACGCACAAAATTCCTCTCAATGGGATGAAGAAGCTACGCAAACTGGAAAATGTGACTGAAAACACCGAGATAATACCAAGGATGACATACCGTACAGAAATTTTACTAGTTTAGTACCTATATTTTCAGTTATTCAGACATTGCTTGTTTTAGTTAAAATACACTTAATTAAACTTTAAGTTTTCATAAAAATATGTATACTAAATCGTGTAAACATTTTGTACAAAAGCAATATTTTTTGTATGTTTTAATTTAAAATCTTCCTGTTTTAGTACATATTTTTAAATTATTCAAAAGGTTTTTTACTTAGCTCGTGCAATTGTTTTTCATATTATTTATCTTATTAATAGCTGTCCCGGTGACTTTCGTGTCACTTTAAAACCTTCCCTGGACTTCTACGAATATTTTAGTAGGACTAAAACCAGCCCAATCCATTCAGCCGTTTTCGAGTTTTAGCGCGACTAATACATTTGAAGATCCATTTTTATATATTATAAGATCACGCTATGTAACCTAATACTTAATTAAGTATCCGAATCGTTCGGTAAAAAAATCAGTCATTTATTTATTTATTTATTTATTGGACTCACCAACAGAAAAGCATTTGTTACAATTTAAATCATCACCGAAAACCTAACTTGTACCTATACCTAACATAAATATAGGTAGTTTTAGCGTACCTATTATTTCATAAATATTATTGAGTAAATATAAAAGTGTTGCGGTTTCTTGTATACATTATGTCTATTTTGAAGAAGGTGAATATATCTACCTATTATTAGCTTTTGACTAGTTGAAAACTAGTTTTATAACAGTCCACTGATTTACCTGGACACTGCTTAACACTGATTCTAATAAAACAACTCATCTGTAGAATAATTCTTAGTCTTACTCGAGGTCGAATTTTTAGTCGAAAAGTAGGTAAAATCATAACGTTATCTACGTTTGTGTCGCGTCTTCATATCTGCTCTATGTAAGACTCCGGCGCCTGTATGTCTGGACGTGGGATCGATTCTGTACGTCATCAGCCTCACAAGATCAACACAGTCGCCCGTTATAGAAGCGTGTTGCTACCGGGGAGAAAATATTGAAGATAAAAGAATAAAAATTTTACATAATATTATATTATAGAAGAGGTCAAAGAGGAGTTAAAACAATTATTCGATATTGTAGCGTGTTACTGCCGAAGAAAAGAAATCAAGAAGAGGCGCCAAAATAGTAAAAATTAAGAGACAATCAGAGAGACATAGAGACCAAGCAAGATAAGAGAAAAGTTAAAAATCTAAAGTCAAGACTCTAGATTTAGAGGTCATAAAACGGTTGAAAACTCAGAGACGCATTAAAATATACGTTAGAGATTAGATCAAAAACTACGGAACCCTAACTAGAGTAGGTAACGGTAGAGCCAAGAAGATAGTTTCGAACCAAAGAAGAAAGCGCCGAAACAAAAGAAAAATCGATTAAGAGCCTATAAGTATGTTAAAAGATTCTTGAGAAGAGCTCTCATTATATTATATCTCATTGGTCATTCATGCCAGTGAAGAAAAATGAAGCTTAGATGATGTTTCAAATTTGACGAATTTGGCAGGGAAACATTTGTGGTAAGCCAAAAATTCCACGATTCTTATTACCCATTTAAAGTTGGATGATCACTATCATAGTAATTATTGAGTGTACATCTCATTTTGAATACACTTGTGTGAGTTTCCATTTAAATTATTTATTCCGATCTGACTGCCGCACTTAGAGACGATTCATTAATTAATTAACTGTAAGTAATTAAATAAAGATTTTGACAAGTAATGAATGGGATTTATTATTTATTTTATTTAACAATTTGTTGCACATACAGTTTTACATGAAAATATACAGTATGTACACTTATGGGACTTATGTCAAAATTTTAATTTAATTACAGCTGTTATGTAGTAATTAATATTCGTGTCTGAATTCGGAATGCTTAGTAAAGATTTTTGTTTACATATTATAGATGTTAGGTAATATTTCGTACTATAATTTTCGACATTAATAATAATTATATTATGCATATCATTCTTATTATCATAGCAATAAGGAACATAATCTTGTTGTCAGATATAATAAGAATGTAAGATTTGTTCTGGCGCCCAAATTATGTTTTTAATTCAAACTTTTGTAGGGTACAACTGTTAAAAATAGTTACCAACTGTCAGTACCGGGTAAATTTATTTCTTTTGAAGCAAAGGAATGTGTAAAAATTACTGAAGTAATATAAATTAATGATCCATATTATTATGTTTGTCTATCATTTTTCGCTTAAATCAGTAACCTGATTTTGATAACCTTTGATGGTAGTACTTTTAAGACTAGTCTCTAGACTAAGACAATATGTAAAACTGAATTGTGTCTTACATTAGGCGCGATTCGAACCCGCGACTTCCGTCTACGCATTAGCCACTGACCAGAGGCCATATTCCCATCTCGAGGGATGATTATAAATAAGATTAATGTGTATTGATCCCCCCTGTCCGGGAAATCCCAAAATTTTATCCTGAATCATTAAACGTATGGCGTGCAGAGACGAAGCATGTGTGGTTTTTCAATTAAAGTTAATGATATATTTAAAAAAAATAAACGGTGCACTGTGCAACAAAATATATTATATTGTGATGAAAAAAGTGATTAATCGAATAACCTTGACCAGTCCAACCAGCGTATCAACGACACAGGTTAACAAAAATATACCTTTTTTAGTTTTTGATTTTGTAGAGATACCAAGCAGATTGTAGAGATACTAGACAGAAGGTAGAGTTACCAGGCAGATCGTTGAGATCCCAGGCTGATCATAGAAATCCCAGGCAGATTGTAAAGAAGATATGATACTGTAACGGATGAAACATAAAACGTATTAGTACTCAATTACATGTGTACTTTAATTAATAATTAATAATAAGATTAAAATAAAATTTTAATTTCGGGGGGGGGGGGGGGGGGCTCACATACAAAAACATAAATTCTGTCTATTTTTGTCAAGTGCGAGATCGACTCGCACTTGGCCGATTTTTTATGCTATTAAAATAATATTTACGCTCGTACATTAAATTACAGATCATCATCACTGCAGTTGGTGTGGCTAATGAGTTGGCGTGGCTTCATGGATCTGCAAGAATCCATATTCTACTGATCAAGAACAAAACATTTTAAACATTCCAGTTATAGCTTAACAAAATTTTAAAGGAGAAAGGAACCCACATTGTGCCCTGAGGTGCTCCTGAAAAATTGCGCTCAAAACAAGTGTTACTACATGTTTTAGCACTATCTCTGGGTAATGAAATGGATAAAATATGACAGTAAACATACATCAGGATGTTACATCACCAGATGTAAAATAATGTTTCAATTGCTGATTGTGTATCAGCGACTAAAATATTTATAACTCTTTTCAATGCTCGCTTAACTTCCAATATATATTCATGACACTCAATTTAACGAGGCAACGGACAGCGGATAGATTAATTGCGCGATATCCCCGCGGTATCAGCTAAGTAATTGTTGCGGTGACAAACGCATTGGATCAATAGAACAGAGAACATATGGAAAGCCAGAAAATGAATACGACGACTGCAACGGAACTACCGAACGAGAGGATAGACGATATATTGAAAATAATAATGATGTGTGGAATATTCTTATCGATAGTGGGTGTTACGGTGCAAGTGTATCTTATAACTTTGAACCGGCAACTGCGAAAAATCGACGAGATAATACTCTGCGAGATGACAGTCGCGAGGACTGTTATTAGCATCTGTGAGCTTTACCTTATATACTACCTGCAGAGTATGGGACGGTGTGCGCTCAGTTATATAGTGGTAGCCGTGTATGTGCATTCTGACGTTGTGCTACTGATCTTAATGTTTCTATTCACGAGGAATCTCTTCTCGAAAATAGTGAACGTGTTTTCTGTAAAAACCTATAACTTAGTAACTCTGTCTCTTTACGTGTGGTTCGCCCCGGCTCCATTTTCTATCATCGGCCCGATATTATGGTCGAAAAAGTTCGAATACTTCGCGACGTACTACAATGTCTACGCCCACCTAAAGTTCGGGGTACTCACGATAAACATGGTGTGTTTTTTCATGATACTACATGTGACGTTGAAGAGACGGCATGACAGGGACAGGAATTTGACGAAGTACTTGAAGACTACAGTGATAGTGCTGCTGTTGATAACTATGATGAGTCTGCAAGTGCTAGTGACGGATTTACTCTCGTACTACTACGAGAACATTAAGAGTGACGTGCTAGTATACTCCTTTGCCGCTATCAACTCGTACCAAGTGATAGCGATCATGGCATACTTCGTGCTGATGGTCAGAAACAAAATGAACAACCCTGTCCGAACAACGAGTGTCAGATTGAGTGAGATGACTACTACTGTGACAGTATGACGTCCATAATTGAAGACGTACGTGGACAAAGTAGGTAATTAGCAAGTTAAAAATTTTCGTTTTTTTACATAAATGGAGGCTTTAGGACAGGGAACATTATTTGAAATCAAAAAATGTGGGTTTTATGTATAGCCATATTAACCAGATGATGAAGTAGGTAAGTTACAAGGTTTGTTCAAATTATAGGGGAAAACTACTATTTAAATAATGTGAGATCTTAAACTAGATTAGATTTGACTTGGCTAGTTTTCGTGACATTTCAATTAGCAGCATTAAACATTTCCCATTAACTTCAAATTTAAATGATCAATCAAAGCGATCAAAATCAATTTAAAGAGAGTACCTAAATATTAAAATCTTCTTTGTTAGCCCAACAAACCAATTTTCGAAATAATAATAAAAATCAAAAATATTTTGAGCTTGTATTAATTCTCTTCTCGGTTCTTGTAATATTTATATCTTCATATTGTCACTTTTAAAGATAGTCTATAATGCTACTTAAATAACCTAGCTGTATTATGGTAAGAATAATAATTAAGTAATATTATAATGGTCGCCATAATACACCATTATTTTATTTTAATGGTTATAATTAATTAAAATTAAATTGAGATTAAGGTTACTTAAAATTATAAACAAATAATTGAAAGTACCGAATAAGCGTACCAATGTATTTCCATAATGCGTGGTTTATGTAATGTACCATCGAGGAAATTGATTTCTAGGCAGTTGACGGACCTACGTCATGTGGTCGGCTTATGTCAATTCAATGTTAGCTGTGATCGGTCGGATGGGTTTGACTTAACGCGACCAAATTACTTAGGTCCGCCATCTGCCTAGGAATCAACTTCTCTGATAGCACCTAGATGTCGAATGTTGAATCTGCTACTTTATTATGAAACCATTTAATTTACAGTCAAAGACTTGACGAGTCCTTTAGTCATTCTATTAAATGGTGTCGTTCAATGAACGCGCTAGTCATTCAATGAAATACCAGATATTCAACTAGATGACTGCGACACACATAAATTGCTTAATAGTCAATTCTGAGTTTGATCAAATTGAATTTAAGCAGAGTAAATTTGTAAAATATACCTCTACGGTTAGAACTTAGATAGAGTGTGTTGATAAAAACATAATTAATTGGTTTCGAGTAGGTACACTGAAATCATTTTTGTTAGGGTTCCGTACCCAAAGGGTAAAAACGGGTAATGGTACCCTTCCGCGGAACCCTTCGCGCGCGAGTCCGACTCGCACTTGGCCGACTTTTTTAATTGTTATTATTATTAATATTATGTATTTAATATGAATTGTTATTATATTATTTAAGAATACTCAATAGACTATTGTATATAAATGTGTAAAATTAAAAATTAATGAAATAATAAATAAAATAAATAAATAAAGCCTTTATTGATTCCTTAAAAGAATAATTACAATATCTGGATACAATATTATGATAATTCGCATAACATTTCAGATATATTCTATATATTTATATTAAGATTATTTTATAATAGTACTAGGTAGGTATACACAAGGTATACATTACAGTCATGGTTTAAATTATTTTTGCGTCTAAGGCGTCTTGAAATGAAATGAAATAATAGCCAATTTTAATAAAATAAATCTATTTAAATGTTACTTAACCAAGAAGTTTTAATTATTGTATCCTTTAAATACTCTGGTTTTGACGCCATCATAAAATAATCTAGATATTCCTTTTCCGAGAGTCAACTGTCAAAGTTGTGCCAAAAATGTTTGTTGGGTGGTTGGTTTGCTCTGAAACTACCGCATTGTTATTTACTTATTTATTTACGAAAACTAACACAAATATAGTTACTTATAGAAGATTACGAAGAAGGACCAAAGCTACTTTTGATCCCGGAAAAATATACGGTTATTGCGGTATTTTTGTACGATGTAGCGAAAAAACGTCAGTCATTTTTAGGGTTCCGTACCCAAAGGGTAAAAACGGGACCCTATTACTAAGACTTCGATGTACTCTGTCCGTCTGTCCGTCTGTCTGTGTGTCTCCAGGCTGTAACTAAGAACCGCTATAGCTAGACTTTTGAATTTTTTACAGATTGTGTATATCTGTTGCCGCTATAACAAAAAATACTAAAAACAAAATAAATTAAATATTTATGGGGGGCTCCCATACAACAAACGCGATTTTTTAGCTATTTTTTGCTCGTAATCAATAAATAATGATAACAGAGAACTTGAAATTTTCATAAAATCCTTAATTATGTTTGTACTTTAATAATTATTAATTAGTAATAAAATTAATATAAAATAAATATTTAAGGACTATACAAAAAACACAATTTTTTGTCTACTTTCGCTCTATACCGTTACGGAACACTTCGTGCGCGAGTCCGACTCGCACTTGGCCGATTATTTATTAAGATAATTTATATTAAAAACCTTGAAACAATGATAACCCCGTTATCACATAACTATTTTTATCCCGGTTATATTTTTACCTAAGACCTTGGGGGAGGCCTTTGCCCAGCAGTGGGATAGTATAGGCTCATAATATATAATATATATTTTTACTAGATGACGCCCGCAACTACGTTGCGCTAAAATTCGTTTATCGCGCGGGAACCGTACATTTTTTCCGGGATTGAAAGTATCCACATAGGATGGTATTGGTAAGGTATAGGTATAGAGGTACTTTGAGTCCTCTCCTGGGACTCAAAGTACCTCTATACCAAATGTCACCAAAACCGTTTCAGCGGCTTGGGGTGTGAAATATCAGCTGTCTGTCTGTCTGTTACCTTAACAGACAGACAGACAGATATTTTCGCATTTATAATATTAGTATGGATACATTATAGATTACGCGATGCGTTGTGATCTACCTAATTGAAGACATGAGTGGATAAGCCAGTAGCCACAGTAGAAATGAGCTTTTACCAATTTTACCTTATCATATCGTACGTGCCCTACTTTTTAGCAATATCTACTGATATACCTGTTGTTATTTTGTAGAAATGGAAGCAACTAGCAACTAGCAAGTAGCTACTATACACTAAAATATAAAATCCATAATAATTAAAATATGTCAGTAAATAATAGCATTCCTTCGAAATACACTTTAGATTTCAGACAAAAGATTAAGCGAACAGCTGTAATAAATTCCTCTAAAACAATCAACCGCTCGTTTTAATAATGACGACTTTGTGAGCAAGGACAGACGTATGGCGGAAGACAGCGCTAGTCTTTAGCCGAGCGTCATACAAAATACGCCATCGCCGCTAATCCAGCTGTGAAAAAAAATAAAAAGAGAGCGCTGAAATCCGTATTCCATTTTTAAAATTTCAAATCCCTGGAATTTCCTTCGTGTTTATTTGTGAAGAGTTTTAGTGAAATTTTAGTGCAACTTGCTAAGGCTTCGATTTTTTTATTAAGTACCTAGTATTATTTATATAAAACATAATAAAACTTGGGCATTTTAATATTTTCGACTGATTTAAATAATAAACATTGTTCAGTGAGTGCGGAAGCCGAAAATAGACTTACATAATCTCTGTTTGTAAATAAAACTTACAAGTGAATCAACGCTTTAGAATAATTTTAGCGTACACTTCAACGTACCTATCGAAAATACAACGAAAATGAATAACATACGTGGCCACAGTGTTAAAAGAAAATTTTACAATACCTGGAATCTGGATGTATGGTACCTATATAAAATATAAAGTGTGCAAGACATAAGAAGGATCTTCTTTCGAGGTAAATAAATGTTTCATATTTTAAGTAACTTTACCTAACCAACTGAAAATGAGTTTCAAGCTTCAAAAGTATTTTTTTTTTATCATTGAAATCTTGTGACTAAAATATTAAATTACTTTGTGATTAATGTTAGTATAAAACTGATGTGTGAAAAAGACAAATATTTGGAGTCGAGACCAAGAATTTTGTACTTTTTACGTACTACAATAATATCTCTATTAGTATTCATTAAAACTCTATATTAACAGTATGCATGTAGAGTCTATTTAATTAAAACAGTAATTGTGTCAATTAAACAATACACAAACAAGGAAAACTGTAGCAATATATTTCCTATCCCTTTTTTAGGGTTCTGTACCCAAAGGGTAAAAACGGGACCCTATTACTAAGACTTCGATGTCTGTCCGTCTGTCTGTGTCTGTCTGTATGTCTTGAGGCTGTAACTCAAGAACTGCTACAGCTAGAGTTATGAAATTTTCACAGATTGTGTATTTCCGGTGCCGCTATAACCACAAATACTAAAATGAAAATAAAATTAATATTTAAGGGGCGCTCCCATACAACAAACGTGTTTTTCTTTTGGCCTTTTTTGCTCGTAATCAATAATGATAAGAGGTAATTAAGCACTTGAAACTTTCACGAAGGCCTTAAATATAATTGTAGTTTAATAATTATAATAATATTTAAATAAAATAAAAAATTAAGGAGGGCTCCTATACAAAAAACACAATTTTTGGCCTATTTTTGCTCTATAACGGTACGGAACCCTTCGTGCGCGAGTCCGACTCGCACTTGGCCGATTATTATCCTAATTATCCCATATTTAAGATTTTTATTATTTCATACATATATTTAATACTCATCCGAGACCCAGGAACATTGAAAACTTTTTGTTCCTTCGTCGGGATTCGAACCCGCGAGTTGCGACCCCCGGCTTGCGCTTCCAAAGCGCCACCAACTGAGCCACAGAGGTCGTCAAAATACATTGAATTGCAATCCAGTGCATTCCAGTGCCCGCTTACGTTATTTCACTAGTAATCCAGCTCTGGATTGGATCACTGGATTGGAATAAAACCGGCCATTATAAGGTCACACTGAAAGGATTGTCGGGAATTTCAGTCGAGACGTAGACAGTACGGCAGTATGCTGATATTAAACAACTTAATGGCATATTCTTATTATTTACAGCCACTTAAAACTAGTCACGTAGATAATAATATTTTAATATTTAAGTTATGTCTGCTTCGAATGATTAATTATATTAATTATTAAATTAGTAAGCGATGAACATAGTTTGGCCTCTTCATAAAATTTATTGTAGAGAGGAAAAGTTTGTTTGTTTGTATCGTATTGGCAAACTACTTGGCCGATTTTGACCTATGTAAGGGGTTCGACTACGGTGAACATGCTATTATACTACTTTATATCGTGGTAAAAAGTACGATTATCGCAAGTTTGTTTGCGGACGGAGCTTCGCATAACTTTTTGTAATGGCTAAAACAGTCGATTACGAATTTAGATGTGCTTATTAATATAGGCACAGAATAAATAATAGTACTCCGTACAGAAGTTTATCTTAGAAAATGTATCCAACGAAATGTCTTCTTTAAATCTATAAACATATGGTACCATTTAGAATGACTCAGAGTTCAGCGCCTGTTCGTTTATTTACCTACAAAAATTTATTACAAGCCAATTTCATTCTTATGCCTACGGATAACGATCCATATTACACTGAACCTATACATTGAGCGGCCCGCTCGATTGTACTATTGTGCCGCTAGGGCAGCTAGGGCTGAATGTACCAAAAAAATACCTGCGCGCATTTAATTATAAACCATAAACAACTTTTTGTGATGATTAATGGAACTTTCTTTAAATACTTATTATATTCAGTATAATGAG
Source organism: Plebejus argus (assembly GCA_905404155.3). Lineage (NCBI taxonomy): Eukaryota > Metazoa > Arthropoda > Insecta > Lepidoptera > Lycaenidae > Plebejus > Plebejus argus. The sequence continues at coordinate 11,708,666 of FR989943.1, forward strand.
AGTAATTAAGTAAAAAAAAAACGAAAATGGCGTAACAGACGTGCCCATGACGTGCCAATAGCAACCAAAAAGATACGGGCGAAATACTTTATTGGCATTTAAGTATATTATTTTATGGAAGTGACCAAATAAGTATGTCACCATAGCAACGTCCATCGCGTATACGGCAAAACAACGGGACAGCTAGTATACTTAATAAGTATTATATTAATAAGATTTATGTTTAATGTATTACCTACATAATGTAGTAAAAGGTACCTATTCAAAGTACAAATAATACTTTGCATGAGTCATATTATATTACTTACTTTTCAGCGTCCTTAGGTAACCAAAAAAAGCGGCCAAGTGCGAGTTGGACTCGCCCATGGAGGGTTCCGCAGCAGCAATAAGGTTTATTTTTATGAAATTATAATATTTTTGATTTATTTTTATATTTCAGTCGATTTAATGAAATTTAGACTAAGGTTTACTATTTATGACGTATAAAAAAACTACTGGCTAGATCTCGTTCAAACCAATTTTCGTTGGTAGTTTTTATAGTAATCTACATCATATATATTTTTTAGAATTATCATGCCTCTACTTTAGAAATTAGAGGGGGGGGGACACACATTTTTCCACTTTGGAAGAGTCTCTCTCGCAAACTATTCAGGTTAGAAAAAAATGATTTGAGAAACCTCAATATGATTTTTGGAGACCTATCCATAGATACTCCACACGCATAGGTTAGATGAAAAAAATTTTTTTTTGTTTCAGTTGTACCTATGGGGATTGGGGACCCCTAAAATTTTTAATATTTTTTCCATTTTTGCATCAAAATCTTAATGCGGTTCACAGACTACATCTACTTACCAAGTTTCAATAGTATAGCTCTAATAGTTTCGGAGAAAAGTGGCTGTGACATACGGACGGACGGACGGACGGACGGACGGACGGACGGACGGACGGACGGACGGACGGACGGACGGACGGACGGACGGACAGACAGACAGACAGACAGACAGACAGACAGACAGACAGACAGACATGACGAATCTATAAGGGTTCCTTTTTTGCCATTTTGGCTACGGAACCCTAAAAAGATAAATTTGTATCGCAATCAGTTTTTAAACAATTGAATACAGCACCATACTTTTTAGGATGTTTCTTTTTATTTTCCATTTTAATAAAAACAGGTCAAAACTTAAAAAGTATGTCCGTCGCTGCTCGCTCGCGCAGCCCCACTGAATTATACCCTGCGCAAGGGCAGCCGCGCGTAGGTATATTTTCGATACCTACGCGCGGAGTGAGACAGGCCTGATATAGGTACAAATGATTCCTTTTATTTTTCGGTTAGATAAAGTAAAAAGTTAGTATAGTACAATGATTTTTGGAATAACGTATGGTACCTATAAGTAGAGAGGCATTAACGTTTTATGTTATGTTTTCACGCTAGACGGCAGCACCACCATAGACAGCATACTAAAAGTTTTGTTCGACGTTTGACAACTTTTCTGTCAATATTCTGATAATAAATGACGTATGCATTATAGTCGGAGTTTGGCCGGACTATTTACTGTATGTGTTAGTAGCGCCCTCTGACATTTACGTAATATTCCCTATTGTCCTATGTTCCACGAAAACAGCTGTGCAATAATAGTTATCTATCAGAGCCAATGTGAAGAGAAATCTGAAGGCGCTCTCCTTACGGAGATGCAGTAATTTACCGTATTTAGAGCCTTATAAACTCATAATTTGAAAGCTACAAAGTTATAATAAAAATACAGCAATAATGTTCATTATTTCAACATTCCTTTCCCCGTTTTTAATTTCCTATTTTTGTTTATTATATAAATTGGTATTACTTTGGAAGCTAATATCATGAACATGCTTCCAAAGTAATACCAATTTATTAAAATTATTATACATATACATACTTTCAGCATCTCCCTAGTCCCTAGTATTTACAAATTACGTTTATTTGAAACACACGACAATAGATTCATAGACAATTTTAATATCTACATATTCCACGTTAGAATTTTTTAGATCAATTTTGAACTAAGTTAATTAAAAAAATAGGATTTTTGTGCGATCTCGCCAAAGCGTCAAATGTATGGTCAACGTCGTTTGCTCGGGGGAGGGCCTTAAGTCTGAAAAGTTTTTGTCATCCGATGAAGTTGTATATATCTTGGATGACGTCAATGATTCAAATAAATATCCACCTTTGATGTGTGAGTATTTTTAGGATCAGAAAATGAGCAGACAAAGAGATTACCGCCCTCGGTGATCACTCGCCACGAAATTCAAGGCGAGCATTTCACATCAGTTTTTTATGAGGTTGATATGGAAGTTGGAACGCTCATTCATACTGCGGCAAAACCAAGTAATGGCCCACGTGACACGTCAAAATGTGACCAGTTTGAATACGTCTACTCCATCTGCCTATCTGTTACCTTACGCTTAAACCATTGGTTGGACTGATTTTAATAAACTAACATTTTTTTTAAGAGCCTATGCTGTCCCACTGCTGGGCAAAGGCCTCCCCCAAGTCCTTCCATTCATCCCGATCCAACGCCACCGTCGGCCAGCCTGGCTTGTATGTATCAAGTTCATCGCGCCATCTTTAACATTAGGTCTCAGAAATTGTCAGCATATTTTTCATCCATTCCGCTGCAATAAACGAATTTCGAAGGAAATTGCAGGCTACATCTTGTTAATAAACGTTGTTTACAGCAAAATGGGATTGCCGATGCTGCGTCGATGCTGCGGCTGCCTGTCCCTGGAGATAGGCTGCTTCGTGCTATGCATATTGTCCACAGTAAGTAGCCTATCACCTCCAATCCTCATACAACCTAGGGTATTGGATGACATGAAAACGCAGTTAGACGCACACCGCACACGAAGACGCTTGAAGCTTTGAAAAATGTACCTGTCCTGGATAGAACAGCTAGATAGCTGTCCTTGGATGGCTCATGGCTTAGTCAAAATAATTTGCCCCAACTCTCAAGCTAAGATGTCCTTATTCTCTATAAGCAATTAGCAATATTGTTGAACAGTCCCTTACAATTGGATGAAAAACAAAGATCTAAACTTTAATAAATTTTAACAGTCTTATGGCAACGAAAACGGTATCAATCAAGGTTTAAAATTTAAATTATTATTAAGTTTAGAAGCAGACCTGAGTCCTGATTTTCAAAAAGCGTAGACCACGCTTTATGAAAGTAGCAATTTCGCGGTTGCGTTTTACAAACCGCTTAACAATTATCCACTTTCCACCTGCCACCTGCCAAAGCTCTGTATCATCTGTCAGATGACCCCCAACAGTCCTCATAGTTCCTCATATGTCAGATGACCCTCTACAATCCTTATTGTTCTTAAAGTATCTTATGTTCTTCCAGTTAGCATGCATCGGCTACATTATAGCCGGCTCCTGGAACCTGCCGCGGCACCGGCAGCGCGAGCTGGAGGACAACCTCATCTCCATGACGTCGGTGATGTTCTCCGCGCTGTCCGCCGTCAGCAACGCCGTGGCGCTGGTCGGCGTCACCGCGGTGAGTGATACACTGTAACACCGAACATGTGACTTCCAGCTAGCGTGCATCGGCTACATCATAGCCGGCTCCTGGAACCTGCCGCTGCAGTTTATACTGTAGAAGTTTCGGCGGGAGTGAAATGATACTCAACTGTCTGATTGGAAATGCGTAATTTATTTAAAAATACATGTGATTGCCTGAACCTCAGCGGATTTCCACCCGAAAAAAGTTTCCACAACATTATTCCAATCCAGTAATCCAATTCAGCGCTGGATTGCTACTGAAATAATGTAAGCCGGCCAATTGTTTATCTTGTTGCGTAGCGCGTTAAAATAAATATTATAAGTATATTATTCTTTTCTGACCACTTTGACATAAAATCAGCCGCAATGATGCTATTTACTAAAGAAACACTGACTTTAAAATTACTATTTCCGTCTTAAGCTGCAATCTCTGAGTAAATTAATTCAAATGATTCATCAAGACGGGCTCCTTTAATGTACAGTAAATAAAGATTTCCTGCAGACTGTGGACACAGATGCATTTTTTGAAGAATCTGCTGGTCATAAACATTTTGGCGAATCCCCAAAAAATATTACGTCTACTGAGGATAATAACTACAATTTTTTACCATAACGAATTATATTATGTTACGTCAGCCGTTCTAAATTAATGTTCATATTACAATATTATGATATTAAAGCAGTATAATTTGCAACTAAATAATTGCTGATTAAAGTCCGTTTTACCAACTGCACCGCGCTACCTGCTGCATAGCGATCAGCGGTCAGGGTACTATTCCATTAACTTTTTAGTACTTAAAGTCCTTAAGATGAAAGGACTTAGGCAACAAAAATTTGTGAAATCGTTTTGCCCTAGGTGACACTTATAACTAAGTGGCTATTTTCACCAACCTCCTCCTAATTTAGGCGAAAACGGGCACTATTTAATTTTGTTGGTCACTATAAGGAGTTTATCATAGGTTTCACTCAATTTCCACATCATCAACCTTCCCTAAGGTTTGGTGAAAATAGCCACTAACCTAAATTTGCTTTCTTTGATCACTACAAGGAATTTTATCGTGAGCATCACTCAATAGCCGCATTCTTAACTAATATCTTCTTCACAGAGGCGACCAGGGTGTCTCCAACTAGCCTTGGTGTTCAACTCGGTGTTCATCCTGTGCATATTCCTGGTGGCGATTGTCACGTGTCTGTTCAGCCCCGAGCTGGCACCGTTTATGAAGGAGCCGGGGAATGTAGCGTTGGTGGTGCTGCTGCTCATTGGTGGAGCGGGTAAGTAATGGGAGAGGGGAATCGGTAAAAGGAACTTTTAAAGCAGGGTTTCCCCACTTTTTCTTTTTAAGAATCGTTGGACTTAATTCATGAAAATTTTTATTTTAATGAACTATACCTAATGTCTAATGCCACTTGACATTTTTCTACGTTCGCTCAGTTACCAGAAGTCCTTCAGACGTAGGAAATGTTTGGAAACTCTTGCTAAATACTTTATTACAACTATTCCAAAATGTCTAATGTTGCAATCCATGCAATGAATTGTGTCATCTTATCTAATTTTCCTTCTATTCTTTCAGTATTCTCCATGTACTACTTAATGGTGATCAACAGTCTCTACCGCAAGATGAAGATGTCTTATAGCGAGACCACGCTGCCCATGTAGCTGCATACAGGGCTACAATAATACCCTTGTGGATGGAAAAATCAGATCATCATCTAACGCCACGCAAGGATGTCCTAAAACGAAGAACCACTGTTGCTGCATGCAGATGCAGTGCCAACAGATGTACAGGATTTTCTACCGCAGAGTTCCGCGCTAAGAAGTATGAGTTATGTATGAGGAGAAGGATCTTCTGCATACACAGCTACAAGGATCATGTAAACAGCCTTTAAAGTAAGATGTCTTACTGCCAGACTGCGTTGCCAATATGCAGCAGCATGCACTGAATGCTAAGATCTTCTGGCGCGAGGCCACAATCAGAACTAACACATCTTAAAAAGTGTCTCCTCACTCCTCAGTGGCTGCGCAATAGTGGCATAAATATGTGTGTGTATGATTCAACGATGCTGTTAAGCGATTCCTTATTTCCGCCTAGCCAGGCCAAAACTTTGTCAAAACATTTTATAAAATATAGGCTGTGCTTGACTTTAAGGACCTATGTTACTTAATCTTAAAGAAATTGTTATACGTATAAAAGACTAATTTTAATCTTAATAATAATAACTATAATAATAATTGGTATAGAGCTATTTTTAGAGTATTCATTTATTCGTTATAAATTTATTTAAATATCATTTTTTTTATGAAATAAGGGGGCAAACGAGCAAACGGGTCACCTGAGTGCGTAGTGCGAGTTTTATTCGATCATACTCATCGAGAACGTTAACGCGAATTTGTATGGGATCAAAGCGGTATCCACGTAAGCCAGTAGGTGGCGCTGCTTTGATCCCATACAAATTCGCGTTAACGTGTTCGATGCGTATGATCGAATAAAACTCGCACTACACCCCCTGATGGAAAGCAACTTCCGTCGCCCATGGACACTCGCAGCATCAGAATAGGGTAATAGGGGAGGGTAGGGATGGGAAGGGAAGGAAATAGGGTAGGGGATTGGGCCTCCGGTAAACTCACTCACTCGGCGAAACACAGCGCAAGCGCCGTTTCACGCCGGTTTTCTGTGAGGACGTGGTATTTCTCCGGTCGAGCCGGCCCATTCGTGCCAAAGCATGGCTCTCCCACGTCACGTTAATCCTTTGTTATAAAATAATTTAAAGTGTTATATTTTAAGTATTTATCTCATAGTTTTTATTAAATAAGTATTTTTATTATAACAACCTGTATTTTAATGTTTTATTTAACATTTTAAATGCCTTTTTTGCATAATATGTTTAATAATCGTTTCAAGCTTAATAAAACATTTGATTGTTTTTAATGTTTTAACATTATGTACATAATTTAAACATTATTTTTGTTTCTTTCTTTAATAGAAAATCATATACTACAAGAGCGACTTGAGAATCGAATTTCAGGGTAACATATTATAATACTTTAATAATTAACCCATCAATTCCTAAGCAGCACCCGGGTGCCTCATAACAATTGAATATCTATTGTGTCTGCGATTCCCACGATCGAGATATTAAGTAACGAAACCAAACTTGAAATTGAGAGTATATCTAAAAGTCTTCCGAAAATCCAACTCCAAATAAAAAATCAAACATTAAAGAATTATTGAATCATTAATTATGACTCATTCATATTCATAGACATAACTAAGACATTAAACCTAGCACCTACACAAATTATGACCATAGTTGGTTAAGTACCTAATAAAAAAAACATAATTTAAACATTACTTATAAAATAAATAAAACTAGAAAACTATACTAGACATGTAGTAAAATATTATATTTCTACCGTTATTGTATGATAAACATAAAAAAGTCGGTCCTGCGCCTTATCTGTACGTATTCATGTCCTGGATTACGCGAACAAAAGGATGCATTCTGTAATCTGTATTGCGCAAACACTAGGGCACCACTGGTTTAACAGAACCACCGAAATAGTAGTAGTTATTATTAACCGTGTAGATAGCGAGCGCTAATTCTATCGACCTAGACATTGGCGTCTTCCGTGCGTATTTATAGCTGTCTACTGCCGCGCCCTGCCCTTCTATAGCCCTAATACTACGAATAATGTCATCGTTTTGGCTATATAATACACGGTGTAATCAAAGTGACAATCCTTTTTTAATAATTAGGGGGCAAACAAGCAAACGGGTCACCTGATGAAAAGCAACTACCGTCGCCCATGGACACTCGCAACATCAGAAGAGATGCAGGTGCGTTGCTGTTTGTCCTTAAGTATTAATAGAATAGTGGTTATAAAAAGTATATTTTTAGTATTTAATTCACTTTGACAGTAACAGCGTTTTTTTATTATTTTTGTACAGGAAAATTCATGACATTGAATTTCTCATAGAAACATAGAACATAGAAGTCAAAATATAATATTTTTCATGCTGCTACTTTTATACTAAGCTCTATACTAGTTGTAACAATACAAAGTGAAAATGGTTTAGAGTGTATATGAGTGCACAGTGTAGCAGCGCTGAAAGAGTTTATTTTTTATTTTTTTTAATGAACAACTTCATGACGTTTCTCATAGGAAAATAGAAGTCAAGTTAACTCTTTCAGCGCTGCTACTTTCACGGCGAACAATGGGCGCTTTGTCTATATTTTGTCCCTTGTATAGAGTTCCAAGTTGTTAAGTTCCAAGCCCTCAAGTATTATTATTGTTTCGTCTCGTAGGGAACGATGTGGAATTTCCAAAGAAACTCAATTAAATGAATTTAGAAGATAATATAATCTGAGTTATTACAAAGTTTTTTGTATTGAAGCGCAGTAAGTGCGAAAAGAAAAAGATGACAAGGCAAAGTATTTTCTACCGTCAAATTTACAATAATAATTAATATACCCGTAAAATATCTTAAATAATAAAACGCCTGATATACAAAATAGCAAACTAGCTATCGGGCGTGAACATACTCCCCCCCGTTGAAGGCACAGTTCTTCAACTTGTAGATTCTTCTTCATTTAGCAAAGGGCAGAGACGAACAAGAGGCCGACGATAACATCCGGCAATAGTGTTGACATCAGCGACGCGAGATATCCCATCGGGCCCAGGGAATAACTTTGATATTCGTCCAGTACGCCAACATAGTGGGGAAATGGAATCCTCCTTCAATAATACTAAGTCTCCGACCTTAAGTGCAGCCATGTTGGATTTCCATTTTGTTCGAGTCTGCAGCTCGCATATGTACTCGTTCTGCCATCTGCACCAAAAATGTTGCCGGATCTGCTCGAGTCGTTCGTAGCGTTTGACTTGAGGCTCCTTAGAGTCGCAGCTTGCAGATGGTAACGCATTTAGTGGTCTCCCGATAAGGAAGTGCCCTGGGGATAGGAAAAGGAAATCATCGGGAGATGAAGATAACGGGCACAACGGACGACTATTCAATATAGCCTCCACCTGTGCGAATAATGTAGTAATTTCTTCGAAGGTTAAATGGGAGTTGCCCATGACACGTCTGATATGGTGCTTGGCTGACTTGACACCAGCCCCCCAAATACCACCGAAATGAGGAGCGTACGACGGTGTAAAAATGAATTTAATATTAGTTTGAGCTGTAAAATCAGATAGTGCGTTGCTAAAATTTTCTATATACGTATTTAATTGCTTCGACGCTCCTACAAAATTGCGCCCATTATCCGAAAATATTTCAGCCGGTCTTCCGCGTCGCGACACAAATCTCTCCAATGTCATAATAAAAGCTTCTTTAGTAAGATCACTTACAGCCTCCAAATGCAGACATTTGTAACGAAGACAAACAAACAAACATAGGTAACATTTTAACAATTTTGCGCCGCGCCCTTTTCGATTAACTATATAAAATGGACCGGCCATGTCAATACCTACAGAATTGAACGGGAAATCAGGCGTAATGCGCTGAGTAGGTAGTTCTCCCATTTTTGGAAATATAGTATGACCTTGAACCCGTTTGCATCGAACACAATTATTTACGGTGGTGCGGGCAAGATGTCTACCTTTTATAGGCCAAATTGTTTGTCTTATTGTTGCTAGTAATAGCTGAGGACCGGCGTGCATATTACGTATATGTTCATACTTAAACAATAATTTAGAAATTTGGTGAGAAGAATCTAATAAAATCGGATGAATTTTATCATATGTGTAGTTTGAGGATTTTAGACGTCCTCCAACACGTATCAAACCGTCATTATCAATAAAAGGGGATAAATTTAATAATTTTGATTTAGAGCTTAGTGATTTTTTGCCTTGCAATAATTTGTATTCTATAGGAAAGCTTTGCATTTGGGCAATTAAACATAGCGATTTAAAGGATACTGATATTTCCTCGGCTGTTAGTGATCCAAGACGCCTCTGAGAGATATTTCGAACATTTATATTGAATATAAAACGTTTCACGTAAGCGAAAGCTCGTTGTAATCTATTAAAATTAGAAAAACGTTCAAAATGAATTATACTCTCAAGGACGATTGCAGTCGTACTACATTTTAATTCAGGCAATTCTACGACCTTATTATGTGGATTTAAAGTGGGCCATTCGCTCTCATCCTTTAGTAAGAATGAAGCTCCATGCCACCACAACTTTGATTCCTGTAATTCCCTTAATCTAGAGCCTCGGGAAATTAGATCCGACGGGTTTTGATTTGTAGGCACATAACGCCAGAGGGAATTCTTAGTTTTATCTTGAATTTCGACTACTCTATTAGCTACAAAGGTTTTTAATTTTGATGCATCACTCTTTAACCATCCTAACACGACAGTAGAATCAGACCAATGAGTTATAGAATTTACAGTGAATCTTATTGACCTTGTTACACTCTCAGTAAGTCGACTAGCCAGCAGAGCAGCGCAAAGCTCTAAACGAGGCACTGAAGTGGGCTTTAGTGGTGCCACCTTGGATTTAGAACATAAAAGATTTATTTGGACATCCTTACTATGCAACGATACCGTTCTTATGTATAAACAAGCACCGTATCCTGCCAATGAAGCATCACAAAAACAATGAATATCTATAATATCATGTGAGTCGCTTAATATACATCTAGGAATTTGAAAACTTGATAATAATGAGAGGTCCGTTGAGAACTCTTCCCACGCATCTTGAATATTTTTTGGGGCTGGTTCATCCCAAGGTAACTTAATTTGCCATAATTTCTGTAACATTAATTTAGGTAACATTATAAAAGGACTTAGTAGTCCAAGCGGATCAAAAATTTTGAAAGCATCAGACATTATGCTTCTTTTTGTAACTACGGATCTAATTAAAGGTTTATTAATTGGAAAATTTAATGTATCACTGTTAGGATTCCAACCCAAGCCAAGCGTACTAGCTGCTTCACTTATAGTTAAACTGTCTTGTATATTAATTTTAGAAGAATCAAACATAGAAATTAAATTAGTTTTGTACTTACGCAAATTTAAACCAGACTTATTTAATTCTCGAGATACAGAATCTTTAATATATTGCAATTCATCAATATTATTAGTGCCGGTTATTAGATCGTCGACATAAAAGTCTCTCTGTATTATATCTTTAATAAGGATGTCCTCGCACTCTTCTCCTATCTGCCATAGACACCTAGTGCTTAGGTAACTAGCACATGCGGTACCGTAGGTGAGTGTGTTTAATTGCAGCGTTTTTATAGGCAATGACTCATCCTCTCTCCATAAAATGAGCTGTAGATTTCGGTCTTTAGGATGTAAATCAAATTGGCGATAAAATTTCTCTATATCACCGCAGATAAGATATTTATACAGACGAGCTCGAATCAAAATAAAGAAAAGAGAATCCTGCATATTTGGCCCGACCATCAGTAAGTCATTAAGAGAAAAGCCAGAAGAGGAGGATGCAGAGCCATCAAAAACCACACGAAGTTTAGTTGATTCGCTGGTAATTTTAAATACTGCATGATGACATAAAAAGTAAGATGGGTTTGGTTTATTGACAGGTGATTCAGATAGATGGCCTAAATTTTCATATTCTTTTATAAATGCAATATATTGTTTCTTTAGTGAAGGATTTCTTCTAAAACGTTTCTCTAGACTCAAAAAACGCCTTTTAGCAAGCTCGAATGAATCTCCTAAACAATTAGGTGAATCACGAAGAGGAAGTCTAACTCTAAATCTACCTGACGATAATCGTATTGTATTAGCTTTGAAATGATCTTCACATGCTAACTCTGTCGCACTTAAAATCGTTTTCTGTGGCACTTCCTCTAATTGCCAAAATTTTGTGAGCTGCTGATTTAAATCAGTATCAATTTGTTCTACCTCGTTATTAATAATATTACTATTAGAGAATTTTACATTATTATTTATTGAACCACCTACTAGCCACCCTAGAACCGAATTTTGTAATTTAGGTTTATTTTCACCTAATGATATTTGTTCATTTATTAAGAGATCCCAAAAAACATCGGCTCCTATAAGTATATCTATAGGAGCTGGGCGATTAAAATCTGGATCGGCCAATTGTAAATGACTAGGTATATTTAATAATTTTCTATCTATTGGAGCCTTTGGTAAAACCCCAGTAATTGTGTCTAGAACTAAACAATTTATTTTAGTTGTAAAACAATTATAAAGTGATCGCATTTGTACCACACAGCCCTCCTTAATATTATTATCGGAGTTATGACCTATACCTATGACCTTCATAGAAACAGGATTTGTTTTAATTGACAACCTTTCAAGCATAGATTTTGTGATAAAGGATGTTTGACTGCCTGAATCTAATAAAGTGCGTACCATTATTGGTTCGTTAGCTGAATTAAAAACATAGATTTGGGCAGTTGATAATAAAACTTGACTATAGTTTTCCTTGCTAGAAATATTTGAAATAATACACGAATCATTACCATGAGCATCGTTGACTTTAGATTGATCAACTGAATGCAGTAATGTATTATGTCGTTTTTGGCAAATTTTACAAGGTCCCATTCGACATTCGCTTACAGGGTGACCTTGTCTCAAACAATTATTACATAGTTTATACTTAGATATATCATTCAACTTATCCCTTATAGATTTGGATTTAAATATAGGACAGTCATAAATTCTATGGTTGCCGTCGCAAACAATGCACTTATATTGTTGACTGCTGTTTTTATTTGTAGCAGCAACGAAGGACTTAGAAATATTATTATTATTTGGTCTGACATTGTGGCTAAAAAACCGCTGTTTATTATGGTTGCTTGACATTGAACTATTTATTTTTAAGGAGTTATAATCAGACCTAACATTATTACGCATCGATTCTAAAATGTATGCACGATCAATTAAAAATTTATTAAATTCTTCTAAGCTCGGAATGTCACCTAAATTATTGCGCTGTTCTTCCCACTTCATAAGTGTTTGCGCATCGAGCTTAGAAGATACCAAAAAGATTATCAAAGTATCCCAGTGTTCTGTACATTGCCCTAGACTGGCTAAGGCGCGTAGGTTTTTAGTCACGTGGTCAACTAGATAACGCAATGAAGTGTCCGATTCACGAGTAATTTTTTCAATATTAAATAAGGACTTTAAATGATGGTTTGTAATCAATTTTTTATTGTTGTAACGATCATAAAGTAATTGAAAGGCGTTATTGTAATTTGATGATGAAACCTCAATATTAGATATGACACGAGCCGCATCACCTTCTAGGTATGAAAGTAAATAATGAAATTTTTGTATCAAAGATAAGCGCTTGTTATTATGAATTAGATTAGTGAATGTGTCGCGAAACTCGAGCCAGCGAAAATACGATCCATCAAACTTAGCAATTTGTATTTGAGGTAAGGCAATGTTGTATTCAGTGTTGTCGACACTGCACTGAGCTTCATGAAATAAGGATTCGCGACGTTTCTTATCTTGTTCAAAAATTTTTAATTCGTTTTGTTGTTCGATCATATTTTTAGCCATTGCAGTACAATATATGAAATCTTGTTCAATACGCTCTCTTTCATCCAGCTCAGTTTCTAAATTTTCAGAATTAATTAATTCAATCTGATTTTGCAACTCATCATATTTAGCAGAGAGACTTTCAAAACGGCCAATCTTTAGTGACAGCTCGGCTAATTCAAAGCTACTTAAGGTAGGTTGCCCTGTCATATTATTTAAATAATTTTTAAATTTAGTAATTTGACCCTTAATAGAACTTCTTTTTAAAGTTAAGTCCCTTAAGGAAGAGTCTTTAAATTCTGTCATTTTAATTATATACTTGGTCTAATATAAATTTGTATATAAGAGCTATTTAAAACTTGTCGAAACAAAAAATGAGATTTACAAAATAATAAAAATCTCTTATCTGATACGCTCCTCAATCGGTGATAGATAGGAAGCCGGCGGCGCACAGCAGCTGATCTCGTACTGAAGAACGGCACCACCACCAAGCGTATCCTGGACAGCGACCCTGGAATAGTCGGCAAATTTGTTTTAATATTTGACCAATACAAGGCTAAAAGTAAATCAAATGTGTCTTGTTTTATAATATATTTGCACCAACTATTGTATTGACACGTAATGAGAGTTATTATGTGCAAAATTTACGAAAATCGTATTAATTTTAAAAGATAATTTTAAGAAACTGTTAATAATAGATTGTTATCGTATTTAAATCAAAGATTTTTAGTATCTAGGACTTATAATTTGTAATTTCTGAGGTTTTACACGAACCGACACGTAGTCACAAGGTGAAAGCTATTTAAATGGATTTTGGGGAAAATATGAATAATTTGGTATAAGGATGCTGTTTAGAACGTGAAGAGGAAATAGCAGGGCACTTATCTTGGGATTAATGCTGCGAGGTGATGCTTTTGCTGCGTCACTGCCCGGCGAGGTCCAATGTGTCCCGTCTTCCTGAATTACTCCACGGCCCGAACTTCCCGTCGAAGGAACAACGAAGACGATGCTGTGCGATGACTGCTTTTGCTGCGTCACTGCCCGGCGAGGTCCAATGTGTCCCGTCTTCCTGAATTACTCCACGGCCCGAACTTCCCGTCGCAGGAACAACGTAGACGATGCTCGATGCTATGCGATGACACGTAGCCGAGGTGGAGCCTTGTGTACGTTGAAACAATTTCTTTGTTCTCACGCGAAGTCCGAATTCCGGATGTACAATTTTGGGGATTGTACTGTCCTGTCACGGTCGCCAATGTTTCGTCTCGTAGGGAACGATGTGGAATTTCCAAAGAAACTCAATTAAATGAATTTAGAAGATAATATAATCTGAGTTATTACAAAGTTTTTTGTATTGAAGCGCAGTAAGTGCGAAAAGAAAAAGATGACAAGGCAAAGTATTTTCTACCGTCAAATTTACAATAATAATTAATATACCCGTAAAATATCTTAAATAATAAAACGCCTGATATACAAAATAGCAAACTAGCTATCGGGCGTGAACAATTATTTTATTTTTCACACTCTATATTATTCATGTTTATGGTAAGACCAAAGGTAATTTATAAATACTTAAAAGGTAAATTTGTATTTTCGTTGGTATTTTCTCGTAAAAGTCAAATAACACAAGTCATAATTTAATATTTTTATTACCCAATGCAAACGAAGCATTGTAACAGTCAGACGTTCTATACAATAAGTAGATCTAGTTACTTAATAAAACGACATTTAAAGCATCAAAATTGAACAGGTATTTTGTGCAGAAGATATGTAGAGTTCTATCCCAAATATATCAGCCAACTCGTTTTCATTATCTCTTATTTATAGAATCACCTAGGGTAAATGACTAGTATAGTAGATTGGACAGTACCAGTCATTGGACAAAGCACAAAAACACAATATTTATTAATTTTGCTTTAAAAGCTGCCTGTTTTTAAAGTAAAAGAACGCCTAATTTTAAAGAAAAACAGGTAGTTTTTAAAGCAACCTCAATAAATATAGTGTTTTTGTGCTCTGTCCAATGTCTAGTACTGTCCAATCACTAGTCATGTTCACCCTATCTCAAAAAAAATATTTATGAACTCACCGCGACCGTTCGACGCCTACATTTTGATCGGCGATTCTATAAAGAAAACGTATTGGCTAAACTCCATGTGCTTCATTTATTGCATGCGCTACTTTCGATAACGAAATTAGATGTCAAAAATGTATTGGACGAAGTTAGATGTCAAAAATGTATTGGATTTGACTTGCAAATTGGCGTAATGTCAATTCCGGTACATTTTTCGCTGTTGAAACTAGCGAATGTTAGATTAATAAATATACTTAACATAATGTTTTCTGTTTGTAAACTTAATAAAGATATAACATACAAAATCACATTAACGATAGTGGCATACATCATAGGTACTACGTAGCTTAATACTTCTATGGCACATAATATACCTACGTACTATCTAACATTAATCTTACAATAGTATATTTTTATCAACGTCTATACTAGATATGTAGAATAAGTTCTTTCGAGTTTATTTAATTATTTGATGGCACATCCTCACTAACAATATTAATCTGTTCGTTTGTGAATAGTAATTTAAACATAGTAGGGTAAATGACTAGTAGATTGGACAGTACCAGTCATTGGATAAAGCAGAAAAACAATATATTTTATTAAGGTTGCTTCAAAAACTGCCTATTTTTAAAGTAATAGAACGCCTGATTTTAAAGAAAAACAGGTAGTTTTTAAAGCAACCATAATAAATATTGTGTTATTGTACTCAGTCCAATTACTAGTACCACAGCTAGTACTGTCCAATCACTAGTCATTTACCTTAGTTGAAATATTGAACACATTTTAACAGAAAGTATAATTTCTCGTTTCTTTATATATTCGTTACACAGTTTTTGTTTTCCTAGGACCTAGACTTTACCGTCATTGACAAACTATACTCTTATTTAGACAATTATAATGGCCGTTTTCACCAACCGTCTACTAACGTTTGGTGCCCCTAATATAATTATTAGAAATGCCCATGTTAAGATTTTACCAATTTTTACTTAAATTCGGTGCTTAACATCGTTGGTGAAAACGTATTTTACGTTTTTACCAACGTATTAAACTAAGAAAAGCAGGAACCTAAAAGCCCTAGCGTTAGGGAGCAATTGGTGAAAATGGCCATTAGTCCATTCCATATAAATGCTGACGCTGATTTTTATTCCTTTAAGTTCCAAACCTTAAACGTATCATGTCATCTGAAAAAATTGCCCTTTAAAACGTCTAAGAATTTGGGCATAAGCCTCATTGTTTTACGTAATATATCTAATATTTTAATAATAAATAACCATAAACTAAGTTTTAATAGGAACTTATATTTAATGGTCACTAAATGTACAGTAACCTACAGATCCAATGTGTCATTTTAAGTTATAAGTGGTACATCCGTGTCCTGGCCACTGTCTATTAGATTCTACAAATAACAATTCGTAAAGTATTAATTTGAACTGTATTTTAATAATTTCAAACCTATATAATTCAATTTATATAAAATATTCAAAAGATAGTTCACAATAACATTTGCTCTACAGAAATATAATATTCAAAATTAAGCATACCTATTAAAATATTATTTTCTTATGCTTTACGTAACTTTCGGTAGAAAAACAAAATAATTTATATTATGAATACGAAATTAAGAAAATAGGTTTTCTCACCATACATAAAATATTTCCTTAAAAATATGACATAAGTAATCCTTCGCTATAATATTTTCTCAACCATAAAAAGGTTTCAGATTTGGGCGGATAGTAGAGTTTTCATTGTTCTATTTCATTTCTTTCTTTAATGTTATCGGTACTCTCCTTATTTTCCTGTTCTGAGGTACCTACTCTCTCTCCTGGAGCATTTGCATGAGACGAGAAAGAAGGATAAACCACGAGGTATGTATATTTGTGGTTTTTTTTTTTTTAATCTATATTTATTTAGGGATTTTTATCCGAAGATATGTCAATCCCATTATACCCGTATATTTGTGGTTTAAATTTGAAATCAGATAATACACCTGGCCATGTAAGAGTTATTCCTTTAACGATATAAATGAAAAAGGTAATTAAAATGAAAGAAATGATATAATATGTTTTCTTATAAATAAATAAATAAAATATATTTAGGTACACAGACCGTTAGCGTTAGTGAAACGTCGAAAAGACAAAATATATTTTAAATAGGTACACAATGCATAAAAACATTACGGTACTGGAAGTTTAATTAAGTTTTAAGCACTTAATGGCACTTTTGAGTTTTTTTATTTGCGAATGCTCCAGGTGAGGCAGTTCCTTTAAGAAGCAGACGATATACACAATGATTATAATCGTCATAAGGTAATACACGTTAGTCTTCTGTGGGTTAAACTAAATCGTTGACTAAATATAATGCTATTTTTCTTGTTATTCGTCTCATTTTTTTCTTTATATTCGTCGAAAACTAAAATATGGTGCATTCAACCATTAAGTGGTGAAACTGGCTCTAACTATCGTACTCAGACACAAATATTAATTACTTAACTGTAAATAAAGGAAGATTTTGACATAATCCCCATCAAAGAGTTTGATATGTATGATATGTCAAAATTCAAAATTCAAAAAAAAGATCATTAAATTGAATTTTAATCACCATTAAATGTCATAGAGTGCGGCAGTTAATGTCAAATCCACCTAAACTATTCTGTGCGTTGGTGAAATCACCACAAATCTTGTCTATCATCTGCACTTTATTTGAATCACACAATATTCTCACAAAACTATAACTAATTAAAGCAAAGGACGTTTTATTGTCGATTCAGTTGATTAATACAAGCTACAGGACTAGGTACGGTATAGGTCCCATCGCTAGTGCTATCTGCTAGATGCTAGAGTAAATAGACATTTAGGTAATACTGCGTGTAACGTTAAGTAGGTAAGTACAATAAGATAATAATACCAATGAGCACAAGAACCAAAGGAGAAATAAGTATTAGTATGATTTTGCTCTATCAAAGTAGAAGTATTTGGTGACCACAGATCAAGATAGCTGTATATCTCCAAGGGTTGTCATGCTCATAACTATATAGAGTCACATTTAAAAAATAAAGTAAAATGACTCCGAACACATTGTGTATGGCGTGTTTTTTAATAATTAATATCTTTAATATTACGCTAGTAGGCAATTTTAGTTGTTCCAGTATATTTCGCATTTAATACAAATATTTCAAAATACATTTCAGTAGGACATATTGTAGTTGGTAGAACAGTAAAATAATTACAAAATACAATAGTCGAAAACTTGTTGGAAAGATAAATCTTTAGAAAATAACGTTTTTTATAGTCAATAGTATGTATGTAGTAGAAAAATAAGCTCCACTGGCTAGAAAGGGGACGAAAATATTCTGTTTCTCTTACACGATACGCGATTGGACATTTTAATAAAGAAAAAAATACATTTCAATGCGATCAAATAATTCAATCAACAAAATATTTCCGAACAATTAAATATTTGAAAGCTTAACATAGCAATTTCAATAAAATAATATAATAGTTAACAACATTACAATGTACCATGGTGGAAATGGATTCCTAGGCAGTTGAAGAACCTAATTCATTTGGTCGGCTTATGTCAATTCAATGTTAACTGTGATCAGTCGAATGGCAAATTACTTAGGTCCTCCATCTGCCTAGGTGACTTCTCTCATAGTAAGTTTAAAAATTATGTACAGATTACAGTATTTCCGATACTGTGCAATTACGTGTCGTACGTAAAAGATAGATAAAAAATATTTTTAGCAGATTGCAGGCTTCTGCAATGTGAATTACAAAGACAATAAAAACTCCTAAGATTTTTTTCTGACGGTAGGTAGACTTGTAAAAAGTATGTAGATTTTTCATAAGTTTCGTATGCAAAATATAGAATTAGTGATTTTTTCACGATAAAACCAGTGAATTGACATTATAAATTACTTCATCTTTTATGAGAATTATTATATGTTTTAGATTTAGAAAGATAAAGAGGCTATTCCATGATAATCATAATACGTTACATGGTCCACAAAATTGTTATTAATTCGATATTAAATGTTAATTTTGATAAGGTAAATATTTTAAAAGATTATGTAATTTGATATAATATGATAAAATATTATAGATCAGCCCCTTTACCTTCTATAATAATAAATTTATTATGTTAAGAAAAAATATAATTTATTATCAAAACGACAGCATGTTACGTTGGATAATAAAAACAGGTTTACAATATTGTTCACTGTTAAAGTTATTTAAGCAATAATAAATATTTATTAATGTAATATTACAATAACAATTTAAACTTCCCTACAAATCGAAATAAATACATATAAAAATAATCACAGTTTACTCAGCTTCCATTCATTTTGATTTAAAGGTAAACAAAAAAATAATTCAAGAATGTTGATGTAACAATGTATTTTTATTGCGCTGAAAATGTGTGATATTTAATTTGAAAGCACAATATTCGGTCACACAGACCAGTAAATACTAAGCGGGCCCCTAGACGAGCAATTTTATTGCGCAATATCACGTAGGTACTTATTTCGTAATATTATTGACCATCTAGAGTCTAGACTCTAGAGTCTAGATGGTCAATAATATTACGCAATAAGTACGTGATATTACCCTCTAGATTCTAGAGAGTTGATATTGAACATCACGTGCCTTCAATCTAATTGTCAAATAAACTGTTCAATAAAATTGAAGCGTGACATTGCACAATACAATTGATCGTCTAGGGGCCGGCTAAGTTTTGTTTACATTTATATCAAAATGAGTTAAACGGAGTATAAGTAATAGTTATTACCTACAGGACACCGTCTTCGTTGATCGACATTAAGTAGCTCCTAATTATTATTATATTGTACACGTTCTCAGCTGAAACAGAAAAAAATACTGCTTACTATTTATGGACAACATAGTAACACACATTCACAATTATTAATATTGGCAAACTCGGTGTGAGTTTTTTAAAATAACAATAATATTACTTGTACAGCTATTAGCATTAGGCGAATCGTAGCATCAGCGTAGCGCATCGTAGCAAATCGTAGCGAACTGTAACGTGTCGTAGCGCATCGTAGAGCGTCGTAGCGTATCGTAGCGCATCGTAGCATGTCGTAGCGTACCGTAGCATGACTTACAAAACTACTGGGTCGTAATAAAATTAGGCACAGTGAATATAATTAGGCACAGATATAAAATTGACTTCGGGGAAGCTTATAGGCTAGTTTTTGTGAAGGAACATAGATAGATAACGTGGTCGCGCTACGATGCGCTACGCCGCGCCGCTGCTTCGAGTATTAATATTATCAGATTATATTCTTATCTTCTGTTGTAATTATGATGGTGACAGATTAGGTGGTCATAGTGGTTACGATATTGAGTTAAATGCAAATGGCGAACCAACATTACTTGGTCAGGTTATAATATCAAGTCAATGTTAGCGGCTTGGGTTGATATAACCCATAACCCGACTGAAGGTAGGTCTATCTGCATCTACCTAAGTATAAATTTCTATAATGGTACATATTCACATACATATCCCCAAGCAAAGGCCGACCACACATTCCCACCACTGCGACGCCTGTGTCCCAGGGTCAACAGTGGTAACCAACCACGAAAACCCTTTGATATGATCTCAGGGGTGCTCAAAGGATAAGCTAAATCTGTCTTGAGACCTGCAACATAATTAACCAGAAGAAAGGTAGGAGGAGAACGAGATATCCAGTTTCCCTCCTCAAGCAAAGCGGAACATATTATGTAGTAAGCACGGTAAGCACTCACCAATGAAGACGATCTGCGCTATGACGTGTCCGGCGCTCATGTGCGACATGGTCTTGAGGAAACCGATCACGAACAGCACCAGCAGGATCACCCAGAAGATGCAGTACTTCTTCATTATCGCTGTCTTGTCCTGGAATTTGAGATTAAAAAAATATTAAAAAAAGTTTTATTTGGTAAACTTTGGTTGAGACTTGGATCTTCTGTCTTCGGTTTCTATTAATGCTTACAATTTAAGTGATTATTCTAAGGCGCTTCCTTATTATGGTAAACCCTAAAGCATGCCATATTTCATTATCTTAATATGGTTTCTAAATTCGTCTAGCAAGCTTTGTGCTGTATTTTAATTACGGTGCCGTTTTTCCGTACTATCAAAAAAGGAAAAGCTGATACAGACACTTACTATTACAAACTTCAAATCTGGCTCGCACACGTATTCCTATTAAGTAGGAATTAATAAATTTTGTATGCCAAGAATAATTTTCTTTTAACGCCAGCGAATTAGCTCTTACTGCCAAGCCAATATGCCATATTACCTTGTGCACGGCATACTTCGTGAATGCCATGGCATATTACCTTGTGCACGGCGTACACGAAGACCAGGTTCAGCAGGAACTTGAGACACAGCAACACCACCACCATCACGGCGATAGTGTACACCACCGACACGCCCTCACCCTCCCGCTCCGCCGCCTTCAGCTCCGACGCGAACGTGATCACCACCAACGCCAATACTAACGTGATTATCTGGAAGGATATTCAAGATATTTAATGATAACTTATAAGGGTCCGTTTCACCACTTCCCAGTAAAGTGCCGGACAGGCTCTCCACAACTTTTTTGACGGATGATCCATACTCTATCTGTCAAGTTAAGTGGCGGATAGCCTATCCGGCATTTATCAATTTAAAATCCAAAGGAAAATAGATGCGATGTATTCGGAAATTAATAAGAAAATTAAGAAGCTTTATATCGGTAAGCTTCACAGATAATAACTTTATAACCCAGAGCCTAAATATAACTAAAAAAGCTAGCCAAAATTACTTCGGTAATTTTTGTGCGAAATTCTATTTTACACAAAAATTACCTTTAAAATATTATAATATGACTTATCACCATTCCCTATAATATATCTCTGTCTATTCGTGCCGAAGTTGTAACTCACCGAGTGCACAATGCCCATGACCATGCATCCTGTCCGCAGGTCGAAGATGAAGCAGAACTTCTCCAGCACCGGGAGCTCCATCCTCGCCTGGAATATCAATCAATCAATCAATCATTGACATAATTATTATCGTGTGCAGACAAAAGGTTGAACGTGGAAAGCGAAAATAAGGGCTTGAATGGACTTATTGCGTTTAACCGTAATAATAAATTTATGTAATTGCGCTGCCACAAAATTGCGCTGAAAAATTTTTTTTCGGTGCAATTTTAAGCGTTACATACATACTTGTAAATATTTTAAGCGTAATAACGCTGACACAAAATTGCGCTGACACAAAATTGTGCTGAAATATAATGTCTTGAATAAGTGCCATTATTATGGAGAAGCCAATTTATCTTGCGAAATGTTTACGAATAATAATACAAGATGCCAAAATCAAAATGGAAAAAGAAATCTCAGCAGTGACGGATTAACCCTTAATCAAATTAAGCAATTGCCTAGGGCATCAAGTCTGAGGGGGCACTAGAAGAAGGACAAAAGGACAAAAAACATCCGTCCTTAGGGCATCACGTCTCACTCTCACGTCACCAAAAACCACACCAAAAAAAGTTTCTAGGATAGTAAAACTTAAAAGTTTAAAAGACCGTAGGGCATCAAGTAGTCTTAATCCGTCACTGAATCTTAGTGGTAGAATAATAATTAACATTAAGATTTTATATTAACCAAAATAACACAGACAGACACACTTTCCCGTTTAACATTAACATTAATTTAAAAATATATGTTTTAGCAAAATTAAATATAATAATATATTGTTATGGCTTGTATGCTTCGCCTGTAGTAAATAGAAAACAATATAAGAGCAGATATATGAGACTGAGAAAATAATCACTTACCTTTGGTTCAACAAATTTTAAATTACTATATTATAGGAATTAATATATAAGCTCTGACGATTTTCAAGCCATAAGCCGTTTAAGTAGGTGACATCAAAATATAAAGCCGGTGATACGTATTATAATTTCATTTTCGAAGTAAAAAGATTACAGTAAAGTAAGTTTAGTGCTCTTTGCAAGCGAAAGCTTATTTTAAAACATATTTTCGAATTAGTGCAAGAAAAGTTTTCATGCTGGTGCACAAAAATAACAGCATTTTTCTTACCGATTTAATGCTACTTTATTCCAAAACTGTGTCTTCGGCCGGGGCTTATAAACCCACCATGTCAATGACCTGATAAACGACACTATTGGTAGAAATAGAAGACTCTTTCAAAATGTTAGAAAAAGAGAAAGAAATGACACAAAATTATTAATATAACTAGATGACCCCTGAACTTCGTATCACTAATAATTGACTCTTGAATTTTCTACCGTATAAACCTTCCCTGGAGCTTCCACGAATTTTTCAAGACTAAATAATTCGCAAAATCAGTTCAGCCGTTCTCGATATAGGAAGACTAACAAGATTTTTTATTTATATTTATATAGAGATTCATTTTTATTTATATATAGATTATTGGTAATAGAAACTGTACAAAATCAAATAGACATAAATGTAGTTTAGCTACATATTACACCTTATTAATAATTAAAACAAATTATTTTTAGTGAATCGATACTAATCGTTTAACATTACCAACATAATATTATTATTAGGGTTCCGTATCCAAAGGGTGAAAACGGGACCCTATTACTAAGACTTCGTTGTCTGTCCGTCTGTCCGTCTGTCTGTCTGTCTGTCTCCAGGCTGTTACTCAAGAACGGTAATAGCTAGAGATTTTATATTTTCACAGATTATGTATATCTGTTGCCGCTATAATAACAAATACTAAAAATAAAATAAAATGAATATTTAAGGGGGGCTCCCATACAACAAACGTGATTTTTTTGGCCTTTTTTGCTCTATATCAAAAATAGGTAAGTACTTGAATTTTTCACAAAATCCTTAGTTAAATGTGTACTTTAATATTTAATAATAATATTAAAATAAAATAAAAAAATAAGGGGGGCTCCCATACAAAAAAAAACACAATTTATGGCCTAATTTTGCTCTATAATGGTACGGAACCCTTCGTGCGCGATTCCGACTCGCACATGGCCGATTATTACTGGTAATATTGACCTAAACGAGGAAATGAGACAAAATATTTTTTGTCGTAGATTTTTTTAATTAAGTAAGTAGTAATTTTCCTGACTAATCTAATAAGCTAATTTTTATTTTATTTATCGCACCCTTTTCGAATAAAAAAACCATAACACTTAACACTTAAACCTACTACCACTTTACTCACTCAAACACTTTCGCTTACCATTTTAACTCTCAAACGCCGAGGGGTGCAAAAGCACACGAGTCATGTGACCCCCTGGCGACGGCGCGAGTGATCTCCCGGATCCGCTGAACTTACCCTTAAGGGGTCATACATACATTTTGGAAAGCATTTTATTCCGATTTTCAGTCACTGCGCGCAGGGTGCCTTCAGGCAACATACTTCTACCAATCTGTGTTTTAATGTATCTTAGTTTATGACTATCATAGAAAACATAAAGATTTCTAATATAATGTCATGTGTTTACAAGATAATATTCAGTTCCTAATCCTAGATAAAGCCTTGCCTGGTTGCGCCATTTTTGGTTAAAGTTAATAGGTAGATAGTAGATACATAATATACTGTAATAAAGTTTTATTTTTCTCCATCAGATTAATATTTATTTAAGAAAAGTCACTGATGCAAGCTAGCCTCATAAAAAACTAATTTTTAGATTTTTGACCAATCAACAAACGCGTTCATTGATCTAAGCTTCACAAATCAGTCCCAGAGAATCGGGGATCAGTCCTTCCTTCTTCATTGGTTGTAACTTTACGAAACAGTCCAACTACCACGTTCAGCGTCCTACTCTAACAAACGATAAATGACGTTGTGATAGCAGGACGCGGCATTAGGCGGTATTAGGCCTCCAGTCCAAGTGTATCGGTCCGTCCTAGCTCCCTTCGACCTGCAATTTAAGGCGCTTCGCCTTAATGGAAGCTGCGCACGCCGGCGATCGATGTTACCGGTGACTCCATCAACAAACAATGCAGCGGCCTGTCACGTCGCCACTCTCACTGTCGATTGTCAATGAGCTGGCGCACCTGATGGTAAGCGATTACCGGCGAAGAGCTTGATACGTTAGGTACGAGGTGTTAGTACCTTCATTTCATGAGTAATTATAGGAATATACACGTAACTACAAATTAAATCTAAGTTATATGTTTGCTCGTTTTAACTATTCGATGGTTTGAACTCACTTTGGGTCTACGGAAAGAACGCAAATATTCTTTGAGATTAAGGAGACCACAGCACACAATATATCAACTCGGAAAGGGATCGTCTAGCTATGTCCACATCATCCAAGGGCACAATGTGGACATAGCTTATCGCCTTTCGCCTCGCCGTCAACCAAGCGTCAACCAGGCGTCAACCTAACGTATGCACGTAACCAAAGTCAACTCGGCTACGGCGGCTAGGCGACGCCTCGCTTACGGCTCGGGGAAGGAGAAAGGGGCAAGGGTCACTGATCTCTATTATTGTATAGAGATCAGTGGGCAAGGGTGGACGAAGAAACGTAAGCTTGAGTACGGAGAGACGTAAGCACGGGGACGACGAGCCGTAAGCGGGTGGACGACGAGCCGTAACTGCCGTAAGCGGGTTGACGGCTAGTTGACCACGCGTTGCATCCCGGTTCGGAGCCTGTTCCGACTTCCGAGGCGGCGTTACTGTTCCGTTTAGTGTGTATTTGCAGTAGTTTCAATAAAACAATATTGAACGGCTCGAGGCGATACGGTGCCGATCCCTTTCCGAGTTGATATGTGTGCTGTGATCTTTAGTTGACCCATTCATGCGCTATTTTATGCTAAATACACACAATTTTACCATAACTACTATACCCTTTAGCTAACCACATGATAAATATAATATAAACTACGGCCCATAAATCATTGATTTTATTTCAAACCAAATAGTGCCATTTCCTAGATTATCGAACAACCTGACCTCAATAGTCGCTCCTGTGACCCCGTGACCTCAGACCTATATCGAGTGACAGTAGGTCAGTTATCTGACCTCTGACATTTCAAACTGACATACTACGTTTGCATAATTTTGGTAGTAGATAGTGGGATATCTGTGACGTAGTTGCGGTATTTAAACTATTCCGTGAAACGTTGGATAATCCATCCTTAAAATATATTTGTTAATCTTTTAATTAAAAACTACTGAACGATGTTTAAATTTGATATTAGGTACCTAGATAAGTAACACAAGTCCTTCAGGTACTTAGCATGGGGCCAGACTGACGTGGTGTGAAGCGTCCATAGATAAGTAAATGAGGCTCTGGAGGACTTACGAGTATGTTTTTATCCAGAAATGAAAATGGGCTCTTTAGAACTACAGAACAAGGGTTTACTCAGCAAGATTTTGCATGCGGAGCATCATGAAAGGTATTTAATAATAATAATACATATTTAATTAAATTATTTTCCAACTCGATTGAATCCTTGGATCATTAATCTGATAATTTTGGAACACTATTATAGGTACGTAGGTAATAATTATAATTAGTTTCAAA
Source organism: Plebejus argus (assembly GCA_905404155.3). NCBI lineage: Eukaryota > Metazoa > Arthropoda > Insecta > Lepidoptera > Lycaenidae > Plebejus > Plebejus argus. The sequence continues at coordinate 11,735,286 of FR989943.1, forward strand.
TAAATTACGTGATTAACATTAAGATTAGATAACGCTGATGCATAAAAAGAAACGTCCAACTTTCGCGCCACATCTTGACAGTTGTTTGAGTTTTGAGTCACTTTTGACAGTTCAAAACTTCAAACGTCAAACTCAGTTGTCAACATGCGCGTGAGCAGGGCGCTTGTGTTCTTTGTTTCTGTTACATTGGTGCGATGTTCTTTACGAAAAGGTTATATTTTAGTTTACATTTTGTTTACTCTACATTTACCAATATGTTCAAAATGGTTTACTTTGAAATTTTGTAGTATTTTGTCGTACAACTTAGAAATTAAGAATTGATTTGACCTTTGCATGAAAAAGGCAAAACACTTGCATTAAGTCAATATCTAGGTATTAGGGTGCCGTTTGAAATTGTAGGTAGGTAGGTACTTATTAAACGTGAAATTATGATATTATGTTTGATTGTATAAATAAATAATTATATAAAGTCTAGTCTTGTCTATAATATTATACGCTTACGGCCGCACTCAGAGACATTTAATGATGATTAAACATAAATTTAATGAAGATTTTGACAGATGACGTAAGTATATGAAGCTAACTGACCTAGTACATATTATTTTGACAATTAACATTTTTTTTATTAAATAAGGGGGCAAACGAGCAAACGGGTCACCTGATGGTAAGCAACTACCGTCGCCCATGGACTCTCGCAACAACAGAAGAGCTGCAGGTGCGTTGCCGGCCTTTTAAGAGGGAATACGCTCTTTTCTTGAAGGTTTGCAGGTCGTATAGGTCCGGAAAATCCGAAAATACTGCTGGTGACAGTTCGTTCCAGAGTTATATTTGCGTACGGGACCCTAAAAATATAAGATATTAGCATAGACTTATATATTACTTATTAGGATCATTTTGGAACTTAGAGGAAATCTCTCAAAATTCAAACATTTCAACACAGACGCAGAATACTGGAAGACCCTAGCCCTGGATGAGCTACACGAAGCCCTGGGGGTGCACCTGAACACGGGGGTCGCCAAGAACGTGATCCTCTTCATCGGAGACGGCATGGGACCCAATACTGTCACCGCTACAAGGATACATAAGGGAGGGGAGGGACATCGGTTGAGCTATGAGAAGTTCCCGCACGTTGGTTTGCTGAAGGTTGGTCCAAAGTTTTGACGCGTTTTAGGCTGGGTTTTGGTTAATGGCTGGCTTGGTTATTGTCAATTATTTATCCAAGACAATGTTGTAATGCACAGTTTCACATTCAAAACTGAATATTATTTCTACACAATAAGGTACATAATATATATTGAATTAAGACAGACTGGCGGCTGCCTGTTCTAATTTTGAATGTAACTGAATTGCTTTGCCGAAGAATCGAAAAAGATTAAAACAAAGTAATCGCATATTGCATAACATAAAACCAGTACGTAAAATAAAACCACTTGCTTATTCTGCTAAAACATTTTGTTAATCAAACAAAAGTTGTATTTCCTGTCACTTTTTGATAATTGTGGCAACAACTGATTTACTTGCCATTTCCTACTAGACGACGTAGTTATGTCTATTGTGCCGACGTTCACGCACAAAATTTGCCCAGACATTTTTTGAACCATCCTATTATAGGTTTTAAGTCCTTTTCCGGGAATCAAACTAGTCTCGTCTAGAGATACTTTGAGCCCATAAATATAATATCATCATCATTTCCATTATCATAATATTATAGTGCCATCTTCACAATATAGAATTCGACGGTCAGTTGGTTTAATTTGGAGCTTTATATTGGTTACATATTTTACCTACATTCGGTCCAGTGTCTAAAACCCAAAGTGACTGACAGACGCACTTTCGCATTTGTATCATAAGTGTTGATCAAACCACCAAAATAAGAAATGCCAAAACCCTAAAAAAACCGCCTCCATCCACTTTTCAGACTTACTCCGCAAACAAGATGGTACCCGACTCCGCCTGCACTTCCACAGCACTGCTCTGCGGAGTCAAGACTAACCAACACACTGTTGGTGTTGATGCGACGGTCGAGCACTACGACTGTGATGCTTCCCTGGAGGATAAGGCTAAGCTGGACTCGCTGGCTGCATTGGCTTTGAGGGCTGGAAAGAGTGCAGGTAGTTTACCCCGTATATGCGTATATATGCAAGACCCGATCTAGCTAATTAGCCGCTCCGGGCGAAGGGCGGAAGATTTTGGTCGCCCTTTACGTACACAAAACCATATAAATATCATTCAGAGCTAGTTAATTTGTTGGGTGATGAATATGGTGAATGGCCAATGGCTATAAGGTTGGAAGATATAATATGAATCAATCAATTTTGCCGCTCCTAAATTTTTGCCGCTCTGGGCAATTGCCCGGCTCGCGCCTCCTTATCGGGCCCTACGCATGAACGTAGAATAAATATATTTTAAAAAGATAAAACCGACTTCAAAATTGTACGTAATTGAGAATGAAAACTGCCTATCTCCAAAACTACTGAACCGATTTTGATGAAACTTGCACTATTCCCTAAGTTGAACAACACCTAGTAGAATAAAAAAGAATCACTTAAATCGGACCTGTAGTTCCGGAGATATGCGTGAACAAACATAAAAACATACATACATACATACATACATACATACACTTTTGAAATTTGGCACATTTGTTCAGACTTCAGAAGCTGTTATAGATTAACATATTCAAAAATTGGGCAGTTCTGGAAATGTTACATACATACGCGTCGAATTGATAACCTCCTTTTTTGAAGTCGGTTAAAAAAAGGCGGACGGAGTCTTATTATACACAAAACTGTGTCTTCAGAGTCGGCCACGCACACATTGTTACGCCTGTCAAATGGCCGGACTAGCGTAAGAATGTGTGCGTGCGAACCGTGTACATGCAGTCAGCCTGGCCGACTCTGAAGACTCATAGCTGTGTATAATAAGACTCCATCCGCCTTTTTTCTACGTTCATGGCCCTACGTATATTATGTTTGTTGTAGACCTACATAAATTACTTGTGGTTGGTCTTTATGTGGCTTACCCATTATTGCTTTTTGTCTATTTACATCTCTCTCGTGTCGCAGTCCATAGGCATTTAAAAGGAACCCTATAGCAGTAGGGAAACAGTATACTCCGTTTCGCAAACTTTAGAATGTTCAAGTACCTATAATATCCGAATTCCGAATATTCGTTGCAAATCTGTGGCGCTAGCAGTCGAATCTGAACACATTTTCAGTACCTAATTTAACCAACACCAATTGTCAGTCCGAACCACGTCATGTTATTGTTACGAATGCGGACACGTAGTGTCATCTAGCGGCGGCCACGCAAAGCTATTTACTATCGTGAGATCACAGACAGCGTAAATCCCCTATTCAATACCAGATGCCGCTACTTGTATGTTTTTGTTACCTGCTCGTACCCGCTCGAGAATTTTCCCACGGTTGTTTACATGTTGTGGAATATTCTCGTAAGGTCCAGAGCTCGCCCCGTCCCGTATAAATACGCGGCTAGACGAGCCGGCCAGTCAGTCTTCGAATGTTTTCGAGTGAGCGATAATCAAAGCGACTTCGGAAGTGAGAAACAAGTGACTTAGTGAGTGAACCAGTGATAGTGCTTAGTGTTTGAACTTAGTGCATAGTGTTTGAACCTAGTGCTTAGTGTTTAGACATAGTGATCTAGTGTGTGTAAGTGTAGTGTAAGTGTTAAGTGTAGTGCAAATAAAAGTCTTCAAGAGAGTCACCAGGTCTTTTCCTCCGAATCATCGAACCTTAGCACGTAACAACTGGTGTCGGAAGTGAGATTTGGAGATGCCATTGACTCCGAGAGAGGACTTCAAGGGGAGTGTCAGGACAAGGGCACAGCGAGCTGCTGCCATCGACTCCGAGAGAGGAGTTCAAGGGGAGCGTGAGGACAACGTCGCAGTGCCAGTGACTCCGGGAGAAGACTTCGAGGGAAGTGTCAGGACAAGGACGCAACAGGCTGCGGAGGCCACACCCACTGGGGACCAAGCTCCGCCCACTGCGGGGCAGGCCTCACCCACTGGCCCCGCCCACCGGGACCCGCCCACTGGCCACGCCCCTCAGGCCCCGCCCACTTTGGGTGTGGCCACGCCCACTGGCTCCGCCCACCAGGCCACGCCCACTCAGGCCACGCCCACTCAGGCCACGCCCACTGGCCCCGCCCACCAGGCCCCGTCTGCTCAAGCCCCGTCAACTGGCTCCAGCCACCATGCCTCGCCCGCAGTTTCTACGGCCCCCCAAATGGCTCCTCAATTGGAAAGCATAATTGGGTTAATCCAGGCTTTACAAGAGTCACAAGACCGCAAGCTCAGCGCTTTGCAAGAGGCCCAGGAACACAAGTTCGGCGCTCTGCAAGATTCTCAAAGGGCTGACATTCGGGCAATGATGGAGTCTCAAGAGCAACAAAGGGACCTCCAAGAAAAAGCGCTATTGGCAATAAAGGATGTTGGTGACACGGTGACCAAGCTTCGGAAAGATGTCGACATAATGGAAGAACGCATCACCGGGCTAGGAGTGGATATGGAAAATGTGAAAAGTGGCCTCACAGAACTACAGAAGTGGAAAGTGCGCCTGGAAACCACAGGAGTCGCGACGTCGAGTGGAACTACCGGAGTAGTGGTACAAGGACCAAAAGTTAAAGTGCCACCATACGACGGTACTACTTCTTGGAACGCTTATCGTCAGCAATTCCAGACGGTTGCTACTGCCAACGGATGGACTGAAGACCAATGCCTGACCGCTCTCACTGTTGCGCTCAGAGGGCAAGCTTTGTCGGTCCTGGAAGCACACACAGGAAATGGGTTCCAAGATCTGATGGAGGCGCTTGAATCCAGATACGGGGAGCGACACCTGGAGCACGTGTTCCGTGCCCAACTTCGTGACAGAGTCCAACGCTCAGGAGAGGGACTACAACAATGGGCGTTGGAAATTGAAAAACTGGTCAAGAAGGCACATCCAGGAGCAGACTCCAAGATGGTTGACTCAAACACTATTCAAGCCTTTGTCGACGGAATCAGGGATCTGGAAGTCCGAGCTGCAGTAAGGCTACGTCACCACACCTCGCTAAAGGAAGCGTTGGCGCATGCTCTAGAGGTCGAGGCTGTCCGGCGTGACATACGGCAGACCTATAAAATCCGCGAGGTCTCGGAGGAAGTGAAGGAGGTCAAGGCTCCTACGAAGAGAAGTTTTGGAGCCATGTGCTACAAGTGCGGCGAAAGGGGCCATCTTCAGCTCAACTGCCCGCAGAAGGATACCCAGATGGCAAGAATGAAAAGGCTTGAGGAACAGATGGAGGAGCTGAAGAAGCAAAGGGCTTCGTCCCCTGCCCGGGAGCAGGGAAACGAATAAAAGCCAGGACTGAGGGGCGAGTACTGGCTGATGCGGAGGGAGCCCCGATAACCGTTATCTCCCAAGCATGCAGCGGGAATAGTCTTGTGATTCAGGGGACTATTAACAGGACGGATTGCAAAATGACTCTAGACACAGGAGCCTCTAGAACGATAGTGAACCCAAATCTGGTAAAAGCCGCAAGACGACACAAGAGGAGAATTAACTGTCGGCTCCTTACTGCCTCCGGTCAGCCAATACCCGTCCTGGGAGAAATGTCAGTTACGATTAATGTAGGGGGGTCCTCATACCCTCATGACGTTATCGTGGCTGAAATAATGGATGATTGCATCTTGGGCTTGGATTTCATGAAGAAGCACAACTGCAGGATTAATGTCGCTGACGGAGTTTTCCAGTGTGGCGAAGAAGAAATTTTCATCCTTGGAGGCGCCTGCGGGAAAGTCGCATGTGTAAAGGAAATCATTATACCTGGACGAGCGGAAGCCCGGGTGCTGGTGAAACTACCGCCAGCTGGAAAGAACAAGTCTAACAGATGCGTCTTGATCGAAGACATACCCACCAAGACATCAGCACGAAAACTGATGACGGCAAGAACCCTTGTTAGTGGAAGCAGTCACGCTGTGGTCCGGGTTTTGAATCTTGGTGAACGTGAGATCTGCTTGAACAAAGGTGACGTCATTGGAAAGTGCGAGGAAGTTGTCTGGATGAGAAAGTGCAGTTCGACGACAGACGCAGACCCAGCAAACAGCAGCAACAATGGATTAGTGACTGAGCTACTCGATGACTGCAAGAGTAATCTGACTTATTCGCAGAGGATGAAAGCTAAGAAGTTTTTACAGCGCCACGCGAATATCTTCTCCAGTCAGGAAGGTGACCTTGGAAGAACGTCGATGGTTCAGCACAGGATAGATACCGGAAACGAGAACCCGATTCGTCAACGAGCAAGACGGATACCAATTGCAAAGGAGAAGGAAGTGGAAGGCCTTTTGGAGGACATGAGAAGGCATAAAATTATTGAACCGTCTGCAAGTCCGTGGTGCTCACCTGTTGTGTTAGTAAAGAAGAAAGATGGCAGCACAAGATTTTGTGTGGACTACAGGCGTCTCAATGATGTCACTAAGAAGGACAGCTACCCATTACCTCGGATCGACGACACTCTGGATACCTTGAGTGGCATGAAATGGTTTTCGACCCTGGACCTGAAATCTGGATACTGGCAGGTGGAAATTCATCCAAAAGACAAGGAGAAGACAGCTTTTTCCACCGGTAAAGGTTTATGGCAGTTTAACGTCATGCCCTTTGGATTGTGCGACGCACCTGCCACATTTGAGCGACTCATGGAGTGTGTACTGGCAGGCTTAGTTGGGGAGGCTTGCTTAGTCTACTTGGACGACGTCATCATTGTTGGCCGCGACTTCGAGGACCATTTGCGAAACTTAGAACGAGTTTTCGCCAAAATAGAGGGGGCCAAGTTAAAGTTGAATCCGAAAAAGTGTCGTTTATTCCGGAGTAAGGTCAATTATCTCGGCCATGTTATCTCCAGTGATGGAATCCAGACGGACCCGGAGAAACTGGAAGCAGTTCAAAATTGGCCAACCCCTAAGAACAAAACCGAAGTGCGAGCATTTCTCGGCCTATGCTCCTACTACAGGCGTTTTGTTAAGGGATTCTCGGAGATAGCCAAGCCATTACACCGGCTGACAGAAGATAAACGACAGTTCATCTGGGACGAGACTACTGAAGATTCTTTTCAGAAACTGAAGAAACATCTGTGTGAAACACCAATCCTGGGGTATCCACAACCTGAAGGTCAGTTTATAGTCGACACGGACGCAAGCAACACGGCCATTGGAGGGGTGTTATCTCAAAAACAGGGTGAAAGAGAAGTTGTGATTGCGTATTTCAGCAAATCTTTATCCAAGCCAGAGAGAAACTACTGTGTGACAAGAAGAGAACTCTTGGCTGTTGTAAAGACGCTACAACATTTCAGCAAATACCTCATCGGCAGACAGTTTTTACTGCGAACTGATCACGCAGCCTTGAAGTGGCTACTGCAATTCAAGAACCCAGAAGGTCAAGTAGCACGATGGATTGAGCAGCTCCAGGAGTACGACTTCAAGACCGAACACCGCAGCGGAAAGTCGCATGGGAACGCCGACGCACTCTCACGAAGGCCGTGTTCAGAAGACTGCAAACATTGTGTTAAGCAGGAATCTAATGAAGTGACAATAAAGTTAACGAGAACAAGTCCTTTGGGCCCATGGGAGAATGATGCTATGAGAGAGGCTCAAGAAACAGATGACGACCTTCGGCACATCATCACATGGAAGAAACGGGGTGATGTAAAACCAATCTGGAGTGAGGTTGCACCCACGGGCGCTGTCACTAAGGCGTACTGGGCGCAATGGGAGAGTCTGGTACTTCAAAACGGAATACTCTACCGGAAATGGGAGAAGACTAACGGCAGAGAGTTCCATCTTCAGATAGTTGTCCCAAGAGCGAGAGTACCAGATATTCTCCGTGAAATGCACGATGGCGTATCAGGAGGTCATCTAGGTGTCAAGAGGACGTTAACAAAAGTGCGGGAACGATTCTACTGGTTGCATTGTCGAGATGACGTGCAGGATTGGTGCCGCAAATGTACTACTTGCGCTGCAGTGAAGGGACCACAAACCAGGAGCCGTGGGAACCTGCGGTTGTATAACGTTGGCGCACCGTGGGAACGAATTGCAGTTGATGTAGCTGGGCCATTTCCTGTAACGGAGTCGGGAAACAAGTACTTCATGGTCGTCATGGACTACTTCACCAAGTGGCCTGAAGTGTTCGCCATACCAAACCAAGAAGCTACGACAGTTGCTTCTAAGCTGGTGGAAGAAGTGATATCTCGCTTTGGTGTGCCTCTGGAAATCCATTCCGATCAGGGCAGGAATTTCGAATCGCAGGTCTTCCAGGAAGTGTGCAGAATCTTGGGAATGCATAAAACGAGGACCACCGCGTACCATCCACAGTCTGATGGAATGGTTGAGAGATTTAACCAGACCCTTGAGAGGCATTTGGCGAAATTGGTAGATGACAAACAAAAGGATTGGGACAAGTACATACCGCTCTTCCTTCTGTCGTACCGTACCGCCGAGCATGAGAGCATAAAGGCTACCCCGGCATATGTCAATTACGGTAGAGAACTACGAGTACCAGTAGACCTCTTGACAGGAGGGTCACCGGAGGAACCAAAGACCGTACAAGACTATGTCTGCGATTTGAGGGAAAAGATGCGCTATATACACGCCATGGTTCGGGAGAATGGGTTACATTCAAGTGAGAACATGAAGACCAGATACGACCGGAAATCGAACACGAGCGGCTTCGAAGAAGGGACACTGGTGTGGCTGCATAACCCAACTCGTCGAAAAGGGAAATCTCCAAAGTTGCAGACCAAGTGGGACGGCCCATACAAAGTGGTTACCCGATTGAATGATGTGACTTATAGGATTCAAAAGCAACCAAGAGGGACATTCAAAGTGGTACACATAGACCGTCTGGCGCGTTACCATGGCAGTAACAATGATGCTCGGGACGAGCATCTCTAAGAGGGGAGTAGTGTTACGAATGCGGACACGTAGTGTCATCTAGCGGCGGCCACGCAAAGCTATTTACTATCGTGAGATCACAGACAGCGTAAATCCCCTATTCAATACCAGATGCCGCTACTTGTATGTTTTTGTTACCTGCTCGTACCCGCTCGAGAATTTTCCCACGGTTGTTTACATGTTGTGGAATATTCTCGTAAGGTCCAGAGCTCGCCCCGTCCCGTATAAATACGCGGCTAGACGAGCCGGCCAGTCAGTCTTCGAATGTTTTCGAGTGAGCGATAATCAAAGCGACTTCGGAAGTGAGAAACAAGTGACTTAGTGAGTGAACCAGTGATAGTGCTTAGTGTTTGAACTTAGTGCATAGTGTTTGAACCTAGTGCTTAGTGTTTAGACATAGTGATCTAGTGTGTGTAAGTGTAGTGTAAGTGTTAAGTGTAGTGCAAATAAAAGTCTTCAAGAGAGTCACCAGGTCTTTTCCTCCGAATCATCGAACCTTAGCACGTAACATTATTATAAATTCCTTCATTAACGGCAGTCCGATGCGAAAATTAGCGCTAAATGTATTTAATGACCACGTCGGCCAGGTTTCGTGACCACGATGCGCGTGACGCACGCGACGCCGGCGCCCATGTACGCGCACAGTGCGGCGCGGCAGTGGGAGTGCGACGCGGCCATGCCTCGCGACACCAAGTGCAAGGACCACGCGCGGCAGCTGGTGGAGGACTGGCCTGGGAGGGACTTGCATGTAAGTGACAGTGATCACGTCGGCTTCACGACCACGCCCGGGCCCAAGTACGCGCATAGCACGGCGCGGCAGTGGGAGTGCGACGCCGCTATGCCGCGCTACACCAGGTGTAACCGACGTGGGACGGAAGTTATTGGAGGTTCGCATAGCGACGCCTCCGCACTCCCGTCCTACGCCGGCGGAGCGGAACGGAGGAAGGATCACCCTCTCTGTTCCGCTCCGCGGCCTCCTTTTGCGAAAGGACGGTTTCGAGAAAGAGACCGCCGCCTGCCAGGCCTCATCGCTCTCGAGCATGCAGCGAACCATGCTGGAGAGCGAGAGGTCCCCCCCCAAGCACCGCCATTAGATCATGGCGCTGCACGGCCCATCGATCGCACACCTCGAGGGTGTGCTGGGCCGTGTCCTCCGCAGACTTAGATCTTAGAACAATCTCATCTAATTTCAGATCATATTCTTCGTTCTGATTGGTTAAAAGTCGAAACACCAAAAACAATACCTACCTAAGTCGATTAGCTAATTTGTTGTAGTTTATTTTAAAATCTCTTCCAGCAGCCCTACGGAGAGATTGGATACAGGATAAGGATAGCAGATAGGACGTGCACAATGTAATATTATATCAACGTGTACTTCTTATAGAACTAATATTAATAATTACTCAACAAGATAATAAGATAAATGAATGAAAAAATAAATAAATTATAATTAAGTAATAAACCAAATGATAGTAGGTATGTAAGTTTACGCTATATAGTTAAGATTTAAAAAAACTTTCAGGTAATCTTGGGTGGTGGTCGTCAAGGCTTCGTCCCCAACGCTACTGGTACCCCATCCGACCCCATCAGCTCATGGGGCTGCTCCAGACAAGACGGCAGGGACCTCATACAGAAGTACAAAGATGATAAGCAGGCGAGAGGACAGAAGTACAAATTCGTGGAGAACTATGGCGAACTTAGCAGTGTTGATTATGATGAAACTGATTATTTGCTGGGTGAGTTTCGACCTTATAACTAGCCACATAAGAATCAAATATAAATATTTGGAATGTAATGATTAAACTTGTTTTGCGATTTTAGACTTTATTCTACAAAGCATAAAGTCTATACTCTACGATTTTCTACGTGGGTGATATCGGTGATGAATTTATTTGTTATTTATTTACATACGTTAATTTGGTGACAACTAGCATCTCCGATATGGTCTAGTGGCTAGGATACCTGGCTCTCACCCAGGAGGCTCGGGTTCGATTCCCGGTATCGGAATGTTTTTGTTTTTTTTTAATTCTTTTCTGCTACTTGATCTTGTTTAATTATTAAATCATCTTGTTTTTGTTTAGGAAAAATAGTGTCTATTAATTAACCATTTAATTCCATTTGAATTTTAAAATTGTATAAGACGAAAATAAGTTTTTCTTATATTATTATCTATTATGTCTATTGTTATATTATAGGTATTTTGTTGTCTTATTGTAATTACCTATTATCATGCCAATTTTATTTACTTTTCAAAAATTTTATCAATTAAAATAAATGTTTAATCCCGAAAAGTTGTTAAATACCTAGTAATTATTATAAGCTATGAAAGCTATGATTCTATACCATACCAAATATATTATATTCTGTGACCATACCTACCTCTAGGTACGTCTACTGTATGAAAAAATATTTTAGTTAGGTAACTACTTATAATGAAAATAAAAATATCCCTAAACTTTATTGATGTGTTTTCGTATAATATCTAACTGAAGGTATAATATTATAATTTTCTAATAATTATCATATTTCAGGCATATTCTCAAACGCGCACCTCAATTACGAGCACGAGAAGTCCCTGTCAGGTGACGGCATGCCCACCATCGTCAACATGACAGAGGCGGCCATCAGGGTGCTGAGGAAAAACCCCAACGGGTTCTTCTTGATGGTAATATTACACATATTATAATATGGTGCTAAAGCTGCGCGTCCACCGGGTCGGAATCTGTCAGCCGCAGAAATGACGTTCCAGTGCACGCAGTTCCATAGAAATCAATACATCAAAGCAACAAAATATACCTCCGCTCCTTACGGTCCGATTCCGATGGACGCGCACCTTTATGCTTTTTAGGGTTTCGTACCCAAAGGGTCTCAGTAATATAGGGTCCATATTACTGAGACTTCGATGTCTGTCCGTCTGTCTCCAGGCTGTAACTCAAGAACGGTTATAGCTAGAGAGTTGAAATTTTCACAGATTATGTATTTCTGTTGCCGCTATAACAACAAACACTAAAAACAAAATAAATTACCCATACAACAAACGTGATTTTTTTTTTCATTTTTTGCTCGGTCTCAATGATGACATTAGGTAGGCAGTAGGCACTTGAAATGTACACAAAATACTCAGTTGTATTTATACTTTAATAATTAATATTAAAATTTAAATAAAACAAATAATTAAGGGGGGCCTCCCATACAAAAAACACAATATTTTACTATTTTGCTCTATAATGGTACGGAACCCTTCGTGCGCGAGTCCAACTCGCACTTGGCTGATTATTTTTTTCGTTTTTGTTAGTCTCTTTTTTACTAGGTGGAAGGCGGCAACATAGACATGGCGCACCACCGGGGCCGCGCGCGCACCGCGGTCTCCGAGGCCGGGGCAATGGACGACGCGGTTGCCGCCGCGTTGCGCCTGGTGGACTCTGACACGTTAGTGGTGGTCACCGCCGACCACACACACACACTCACCATTAATGGCTATCCGGACCGCGGGGCGGATGTTTTCGGTGAGTAATCAGTTTGGGTACCATATTATGAGAAGTTCTGGTCAGTAGCGGCGTTAGCGAACGCCCAGGGCGCCGGGTAAAAAGGGGTGATGAAGGCAAACAAAAGGGGCGCCCATTTTTAGGTACAGCACTACAAGCGTCCAGCACCCTGGGCGCCGAAAAAATCTCGCCCAGGGCGCTGTAGTGCTAAAACCGGCACTGCAGGTACTCTGCACTGCCATACAGTGGTAATCGGTTCGAATTCCAATAACACGTTCAACATTTCCTATACATAAACTTACCGTATAAACTACATTTCAGGTGTAATCGGCCCGTCGCCCTACGACCATAAGAATTACACAACACTCGCGTACGGCACGGGCGGGCCGGGGTCCGTACACTATACTGTCGACAACGGCACCGCGGTCCGCACGGACCCCAGCAGGCAGGACACTACTAGTTACACTTACGAGCAGATAGCGGCTGTGCCGTTGGATGAAAACAGCCATGGCGGCGGAGATGTTGTTATTTATGCTAAAGGTAAGAAATATAAGCTTATTCAATTTTTAATGTAAACTTTTGTACCGCTGGGGTATATACGAACCCCAGCAGGCAGGACACTGCTAGCTACACTTACGAGCAGATAGCGGCCGTGCTATTGGATGAGAACTGCCATGGCGACGGTGACGTCGTTATTTATGCTTAAATTAGGGATAGGTTCCTTGAACTACTTTAACTAAAACCCAATAGGGATCCAGGATCCTTCCCAGTCCTGGATTTATATTTATTATATGCCGTATACGGCGCGGCCTAGGGGTGGCAACATCCAGCTGGCCGACAGATTTCGTACACGCGGCGACGGAAATAAAGTGGCCTGCACTCATAAAAAATATAAATCCGGCACTGGTCCCTTCATTATGGTACAGCGGTCTGCGACCACAATATTAGTCCGGGCAGACCGCGGACTGGTATTGATTAATTCTGCCAAAGGTGACATCAGCAGCAGCAGAAACGTTCACCGAACTTTCTTGAATATTATGAACTTACACAATTTCCCCTGTGACCAATCCCCTCTGGGACCGCGCATGACAATATTAAATTTAAATGTATAGTTCATAGCGACATTGGTATGTGACAATTGGTGAATGCATAATATTTTAACCCGCGCCCAAAATATAACTATTGTAAAACGCTTAAATTATGATAGTGACATTGGCTATGCCAATGTCGAAGAATACGTCTTTCAACATCTCAAAATAACTCGAAATATGAGTTATTTTGAGATGTTGAAAGACTATTATATTATTCCAGGTCCCTTCGCCCATCTCTTCCACAGCGTCCACGAGCAGCACTACGTCCACCACGCCATCAAGTACGCCGCGCGGATGGGCTCGCACGCACACTCGCACGCTGGCTACGTGCAAACCAGTGTTGCCGTGTTATTAGCAATACTGGTTGTATTATACTTGTAAAGTTACCAGTATAATTATTGGCCAAATTTTACCAGTGTTGCCGTATAAGTCATTTTAAGATCGTAAAAATTACCACCACTTGATAGCTCAAGTACGTCGCGGGACTGGGCGCGCACGCACACTCGCACGCTGGCTACGTGCGATGTTGTCATGTTAGTGGCGATTTTGGCGCTTTCAAAATACATAAATCATTTAAATCGAACGCTGCTTACATATTACGACCAAGTGTTGATAATAATAATATGTTCCTGGCGATACAAAAATCAGAGGCTATAATAATTATTATTTATAATTGATTCATAGAAATAAGTATTTGCAGTAACATTGGAAAAATTATTATTTGGTCGGGTTGAGTCAAGTCCGTGTTGATGGAACCTCATTTTGCCTATGAATTAATTTCTCTGATAGTACTATCATGTTTGTAAGATAAGATTGACTAAAACAATATATTTAATTATTTATCTGTCTAATAAGGATTTTTAATATTTTACATACAGCTATTTGTTTGTACCAAAATAAAAGTCTGTAAGTAACTATTTATTTTTAAATTATTATGCTAAAATAAAGTTTTGAGATGCTTTTGTTTGAAATATATTTAAATTACATTATTTTATAGCCAGTTTCATTCATTTCATTAAACCTAAATCAACACTTATATTGTGTGTTATTCATACGCAAATAAGAATAAAATAGAACATTTAAAATATATTTATTTTATCACATAGCACTGAATAACATAACAAAAATACTTTCACTTATATATTCAATAAAATAAAAAGGTCATTTGACATATAAAATATTTACACTGGTAAGGTAACAGAGACATATTTGCCTGAAGTAAGGTGTCAAACACACATAAAATGTAGGAGGTAGAGTTTTGTTCATTACCAGTTCAGGAATTTTCTACATCTAGCATATTATATTTTACATTTTACTCAAAAAATAAGTAACGTACAATAATTATTGTCTCCCTAAGATCCTACATTCTTATTGTTCAATTATTGCTTAGATATATTATACAGTGTGTTAGTGTAAACACCTGCACCGTTATCCTTGAAACCATCAAATGAGCCCGTCAAAATGAACAACTTTTTCTATGAGAACAATGGTGCGAACTCAAAAAAATGCCGTCTTCATACCCATACGGATGCCCGGATCGGCAATTTGTATGGGTATGAAGACGGATTTTTTTGAGTTCCTAGCATTGTTCTCATAGAAAGTTGTTCATTTTGACGGGCTCATTTGATGATTTCAAATATAACGGTGTTTACAATAACATCTTGTACTTATTACAATATATTTTTATATAAGTAGCAGCTAAATGCAATGGTTGATATACTTTAAAAAAAATTACATCTTATACGTCTTGTGATGATACCTACAAGGATCTTGTGGCACTATGATGACACTGCCACGGGGCTGTGGATTCAAAACAGCTGTCAGTCAAAATGACACTTGCGCTACTTTTCCACATTAAAGGTGATCACACATTTACCAGCATGCACGCGACGAACGCGCCGCATTTTAGAATTCGTTGTAGGAAATGATGTGAAACCTCGCACATTCGGCAGCACCGCACGCGCCGCATTTCGTGTACTATGCGGCGTATGCGGTGCGTACTGCGCGTACGGTGCTGACAAATATGTGATCGCACAAGCTTAAGGTGACGCCATGTTAAAGTAAAAAACCGTGTTGGATGCGTTTTAGATTGCTTGTTTTCTATGCGAGGCTCACCCGTCCTCTCATAGAAAACAAGCAATGGAACAGCAAAAAATGGAAAGGGCGTAGCGACAAAATGGTTTTTGTCGCGTAATTTGAAAACCATAAATATATTTCATATAAGCTATGGACAAATTAAAGTGTATACTAGAACCAATTTATGTACAAATTTTAGAAGCTTATATCACTCTCCTCTGTTGGCAAAATAAGAATCCCTTTTTTTACAGAGGTCTTTTTGATTGATTATTCTGTGTTATAAAAGTTGACCAATCGTGTTATGCTATGGGTAGTTCAAAGACAAAGACATGATGAATACTGACAGTGAACTTTAATTTCTTAGCTTTAGTCATTGCTGAGAAAAATGGACATCGCTACAGCCAAATTATCAAGGCGTCACCTTAAGTGTAGAGCTGTAATAATTGTAAAGAGTGTGTGTAAAACCATTATAGTCTCTTTACATTAACATGGCGGTTTTAGTTCTGATTCTGACCAGAATATCCTTGCAGGTCTGTTTGTAATGGCAGGTACACAAGGTGTATCACCATTAATTCGAAGCGAGGTACTTCCTTAGTACGATTGCCACCAGTATGGCTCCCGCTACCACAGAGCTGACTATGACAATTTGCTTGACTTTCTCACTGAAAATAAAAAAAAAGAAAAATTAGTAATGAAAAAACATGCAGTCACATGCATGGTTTGAATCACAATGAAAAATATCTTAATGGGTCCTACATCAATGCTAATACTAATACTTTAAATGGTAAATTGTGTCTGTCAGTATGCTACTTTTTCAGCTACGTCAGTCGTGTCACGTGTGAACCAATTTATATGAAGAAGATCGGTATGGAAATATTTTGAGAGCAGGGAAAATCGCAAAAAAACTAATTTCGGCAGAACGGAGTTGCAGGCTTATTATTAATATTGATGATGTCATCATTTATATTTTAAATGCGCTAGTTGCTGTGTGTATGTCTGTTACTTCTTAATGTTTATATTATTAATATTATTATTGAAGATACTTTAAGACCCGGGACAGGGCATAAATTATTATCTCAGAATGTACGATCCCTGCGCAATAAATGAATTTCAGTGCAAATTCGGGCAGCATTCAGTTAGAAGCAATTCCAGATCACCAATTTGGCTTCAGACCTCGGCATTCTACAATAGAACAGGTTTACCGTGTAGTCCACAAAATCACACAGACCCTGGAAAACAAAGAATATTGCTCAGCGGTGTTCTTGGATGTACAACAAGCATTTGACAAAGTATGGCACAAGGGACTATTATTTAAATTGAAAAGCATCCTATCTAATGCACTCTTTATGATCCTAAAATCCTACCTACAGGATCGGAAATTCCAAGTCAAGTTCGAAGACGAACTATCAACAATATACAATATAGAAGCATCTGTACCTCAAGGCTCTGTACTTGGACCAGTCCTATACTCATTATTCACTGCTGATCTCCCAACTTCGGATGGCGTAGAAACAGCAACATATGCAGATGACACAGCTTGCCTCGCGAGTGATAAAGATCCAAATATTTAAGGCCTCAGACATATTGCAAGGTCGTATAGAAAAAATACAAAAATGGATGGAAAAGTGGCGTATCAAGGCCAGTAGCACTAAATCTACCCATGTCACCTTTACTCTCCGTAAAGAAAACTGTAAGCCAGTTACACTAGATGAAGATGTTCTACCACATAAGACAACTGTCAAACTGTCAAACTGTGGCTTCACTCTGGATAGGAGCCTTACCTGGACTACACACCTGAAAACAAATAAAAATGAGGCAAATTTGCAGCTTAACAATCTGAACTGGCTCATAGGACGATCATCACAGCGATCTGTACACAATAAAATACTAGTGTACAAAAGTATTGTGAAACCAATCTGGTCCTATGGAATAGAGTTAAGGGGCTCAGCAAGTAACTCGAACCTTGAAATACTGCAATGATTTCAAAACAAGGCCTTAAGAACCATTACCAATGCACCTTGGTTCACACGCAATACAGAAATTCACGAACATCTCAACATTCTAACTGTCAAAGAGGAAGCAAAACGACACAGCAGGACCACGTAAACACACTAGCAAGAGCCCTTATTACTAGTAATACACATAAATCACGATTGAAAAAGTGGAATATACTGGACACTGACAAAAGATAGGGCCATAGGATGATGGCCAAAACAGCAAACTTGGACTTACTTAATGGAGTTTGGACAAATAAAACCCAATTAATAATGGATAAGATCTGATTATGGTTACAACTAGCCGATTGCAGATATTAAAGGGGAAAAAAACTGCAGATTCGACTCGGACTGCTGTGCGAACTAACGCTAAGTAATTTTTATTATAATAACCGGCCAAGAGCGAGTCGGACTCGCGCAAGAAGGGTTCCGTACCGGTGTAGAGCGAAAGTAGCCAACAAAATTGTGTTTTTTGTATGGGAGCCCCCTTAAATATTTATTTTAATTTTATTATATTATTAATTATTAAAGTACCAATATAATTAAGGATTTTGTGTAAATTTCAAGTGCTTAACTGTTACCAAAATTGATTATGAGCAAAAAATAGCAAAAAAATCGCGTTTGTTGTATGGGAGCCCCCTTTAAATATTTATTTTGTTTTTAGTATTTGTTGTTATAGCAGCAACAGCTATACACAATCTGTGAAAATTTCAGAAGTCTAGCTATAGCGGTTCTTGAGTTACAGCCTGGAGACACACAGACAGACGGACAGACGGACAGACATCGAAGTTTTAGTAATAGGGTCCCGTTTTTACCCTTTGGGTACGGAACCCTAAAAACCAAAATTCATAATTAACACCTTTATTACCTACAAAGCAACAAACGGCCAGACATGACAACATTAAGGTTACGTAACTTAAGGAAAAAAGGGTTTATCATGAGTTTTATCATATTTAGATATTATATACAAATATAGATAAAATATTAAGATATATCAGTAAAATTTAATGCAGACAAAATAATGTCTATTCAACAATGACAAACAATATTGGATAAGGAAATTTGTTTCTCAACAAATTTTTTGGAAAATTTTAATTGAGCTGCTTCATTTATCAACAGTGTTAATATATAGGTACTGAAAATTTTTTGTAGGACCCAGCAGATATTTTTCAATTAAGGAGTTGACTATATTATTAATATATTAAAGTATGTAATACACTCTTACAAGTATGTGTTCTATTATACATCCTGAAGAAGACCCTGTATTTAATATAGGTACACCGTACAGTGCAGTGTAAAACTATCACAATAGGATTCTGGTGTAATTTTTAATACTTACCAACAATTAGGTTTATGTTGTGGCACAACATCTGGCATGGTATCTCCAGGAGGCAAGGAACCAATTTTATATTTTTTGAGCAGCTCCCTATAAAAAATAGAGGCTTTATTATGTAATGGAATAACATTCCTTTTAAAAATAAAATGCCAGTAGTAGTATTTTAAGAAGTACTACCTGTACTACTAACACTAGCATAATATTTTTCTATAATTCTTTTTTATTATTCAATATTCATAGCAGTTAATAAGCTACCCTCAATAAGGTAGACCTATGTTTTATCCCTAAAATTGTATTTAAAACAGGTTTAAAATAAAGAAATATAAAAAAATTAAATGATTACACTTACTTAGCATCCTCACTGTGCCCAATATCGTCAAACGCTTGTGTTCCATCTTGTCCTGCCCATTCTATGAGGGTCTCCTCTCCACCAGGATGCTGTAAGCAATGTGTCAAAAGTCAAAACTCGACTAAATGGGTAATCTAAAGCATTTTAGTAGGTATAATCTCAATAAAATCACAACACAAACAAGACAAACTGGCAAAACTTTTAAGAAATGTAAAAAAAATCATCTTAGATGAAGAAAAATGACAAGCATTTTTAGCTGTGTCCTATGTAAAGAGTTTATTAACACATAGTATTTGTTTATTACATCAGATTCTAAGGTCACTGGCAACTACTTGCAAAAAATAAGGAAAATGCAGGTACTTATACCGTTTAAGTGGTACCTCCTTACCTCTTCCAAAAAACTTGTAACATCGTAAACATCGTTTCGTATGACCATCCACACGCTGTCATTGCTGTTGTGCTTAATTACTTCTTCACTTGTAATTACTTTAGACATTGTTCTCGTAGTAATATTGCTCAGTGCTCTAAGCGGGAGCGGTGATTTGTGAATAAAAACTTTTACACAAGTTGTATCAAAATACCGGTGTTGGTTCTTTTGTAAGTACTCGATAATTCTAAAATAATGTCGGTGCCTTTACTCTAAATTTAAATAAATAATCTAAATTTACTCTAAATATAGCCTTGATGAATTTGAAATAAATTACGAAAATGAGATTTCCCAATTTATAACCCTTCACTTGTCACACACTTCGTCAGAGCATAGTAAAAGGAGAGCGTCAGAGTTTGTCAATTACTGTCATATGTCAAAATCATATGATTACTTTTTTTTTTAATTCGTCCCGGTCAGGACAGGCAAAAGGAGCGTTGCCCATACAGCCATTTCTATGCTTCATATGATTACTTACATCTTCGCCTCCAGTTCAGGATTAATTACAATTTACACAGTGTTTTTGTATTATTTTCAATGAGGCGTTTTCTTATTTTTTTAATTTGATTGTCAAACAGTTTCCATTTTAGTAACTAGATGGCGTATGGGTAGACAACTATCGGTAATACCAGGGAATACCATCAATAATTGCTACAAAACTGGGCAAAAGAATGTAAAACTTGATACATTTCAATTTGATAAAGACGCAATAATATTCCAATGAATAGGATAATGCAGTTATTATAACGATGTTTTAGTTACAACTCACGGAAGAAATAGCCCTATTTACCGATATTCACACCAAATGTCACAGGAATTATACATTTAGGTTTTGACAACATCTTGCCTGCACTTCTGCAAGATAACGGATTTAATGGCTAATATTTTACCAATAATGAACATCAAAAACCCAAATAACACAATTTGGGAAAAAATAATAAAAACCACACCAACAATAAAAAGTAGAAGAAGTTTGAAAGTGACATGCCCGCCAAAACTCTTTCAGTTGTCAGTTTTCAGTTTGACAAGCAATGAGTTGACAAGACGTATTAAATAATGTTAGCGTGTTCCTAAACTGTTACCAGTATACTGGCCTAAGCGCTTAGGCATATGCTCTTCGTGAAATTTAAACTAGAGGGACAAAGCAAAAAAACATAGTAATATATGGAAATGTATAAATACATACAGTTTTATGTTAATATTATGCTAACGAAAACTAGGTTTAAGATATTTTGATTTATGTCACACTTGGCAGTACACTGATATTTTTTGGAAACACAACCCATATGTAGTCAGTGGTGCCAACCTGCAGATAATTTCAGATCGGTGGGGAACCAATAGAAAATCTAGAAGTGTCTATCGTCGCGCCGTCTGGTGGAGATGAAAAAAAGAAAACAACCCATTGACGTTTGACGGATGTAAACAAAAACATGTGATTTTATTATTATCTTCTACACAGATAAAGGTAAAGGACACCATCTTCTAATATTCCTAGAATACGTGTTTTTTTTATACCTGATATAAATTGAATCTCATTGAAAATTACGCTAAACAATTGAAGAAGATTAATGGCAGATGACATAGATTTTAACGACGCCCTAGATAACATTGTACTAAGAGAGGAAGCCGAAAGGAAAGAAAGCTACCAACGTGGTGTTAAAGATGGTATAGAGGGTGGGAATCCAGAAGGTTACCATTTGGGATATCACAGGGGAGCAGAGCTGGGCCGAGAACTAGGTAACAACAAAAAAAAACTAGATGACGCCCGCAACTCCATTCCGCCAAAGTTTGTTTATCGCGCGAAAACCGTACGTTTTTCAGGGATAAAAAGTATCCTATGTCCTTTCCCAGAACTCGAAGTATCTCCGTATCAAATTTCAGCAAAATCGATTCAGCGGTTTGGGCGTGAAGAGCTTACATACTGACAGACACACTTTCGCATTTATAACAATAGTATCAACTATCATCAGCACATTTGTTATTTTAGGGTAAAGAGTTCTCCTTCAAATATCCTGATATAAATTCTCTATCTTCTTTTTTATGTTATTTATCGTATTTAAGCCAAGTAATAAGTTACATTACACATTCCAGGATACTACCTAGGGATAGTTTCTCACCATTTAGACCATAAAACAGAAGAAAACCATTCAGAGAAAATAGTTAAGCAACTGGAGAAAGTGAAAGAACTAATTAATCAGTTTCCGAGGACTAATAATCATGAAGATATCCTGGGAATGGCTGACAATATAAGAGCTAATTACAAGAAAGCATGTGCACTACTGAAGATACCATCAAATAATCCATTTGATACTAATGTTTCTTTCTAAAACTTTTGGTAACCATTTTTTTTATTTTACACTCATACTACTTGCCCCGCATTCCATTTGATGTTAATAATTGGCTAAGTGCGATTCGGAATCGCGCACGAAGGGTTCCGTACCATTATAAAGCAAAATTAGGCCATAAATTGTGTTTTTTGTATGGGAGCCTCCCTTATTTTTTTATTTTAATATTATTATTAAATATAAAAGTACACATATAACTAAGAATTTTGTGAAAAATTCATGTACCTATCTGTTGCCATTTTTGATATAGAGCAAAAAAGGCCAAAAAAATCATGTTTGTTGTATGGGAGCCCCCCTTAAATATTAATTTTATTTTATTTTTAGTATTTGTTGTTACAGCGGCAACAGATATACATAATCTGTGAAAATATCAAATCTCTAGCTATTACGGATTACCGTTCTTGAGTTACAGCCTGGAGACAGACAGAAAGACAGACAACGAAGTCTTAGTAATAGGGTCCCGTTTTTACCCTTTGGGTACGGAACCCTAAAAACGATGAAAACGCTCAAAATGCCTCCTATTTTGAACGTTATTATCGTTTTTAACGTCAAATGGAACACAGGGCTTATAACACAACATATTCAGCAGCACAGCAGAAGCAATGACCACCTAAGATATAAAAATTATCTTTTCAGCAATATTTAAAATGGACACAAAGATATCAAGAGTAAAAGATCAGTTAGATGCTTTAACAACATACTTAAAACCATTCCTTCCGCTTGTCAACTGCCACATGGTCGAGTTTATTACTGAGAATCACTGGGAGACCTATCTACCTAAATGTTTGAGAGACTATTTAGATAACTGTGACTTGGATGATGCTGTACAACAGTTTTGGAATGTATACTCAAACCCTACAAGCGGTAAGGAAGAAAAGCTTTTTTTATCTTTATCTCAACTTTGGCAAGACCTATAAAAATCTAATAAATATTTTTTACCTCTTTTGCTCTTTGTATTGCTGAAGAAATTAACAACTATTTAAACTAATGATAATTAAGGCTTAGGTTATAATAAGCCAAGTTTTGAAAACGTAAATCTGCTTTTTATATGGATAAACTGTTGACAAAATATAATAACCATAATACAAAGTTGTAGTATAGTAAAAATTGCCATAAAATTGACAATTGTTTATAAAATTTTTAGTTACATGAGTTATAACTTTGTAACTTTAACATATTTTATTTCAATTTTTTCAGTAACAGAGACAACAGATCTAACCAAATGGGTGAACAAAGCTCGATCCCATTGTGTGTCTGCAAACAACGACTACTGTCTCACCGCACCACAGCTTGAAGATCGCATAACCTCTATGGGCGGTGTATTGAAGCCAGAAATAAAAGTGTCCCAGTTTATGACTAGCAAGAAGAGCTATGAGGTGAAATTGTTATTTGTTATCATTATATTCAATATTAGAGGTATTTTTACTGTTTCTCTTTGTTTTAAATTAAAGCTTTAAAGGCTGGAAATAAAAAAACAGACTACTTTTTTCTAACCACATTGACATAATAATAGGACAGCCAGTTCACCAATTACTATTTTATTAAATTTGTAATACCACTGCCCCCGCTTATTTAGATTTTAGGTACCATGTTGCGCATCAAGTAATGAACGATCTTTGATCTACTTGTCTATTTCACTTTTTATTGTACATCAAGTTTCAAAATAAACTCAACAGGTACAAGTTATGTCTCGCCTAGTAGCCGGATTATCGTCGGTAGCCGGGTGCTCCCACTTCGTCGAGGTGGGCGGCGGTAGGGCTCCGCTGCCGGCTGCACTAGCCCTGGGGTACAACCAACCTGTGCTGACAGTGGACTGTAATGAGGCCGCTATTAATACGGCCAGACAGAGGATTAAGGTTATACAGGTATGTTGGGCTATAAGGGACCATCTGTAGAGTATGTCACACGATTTTAATGATTTTTAGACTTCCCCTCCCCCCTTGTCACAGGTGGTCACATTTGGTGACCCTTTTGTAGTATGACGTCACAAATTTGCAATTTTACATCTAAAAATTAACCACCTCAATATTTTAAATTTCGCAAAACCATTTAGTAAATTTAAAATGTCACGTCACAAAACTTAGGACCCCTCCCCCTCCTTGTTACACCATGTCACACTTCATCGACCCCCTCCCCCTTATTAAATTTTACGAATACTATTGTATTACTCAGTTAATGCTTTCTCCTTCACGAAGCATGTAGAAATTCGTATATTGACCGTTTGTCGCCATTTTAAATTGCTCCGATCGCATATTATACTCTGTCAGTATTTTGTAGTCAGGTGCTGACCAAGGCATAGAATTATAACCTGTATTGACATCGTTGGGCCAAGGTACATTGCTATGTCGTTTCTTTAACGCAATAGCAATATTAACAATACTTAAATAGGGATAGATCAATGGACCAATTTCTACATGATAGATCTCATTTCACATTTGATAATTTTTTTATTACTTTTCAGAAACAATGGCACGCTATAGCAAAAAGAATTGGCAATGATACTCAAGACAGTCCCAGAACCATAGACAACAACCTCAATCGCTTTGTGTCGGCGTTTGTGACTCAAGAGACGGATTTATTGAGTTTGGTCAGACAGAACTTTCAAGAGAGTCGAGAAGATACGAAACTGCTACTGACTGGTAAGTTTGTTTCACAAGGTAGTAGATAAAATATTTTGTATTTGTCTATGATTTTCTACAGTCTATGCTAAAATATAATTAATATAAAAAGTACTGATCTTTTGCAGTGATAAATTCAAAAAATAAAGATTTTGATTTCTACTTTGAATTCATCGCTTGGATTCCGAAAATCGAGTATCAAGCTTTTAACTGCTACTGTGCTCGATTTTTAAAACCTTTAGAACCTTACTCAACCTTAATAATATTTATGTCCCTTCAAATTTTTATTTTCTCATACTAGCCCTTAAAGTGACAGTTCAATTTGACAATTCGTCCTCTTCTCATTCACTTTTTTATTTCAGGCCTTCACACCTGTGGCAACCTCGGACCAGACTCCCTCCGTCTCTTCACAGCACATCCATACATTGGGGCGATATTCAACACACCCTGCTGCTACCATCTCCTGTCAGAAGACACGGATGTGGGGTGCTTCGATGTGTTCCAGAATACTTATGGGAGTCATAGACAAGACCATGGGTTTCCTATGTCGGAGAATATGAGAGGTAGTTTCAAACTTTTTAAGTGTGCTGTGTGATTTTATGTGAGGGTGGAGAGTGAATCGACGTTGAGTCTAAAATCGCGCTTTCGGAATTTCTGTGGTCGACGAAATATATTATATAACGCAATGGCGTGATTTTTATATAAAGTGTCGTTAGATTCCTATTTACCTTGAGATTCTGGATCAAAATACAGGTGTTTTTGTTTTTAAAATTACCGTTTTTTGTTTTTAGGTTATAATCTGGGTCGCAACGCTCGCATGTTGGCCGCGCAGTCGATAGACCGTGTGGTAGACCAGAGACAACTGCCCTGCAGGAGTCTACTGTACCGCGCCATGCTGCAGGTAACCATAGACAAAAAAATAGCTTTGAATGGATCACTAATCAATATACAAGAACGATTGTATGCATTCAGTTTTATATTTTTAGATGGTGATCAAAGAAAAACCCTCGCAATACAATATAATTACTGAAGGCAAGCTAAAGGGATTAGGTGGGAAATGCCAAAATTTCCGAGAGTATTTTAAGATGGCGGACGCTTTACTGAAACTTGACGTTTATGACAGTTTTCCTGACAGCTACTTCGCACAGATACAACAAAGTGAGAGTTTCCAGTGGAAAAAAATAGTTTTATTTTATTTAATGAGGTTATGTTTGGCGCAAGTTGTTGAAAGTGTTATATTGTTAGATAGACTATTATATTTGTACGAAAATGGATTTAAAAATGTGTATTTAGTTAAGTTATTTGACCCGGTGCTGTCTCCAAGATGTCATAGTATTGTTGCTATAAGATAACGCACCTACAGTGTTTTTATCAAAGTAATTTAATAGGTTTTACAATATTTAAATGTAAAACTGTTAGGTACTTGATGTATTAAAATAAAACATAATATATTTCATATTTTTGCTTATTTAATTCTATTTTTAGGATTAAGGACTCTTTAAGAAACCTAATGCATTAAAATTGGTAAAATATACTATCAGAGAAGTTGATTCCTAGCCTAGGAACTACGTAGGACTACGTAGGTCCCCCATCTGCCTAGGAATCCTAGGCAGATGGGGGACCTACGTAGTTTGGTCGCGTTACGTCAAACCCAGCCTGTCCAGCCTTTTTTTTTTTTTTTTTTTTTTTTTTTTTTTTTTTCCCGGAGGGGGAAATGCATTACGCATACCACCCAGGCAGGCCAGGGGGCGACCCGAGCGGTGATGTGGGACTCCCGTAGCTAATGAGACCACGGTATACCCACTAAAACCCCCCCCATCTTCCGCCACGCCGCCTTTTGACGGGGCCACGGGAACGAGCCTGTCCAGCCTGCCTAGCATACGCCAACGAGATATCTCACTCTACATGTTTCTCGATGTTAGATAGTTTGTATCTTCATCTCTATTGACCCTAGCATGACAAACATTTTTTCTCGCGAAGATCTATCATCGGAATAACACGCTTTTATAGAGTTTTGTCGAGATGATGTCGAGATTTTGACAATATGAGACGAGTAGTTTTTAATTATCTCGAGAGTGAGATATCTCGTTGGCGTATGCTAGCCCGGCAGGTCACAATTAACATTGAATTGACATGATCCGACCTTAATAATATGACGTTGGTCTGTCAACTGCCTAGGAATCAATTTCCTCGATGGTACAATATAAAATAATTTGCTTAGATCGGTATTATAAGTTCTATGATCATAAGTGCGTTGGTTTGCAAATCGCAAGTTTATTTTAGCTAATAGAACAATAAACTAAATAATAATCCCACCAAAAACATAAATGTAAAAATGGAGAGCCAAGTTCCATACAAGCATTATTCTTGTCTATGGTCTTCGCCGTAAAAAGGATGGAGATCTAAATAAGTGCCAAGTTTCATGGAAAATCGAAATAATATGTATGTATAGGAACCAAATAACATTATCATTATGAACAAATAATAGAGTCTATTTCTTTGCTTTATTGAATATCTATAACAATTGATGTTATTTAAATAATGTGAGATCTTAAAGTAGATTAGATCTAACTTGGCCCGTTTTCATTACATCAGTCATTTCATAAAGTTATTAAACATTTTAATTCTGATGAAAACTAGCCAAGTCAAATCTAATCTAGTTTAAGATCTCACATTATTTAAATAACATCAATTGTTATAGATATTCAATAAAGCAAAGAAATAGACTCTATTATTTGTTCATAATTATAATGTTATTTGGTTCCTATACATACATATTATTTCGATTTTCCATGAAACTTGGCACTTATTTAGATCTCCATCCTTTTTACGGCGAAGACCATAGACAAGAATAATGCTTGTATGGAACTTGGCTCTCCATTTTTACATTTATGTTTATGATGGGATATCATTACTTTTTGTAAAGAAAACTTTTCGAGCAAGGGATAGACACAATCTTCCCAGTTCAAACATACGTAATATTCGACTATATTCAATCGCAACATTAAGAGGCTAATTCACCACTTCCCGACAAGTGTCGGATATGCTATCCGGAAGTTATCTGGCAGATACTTATTCTGTCAGATAAGTTGTGGATAGCCTATCTGAACCTTATCAGGAAGTGGGGAAACAGCCCCCCAGCCTTATTATCAGACGAATAAAACAAAGAAAATACAAGCGAATGAAAAAAGCAGCTACCATTAGGAGGCATTGGAATAATACGGTATAACACAAGTGTATTTCCAACCATTAACTATAGGGTACACCGTACAACTTATTGTACGGAAGTGTAGCTATCTAACAGAGAGACAGACAGATGGACGGACGGACAGACGGACAGACGTATCAAAAGAATTCTATGTCCATTCCCAGGACTCAAACTATATCTCCATACCAAATTTAAGAACAATCGGTACAAGCAGTTTGGGCGTGAAAAGGTAACAGAAATAAAAGTAAAATAAAATAAATATTTAAGGGGGGTCTCCATACAAAAAACACAATTTTTGCCTAGTTTCACTCTGTCCAACTCGCACTTGACCGATTTTTATTGTTTTTTGATTTTTTCCTACGCTTACACACAATCACCGAGCTGGATTCCAAATTTCAGCCTTCTAGGTCATCTGGAAGTGGGTTAGAATTTTGATCTATAGGTCAGTCAGTCAGTCAGTCAGTGATAAAATTGTAGATTTTCGGGCGTTAATATCTTAATAACCGTTTGAGCTGTGCTCATGAAAATTATAGCATATCTCATCATCTCGCAAGTCTCATTATATGGGCCAAATTTGAAACGTTTATGTGAAATAGTTTCTGAATTATATGAGGGGGTCAAAAGTAGCTGCAAATGGTTCGTGTAATATTACACACGGTGCTGCTCGCCATTCTGTTATGCTGGAACTTGGCTTGACACGCTACCGCGTGTCTAGATATTATCTAAGCAATCACTACGGTAGGTACTTTTCGTATTGTAATTTAAATAATTATGCTGAAGATGCTGTACAAATGTGAAATACAATAATATGAGTTCCAAACCCGAAAGTCGAAACTAATTCGAACTTGTGTAATTATATAATCTACAAGAAGGCCTACAAAGTAATACAAACACTGATTGAAAACTGTGGGTGGGTCTCGTTTGTTCGTTTTGTATTATTATACTTATTTTGTTATATAATTATCCAAATGCGAAGATAAGTCGTATTGTGGATAGAAAGGGGTATCTGACAGTAATAATAATAAATTATCTAATTGCGTACAATACAAAGAAAAAAACAAATATAGGTATAGAAAGAGCGCGATGGTCTTACTTATTATTCCAAACAACCATTAAGGGGTACAGCAGTTAAGAATATGGAATCATTAAATTGAGTAAAATGTGGTTATTACATTGCGGCGCCTAACGAATGAGCATAATTTGATAGGTAGATAATATTTCAATTAAGTAAATCCAAATTAGTCTGTCTTTTTGTCTGTTACCTCCCGTTCTTCACGCCTAAAACGCTTATACGATTATGATGAAATTTACTTTAGTATAGGATGGTATAGGTAAGTAGAGATAATTTGTGTCTCGTCGGGAAAAAAAGAACGGTTTTTATCCCGGAAAATACGGTCCCCAGCCCCACTCCCCACACGATAATAAAATTTCGACGCAAGAGAGCTACTGTAAACAACATTTTGTAATGAATATGTACCTATAATAAGTAATACTAATTATGTGTTTTTTGGATTACTGTTAAAAGTAAATAAACCCGTCTATTTCTAGACTGGTATTTGATATCTTAGATTAATTTAAAAGCATCGTTATAAGTTTAAAGTGTAATAGGAAACGGAGTTGTTTAGTTTATATAGCTATGCGAAAACTATAAATTACCACACGACTCACGAGTTTTAAAGGCTGGCGAATGTTTTAAATAACATGGCCTTTATGGCGCTATGATGAAAAGGAAAACTTTCTAACGTAAGTAGCTGTAGTAGATAATATATTATGTGCAAGTTGCAATAAACACAATAATTATTCCTGCCGCGTTGTAGCGCTGACACCGCCCTCAGTAGTGTTGGTAAAAATAGCATTAGCAATAATAATTAATTGTTAAATGCCCATTAGCAATAATTAAATTAATTGTACTTGCTAAAAAATACGATTGCTAATATTATCGTGTGTAGCAATAGTCTGCGATCATGATAAAAAAACACGTCCGCGCTATTTCGCACCACGGCCACGGTGCTAACTGTTATTGAATTGCTTATTGCTATTTTTCACTCGATGCGAAAATATAATACTCGACGCGAGCGGTGCGATGCGAACCGATAATTCACGATGCCGCGATTTTAGCAAATACCAAAGCAATAATACATAGCATGCTGTGACATCAAAATTATCATGTTAATAAAATTAATAGAAAATAGCATTAATTCCCATTACTAGCCTTCAGTAACATTTATTAATGAAACTACGAGTAATGATGATTAAACTTCAATTTAGTTCAAAGTTCAAAAATTTTTATTTGCTACCAAGTAGGTACTATAAATCAACATACATTAAATTACTTAGTTTATACACAGTGTTTTAGTCCTTGTCCGATACGTTTGAAAAGTGTCTTGTGATTAACAAGAGACTTTTCTGTCGAATCGATGTTACTTAGTAAGTAAGATGTTTAAGCTACAATCTCTACCAACACTGACTAAAAACACCTTAAAAATTTATTTATACCTACTTACTGAAATAAACCGCGTCTAACCATAATTAAAAAATCGCCTGCATAATTAAATTTCTTAGAAATGCAATATCTCGATGAAAAGCGCAGGAAAATGATATTCGAGTGAAAATTTCCCGGACACTGATAATCCCTGCGCTGATAGCCTCGTCACTGTCACTTTACTGTGATGTAATAATTTATTGTTCCAAGTTGGTTCCAAGACGGTAGAAATATCTACTATTTTATTTTATGGAATTGCGATTGTAATGCTATTTGCTAAGTACTCACATACGGTTTTGCTCGATCGAGCAATCACGTAGAGTAAAAACCACGGCTCGGGTTTTCGTCCACACATTCAGTATTGCTCGATAGTTTTACTCCAAATCGATATATTTAATTCCATCGAGCCGGCTCGATGCGAGCCTTCGAGCTGTGAGTTTTGCGGTCCACACAGTAATTATTACTCGATTTGGAGTAAAACTATCGAGCAAAACCATAATATTATATGTTATGTGAGTACCTACTTAGCATAATAGTTATTTGTGTAGGTATGTAAAGTATGTGAGTACTTTTAGAAGGTATTTGCCTATATTTGCCTACTTTTAACGTTAGAAGCAACAAACTATAGAATGCTATAGATACTTAATTCTGCCGCTGTAATGCCTCTAATTCTCTACCATCAAATATGTTGATGCGTATAAAGCAATTCATATAATTTGGAAAACTGTCGTTAATAATGTCTTTTAGGACAATCTTCAACACCATGTTTAATAGAATTCAGAACGAGGAAAAAGAAGATGACGTATCACCTGATGGTGAGCGATAGCGTAAGTATATTATGTAAGTAAAGCAATGTTTTGTCATGTCTAAAAAATATTGGTATTAATATTATTATGCTGTAACATTTTTTTTAGTTGAACAAAATATTATGTTAGGTACTTATAGCTAAAAAGTAAATATACAATGTGTTGTAACAAAACCAAGTGATAATACTTTAGGGTGTGTACGTGTTCCTTCTTCCTTGTGAAGAGCTCACTGTGAAAGTAGCAGCGCTGAAAGACCCACTTTTTTACTTTAGTATGGGCAAGCGCCCCGGCGTAACGAAGTTTCCCCATACAAAGAAAAATCGTATTTCAGCGCTGCTACTTTCACACTGAACTCTTCACAAGGAACACATACACACCCTAAAGTATTATCACTTAGTTTTATTACACCCTGTATAAAATATTTAAGTAGGTTAGGTTATCCCAGCAACTATAGCTCAGGGATTTTGTAATGATTACGTGGGCGTTTGAAAAGTGTCCATGATGATGAACTGTGACGTCAGTTTTAATTAACACAGGCTCGTTAATCCTACACACAGTTTCTGCCAGTCATAATGCCAACGTAGTGGGAGGCACGCAAAATAATATCCTTATCATAGCCGTATGACAAAGCAGTTAGATACTGCTAAGTGATAGCTGATGTGATTGTTTCTGGATAATTCGGTTAAATAATATTGTATCCGTACTGTTTTTATTAGCAAGAAATTATGGTATTTACCTAAATATATTTACCTAAATACTGAAAATAAAAGAAATAAAAAAGTAGAGTAAGAGAGAGAAAGTAAGTATACTTACCTACGGGAGTAAAAGTGTCAAATAGCGGATGACCATTGAAATAATACTTTGGTAGAGCTTGCGCTGCTAGAGAACCTAAACATTAAATTCAATATTGTTTAAATTGAAGTAGGGATATAATATTATTATACGCAAGGACGTATTATTTCAACGTCCTTGATTATACGTGTGAAGTTACGACGTACCTACCTTTTTTTAGGAGGGGAAATAACAACATACCTTCCTACTATAATATGTTTACACTCCAATTATGTCCTTTATAATATTATTTTGACCGACACAATAATCGCAATGTAATACTAACGGTAGTTCTTCTAGTTGATTATGGGATATTAAGTGGACACTTTACTACATAATATTATGTATTTTAACTATTATGTTACTTATGATACTTGCAGTCATGAAATAATAGCAGATAATAAATATTTTAGCGTGAAATGAAATGAAGCGAAAAGATTTCATATCCAAATTGCTTGAAAATTAGAAAATCTACGTGAGACCTACCACCTGTTTGGGAAATAACTTGACGTAAGAAACTACTAAATTACTTAGAGCCTGTTTCACCACTTCCTGATAAGTGCCGGATAGGCTATCTACCACTTAACTTGACAGATAAGAGTATGGAGAATCTGTCAAAAAGTTCTACAACAAAAAAGTGCCGGATAGGATCCACATCCTATCCGGTTCTAGCATCAAGAACACTCACATACAGACAGATAATACGCACTGAGAGAAAATTACAGAACATAAAATTAAAAATATCTTTCCACTTTTCATAAAAATATTTCTCATCATCCTAGAAAACTACTTTTAAATATACCTTGACCTAGCTAGTCTTTCTCCTATAGACCTACTTTAAGGCTTCCATGGACCATGACTCGTCTTCCAAGTAGAAGCATGGAATGCGACTAAATTGAAACGTCACTTTAAAACGACTTACCGCCCCCCCTCTACAATTTACATTTTGTATTGTGCCGTTTCCACAGGAAGATTACTATGAATTTCATGAAAAGCATAACTTCAGACTTCTGAATATCATAATAATATTTTATCGATTTTTAAGATATTGCTCAATTACCTACAAGTTTACGTACAAGATTCTGAGTAGGTAGAATTTGGAAGAACAGAGATTAATGTATACCTAAGGTACCTCTTATTCTTTGTTGAAACTCAACGAAGAATTACGTAAATGAAGACAATCTTCTTATAGTAACAAAACTATATTCATAAGAATCTTTTATATTATGAATAATTACACGTAATAAGAAATAATCGGCCAAGTGCGAGTCGGACTCGCACACGAAGGGTTCCGTACCACAATAGAGCAAAAAATAGACTGCAAATTGTGTTTTTTGTATGGGAGCCCCCTTAATTATTTTATTTATTTAAATTTTATTATAAATTATTAAAGCGGAAATAAAATTGAGTATTTCTTGATTATTTCAATTGCCTATTGTTTGCCGTTTTAATATCGAGAAAAAAATAGCAAAAAAATCAAGTATGTTGTATGGGAGCAGGGAGCCCCCCTTAAATATTTAATTTATTTTGTTTTTAGTATTTGTTGTTATAGCGGCAACAGATATACACAATCTGTGAAAATTTCAAAAGTCTAGCTCTAGCGGTTCTTGAGTTACAGCCTCAAGACATACAGACAGACAGACGAACAGACATCGAAATCTTAGTAATAGGCTCCCGTTTTTACCCTTTGGGTACGGAACCCTAAAAAAACGACAACCCGAATATACGTAACAAAAACAAAATCCTTAAAAAATAGATACAAGGCATCATTACTAATCTATTAATTCCATTGCTATCAACTTTTCAGTGTTATATGTAAGTCGCTACGATGAGCACATACATTATAGGTAAAGTACATAAAGACTGTCAAAATCATAACCGTTCTTTTGGCTTTTCTAGTCGGGTGAAAAGAGCAAGATGCACGAAGGACTTTCGTAAGGCGGCCCACGGGCCACGGCACCGTCACTGAAAGACAAATAATCGGCCAAGTGCGAGTCGGACTCGCGCACTAAGGGTTCCGTACCATTATAGAGCAAAAATAGGCCAAAAATTGTGTTTTTTCTATGGGAGCCCCCCTTTATTTTTTTTATATAAATATTATTATTAAATATTAAAGAACAATAATTATATTCCTTCGTGAAAGTTTCAAGTGCCTACCTCTTATTATTATTGATTACGAGCAAAAAAGGTCAAAAAAATCACGTTTGTTGTATGGGAGCCCCCCCTTATTTATTAATTTTATTTTTATTTTAGTATTTGTTGTTATAGCGGCACCGGAAATACACAATCTGTGAAAATTTCAGAACTCTAGCTATAGCGGTTCTTGAGATACAGCCTGGAGACAAACAGACGGACAGACAGACATCGAAGTCTCATGAATAGGGTCCCGTTTTTACCCTTTGGGTACGGAACCCTAAAAAAAACAATGCACAAACGAGAGTATAAAATTACTTTTACCCTATTTAAGTTGAAAAAGGAAGGGTTTCTTTGTTACAATTTACTTGTGTACTTAATTAAAATTTTCATAATGAGTAGAATGTAATTTAAACCTTTTGTAATGAAATCACTAACATACGTGACACCCTATAATAATTAATATAATTATACGGTCGCGTCGTGCTGACATACCTCGCGCTTATGACATCGCATTCATACATTGAGTATGGTACGAGTATGCTACGAGGGTCGACTTTACAGCGGTCAAGCTTTAGCCGTCCACACTCCGGTCCATCCATCCAGAATTCAAGACGTGAGTGGAAGAATAAGGTAAGTAACATGAAAAAACTTCCCGTTTTTTTGCTTAAATGGAGGCTTTAGGGCCGGAAAAGTTATTTGAAATAGAAAAACTATGGATTATATTATGTGTAGCCAGATATATTAGCTAGGTTATGAAGTAGATAAGTTACAAGTTTTATTGAAATAACTAGCTGTCCCGGCAAACGTTGTTTTGCCATTTAAAGTATATTTTATCATCAGTTGATACATGTTTTACCCCCTCTTTTGTCCCCTAAGAGGGTGTGGGGGGGAAGGTCATACACCAGATGTTAAGTTGAAAAACACAGTTAATACCTAATATGAAGTAAGTCCACTAAAGAAAAAAGTTGTATACAAAATCTGACCCCTCTTTGGTCCCCAGAGAGGGTTGAGAGGGGAGGGGGGGGAGGATTTTTATACACCAGATGTTGAGTTGGAAGAAGACAAAAATAATATATCTGTGAAAACCGTATGCAAATCGGATCAGTAGTTTTCGTGTTAAAGAAAAAAGTTTGATACAAAATTTGACCCCCTCTTTTGTCCCCTTAGAGGGGTGGGGGGAAAAAATTTTATACACCAGATGTTAAGTTGGAAGAAGACAAATATATCTGCGAAAACCACATTCAAATCGGATCAGTATTTTTCGTGTGATGCTGGAACAAACATACAGACAGACAGAAAGAGTGACAGACAGACAGACAAAAAACTAACCACATTTTTGGCTTCTATAGCGGTGTAGTGACAAAGGTGTAATTTCGGGTGTCATTTCATATCTTTTATGTACAGAATTTTCATTTCTACAACAGAATATTGTCTTCTTCCCGCACGCGCTTTGGTGACGCCCACTATCGTAATATTTTAATTTCGCCATAATTTCAAAACCAAACGTCCAATTTTAATCATTCAAAGACCAAATATTATCTACACAAACTGTACTTAGTGATAAAATAATTTATTTTGATAAGGATCAATAGCGTGAGTAAAATATATCCGTTTAAATTTAGTCCAAAAAAAATTCAGGATTTTTAAATAAATAAATGGTTATTGTGCCTCACTCGACATAGATAGGTATAGTGTGTCGCGGACTTTTTTGTAGATATTTATAAGATCTACAATTACTTAGAACATTTTATGGTTCTATCTTTTATAGTTTAGGCAGCGTACGCAAAATAAGTAACTTTTCTAGCTGATTTTTTACACCTTGCGTCCGAAAAACTCAAATATCTTACGGAACCCTACTTTTTTCCAAAACAAAATGTAGCCTATGTTCAGCAGAAATAATGTGAGATTCCAATAGCAAAAGAATTTTTCAAATCGGTCCAGTAGTTTCGGAGCCTATTCGACTCAAACAAACAAACAAACAAACAAACAAACAAAAAATCAAATCTTTCCTCTTTATAATAGTAGTGTAGATTAGGGAAAAAATTAGTTATTGTCCGTATGTTACGAAATGTTACTTGTTCGATTCTTCCACTCACGTCTTCAATTCATTTCGAAGTTCATAATTATTGTTTAGTAAATCATACTAATATTTAGGACTTCTAGAGTGCCACTTTTTACTTTAATCTAAAGTAAGCTTCTTATTCCACCATTGACCATAATATTATTTCGACTAGCACCTAGTATTATAGCAAAAAAGCTCAAGCTTTATGCCCACTGATCTCTATACAAGTATTTATGCCGTTTTCTATAGTTAAACCTCAAGCTAGCCTAATCATTCCAAAGTATCACGCTATGCCGCGCACTATAGCACAGACTATAGTTTAACTACGTGCAATTAGAACTAAACCAAGTTATTTTCTGGTATTAGTGCATTATCTTAAATGCATTTAATACAACCTCAAAGAGTCGTTTAAAATGTTATTAAAACATTATTTCATATTACACCAGTAAAATACTTTTTTATTTTTATCTCTTTAGATGTACTTTTTAATTAAAAAGTTTATATTTAAAAAGAGCTGTAAAAGTTGTATGAATGTTTATGTTTCGTACCTGATACGCTTATAGATGTGATGATTTTTTGCGTCGTTAATCGTTATTTATTACGAATAATATAATATTCTTTACTTATAACTTCAAGTTAATATAATCTTATCTAAGGTTATAGTTTAGTCTCTATAAAATATTTTTATAAAATACACAGTACACTTAAACCTATACGTCAGTATATTATAAGTCTATGATAATAAGTAACGTTTTTTTTTTGCAGCGAAACTTTTCAAAGGACTTGGTGGAACCACAGATCACCAAAAGTGAAATTTCCTTTTGGCTTATTTATCTCTGTCTACTTTACACTTTAAAATCTAACGGCTCACCCATGGTTTGATGTATTAGTAGGAGTGTGGTAGTAGTCTTTTACCCATTTCAAATCAAAATAAAGTCTGTTGGCGTTATGACAAACGACCTTTTTGTTGACTTTACAAGTAAAAGCTAATGTAATATTCGTAATTAAATCGCTATTCCCTAGGCCGTGATATATCGTGTGTGGTAGTTTTTACCGTGCGGGGTAAAAATGAGTATTATTAGCCATAAATAAAGGTTAGTGCGTTCCGATGCAATGTAGAGACAGACAGCAAAATAAGCAAGTGTGTTTTTAAAACCGATTTTTTGAAAACGGTCTCCGATGAAGTCTATCTATCTATATCAAAGATGTGTTGTTATATGTGTGTGATGTGTGTCTGTCTGTCTATTACTTCCTCGTACCTCACTCAACCGATTTTTATTTTTTATATTTGACACGGGTAAACTTTTAGCCCGCGTCATCAGCCGTTTCCTCAAGATTCCCTCCACTCGACTCAACCTCAATCCTCAAAAATTATTTAATTTTTTCAACTGAACACTAAAAATAAACTGTCAAAAGACGAACGATTAAAAAGTTAATAAACATTGCAGCAGAATTCTCTGTTTTCTCCAATTTCCTGATCTTCTGATCCTTTACAATAGGGACCGTGCAGAGCGACGACACTGCCACAAGTGGCGAATAGCCGAAACTTTTACTAAAATTTTACTGTCAAGCTCTAGTGAAGCTACGGAAAATTAGAAGATTTCTTAACAAATTCTGAGTATTTTCAAGAATTGAAATGTATTGTTGTTCTAATACATACAATAAATATGAAGGCAAATCGAACGATGTAAAATTTTACTATTTTTCTGCCAAAATATTCACATGGCTTTGCTTATTGAAAAACGAAAGAAATGGATAAAAGGCGGTAAAAATATACGTAAGTATTTAAAAAGTTCCATGAGTGTTATGTGTAGACTAGTAAAAACACTAAATTTTGTAGATTATAACCGTAAATTCATTTTTTATGAACACAATATGAACATAACCTATAACCATTGCTTTCTTTCAGTAAACATCCAAACTGGCTTCCATCTTAATTGATATACATACATAGGCACCGCTCATTTAATTGGCATAAAGTTGCATCAAAAGTAAGGATAATTTGGAGAAGTCCTGCCAGGAATTCAACACTGAGGATAGTATTAAAATTTAAACTTGAACCATCTTGTCAAAGTGTTGGTTCTCAAAAGGATGATTCTTCAAGTAAGAAAAAGATTAGTAGTGCAGTCTTTCTGTGTTATTTAAAGAATACATACCTAAATGGTGTTTACACTTATGAGATCCAGACTGAAATTAGTTAAAAATAGTGACGGACAAAAGTTGTGAAGATGGTATCGATCGAATCGCAGAAGGTTGAAATAAAAGCATTTATTTTAGTGAACTTGTTTTATTTTATTAATCCACAAGCATTTTCAGTGATTAATATAAGTATTTTTGCATAGCTTCATTATTTTATTGCAATATTTATCAAGTTTTTACTTTCTATGCTGATGGATGCTATTAATTACTTTTTCAGATATTTTCTTAGTTAACTAGATAAGCTTTATACATTTTTATTCACTCTTCCATTCTTTGTTTACGGGTAGAAAGTAGAAACCCTTAATATTATATTTAATATTATAAAAATATACTTAATATTATAAATGCGAAAGTGTGTCTGTCTGTTAGCACTTCACGCCCAAACCGCTAAACCAATTTTGCTGAAATTTGGTATGGATTTACTTTGAGCCCCGGGAAAGGACATAGGATACTTTTTATCCCGGGAAAATGTACGGTTCTCGCGCGATAAATGATTTTTGGCGCAACGGAGTTGCGGGCGTCATCTAGTCTTTAACTTTAATATTTCGATCGCGGATTCTTGGAAATCTGTCGTTGTTCTCGCGGCCGCATGTGGCCACTTGGGAGTGTAAGTATTATATCATTTTATAGTGTAAAACATAAAAAAACACTCATAAATTATCCATGGTCAAGGAGAATGCGAAGTCAAAGTCACTCACAAGTTACGTCTTTTACTCGCATCGTGGCGCTGCTGTCGAATTACGACGCCCTCTATAGTTTCTGCACGGTCCCTATACGCTCAGAGTCTGTAAGCAGCTTACGAGATTACTGTACTGTACAACAAACGGAATGACAAAGTTTCACTCATTGTGCCCAATTTATTAATTAGCGATTAGGCTGTGTTTGATTTCATACAATTTATATCAAAGTTTCTTTACTTAAAAATAAATCTATTTAAATTTTAGAGGTATAATAAATCTATTAATTAGCAGTGTAGAATTCCTAAGTTCTATATCGAGTATTGAGATTTATAAAAATAACTTTCTTTGTACACCACGTTTCTTAAACTTCTACATAATATAAATAGAGAATTTGTTGAAACGGAATAAATATTTTGTCGAAAAATTACGAAAAGACGAAGACGCTATTTATTTAGATTATGTGTAAATTGACTGAAAAATGTATGATTACCGTGCGGCCGTGGGACGCCCAAGCGTGCGTCGAGTTCAGATTAACAAATATTTTTACACAAATCAAAAGATTCATATTTTTAAAAACATTTAAAAAATGAATATGTTATGTCCTTGAATTTGTAGAATCACCCAATCATTTTATAATGCTATAGATTTAAAGACCTTAAAAGTTTTCGGAATATCTTTGCTTAGTGTATCTACCTAATTATAATCTTATAAAAATATATAACCTGACATTATTTTTTACTTAAAATATTTTTTATTACGCATCGCCCAGTGGTAAAGCTAAAAAATTAAATAGTTAACTAAAAGTTTTTGCTGACGCTAGAATCGAACGCATTCACAGCGCAAGTTTAATAGAAAATGTTATTACTGATGGTGGATACGCAAAAAATGGCGACCATTCCATATTAGTTCCCAATAAACTATTGTATAAATATCCATACTAATATTATAAATGCGAAAGTTCAAAGTAGCTGTCTGTCTGTTACTTCCTCACGCCCAAACTGCTCAACCAATTTTACTGATAATTAGTATGCAAATACTTTGAATCCCGGTATAGGGCATAGGAAACCTTTTCCCGGAAAATGTACATACGTGGGAGAGCCATGCTTCGGCACGAATGGGCCGGCTCGACCGGAGAAATGCCACGTTCTCACAGAAAACCGGCGTGAGACAGCGCTTGCGCTGTGTTTCGCCGAGTGAGTGAGTTTACCGGAGGCCCAATCCCCTACCCTATTTCCTTCCCTACCCTCCCCTAATCCTTCCCTTCCCATCCCTACCCTGCCCTATTACCCTATTCCCTCTTAAAAGGCCGGCAACGCACCTGCAGCTCTTCTGATGCTGCGAGTGTCCATGGACGATGGAAGTTGCTTTCCATCAGGTGACCCGTTTCGTTTGCTCGTTTGCCCCCTTATTTCATAAAAAAATGTACGTGATATATCGGCGCAACGGAGTTTTGGCCTTTTGGGCGTCATGTAGTACTTAATAGGTAAGTGAAACAACTTAAAAAACGATCTTTATTATAAACAAGAGAATAGAGATATACATTATACAAGGAATATCTAAGGAATAAGGAATTAGTTGTTTCAGATCGGTTTAGGCCTACATCAGGGATTTAAAGGCCTAACCGGCATTTCGAATTGACTTACAATAACTTAAACTAATCTTAGATTAAGGGCCAGCTTAGAATGTTGCGTGAATATTTGACAAAAGATAACCCTCACTTGTAAATCTGCGTCTGGCTTTAGCCCAATATCGCTCTAGCGGCCAGGTCGCGGCGGCCATCGAAAGTATGCACTATGCAGATTGCAGGTGTGGCCGCTGGCTGGGTGGCGGCCAAGGCGTTTTCTATGAAGGTATCATAGTGTACCTATACCAAGGACGTTGAAAATGACTCGATGACTGACAATAAAGATCAAAACAAAGATCAAAATTCCTACTTCCAGTGACCCAGTCTGCAATAAACTACTTTTGAGTATCAAGAATTCAAGACCCTGATGATATTACGGTAAATCCTCTTATAGCAATAGATATGATTTTAAAATGTAACATTTTAAAACGTATTTCAGCAACACAATTTTGAAATACAAAATGTATTTTAAATCATTTAACTGATCAAAGGATTTATTTAACGTGTCTGTCAGGATTTCGGTCCCGGAGACAACGCCTTGCCTCGGGCAATCTGTACGTTAGCGTATAGCTATGTCCACTCTGTGCCTTTTTTGTTCATCAAGGGCATGCGTTATAGCGCAGTCAACAGCGCACACGAGGCATGCCAATGTTGGCGTTGCGTTTGTTGAGGCATTCAGTTATTGAATGCGCCAATGATGACGAAACGAACGACG
This sequence comes from Plebejus argus, assembly GCA_905404155.3. Classification (NCBI taxonomy): domain Eukaryota; kingdom Metazoa; phylum Arthropoda; class Insecta; order Lepidoptera; family Lycaenidae; genus Plebejus; species Plebejus argus. The sequence continues at coordinate 11,776,688 of FR989943.1, forward strand.
AAAGATGACGAAAATTGAAGATAAAAGTGCATAGTGTGGACATAGCTTATTATATGGACAAGCCTCTGAATATCATCTACAGTTTGCAAATCGAATGTGGAAAATACAGAATACTGAAAAACCATACTAATATTATAAATGTGAAAGTATGCCTGTCTGTCTATCTGTCAGTCAGTTACCTCTTCAAGCCCAAACCGCTAAACCGATTTTGCTGAAATTTGGTATGAAGATACTTGAATCCCGGGAAAACATATAGGATACTTTTGATCCCGGAATAATGCACGGTTCCCGCGCAATAAACTTATTTGGGCGTAACGGAGTTGCGGGCGTCATCAGGTATAAATTATATTAAGTATATGAAGAAAAATAAAACAAAAAAATCCTAGACAAACTTCATTTTCAGCTCAGAGCAGATCAATTATTCGTCAGGGATTAAAAAGAAAACTGCTACTAGGTAATTTACTGACAGGGCCCGTAGGCATCCGCTAATAGAGTAGGTAATTTTCGAAATCCGTTCTTTATAGCGACGGACAGGGGGCCAAACTTAAGTGTACGAAACTCTACAGAATCTGCGCCAAGCTCAACTTGTTGCAAAAGCCGGGTTTTAAAAAATTTTGAAAAATTCAAACTTTATAGTCAAATTTACTACGCAAGTTATGTTTTAAACTTTGTATTTTTTTGGTGAAAGTGTTTTTATGTCTGGCACAGCTGTGTGTGTGTACGAGTGTAAAATATTAGTAATTAGAATCTAATCATTGAGGTATAAGTGCAGTAACCGCGTACGTAGTAGGTACTTATAACTCAATGAATCTAATCAATGTTTAAGCTACAAATAATGATAAAATATTACACATAATTTATTAAAATCATTATCCTTTTGTTTAACTTTACCGTAGTTGAGTAGGTAGGTATATACTACCTTAAATCCTAATAACAAAAAAAAATTAAAAAAAAATATTAATCACTTTCTTCAAAGCCCGATGTTTTGTCGCTTGATGTATGATCAATCTCACCAAAAACATACCTGTTAAAACGGGGCCAAGTTCCTATTCACTAATTGTTCGCCTTAAAAAAGAGTTGAAATCCAATTCAATGCCAAGTTTAGATGCACTTCCAAATCGATCATAATCATCTTCATCAACAGCCTGATCCTAAATACTTCTAAATTTGAACTTGGCAGGTTAATTTAATCACATAGATATCTTATATTTAAATTTAAAAATTATACATTATCAAGTGCTACTAGCATGAATACCTGCCAAGTTCAAATTTAGAAGTATTTAGGATCAGGCTGTTGATGAAGATGATTATGATCGATTTGGAAGTGCATCTAAACTTGGCATTGAATTGGATTTCAACTCTTTTTTAAGGCGAACAATTAGTGAATAGGAACTTGGCCCCGTTTTAACAGGTATGTTTTTGGTGAGATTTCAATACTTTTTTTAAGGAATCATACCAATTTGTTTCTTTCCTCCTCATCTTATTTCAGTGTATTTACTTGTACATATTAATTTTTATCTCAAATTCATAGATGAGCCGACTCACGCTTGACCAATTTCTCAAATTTCTTAATTTTTTGTTAATCTACATATAACAAACAACCTCTGTGCCAAATTTCATAATGCTACGACAACTGGAAGTGGCCTAGAGGTTTTGATTACCGATTTTTATCTCAAATTCATAGATGAGCCGACTCACGCTTGACCAATTTCTCGAATTTCTTAATTTTTTGTTAATCTACATATAACAAACAACCTGTGTGCCAAATTTCATAACGCTACGACAACTGGAAGTGGCCTAGAGGTTTTGAAGCCGACTCACGCTTGACCAATTTCTCAAATTTCTTAATTTTTTGTTAATCTACATATAACAAACAACCTGTGTGCCAAATTTCATAACGCTACGACAACTGGAAGTGGCCTAGAGGTTTTGATTACCGATTTTTATCTCAAATTCATAGATGAGCCGGCTCACGCTTGACCAATTTCTCGAATTTCTTAATTTTTTGTTAATCTACATATAACAAACAACCTGTGTGCCAAATTTCGTAACGCTACGACAACTGGAAGTGGCCTAGAGGTTTTGAAGCCGACTCACGCTTGACCAATTTCTCAAATTTCTTAATTTTTTGTTAATCTACATATAACAAACAACCTGTGTGCCAAATTTCATAACGCTACGACAACTGGAAGTGGCCTAGAGGTTTTGATTACCGATTTTTATCTCAAATTCATAGATGAGCCGACTCACGCTTGACCAATTTCTCAAATTTCTTAATTTTTTGTTAATCTACATATAACAAACAACCTGTGTGCCAAATTTCATAACGCTACGACAACTGGAAGTGGCCTAGGAATTTTGATTACCGGTCAGTGAGTCAGTGCCAAAATTAGCTATTTTTACAAGGAAATATTTCAGGATCTAACAAATCTATATGTATGAAATTTGGTATATTGCGTAAGTACTAGTATATAATTAGGTAGGTAAAATTTTATCTTTGCTCTCGCAATAGGCACTGAGATACAAGGGGGTCAAAAGTGCGTCGAAACCGTTCGTGTAAATAGTGCACGGCATGCGCGCGGCCTGCTGGAACTTGGCCGCGCACTCCGTGCGCTTTGATTCCTGATAATATAGTGCTTAGAACATTTGGACTGACCATTGATTTATTCAAAGATATAAGAAACGACGTTAGATACACCAAATCCAGTAAGAATAATCTTACTATAACGGTATAACCATAATAAACCATATTCAGGGCTTGAAACCGGTTCAACACTAACCGGCATTTTAAGGGTTAAACCAATTTTGTCATATAATTTCGTTCCAGAGCGGAACCAAATAGGAACGATGCTTGAAACCTAAATAAAGTGATAATATAGTGAGATCGCGCGTATGCGTAAATGGTTCTGAAAATATTTATTTTAAATTTATTGAGAAAATATAAAATAATTTTAATTTTACTTTGATAAGTGACTCTTTGAGTGCTAGAAAAGAATATTGGTTAATTTTTATCTCGAGAAAATGTACGGTTCCAGCGTAATAAATGATATCGTGTTAACTGTCAGATGGTAAATTCGAACCTAAAAGGATTTACAACTGCCACATATTATAATACCTATCTAGTTCCTGAAACCAGTATCAAAACATGGAGCTGTCCACAAAACTTTATAATTGTGAAAGTTTGGACAATGGCAAATCTATCAGTTACTGCGGTAAATGCATGTCTCCTTCGGTACCACGAGACAAAACATCGCATTTATTAGCTTAAAATGCTCGCTTGAGAATGGCACTGATAAATTATTCGAATATCGATTTTATGAGAGATAGGAAAGACCTTTTATTTTAAGAATTCGAGATGACGCTTTCAACTCTGTTGCATCAAAATTGGTTTATCGCGTGGGAACCGTACATTTTTCCGGGATAAAAAGTATCCTATATGTCTATTCCCGGGACTCAAAGTCCACATCAAGTTTTAACAAAATCGGTTCAACGGTTTGGGTGTGAAGAGGTATCAGACAGACATACTTTCGCATTCATAATATTAGTAAAAGTATGGATAGGAAAGACGTTAAGTACTACCGTATTGTACCCTTAGTACAAGAAAGGTTTTGCTCTTCTTAATACTAAAAGTGCGATATTGTAAGTATATCACTCTGGAATTACTTGTCACCTGCTACTATGGCGTTTTTCTGGAATAAGGTGCCTCTTTAACTTTCGCGCATGTAGTATAATTATTGTCATAAAAATATTTTCAGCCTCTTCGTAGGGGAAGGGGATCATGATGGGGTATCTAAGGAAAATACCAAAAATACAGTTTAATCATAACGTTTATTATGCTTATTTATTTATGGCACAATGTCTTATTGATCTAACTACAATTTGGCATAGTCCCTAGTATGCCATATACCATGGGGTAAGATGGGGCTATGAAAATACAAATATGAATTTCTTGGGTGTTTTCATCATCCACACCAACACAACCATTGTGAGCCCAACGTCCACAAAGCTGACAGTCTACCAAACCTTCGGATGATTTCAGAAAACCCAATACCCCGTCTTACCCCAAAGGCTGACTTAGAAAAAAAAATTCTAAAAAAAAATATATTAACTGAACTTTTGTCCAACCATACCACAACAAAGTAAACAACACTAACAACCATAGTCCATAATATACGAGAAAAGATATAAATTGGGTAGTCATAATTACTTTACAGTAAGGACGTTTTTAACTGCGTAAAATTAGATTTTACGCAGTTAAAAACGTCCTTACTGTTTGTAAACAAAAACGCGTGAACTCCTACTCACTGTTCCGCTCGCGCTGACGGTTGATCGAGCATGGCTTCCTACTGCTTATTGCTTTCTGTTCGCAAGAGTCTAGTTTCTTGTATCTTGCGTGACCCCGTCTTACCTCGCGTCCCCACCATGCCCCCCTTCCCCTACGTGTAATGTAAAATCCCTACGATTCCCACGACTAAAAGTAGGCTATGTCATTGAACCCTCTTGTATATGTATATCCACGTACACAATTAATAAGCTTAGCACAATAATGCCAAATATAAAAATAAGCAAGATCAATTAATTATTCAGTTCACTCGTTTTCTTTTTTCTCAATGAATTCTATTTTTTGTGTTGGGCGAACTTTTTAGTGCCGACTGCCGCTATTAAAAGTAACGATAACTTTTTATTCAACAATCTAATTTACGCGGTACGACTGTTGTTAAAACAAATGAACTCAGGGAAAGACTTTTATATTTATTCACATGTCAAAAATATAGAGTTCTACACACAGTAAGGTTCTACGATTTCGAATTAAAATCACCAAAAAAAGAATTTAAAAAAAGATTTTTTTTTATTTCTTCTTGACTAGGCCATGGTATATCCCCCCGATGGTTGCTCGCCTTGTCATAGAGGTGGGGCTCTAGTAACCGCGGCTTTTACAACCGCGGTGAAGCAAAGAGGCAACCAGGGCCGGCCGGTGTCGCCGCCTGGCCCGAGGAGGGCGCTCCCAGCGGACTGGAGGAGTCCGCTGCGGATACGCACCGAGGTGGGGCCGCAGAGGAAGAGGCAAGTAGGTATTACGGTGCGCCGCTTGCCCTATCCTCTGCGGCCGAGGTGTAGTCGGTGGCAGAGCCACAGACCTGATCTGCCACATGGCCTCCAAGTAGCAGACTCGGGGGGCGTCTGCTACAGCCCTGGTGGGGGCCGAGGAGGAGGGCGCACGTATTGTGCGCTCATCGTGGAGTCTTCGGACCGCTGGCGGGGTCGCGGATGTGTGTATCGTTCCCGTGGCCCCGTCAAAAGGCGGCGTGGCGGAAGATGGGGGGGGTTTTAGTGGGTATACCGTGGTCTCATTAGCTACGGGAGTCCCACATCACCGCTCGGGTCGCCCCCTGCGCCTGGGTGGTATGCGTAATGCATTTCCCCCTCCGGAAAAAAAAGGCCATGGTATATGGATACTGTAAGATCTCCAGCCGTATTACAACTTTCAAGTATCTTTTTGATGTCATCATTAATCTATGTTCCTAACCTTTGTACCCTTAAATACAATGAACCTGCAAGATTTAACTGAAAAAACCACCTGTTCGCATCAATCATGTACCTAAGGTACGCGCAGCGCGAGGGCGGATTTGTACCACGCTATAAGGAGGGACCGAACACGACGCGCGGCACTTTGGACCGAGCCATGGCGGGTGCAGCGATCCTGGCTGTTGTCCTACTCGCGGGTAAGTTTTTTTTAAGAATTCGAAATTTGAATTTTGAAAAAAGTGGAATGTTTGCGTAATTTGCGTAGGTAACTTTTTAATAATTTTTTATTGCAGTTGAAATGATTATTTAAATAAATGAAGTTTTCTGATTTTTTATAATACGTAACAAATATAACAATTTCATCGAATTACTAAAGTAGGTTTTAACAAGTTATTCAGACGAAATTTGAAGTTTGTTGAGAGATACGGCAAAGCACAAACAAATATTTAATAAGCGAAAAGTGTACAAACTTTTACTCGACCACAAAAATATAATAGTATAGCCTTTGAAGCCTTTTTAACCCAGACCATTAGAACTTAATTATCTATTCACACCAATTACTAACAAACGCTTAACGCATACACCATTACACTCACTTATAGTTTCGTTTTAAAAACTTGAACAGTTTCAGAATAATTTGTTCTAATATTATAAATTCAAAGCTGCGTCTATCCGTCTGCCTCTTGACGCTTATATACTTAATTTAGTTGAAATTTGGTAAGAAATAAAATTTGGTCTCGGAAAAGGATGAAAAAAGTTTTAATAATATAGAAAAAGTCAGGTTCTTACGTGTTACAACTAAACTACTCGACAAAGTCTCAGTCAATCAAAACAAATTAGATTTAATCAGAGTTATTTTTTTACAAAATTCTTTCATAACGCAAAAACTATGGTGCCTGCCACCGGTTCGGGAACTAACTCGGCGGGAAGAACTGGCGGAAGAAACTCGCTTGGGGCTTTCTTTTACCCAAAAGATGGAAAATATGTCTATAATAATATATCAATAGGTTATTATTAAACGATGTAAGGATTTCAGTTTCTTTAAACTTTAATAATTTAATTGGTTGTCTTAAGCCATGCTTAGTCAGGCCGATCAGCAAGTTTGGCCCTACGAGGCCCAAATAATAATTCGTTTACTAATTTCCAAAGGACCGCTGAGTCAAACTTCTAAACTTTGCAAAGCTAAGGGAACTCGACCAAAACAAATAAAATTCAACCCGAAGCACAGACCGAAGATGCAAAATTTTCTATGTTTATTTAACTTTTAATGATTATCTTCTATTAAGCAAGGATAAAATAGACTATAAATTATATAATGAAGAGGAAATATTTTCAGTTTATTTAAGAGCGGGATTATTTCAACTTTTAATATTATAATAAGTATTGTCATTTGTCATAGGTAAAGAATGAGGTCTTCCTAACTAACCATAAACTATTATTATAGCTTGTTACAACATAAACTATTTTTATAGCACAAAGTGTACTGGACTCGCCCATGAAGGGTTCCGCAGCAGCAATAGGGTTTATTTTTATGAAATTAAAAGGTTTTTGATTTATTTTTATATTTCAGTCGATTTAATGAAATTTAGATTAGGGTTTACCATTTATGACTTAAAAAAATAATCGGCCAAGTGCGAGTCGGAATCGCGCACGAAGGGTTCCGTACCATTATAGAGCAAAATTAGGCCATAAATTGTGTTTTTTGTATGGGAGCCCCCTTTATTTTTTTATTTTATTTTAATATTATTATTAAATATTAAAGAACACATACAATGATTAAGGATTTTGTGAAAAATTCAAGTACCAACCTGTTGCCATTTTTGATATAGAGCAAAAAAGGCCAAAAAAAATCATATCGAAGGCGCTAATCTCAGGAACTATTGGTCCGATTTAAAAAATTATTTCAGTGTTAGATAGCTCATTTATCGAGTAAGGATATTATATTATCACGCTAAGGGCCTGTTTCAGACTTCCTGGTAATTACCGAATAGGCTATTCACCACTTCACTTGACAGATCAAGTATGAAGTTTCTGTCAAAAAAATTGTGAATAGCCTATTCGGCACTTTATCAGAAAATGGTGAAACAGGCCCTAAGACTAATAGGACCGAAGAAACAGAGGAAAATGTGGAATAACCCGGGAAAATTATAAGAGAGGGTTTATCTAAAGAACTACTGAAGCTTTTTTGATATTATTTGGCACAGATCTATATAATCTTTCTATACTAGACCACGTGAAGGGACTTAAGCTTTTTCTGCGGGCAAAGCCGCGCGGGACATCTAGTTAGGTAAAATATTGTTATAACACTCATAACTGTCAATTATTATAATAATTGAGTATAATAGAGCTGTGTCATGGTTGTGGGTGGGGCTAATCCGAATTAATCACAAATGTTGACCCAATGTCCCCATTCTTGTCAATACAACTCTTTCCACTAATTTGATCTAATTAGTAAAAATTCTGTAAACATGAAACATCTTTCATAATATGAAATGTATGAAATATTTTTGGTTAGTTATTGTTTAGAAAAGCTTAAAAATATACAATATTTTCAGTTATTAAAACAGTTAATTTTTAATTCTGTTTCGAAATTTTGAACGATGAATACACGTTTTAATTTTTTAGGGTTCCATACCGTTAAGGGTAAAAAAACCGGCCAAGTGCGTGTCGGGCCACGCGCAATGTAGGGTTCCGTAGCACCGCTAGTTTTTGAAAATTTTTGTATGGTCAATGAATGTACATTTATAACATGTTTTACACTACTAACAACATCATCTCAAAGGAATTTGAACGAAAAGTTCCTTTATACTTCGCCGAATACATTTTTTTTAGTTGTCGACTGTTACTCAATAACTTATGAAGTCAACTTAGTCGTGATAGTTTTCCTTTTAAATTCAGCATATTTCCTACTCCCGTGAATTTTTTCACATTTCCAGAAGCAACCGTTTAGTTGGTAGAAGGAGGGGACACTGGACTCTAGTGCTTCCCTCTTATCATTATTGATTACGAGCAAAGAATTGGCCAAAAAAGTCACGTTTGTTGTATGGGAGCCCCCCTTAAATATTAATTTTATTTTTATTTTAGTATTTGTTGTTATAGCGGCACCGAAAATACACAATCTGTGAAAATTTCAGAACTCTAGCTATAGCGGTTCTTGAGTTACAGCCTCAAGACATACAGACAGACAGACAGACAGACAGACAGACAGACGGACAGACATCGAAGTCTTAGTAATAGGGTCCCGTTTTTACCCTTTGGGTACGGAACCCTAAAAACACTACAATAATTAATGGACACGTCACACGTGACACGACGCGCCGCCCGCGCGTAACGTGCCCCCGCGCCACCCCCGCTCATGCCCATCGCCGCGAGTGACCGTTCTGCAACGATTTTAAATGGGATAAAATATGTCATAAAAAAATAACACCCAATTTTTTTTTTTTTTTGGTTAAATGGACTCTTCTAATGATACCTAAGTCCTGGAAAAAAATTGGCAGGAAGGTTTAATTGCACCCTGTATAATAATGGACGCCACACTGTATCTACTATGAACGATTTCATTTAGCAAAGTCGCAGGCTCACTCGTCCTAATTATCCATCTGTCCGTCCATCATCCCACAATTCGTCCCTCATTACGCGTCGCAAATGTCAGCCGCAATAAAACCAATATCTTCTTCATTATCGGGTGGTAAATGTCAATATCGGCCTAAAATACCGATAGAAACGAGCAGACGGATCATCTGATTTATTTATTTTGTTATACATACAATAATATTATAAAATTACAAGAGATCTTGCCGCAAAAACTACACTGAGTTATTAATATTAATTACATTTATATATTAGATGTTTTTTAAGTTGTCGTCTATATATTTTAAATTACACCTGTCCCGATACAACTTTTGTAGGTCTTCTGGCCTTAACTTTAAGCATTCTGCTTCCGTATTAATTGTTACAGTCCGGCTTGACAAATTTTGTTTTACAAGTTTGTCAAGTTTGATACTAAGCGATAACACTCAGAGTCAACAAGCTTAATTATTAGCTATACGAGGGTCCGTTCACGGTTTCTCAGAGAACGTGGTATTTGTTAGATCAAGCGAGCCCATTAGTGCCGGGCAAAGCGAGCCAAAAAACTGTGAACCTCAAAATATACCGTTTTGACTACTCAATAAACTATTTTGGTACTAGCTTTAACTTAGTAGAGTTCAGAAGTCTAGCTAGACGGACAGACAGACAGACGGACGGACTTCAAAGTCTCAGTAATAGGGTCCCGTTTTTACCCTTTGGGTACGGAACCCTAAAAAGATAGCGAAATTGTTATTTCAAGAAAAAAAGAACAGTTTTATTCAACTTCCATTACAATATTAGCCTTATAAATTGGTTGCAATACACAATGACTTTTGTTTTGTGTGCACTACTTAAATCCTTTATTTTATCCGAAGACCGAAACACACTTCAGTTTTTGTTTAGCCATGTCAGCAACAGGACCTTCAGCATCTGAAAGTTTATTTTCTATTTCTTCAATAATCTTCTTTGGAAACAAAATACGACAATAAAACGCGAGAGGAACGAAATACGCAGCCGCATGGTGGTGGGAACGTATTATTTTTTTTTTGTATTTTTGTGAAAATATGAACGATTGTGACATTTTTTTGCAAAATATGGACTTATCTTTGTAAAACCCTACAACATGGAAAAATATGGAAAATAAAACTTGGTTTTTCACAGTCTAAACATGATAATTCGTGTAAAAAACTCATTCTGGGCCGAAAATCGCGTAAAATAAAAATATGTATTTACATATAAATCCGGGCCCTAGTAATGATCCAATCTATACATATAAAACTCAAAGGTGACTGACTGACATGGTGATCTATCAACGCACAGCCCAAACCACTGGACGGATCGGGCTGAAATTTGGCATGCAGGTAGAGGTTATGACGTAGGCATCCGCTAAGAAAGGATTTTGATAAACTCTCACCCCAAGGGGTTCAAATATGGGATGAAAGTTTGCATATTATAATTTATACTTCTTAACGCGAGCGAAGCCGCGGGCATAAGCTCGTCTTTCCATAAATTTAATGTTTTACGCCCGTTCTACTAGATGTAGAGTTTTATTTATATCTATCATAACAAGATAGATATAAGTATTTATATCTATCATAACCATCCCTATTAATTTTACCCCAAGCTTATTCTAATTACTTTTCTCTGTGGTTACTCTTGTATTTATTTATTTAAAACACTATATTACTATGCAAATATTTACAAAGGTGGGCTTAGTTCCTTGTGGCATTCTCTACTCTACAAATACAAATACAAAATACAAAAATCTTTATTCACAAACTTAAAATACAATATAATAACAGTGTTTGAGACCCCCTTTTAAGTAAATTACCTGTGTTAGGGGAATCTCGCTCTGCCGAAAACAAAAAACAAGTATATTATTATGTGAGGCTATTACAAAGAGAAGTATAAAGTTAAACTACTCTACACAGCATTATGGTGAAATGAAGAACTGAGAAGGTGATAAGCGTATTCTTCCTTTAATTTCTGACAACTTTTTAACGTATCAAATTAAGATAGGCACTATTCTTAGTGGGCCACTAGACCTAAAATAATATTGAACAATATTTATTTAACAACTTATTTCACAATAAGATTGAAAGGCGGGTGCGTTCATAATAAACGGTTAGTAATATTTTACAATGCGTGATAATATTGCTCGTCGATATCCCCGGGCCCCTAGATCGATCATCTAGGGGCGCGATTAATTTGATATTAATGTTTTTAACATAATATTATGGTATCATATTTTAATAATAAGAGGATAATGGTACCAAATTGTAAACGTGGCTGACCTGATGGTGAGCCGATGATAATTGAGGAAAAAATTAAAACGGTGATTCAATTATCAAAAAGACCTTTCAAAAACGCTTCGACTTAAAAGTAAACCGTGACGTCACTTCAAATTAATTCAAAGCGATAAGTTAATCGCCTCAGGGAAAGGGTTGAAAAATAGTAATTACCAAAAATGTCCTTTCATTATACATATTTTGTAAAAAAAAATTGTACATTATTTTTATAACGCGGCTTTTCCTCGTTGGCCAATGATGGAACAGATTAGGTACTATCAGAGAAGTAGATTCCTAGGCAGATGGGGGACCTACGTAGTTTGGTTGCGTTACGTCAAACCCAGCCGACTGATCACAATTATTATTATTAACATTGAATTGACGTGATTCGACCAAATGACGTTGGTCTGCCTAGGAATCAATTTCCTCGATGGTACGTGTCGAAGAGCATATTATGCGTGTATGTTAGCCCGATGTCGTACCTATGTGCATTCTATAGACAGTTCCGCATTTATGATGGCGATCGTGGTTGTCCATCTTGGCCTAACGTAGAGGCCTTATTAAACAACTAATAATATTACAGAAGTGTAACAAATATGGCTATTATTCTACTTTGTTACATATTTATGCTACCCGCAATTTGGCACCGAAACCGCATATTTTTCGTGAAGGTAACTACACAGTATAATTCATTTTGTATATTAAGTATACTGTTTTGAGTTAAGTTAAAGTTAGTTTTCTAATAGATGTCCACAATTTATTCTCATACTTTTCTGCAAAAATTAAGTAAAAACCAAACAAGCTTGAAGTTACTTTGGATGTATAGGTAACAAACATAAGACAAGCTATTAATAAATACTATTTTTAAATTTAATTCGACAAGGTTACAACTTAATTCGTTTGTATCAGTCACCAGACTAAAAATAGGCACTACTTAAATTATTGACTATAAATCAATGAATTAAAATTTAAAATACATTGAATGAGTAAAGAAGATTAAGTCAAATACGTTTTCATCGTCTTTTAGAAATGTTCTTTTTTATGTTGTAAAGGCATTAAAAACCTTCGTCTTACAATCGTAGGATATTTATAGAATTTAGGGCGAAAACCTTGGTTTTCATAGAGAATGCCAAAGAATTTTATGTACGTTACATTACTGCAATGCAAAAGTACATATTTGTAAGAAAAATGTCGATAGACATCTAATAATCAAGATTTTGTCATTATTGGATTGGTTAGTTAAAAACTAGATAATAATATTATTTTTATATAATATTATAATAATATTAAGAGCAAGCGAAGCGAGCCCTAGTATATCCCACAATCTTTATATTTTGTGATACACTTTAGGGAAAAACTATCACGTCTTTTGATTTGTACTTTAACATAGTAATTTTTATTTATAATATGTAGATAATTTGTCATCATCAGGCAGTCAAGGTGTGACGACGCAAGCCCTTACAAAGCTCTGCTTTTAGCTAGCTTACAATAAACCTACACAGTATAAAGTCAAATGCAACTAGTGTCCCATTACATTTTATTCGCCTGCAACATTGTGAAATAAAAGCGTTTATGATTGACATAAACACCAGCAAACCTACAGCGTCATAACAGAAACTAGCAGAGCCATATCAGATGCTAGCCATGCGACTAAAAACTATGAAAATGACATACACTACACACAGTGTATGTCCAGCTTCTCCTTTAGTTATCTTGCTGTTGTAAAGCCATGTTTATATGTCATGTTAAATATAATATTATTTCTGATTTTCTGTTGTCTGGTACCCGATACACAAGTTCCAGGAGAACTTGGCACCATTACGTATGAAATTTAAGCGCGGTACTCGGAGAATGATGTCGCAAATATAACTTAACTGTGACGTCACTCTCCAAGAATCGCATACCCACCCGTGTAAGGTCCATAAAGTTAATAAACCTAGCGGAATAGAGCAACAATCTCGAAATGTTAAACGAAACCGAAATTCCATCACCAAAGACATCACGCTTGCTCAGGCCTTTGTTTCTCTATTCCGCTAGGTATATTAACTTTATGGTAAGGTCTAGCTAAGCAACTTCTAATCAGAGCGTAATTATATGGAAATAGCACCATGGTGGCAAGTTGGTGTCAATTACTTGATTGTTACACTTAGCTGATTGGCTGGATAATGTGACAGGGCGCGAAATTAATTGTATGTTGGTACTTAATTGTTTTAATTGATGACACGTCTGCCAACTTTACAATAAAGTGCGGAAGGGCAAAAGTAATACGAGGAGCTAGTTTCTAAACACACTATGCCCAAGTTTCGCGGCGGAAATACCGCATGATGAAGCAATGTCAAACGCATACAATATAACGCGACGGAATTTCGGCATGGTGTGTCATCGGTAATTTAAAATACATTGCAGGCGGAAACTCCGCCGCCGAACTTCGGCATATGTGTTTAGACACTAAGGCGTCTCCCAGGCAGACGCGGGCAGCGGTGGCGGTGGCGGTGGCGATCAGTTGGATAACGCGACGGAATTTCGGCATGGTGTGTCATCGGTAATTTAAAATACATTGCAGGCGGAAACATGCGGAAACTCCGCCGCGGAACTTCGGCATAGTGTGTTTAGACACTAAGGCGTCTCCCAGACACACGCGGTGGCGGTGGCAGTACAAACAACTGACCGCCGCCGCGCCGCGACCGCCACCGCCTGCCCGCGTCTGTCTGGGAGACGCCTTACGCTGCTATTTGTGTCACAAAACATCAAAGAACCATTAAAATTGAATTCAATACAAATTCAGTTTAAAATTGGAAGCCTCTTCCGGATATAATATGGAAGGCTCTAGAGAGCTAGAGCATAATGCTAGAGTATAATATAAGATCTTGCTCACTTATATGCTAGAGAGAACTTTATTGTGACTTCTAGTAAAGTTATCTTCTGTAATCAATTACAGAAGATAACTTTACTAGAAGTCACAATAAAGTCATTCGAAAACAAAATATAAGTTCTAAAATAGATACGAAGCTAGTTACTCCATAAGGAAATGAAAAATAGCTTTAAAATACACTTCATAACAAACTTAAAAGAGTACATTTAAAAACTTATCACATTTGAAGTAATCTTCTAGTCATTCTCTAATATTGTATCTATATTTTAAAATACACTAGAATAAACAAATGTAGGAGGATTCTAATAATGTCTTTTCTTATCCTTAAACAAGCGTTATAAGTATTTATAACGAAAATATTATATTTTAGCGTAAGACTTTGCTTCGTTTGAAATAATATACCTTTGTATCTCAATTTACAGTTTACCTTAGCGATAGTTCTCATAGTTTTACTTTATTTTATGTAAAAGTTATTTCATATTTTTATAACGGGAAAATTATTTAAAAATACATGAAGAAAAATAGTTATTGTTCAAAAATTGCTTGCAAGCTGCACACTTTTATATGACAAGCTAAAAATCAATTATTATTCAATAGTCCAATCTATTGTACAACAAAAGTTTATAGCAATAAATTTTACTATAGGTATTTTTGTGCTTCTGTAATAATGTTGCTATATAGACCAATAATATGTTCGGAATAATAATATCTGTTTTTCAATTAGATCGTCTTCATTCGTGGATCCGGTGTTGTTAAATACGTTATAAAGTTATTTCTTCTTATTATTATATAATATTTTTAAGTGCGGCAGTTAATGCAGTTATACGTCTTAGGTATAAACCTAAGACGTATAACTGTATTAACTGCCGCACTTAAAAATATTTATTGATTACTTGATTATAATTTGAGTAAATTAAATTAAAGTCAAATTAAGCTATTATTCAATTATTTAAAGTGCGTCAGAAAGTATATTTTTATACTACAGTAAATGTAATAATTATTTAGGGTGGGTTGCACCAGAGGCGTTGTTATAGTTGAGGTTAAGGTTATCGTTAAATATGGCGTCCATTATTAGTTAAAGTATAGTTAAAGTAAGTTGGTGCAGCCCACTCTTAGTAATTTAACATTAACTTAACATAATTCAACCAAATAACGTACGTGCGTAATGTACGTGCTATCTGAATCACAATACAAATCAATTTCTACGTCGTTACTCATTACCAAAAAAGGTGAAATAGGCCAGGCAATTTATATTGTCACGTAAGAAACGCGGATCATATTCAAATTGGTCGTGTAATTCGGGCTTAGTATTGCGTTGCTCGTTTGTCGACATCCGACACGTCGTTAAGGCCGTCAATAAAAAGACATTGATTTAAGACACTAAATTCTACCTGTATATGATGCTGGGATCATAAATTTATCACTTGCAATGATGATACAATGAATGATTTGAGGTACGTACTTTTTCGTTATAAAATTTGTGTATAAAGAAATCATAATATTGGAGAAGTTTAAAAATCTTCTATTTACCTCTATATTGACAATAATATATTATTTCAATAAGATAAATCAGTTGCATTAGAAAATGTAGGTAGTTCAAAAATGTGTGGAGCTCGAAAAAATATTCTTAGCTCAAAAATTGACATAGCACGAAAGTATTCGTAATTCAAAAAACTGCGTAGCACGAAAGTGTTCGTAGCTCAAGAATGTGCGTAGCACGAAAATCGTCGTAGCTTCGTAGCCCCGCTACGCGCTACGTGGTTGTTATAAATTATTTACTACGTGGTTGTTATAATATTAGTAATTAGTTTTTTTTTTTAATATGTAGCTAAAATGCTATTTAATCTCTCTGAGCATTTAATAAGTTATATTTGACGTTAGTAAGAGAAAACATAATAAATTATAATATTATGATTTCTCTTATTATAGGCGTAGAAAATTGTTTCTTAACGTGTTGGGTGTGGCTTTATACAAATAAAAGTAGGTATACAGGTAAAAAAAATACAGAGTGATTGCATCCACAATAATTTATCTTCTGTCCACGTGCAGTGTGCGGTGAGGACAAAACAAAAACTTTGTATTGTGTTTGTAAAGTGTACATTTGTTGCATTCATAGCTTAAAAGTATTTAGAAAAAAATTAAAAATGACAGATAACTGTGTAAATCACAGATTAAGGATATATAGGTAGATGTAGTCTTAGCCCGTCATCGCGTGGCCATTTTGTGCTTATTTTCATACAAGTAGTGTGTGTTTATTTTCTTGAATATTTCTATTTGTCGATCATTTCGAAGCACATTATAATCCAGAAAAGAAAGTCATTTAGTTCATGATATCGATAAACTATAGTTCAAGTGATGAGAATCCGTAAACACACGTAAAAAGCTATGCAACTTTTGTAGTCAAATTATTAATTTATGTAATATTTTTAGCACTAATGCCTTACATAGCACGAATAAGGGATTATTAAACTTAAATATTATCCTTTTTAGCTTACAAAAATACCGATTGAGAAGCCCAAAAAATGTTGTTCAAAACTTACGTATTTAATGTTAAATCCACGTGTTTGAGGCATTCTTTGGCCTTCTTATGGTTTATAATTTAGCGGAACCATAGAACTCAACAATATCTAGCATAAAATGTTCATTAAAAACCTTTATTAACACTTTTATTACATTAAATATGCAGACCGACTCCTTTGTTATGTCCTAGTAAGTAGGACATAACATTACACGCTTTTGACGCTTATACACTGATATAAGGCTCTCTCCTCTACTATAGTATCTCAATGGTGTAAATATTGAAAGTTCGAATTTCAAATTCTAGCAAAAAAAAGTCTTTAAATAAAATAAGATTTTTAATGAAGCTACGAAAAACTGCCTAGTATACATTTTTTTAACCCTTTATCCATCATTACTATTGGTAATAAAATATGCAAAAGGATGTCTATCAGTCTATCTGTCTGTTACTTTTAACGCTGACACGCTGAAATTTAGATAGATAAAATATGGCATGTAAACTTAAATAATTTGAATCGCAATAAAATATAATAATAATTATTATTATAAATCATTTACTGCAGACTGACTCCATAATTTGTTAGTAATTACAATACTTAAAAACTATATTAGTAGGCATAATAGAATCCAATCAATTTAAATATCTTTTTGGCCTGTTTGCGGCACTAGGTACATTCACGTGTATATGTAGTATGTACCCAATGGCGCGATATGGGACAGTCAAATTTGTCACTAATAATAATAATTATTCTAAGAATGATGTTCAAAGAAAAAAAATATGATGGTATTAGGATAGTTTCTAAGAAGCATAGTTTCTTTCTAGAAAAAATGTACAGTTTCTGCACGATAAATTAAATATATGATTAGCAGGTCTAATTTATATTATAGCATAGGCCTTGTTATATATATACCTTGTAACAGAATTTCACAATAATTGTATTTATAAAACTTACAAATTCGAAGGTACTGTTTAAACTACAGTTTGTTCGAAATATTAGGATGACAATAATTATACTAATAACAATAAAATTTTACTACAAAGTATACCCAAGAACGTGCTTCTGCAAGAAAAACTCTTTTCTAGATTGTCTCTGCCCACAGTGTAATGTCGGGAAATATAAAATGAATATTAATTGCTTTTACATCTTTGAAATTATAGAATGCAATTGCATTAATGTTATATAATTTCAGCGACGAAATATGCAACTCAACACGTCTAAGGCCGGCATAAATAGTCAGTACTTAAGATGCGACCCGGTGTCAAGACGCGGTTCGGCTATGTGATTGGTCGAAATTTTGACAGCCAACCAATCACAGAGCCTGAACCGTGTCTTGAGACCGAGATGCATCTTGAGTACTGACTATTTATACCGGCCTTAGTGTGGGGACTTATGAGTATTACAGATATGGCAGAGCTTCGCCCATTGCTTCGCCATTCGTAAACGCCATGCACTTTTCTATGCTTTATGATTGTGTCAAATTATAATAAACACTTTTTTATCTTGGGTGAAGCCAAACGAGCGTAATTTGTGAGTCGTGAGCCTCAGAATTTCTGCCGGGCAGAATTTCTTTTCATACAAATCACGACTCACAAAATTACGCTCGTGTGAATCAAACAGGACTTTTGTATGAAACTGAATGCAGGAGAATTCTGCCCGGCAGAAATTCTGCGGCTCACGAATCACAAATTACGCTCGTTTGGCTTCACGCTAACTTCGCATTATTATTTTTTTAAATCTTTATTTAAATATAAGGCTTTTGCCATATGCCAGCCCACTTTCAAAATTATCGAGCACGAGTTGTCTAAGTACCATAGTTAAAAATTTTTCCATCAGGCGATCCTATTTTCTCTTCCCTTTATTATAACAACAAAGCACCTATAATGTTCTATATTGGACAAGCGCGTAACCCATGGAATGCAATAAATACGGTATCCTAAAATATCTTATAAAGTATACGCACGGAAGTACAATTTTGCAATATTAGCATAGGATAAAAATATACACTTACCCCTTTCCGAAAAGCTTGTAACACAGTCAGTTGTAGTGTGTATAATGTTTTAAATGTGTTTTGTTCTTGCTTGTCAAGCGGTTTTTCTAACATATCAAACAAGGGTAAAATACTGAATAATATTATAAGGTCTATATACAATATAGACCTTATATTATTTATACATACACTGTATGTACAACATTCATACATTTTTTTATTAGCTAAGAGGTTTTGAAATATACACAGACATATTGAATATTAATCATATTTTACTGTAAACGATTAACGAACACACTATAATAATTATTGTAGCTATATTTGAAAATCACGACTTTTAGCCTGGGAAAATTAAGGAATTCAGACCGAATAATTCGTGTAGTTTTGAAAGTTGGTGCAGTTATTCCTAAAGGTGTCCAGATGAATATACTAAATGTCCCCGGGGGTGGGACAAGAGCCGGCGTGATGTCTCTTTTTCAAGGTTTCAAGGTTTATTTGACAATTAGGTTGAAGGCGCGCGATGTTTAATATCAATTCTAATATAGACGGCCGATAATATTACTCAATACGTCGTGAATACGTGATATTGCGCCATAAAATTGCTCGTCTAGGAGCCCGCTTAGCTAAACAACTCTGAACGGGCTTTAATTTGCTAACCAACTATCCTCCCCCAGGCGCTACCGTCTCCAGCGCCCAGCTGCGCGACTACAGGCTCCAGAACCTGGATCTCATTAGGATCCTCACGCAGAAGCCCTGGCACCGCTGGGACGAGGAGCTCCATCCACGGTACTCGGAAGACGAGGACACCAGGAACTACTCTGATGATTTCGTTAAGTGAGTACCTACTACGTTAAGTGAGTACCTACTACGTTAAGTGAGTACCCACTACTTTAAAGCTTCTTACAATATTAGGAGTTGCAAAAAAATAGCGGGCATCATATCAAAGCTTACGCGTCGTCTTTACCAGATTGATGTACTGAACTGATGAGAAATTGAGCGTACTGTAACCTACGTCATAAAAAATATCAATCCATCAATCCGTGGGTTAGACGTTCAGTTTCGCGTCAATCTTCACCAGATTGATGGATTGAACTGATGAGAAATTGAGCGTGTAACTTCTACGTTTTAAGAGACAAAACTACAGACAGGAAGACCCTTTAGAAATAGGGTTGTCATCGCTGATTTGGGTCTGTTCTCGCAGAGTCGGTTCGGACCACTCGCGCACTCGAGAGATCGGCCTTTAGTAACAGAGTTGTCATCGCTGATTTGGGTGTGTTCTTGCAGAGCCGGTTCGGACAAGCGGTCGGCAGTGGCGACGGCGCTGAACGGCGGGCGGCGGCGGCGGCAGCCCGCGCCCGCGCTCGGTAAGGCCGTCACGCCATATGTCGGCGTCGGTAAGGACCGCGACGACATTACTATTAAATAAAACCTTTATTTAACCTACCGCAGAGTAAACAGGGGGGTGTGCCAAAATGTTTTCGCTTCGTTATAGAATCGCCGATCAAAATATATGGAATTGACATAAGACGAGTCGAACGTCAACGTCATATTAACGAACGCGCAGTCCGAGCGTAGTCATTTTATATAACAATTTGTCAAAAACTTTTACTACAGTTAAATAATAATATAAATCGATCAAACAACTGGCCCATGTCAATTCCATACATTTTTATCGGCGATTCTATAACGAAGCGAAAACAAAAACATTTTGGCACACCCCCCTGTTCTGTCTACTCTGCCTGCCGAGTGGCGAGACAGTGACCTCGGTCGAGCGCTCGGTATTTAACACTGAAAACACATTATAACCGAGTGATAGGCGAATATAATATTATTATACTCGCACTGTCTCGCCACTTTACTCGTTGGTGTCATCAGACCCTTAGGCCTTAGCTAGCGGTTTGGGGTAGCAGAGAATACGTCACGAACGTATATAACAATATTAAGAATTCTAACCAGAAGCCTAACTGGGCACTGCAAGCTCAACAAACACCTAAACAAAATGGGTATTTGTAGCATAACGACTTGCAGATTCTGTGAGGAGGATGAGACACCTATTCACCTTCTCCTCAACTGTCCTGCTCTACTACAGAGCAGGAACAGGTATCTTGGTCGCCACGAATACTCATCCACAGAGGAAATTCGTGACACAAACCCCAACCACATCGTTCAATTTATGAGCAGTATTGGGCTGCGGATGATACTCTAATGCGAAGGAGTCACAATAGATCCTTATGGGTCGCAGTGACGTCAGGGCTACAGCGACCTGCCTTCTTTAAAAAAAAAATACAATACAATATATATAACAATACCTCGCGGTCGCAGAAAGGGATAACAGCTTTCTATCCATAACATCCATACTATACCATATACCTAATATTATTATAAATGTGTGTGTGTGTCTATCTGTCTGTCTTTTACCTCTTCATGCCCAAAGCACTGAATCAATTTTGCTGAAATTTAGTGTGGTGGTCCTATGAGTCCCAGGAAAGGAAAAATGATACTGTTTATCACGGAAAAATGTACGGTTCCTGCGCGACAAACGATTTTTGGCATAACGGAGCTGCGAACGTCACCTAGTGCTCAGCCGGCCTAGCATACGCCAACGAGATATCTCACTCTACATGTTTCTCGATGTTTGATAGTTTGTATCTTCATCTCTATTGACCCTAGCATGACAAACATTTTTACTCGCGTAGATCTATCATCGAAATAACACATTTTTATAGAGTTTTGTCGATATAATGTCGAGATTTTGACATTATGAGACGAGTAGTTTTTAATTATCTCGAGAGTGAGATTATCTCGTTGGCGTATGCTAGGCCGGCTGTAAACTCGCTGTAAACACGAGATGAAAATGTTGCGTATCTCATATCTGCCACTAGTCCGCGACGTATTCACTCCGCCGTCCCGCCGTAAATCCACTAGCCGACCGCTAGTATGTCAGCGGCTTTTGATTACACCCCCACACCGGTTTTGGTGACTGTAGCCATTGAAACCAAGCCTAGGCCAAGCAAGGCCAGCCAATATTTTCAATTACTTCTGGCTAAGAGTAATTAAGATTTGTGGCCAGGGGTGTTCACCATACAGTATATTGCACTATTAACTCAGAGTGACCATAAAGTTAATATACCGGCTAGCGGTCAGCGGAATAGAGAAACAAGGGCCTCAGTAACACTGCGTGGTAAAAAGAGACGTGTGAATTGTGATACGACAGCAGAACTCTTTTTTTGACGTCCAGTCGGCACGTATCGGCACGTAGACAATTTAATCTCATAGAATTCATGTTCAATCATGCTTGTGTAAGTGTATACGTAGGTACACATAATATTTTTACACACAGATGAAAACCAATTTCGGTTTCGTTTGACAGCTCGAGATTCTTGCTCTATTCCGCTAGGTATATTACTTTATGCGGATGACCGACACAACTGAGGATCATATTATCCTTCTTGGTCGATCAGTTTGAAATATCTTATCTAAACTCGGAAACGACATTTTTCCAATGTTGAAATCGAACCTTCGAATAGAATATAGACTACGAAGGCCTTAAAATAACCCCTGATACCTTTCGACCTTCCTACTTATTATATTACAGATGCAAAATATTAGTGAAACTTACACAAGTTACTAATTATTATAGTTTAGCTTCGTTGAAGGACTGTAGCCCTTTTAAATCATAATTTAAATGTACGGATACCTGGAATGTTGAGAGTGGTCGTACTCTAAGGTTTTCTTACAGCTTTATTCATTTCTAGGAAACTTTCTTAGGAAACACAACTAAAAAGGGGAAACCTAATTAATTACCTTCCAGAAAGTGGAAATATTAAAAAGTTTTTCATAATATTTTCCATTTACTGCCTTAGTAATTAGTTTGTCATGTTATTTCCAAGTTTGGTTAGGACAATGTGGGCTGATCACCTGATTGTCTGACAAGTAAGATGATCCATGCATACTTTGATTTATTTTAGTAGAATCATCAAAGTTGGTAGAGGAAGTCTGTTCTTTGTCTGTCAAACTCTTCATTACATTGAAGTTTAAGAGCATACGCTAACACTTTTTTTCCATACAAACGTATTCCCCAATTTCCTCCCTGGATAATGCGTCTAGACAAATGATTTTTTATACATTATTGGGATCTGTGAAAACTATGCCTCTACGTCCTATTTTTTTTTAATTTACCCTTCAAAAATCGCAAAAAATGAATGTTCCGTACCTCGCCAATTAACCGACCATAAAACGAATTTGAAAGATCTTTTAGGTAAAATAAAAACGTAGAGGCATAGACTCGTCCTTTCTGAAGATATTAAAAAAAATTAATTAGATAGGCTCTATTTTGGTCCGCTATCTGCCTATGAATCAACTTCTCTGATAGTACCTAGCACGAGTTCCCTACTAGGCCTACATGTCTTAGACCCGTAGCTGCTGCACCAATTCAGAGCCAGGTGTTGCAGGTGTGTTGAACGACGTGGGGACGTTCTTCGACTCCCTGCGCGACAACCTGGAGACCCTGGCGTCGCTGTCGCCGCAGCAGCGTTCCACGCTGTTCCAGGAGCCGCCGTCGGTAGTGCAGACTTCTTATACTGGTCAGTATTCACCTGGGGATTTATTCTCATGACACGGACTACACATGTGCTGCGCGATATGCAGTGATATGATATAACGCCCTGTATTATTGCATCAATCATCTAATACATAAAATTCTCGTGTCACGGTGTGCGTGGTTGAACTCCTCTGAAACGGCTCGACCGATTTTCGTGAATCTTAGCGAGCATGTCGGCTAGGGTTGAGAATTGGACAACATCTACTTTTTATATGGATAAATAATAAGTAGTAAATTGTTTGTGCGACAGGGTAGCGCTGAACGTTGCCATGGTGAGATACTTATTTAGTCACTTCAATAAAAATATAAAATTGGCGAAATACTTCATATATGGCAAAACAACGTTTACCGGGACAGCTAGTTTATACTATAAATTGATGCAATAATACAGGGTATTTTGTGTGATTTTTTCTAACCTTCTACCCTCGTTAACTTTTTTCTCTCATGGTTTAGAGATTTAACGTCATACAATAAAATGTACAGCTTCATAAGCCCTTTCATTTGATATATTATTATGTGTGGATGTGTTACAGCTTGGGCACGGGTTCCATACAAAAATGCCCCTTGTTTTTTATGAAAATTGTCGAATTATGTTTAGACTTTTGTAAAACGATATAACAAAAATTCACCACCATCCCACATAAAAACATTTTGAGAGAACAAAAATTCCTCAAATTTCGGATCAAATACAGAAATACTTACAGAACAAGTAACAACCCACAGAAACTTAAGTTTTATAGGTCAAGCAATCATTCTGAAAGCCAATTATTCGCCCATCACAAGTATTTATATTTACATTAGCGATCAATCACACAGGTAGCCAAATATAACGTAATGCAAAAATCAATTTCGGATATTTTGGGTACGATCTACCTTTGTAAAGATATTTGTAACCTTGTTTTTATAGCAGCGCTAGGTGGAATTGAGTATGCAAAATTTTATAAATCCGTGAATCCAATTAAACTCAGAAAAGCATGCAGGTAGATGATGATTCCAAATGTTTCACCCGGGTGGGGTGAAAAGAACGATCAACACGTCTCCTGACACCATTCAGAATCATAATCTGCATGCTTTTCTGAGTTCAACCATATTTACAATATGCGGTCCTCAAATTTTGCATACTCAACTCCACTCAGCACCCGCTTTTTAGGGTTCCGTACCCAAAGGGTAAAAACGGGACCCTATTACTAAGACTTCGATGTCTGTCCTTCCGTCCGTCTGTCTGTATGTCTCCAGGCTGTATCTCAAGAACCACTACAGCTAGACTTCTGAAATTTTCACAGAATGTATATAATATCTGTTGCCGCTATAACAACAAATACTAAAAAAAATATTTTCAAGGGGGGCTCCCATACAAGAAACGTGGCCTTTTTTGCTCGTAATCAATAATGGTAACAGCTACGCACTTGAAATTTTCACAAAATCCTTTAATAATTATTAATAAAATTAAAATAAAATAAATATTTAAGGGGGGCTCCCATACAAAAAACAAATTTTTTTGTCTACTTTCGCTCTATACCGGTACGGAACCCTTCGTGCGCGAGTCCGACTCGCACTTGGCTGATCATTTTACTTTTTATAAAGGCTATACAGGTGTAACAAAAGTCTAAACTAAGTGATAAGTAATTCTTTAGGGGGTGTTTCTGAGTTCTGACATAGAGTTCACTGTGTTCTGATTGGTAGGTATAGGCAAACGCTCCATTGCATGAATATTCTCATATAAAAAATACTCTTTCAGCACTGCTACTTTCACAGTGAACTCTAAAGGGACACATACACACCCTAAATTATTATCACTTAGTTTTGTTACTCGCTGTATATTGTCAAAACCCAAGAATTCCATTTCACAAAGTACGCTCTTCATTTCCGCATACCCCACTAAAACGAAATCCGTCCCTGGGCCCACTTCCTAATTACAGTTATGGTGACCTCACACGGTCGTTGGTACGCGCGCGACGTCGTAGGTCGTCCACACATCCTCGAAGATATTTCCTTATGCGACTATGACGGGTGCATTATGATTTGTTTATGGGGATAAGATTATAATACTTTTTATTATATGTTATGACTGTATGTATATTATAATATCGTTTACTATTTACATCTTTTCGTCTCTCATCTCGTCTTTTGATATAATACAGACTAGACTGTATAGTTATGACTTACTTTGACTGTAGTAAGTCAAATATAGTTAATCAGAGTAAGTTCGGACACATGGTAAGTCCGGGTAATTCAAGTTAACGCTAAATTAAACTACAATTTCAATTTCAATTTCAATTTCAATTTATTTATTTGCATGAATGTACATAAAGTAAAGGTCTTAAAGTAATAATATTAGCTCCATACATTCTGCCAGTAATGTGGCGTGCAAAGTCATAATTATTATTAATATTATAATATAAAGTTAGTTAATTGTACAGTTACGGTAAGGTACTACAGTTTGCGGTTGCAGTGCAGTATGGCGTATATGCCCGTAGCGCCAGGCAAAAAAACACTGACCAGTTTAGTGATAAGTTGAATCATCCGAACTTACCCTGTGTCCGAACTTACCCTGATTAACCTTATATTATAATTATACTAGCTTTTGCACGCGGCTTCGCTCGCGTAAAATATAATTATATTAAACAGTTTTGTTTATCTATTTGAGGCCCCACTCCGTTGGGTTATGTTGGATAACCATGATGGCTACTCGCAGCAGCTGTATACATTACACAGTATACACGATCAACGTCGATCATGGTTAATAGAAGACATTTTCGTTTTTAAATTACACTTGTATCATAGAGGGACCTCTACGAGTTTGTGATTGTCTTCAAATTATGGGCTAACATAGAGACACGGCATTTTGTTATACGTTTTTAATTCCTATACTTAATTACGGATTTTTATGATTTACTAGCTGTCCCGGTGAACTTCGTGTCACTTTAAAACCTTCCCTGGACTTCTACGAATAGAAGTTCTTCTAAAATAAATGAATTTGAAAATCCATATTTATATTTTATAGATGTAGTCTAAAACATAATATAACAAAAGCATCAAAGGTTAGGTTAAGAATAAAAATTTTTTTCTCTTCAAACTTTTTTCGATCCTAGAGAAAATGGATCTTACAACGGTCAAACTTTTAATAGATTGTCTATCACGTGAACGGATTATCCTCGTGTCCGGCCCTTTCAGTTTTAATTCCAATATCATTACATTATTATGTTGATTTGTGTCCGGTAGAATTGCTCGTGTCCCAAGTTTTTATTGGGTTTTCAAATAGGTATAAGGTTTTTGCTGGGGGTAAAGAAATTTGTGTTTCTGTGCGTGTCTCCACTTAGGGTGAAGCCAAACAAGCGTAATTTATGAGTTGTAAGTCGCAGAATTTCTGCCGCGTAAATATCTTTTCATACAAATCATGACTCACTAAAATTACGCTCGTGTGAATCAAACAGGACTTTTGTATGAAACCGAATGCAGCAGAATTCTGCCGAACCGAAATTCTGCGGCTCACAACTCACAAATTACGCTTGTTTGGCTTCGTCCTTAGTGTCTAAAGTCTTAATACACCATGCCGAATTTCCGCTGCGGAAGTTCGGCATGATAACGTCAGCAATCTCAAACGTATACAATATAACGCGACGGAATTTCGGCATGGTGTGTCATCGGTAATTTAAAATACATTACAGGCGGAAAAATGCTGAACTTCCGCCGCGGAACTTCGGCGTGGTGTGTTTAGACAATGTTACGTCCAAACTTCCATACTCATATTATGAATGCAAAATTATTGTGTCTGTCTGTTACCTCTTCACGCCCAAACCGCTCTCTTCTTCAAGGTTCAGGACAGTTCGTTCTAGAGTTTAACTGTGCGCGGTAGAAAGTTACGCGAAAAACACTCTACGTGACAACCGAACCTTAGGGACTCCATGCTGTCTGCTGATGATGATTGTTATCTATACATATAATAAAATCGTAGGAAAGTCAATTCTGTACATTGAATATTTTTGAAAAATAATACTTGGGACGTGATCTACAATCGATATGGAAGCCAAAAATATAGTTTTTAGAATTTTTGTCTGTTTGTCTGTTTGTCTGTTTGTCTGTATGTATGTCCGGGATAAACTCAGAAAGTACTGAATGGATTTACTTCAAATTTTGCACGAATATTATATAGAGGTCGGGTCAACACATAGGCTATATATTATGACGATATCACCTAGGGGGGGGAGGGGCTCAAGTTTCAATATTTTTAGTTTTTTGCTCATATCGCTAAAACGGTGCGTTCTAGAGAAAAAATGTCCTGTACGTAATGAAAGCCCATAAAATTTCCTACAAATTTCTCCTTCACACTTTGTATCTATCTTCACTCCTTGCCATGCTATGAGCTTTTGTCTATCTTTTCTATACAAATTTCGAGTGTCGTTTGATTAACATGCTGGGAGCTTTGGCATCGGTCTTTTCTTGCGGTGTTGCGGCGTTATACATCTTTTTTAAGAACAAAGTTAAAAACTAAACTACACATACGGTTTTCCAGTGTCGTTTGTTTTGGGGCCCCCCCTTATTCCCCCCCCCCCTTATTCCTCATGAAACTTTTGTTCATAATTAAAAGGTATCGTGGAGTTTGTATTGCGTCTTAATTATCCTTTGTAGGAACAAACTAATTCATCTATACATATATTGTAATAAAATCGTAAGAAAGTCAATTCTGTACATTGAATATTTTTGAAAAATAATACTTGGGACGTGATCTACTATACTAACGCGGACGAAGTCGCGGGCAACAGCTAGTTTAATATAGATATGTCGGAAGCTGTCCCCAATACAGATGATACACTCGCGAGAGTGAAGTTAGTCGATACACAAGTTTAATTTGTTCCAGTCCAGTTCAATCTAGTTCTGTCCA
Organism: Plebejus argus; assembly: GCA_905404155.3. NCBI lineage: Eukaryota > Metazoa > Arthropoda > Insecta > Lepidoptera > Lycaenidae > Plebejus > Plebejus argus. The sequence goes on from FR989943.1 coordinate 11,804,929, forward strand.
GTTATATCCAGTTGTATCTAGTTATATCTAGTTGTGTCCGGTTCGATCAGACTTCTGACACCACATATCATAAATAACTTCTACAACTACAAGCTGGATATAAGCTTGGCGCTTGCTAATGATCGTGGAAAACTTTGACCGTAGGCAAGACAGTAGTGTACGCGGTTTTGTTCACTATTATCTGATACATTTACGAACAAAATCGTGTAATCGTGATACAATCTAATATTTTTACTGCCGAGATAAAAAGTGTTTTGCCTCTAATTAAAATTAGACTAGATATAGACTGGACGTTCAATAACAATTACTACCTATTTTTGGTTAAATATTGGAAGTTCAGTTTGTTAGTATCGGTTGTAACGCGGACTTGTACGCTTTTTTACAAAATGGGCCTGGAAATTGTCATATGAACATTGATCCAGTGCTGGAATCCAATGATTTATGATACAGCCTTCAAGTAGTGTACACATTTAAACCAACACTTTGTCACACAGGTGGTAGCGGTGGTGGCAGCGGCATCAGGAAACTCCATGCACTCAGACCACTCCGACCTACGGGAAACATCAGGTACCTATAATCATACAATCATTAACTATTTAAAAACACTGTCATGCTATGTACACACATACGGTGTAGCTCAATCGAGCAAAACCCGCGGCTCGCGCTTTCGTCCACACATTCAGCATTGCTCGATAGTTTTATTCTAAATCGATATATTTCATTCCATCAATCCGGCTCGATCCGGTTCCATCAATCCTTCGAGCGGCTTGATGCGAGCCTTCGAGCTGTCAGTTTTGCGGTCTACACAGTAATTATTGTTACTCGATTTGGAGTAAAACTATCGAGCAAAACCGTATGTGAGTACTTTATTTTACTTTAGCATTACTGCCGTACTCAGAGAATTATATTAATTATTATTTAAATAAACAATTTTTATGTTTATTTACTTATTTATTTTATTTCATAATTAGTTCATAATTAACTCATAATCAATAAATAGTTTTTATTATTCGTAGATAATTACTTAAATCCTAACTAAGATTTTGAAATGTAACTTCCATTCATTTTCTGTCAAACTCTTCATTAAATAAAAGTTCAGTAATAATAATAATTATTGAATATGTCTGAGTGCGGCCGTTAAGGTACGAGCGCGTTAAGCCCGGCCGCACATTGTACGACTTTTCTGATCAGAAGCAGTTGAACGTCCGCGCTGTCTCTTACATGTTGTACTGAGCCGAGTGAGCTCGAACTCGCCGGAAGGACATTTCGGATAGTGTGCGGGGTGGCGATCCGGCGAAATTCAAATGTTTCTGATCAGAATTCGGACAATGTGCGGCCGAGCTAAGTCGGCCCGCATTCGGAACGGGTTGCATTTTTTTCTAAATATTACATACAACTTCAGATAAAAAAAACATGAAAATGCAGCCTGGCCTACGCCGCGCCGTATGAAATGAAGTTACTGCAAAGCATGATGGAAAGATTGTTCTTCAGCATAACTTCTACTTCATTAATTTCGTCATGCCTTCTTTTTCATTAATTACTAAGAAAAAGAGATAATAAACTTAGCTATTTCATTAATTATTATACGAGTATTTAACTTTGACACTTGTTTGCTTAGTAACAATTTTAGTTGCCACAAGGGTTTTTGCACTTTGGCAAAGTTTTCATATTTAACAGAATGGAGAAATGACAAAGCATAAATGCATACATTTGCAACTCGGAAAGATTTCTTCTGCTTTATCCTAATGCTTTCACTACTTTTAACTGATTTCCAAAAAAGGAGGTTCTAATTCGACTTTGCTCTTAACCAATGCTTTAATCATTGCAAATAACATTCCACCAATCATATTTCACAAAAACTATTTGTACGTAGATCTTACAACCGCAGATCGGATGTGGAGGCGTATGGCTACCCGGGGGCAAACCACCATGACCCGGGCCTGCTGTGGACCGGCCTGGGCCGGTAGACCGAAGAACCAGAAGGACCAGAAAGACCGAGAAGACAGGAGACCAGTTGCGTGTCCCGACCAACTCTCGATTTCGGAAATAGAAATGCTCTTTTTAATCTGCACCCAATCTAACATAGATTATCATAAATGTATAGACAATTTTCACAAGCTAGATCAATTATATAATTTAAATGTAGAGCGACACAAAACTAAACATCCAACAAGATTGTTCGGCTATTACTGATGTTATCGATGTATATTTGAATTTTGTAATCTGGATTGAAAATGTAAGCTATATCTGATCTATACCTGAAAATGTAATTCTGGATTGAAAATGTAAATGCCGAAGTTTTACAGTAAACTGTGAAACTTGAAAATTTAAATAATTAGAATGAGAGATGTAGCTAAGCATTTTATTACTATCTATATTTTGTACTTTAGATAATATTACTTTATTAAATTAATTGAAGCAGTTCGGTTATATGTTTTTATTGCCTTCACTGGATTACCAAAATGCAATAAAATTATAAAAAGTTCATTCCGTGTTTTTTCCTGCATAAAGCATTTTTAATCCACACATTTGTATTTCTTGTCTTAATGTCCTTAAAATAAATGTTTGTGCTAAAATAAATTAATTTGATGTGTAAACTGTAACATAAGTGTTATCACTTATCAAATTAAACCTTTGCCAAATATTATTAGAAAATTATATTATTACGTAATTATTAATTTGTGAAATTTCATCTAAAAAGCCAAAATAAACAGTCTTTACTAATAAGCCTATTTTTTTCATAGATTAGAAATGCATAGTAATATTGCATTATTATATCTACACAAATTTATTTTTAATTATTAAATGAAATTATGTTCCTATGTTAAATTTAAGATGCAAAAGATTTCGTTTCATCTTAAAACTTATAAGCCTAATAAACATTATTTGGCCTAAATTCAGGCAAATGATTTAAAAAATATAATTTATAGAATGAACTGTCAATATTTTATACTTAAAATCAATTTTGTAATTTGTAACAGTCTTTTATTATCACTTTTTAAATTCAGTAACTGACAATTTAAGAAAATTATTGTATATTAGATATCTATTCTAATTAATTAATTATAAGGGCTCATATCAAATAGTGTATAGATTTGGCAAGAAGAATTGACGTACATGTTAACTATTATAAATTCTCATTGTTAATGTCGTGAATAAACAATGTGTAAAGGCTGAAATTTGTTTTTATTTCATCTATAGGAAGTCATGAAAAACGTACAGAAAATGCAGCCCGTTCCGCTGAGTTCAGTCATACTGTGTGCGGACTGCGGGGGGTGTTCTATTGGAAGGTTTGCTATTTTTAGTTTTCATAGTTAATTTGCCCTTCTACAAAGCTTAAGATTATTTAAATACTGTAAAGAGGTTAAAGCATAATAATTATTTAAAGCGAAATCGCATAACAACAATCACGTAAAGCAAAAAAACCCTTTTCTTTTTGTTAAAATAATTAGCTAGATAGGGGCTGTTTCACCACTTACGGATAAGTCCCGGATAGGCTATCCACAACTTATTTAACAGATACTCCATACTCCATCTGTCAGATACGTGGTGGATAGCCTATCTGGCACTTATCACTTATCAGGAAGTGGTAAACAAGCCCTTAAGCCCGTATACTACAAATACATTTATATAAAAAATGGGCAGCAATGATAAGTACCCTTACCTGTTAAAAAAATAACCTAATGAGCGTTACATAACGTGGTTTATACAAAATGTCTCTACAATCACAGAAAAAAACCAGACCAATTATATTATTGTTTATTTTCCGTGTGCCCAAAATTATACCATATTATATTCGTTTTGCAGGAAAATTATGATATGGTCGGAAATAACAATAGTACATTATATAGCGATTAACTTCTCGTTAGCTGACTAAGAATTGGGTGGTGACTGGTGTGTAATTATTTATGGGTGCCCCGGGTCGAAGCAAAAAAAATCCTTGCGCATCAAAAAAAGGGCTTCCTGAGATCACAGAGTTGGAAGAAACCCTTAAGCTTTATTATTTAAAGTGAAGGCATTCACAAAACTCACATACGAAACGAACGAATACGAAAATTATCCAGATCAATGCTTTTTTTTAAGTTGGTTGAAAAGATCAAACGGTCTATGGCGTTGCATCGATCACCAGCACATAATAAGGGTCAGTAATGAGGAAGTGATGGCCATTTGCCAGTTAGTGGAATTGGAGCAATTGGTGTCTCATCGGGAATGGGACACGCCTTGCTGTGGGACACCGAATGTGGATTGCTCAAGGACTCTTGTTGACAAGGCTTTAACATTAAACAAGGCAATTTTAGCTGTTCATAATATATAGAAAAATTTTCTTTCTTTTAAAATTACAAGAAAAATATTGTCACAAAATAATGTTTTATATCATAAATACTAACTAAAACCAGAAAAATAAAAAAGAATAGACTCTCAGACGATTTGTAAAAGCGTAGCCTCAATACCTAAGTCATAACGTTGGCCATTATGTCATGTGATGATGTTTATGTGATAGATATTATTATGATGAACGTGTAAAGGAATGATAGCCCAAAGTAGACTTCGTCTGTGCAAACTGTACACAGGTCAATAATAATGGTTATTTAACTTAACCCAACGCGACGTGATGATTTTAGATTTACGAAACTAATACGACCAATAGAAGACCATGGGATTGAAATCAAAATTTAGGTTAGATTCTATCACTTTACTAGTTAGAAAATATTATAATAATAACTTTGCACGAAATTCGTTTATCCCGCATCGCCGTTCATTTTTCCACAACCAAAACTATTCAAATTTCATCTAAATCAGTTTAGTTAATCATGAAGATGTAACAAACAGCCTTTTCGCGTATACCATATTAGGTAAAATGGCTGAGATATTCAATAAAATGTTCTTATTTTGCAGTGTAAGCTGAAAAAATGTTCTTCATTTAATTTCTGCTTATATATTTAGGACGGGGAGGGTTTGTTTGTCCCGATCCCGGTAATTATATCCCGTTCAAAAATTGTGCACGACAATAAATACGTTTTTAATTGGAGAATTTAAATCAACAATACATGTTGACTTTTATATTTTTTTTTTTTTTTTTTTATTAAATAAGGGGGCAAACGAGCAAACGGGTCACCTGATGGTAAGCAACTACCGTCGCCCATGGACACTCGCAACATCCGAAGAGCTGCAGGTGCGTTGCCGGCCTTTTAAGAGGGAATACGCTCTTTTCTTGAAGGTTTGCAGGTCATATAGGTCCGGAAATACTGCTGGTGACAGTTCGTTCCAGAGTTTTACAGTGCGCGGCAGAAAGTTACGCGAAAATCGCACTGTGGAAGACTGCCACTCATCAAGATGATGAGGATGGTATGTTTTTCGCGTGGGACGATGGCGAAAAGTTGCAGGTGGTATGATTCCGAACAATTCCTCAGAGCACTCCCCGTAATACAACCGATAGAGGATGCAGAGTGAAGCTACATCTCGGCGTAATTCCAAGGGGTCCAAGCTGTTCGAAACACTATGGCAGTCAACAATTCGAGCGGCCCTTCGTTGGATACGATCCAGAGGGAGCAGTTGGTATTTTGGCGCCCCTGCCCAGAGATGAGAACAATATTCCATGTGAGGCCGAACCTGCGCCTTGTAGAGTTGTAGGCGTTGGTCCGGACTGAAGTACTGTCTCGCTCTGTTAAGAACACCAAGCTTCTTCGAGGCTAACTTGGCCTTACCCTCTAGATGATATCTGAACTGGACTTCGCTCGATATGTTGACGCCAAGTATCTCAATGCTAGGGGAGATGGTTAAAGATGTGCCCTCGAAACGAGGATATATGACCATTGGTGACTTTTTAGTGGTGAACGCGCAGACTTGTGTCTTGGCGGGGTTAAATTGGACTAAGTTACGTCTACCCCATTCAGAGACTTTCTCCAATGAATTCTCTATTTTAGACACAAGTTCGTTTCGACTCTCAATGACATTTTGCCGAGAAATATTGCGGAAGCCGGTATATACAGCATCACCTGTACTATCATCTGCATAGCAATGAATGCCGTTGGTCTGTAACATGTCATTGATATGCAGTATGAATAGGGTAGGCGATAGCACACAGCCCTGAGGGACACCAGCATCAACAGACTGAGTTTCCGAGCATTCGCCGTCAACTACGACCCTTATGCTTCTATCTGCTAAGAAACTAGTGATATATATATGTTATTTATGTTATTTTAAGGAGCCGGTCGTTTAATTTAAATAATAATTACATTCTATTGGTACAGATAGGCCGTTTTTTTAGAAAACAAAACTGTTCAGATATAATACTTCAATCAACTTCACGACTGAAGATTACATAGTAACTATTTAGTAATTAGTGCTAAAGGTCTCAAGTTGAGTCATAATAATTGAAGACGTGAGTGGAAGAATCGAATAAGTAACATTTCGTAACATACGGACAATAACTAATTTTTTCCCTAATTATTTCAATAAAACTTGTAACTTATCTACTTCATAACCTAGCTAATATATCTGGCTTACCTACCCTACCTTATAGTTTCAGTCTGTCCGTCTGTCTGTCCGTCCGCGGTTTTGCTCAGAGACTATAGGACCTACAAAGCTATAATTTGGCATGAATACACATATTAATAATGCCGACGAAATGGTACATAAAATATTTAAAAATATTTTTTTATGGTACCTCCCCTACACATCAAGCGGGGTTGAATTTTTTTTCGCGCCCATCCCATCGTGTGAGTGTCGTTGGATAGGTTTTTTAAAAATATTATGAGTATTCATAGATCATTTTCCGATTTAGGGATCTATTTGTGAAATATTAAGTTTTAAAGTGGAAAAAATCGTTAGAGTCCAGTGTCCCCCCCCCCTTCTACCAGCTAAGCGGTTGCTTCTGGAAATGTGAAAAAATTCACGGGAGTAGGAAATATGCTGAATTTAAAAGGAAAACTATCACGGCTAAGAAGACTTCATAAATTATTGAGTAATAGTCGATCAACTAAAAAAAATATATTCGGCGAAATATTTAAAAGGAACTTTTCGTTCAAATTCCTTTGAGATGATGTTGTTAGAAGTGTAAAATATGTTATAAATGTACATTCATTGACCATATAAAATTTTTCAAAAACTAGCGGTGCTACGGAACCCTATATTGCGCGTGGCCCGATACGCACTTGGCCGGTTTTTCTATTAAAAAGTCTAAAACCTCCATTTAATCAAAAAAACGGGAAGTTTTTTCATGTTACTTACCTTATTCTTCCACTCACGTCTTGAATTATTATTACCACCATGATTAGGCATCCACAAGAATTTTAAAAACTCGGCGCCCCTGCGTAAGGCTGCGTTTCCACTGACGTGAAGCTGGGCGGAGAGGAGCGGTGAAGAGCGGTGAAAAGGTGTCAGTGTTTCCACTGAAGCGGAGCGGAGTAGAATGGAGCGGAGCGGAGCATACTTTTGGAATGGATTGACTAGGGCCTAGGCACTGCGCGCGAGTCACGCACCGCCCCCTCCGTAACGCTGTGCTCCGCCGTCCACCCCAATGCTCGTAATTGTCCTCCGCACCGCATCGCCTCGCTGTATTTTTATCATGAATATCCGCTCAGCTCTGCTCCACCCCGCTCGTGCTGTTTCCATTGAGGCGAAGCGGAGATTTCGAGCATAGTGATAGGTGATTGGTCATTTCGGGCACCGCTAAGCTCCTCTCCGCCCAGCTCCGCGTCATTGGAAACGCAGCCTTACGCAGCTGCAGGGGCGCCGAGTTTTTAAAATTCTTGTGGGATGCTCCAGTATTTTACGGTTTCGTACGTAAAGGGTAAAAACGGGATCCTATTACTAAGACTTCGATGTCTGTCCGTCTGTCTGTCTGTCTCCAGGCTGTATCTTAATAACCGGCGTGCGTGAGTTCGGCTTGGTTTGTTTTTAGGCGCGCGTATTACGTATATTATTTAGGTACCTATGTATAAGTAGTTAAAAGATGAGAAAGAAAATTATTTTAGCCACTAACTTACCTCTCGTGGGTGCTGGAGCACCCGAGCACCCACGGAGTCGGCGCCCCTGCGCAGCTGTTTGTATGACGCACGCGGCACGATCGATTAACTATTAAGAGCAATATGGTAGACGAATATTTCCATTGACCATCATGGGCGAAGTTGAGGGCCGCATAGAACGAAAATTATAATATTTGTAGTTGAATGTGTCTAACTGTATATAATGTGTCCCGAATCCAGTGCCGGAATTTTTAATATTATGATGTATAGGTATTTTATAGACAAATATTGCCTCTCAACTTTTTTCTCTCTCTCTCACGGTTGTAAAATGGCAGCTACTTTATGAATGAAATTTTGTGAACTAACTTTATAGTGCCATAGGTAAGTTAAACACTACCGAACCAGGTATAACCTAACAAAAGTTGTACCAAAGCAAATAGTTACTATTACCACTATATACCGCGTGTCTAAATTTCACTAAATCCAAAAGAACCTTTCCGTATAAAATATGCATGAAAATTAAAAAATGGGATGCCAGGGTAGCACCTTGGGGTACACTTATTTGCAAATTATAATTTTTTACCTCGGGTTATATAACATTATAAATAATAAATGTATTATGAAATCTAGAACTTTTATTTAGTACTACTAAGTACATAATAAAGCAACATTGCTTAAACTTTCCGCGTAACCGCTAAAAATATACGAGTACTTTTATAGAAAGAACTGTTACATTGATATTTAAGATTATGAATTCGTTCCTATTTCAGAAAGAACATAAAAAATCGGCCAAGTGCGAGTCGGACTCGCGCACGAAGGGCTCCGTACTATTATAGAGAAAAATTAGGCCAAAATTTGTGTTTTTTGTACAGGGGCCCTTTTATTTTTTTATTTTATATTAATATTACTAGCTGTTGCCCGCGACTTCATCCGCGTTAGTATAGTAGATCACGTCCCAAGTATTATTTTTCAAAAATGTTCAATGTACAGAATTGACTTTCCTATGATTTTATTACAATATGTAGAGATTTGTTCCTAAAAAGGATAATTAAGACGCAATACAAACTCCACGATACCTTTTAATTATGAACAAAAGTTTCATGAGGAATAAGGGGGGGGGGGGGTTTGGGGGGGCAAACGACACTCGAAATTTGTATAGAAAAGATAGACAAAAGCTCATAGCATGGCAAGGAATGAAGATAGATACAAAGTGTGAAGGACAAATTTGTAGGAAATTTTATGGGCTTTCATTACGTACAGGACATTTTTTCTCTACAATGCACCGTTTTAGCGATATGAGCAAAAAACTAAAAATATTGAAACTTGAGCCCCTCCCCCCGCCCTAGGCGATATCATCATAATATATAGCCTATGTGTTGACCCAACCTCTACATAATATTCGCGCAAAATTTGAAGTAAATCCATTCAGTACTTTCTGAGTTTATCCCGGACATACATACAGACAAACAGACAAAAATTCTAAAATCTATATTTTTGGCTTCCGTATCGATTGTAGATCACGTCCCAAGTATTATTTTTCAAAAATGTTCAATGTACAGAATTGACTTTCCTACGATTTTATTATATGTATAGATTATTAAAAATTAAAAAACACAATATAATACAAAGGACTGTGTGAAAAATTCAAGTACCTACCTGTTGCTATTATTGATATAGAGCAAAAAAGGCCAAAAAAATCACGTTTGTTGTATGGGAGCCCCCCTTAAATATGAATTTAATTTTATTTTTTGTATTTGTTGCTATAGCAGCAACAGATATACACAATCTGTGAAAATTTCAGAACTCTAGCTATAGCGGTTCTTGAGATACAGCCTGGAGACAGACAGACGGACAGACAACGAAGTCTTAGTAATAGGGTCCCGTTTTTACCCTTTGGGTACGGAACCCTAAAAATCAACAATTCAAATTCAAGAAATAATATTTTCAAAGACGCTACGCGTGCTACGAACACGCTACGGCGTACATATAGGCCTCGTAGCGCGCAATTTCGAAAAATATTGTGTCGCTTGACATTTCCGGTTTCTGAGTTTTTTGGCAGGAGTTTTTTGACAGGAGCAACTACGTTGTGCAAAAATTCGTATATCGCGCGGGGACCATTCAATTTTTCGGGATAAAAACTATCCTATGTCCTTTCCCACGACTCAAAGTATCTCCATACCTCAGCAAAATCAGTTTAGCGGCTTGGGCGTGAAGAGGTAACAGACAGAGAGACAGACTTTCGCATTTATAGTATTAGTTTGGATATCGATAGTCGTGAAACACTTTAAATTATTTATTTTGCTCTAACACATTCACTGCCCGCTCTCCCCCGCCATTATTTTCATTCATTATTTTACCTGAGTGACGAGTACGCAGGATTGTCAGAACCAAGATGTTTTTGTATAAAATTATATTATTTAGAATTTCAAACATTCTATAATATGCCAATAACTAAATCTAATTTATTCTTTTAAATTTGGTTTATGACGTCTTCAATATATTGACGGTTTAAAGATCTATAGATCTTTTTTAAACCGTTTAAAATAGATATATAATATTGAATAGATCTTTATGTTAGATAGATGTATTCGTCGTTTCTAAAACTGCAAACTTAATATTACACTTAAATTGTAGTAATTATGTATTCGTTACCATTGCTTCAAAATTAATGAACTGACCTTTTTGAAAAGGTTTACTTTTACAAGTACAATTTAATTAAAATTTGTGGACCTCATTATTCAAAAATTAAAGACAAAATTGACATTTCACGTAAAATAATGAGCATTTTATTACTTTCCGGGTCGTTGGCTGGTTACTCACTCAGTTTATACTTTAAAGTAATTAATTGAAATTTACCTGCGTTATACAAAAAAGCGCCTTCCCAGTAACTTACATCCAGATAGTCTATCTTATTTATTGTAATATATTGAGAGGAAGTTCTTGATGTATAATTTAATTTAAAATGTAAGTGGATAAAGTGGTGGGTGGTGCATTTCCATGGAACCGGGAAATGATTGAAAATAAAAACTATGAATTTCATGTACAGACAACGAAATAGGTAAGTAGGCTTGTTCAAATTATAAGGGAAAAAATGAGTAATTGTCCCTATATGTTACTCTCCACTACAAACACTATTGCTTTTTAATTCTATTATTACTTTTTCTGATTTTCATACATGCCCGGAAAAATTCAAGTCTTAAAATCTCTGTCGTGACAACCCTAAGAGTAGGGTCATCACCAAATTAATGTGTGGACATTATCTGAGCTGCAGCTTATAGCTGAATAATCAACTTTGCTTCGCGGTGACCACGATTCTGTGTTCCAGGATTATTATTTTTGTACTGTCTTGCTAGAATAGATTTTCTGGATATTTAAACTATATAGGTACGTTACGATAATAAGAAAAGGCTGATAAAGAATAAATTATTATTATAAGATGAACAACTTCAAACGAAGTAGAGTAGCAGTAAGTTAATAAATATTTATTATTATAGAATGTTTGACAAAATGTAATAATTAATAATTCATTTATTTCATACCATAATAATAACAATAAACTCAAAATGAATGGAAACTGATACCTCTCGATTTTAGGGGTGAGGCGACACTTGGGGATACCCTTAAATTGTTAATTTACTCTTTGACAAATTTCATTATGATTGTGATCCTTTCAATTACGATGTATAAATTATTAATTACTTGCGACTCTATCTATTTGTCTCTGATAGCTTCGAACGGGTGTAATAAAAAACATTAAACAACGATGCATTCCGACGAAAGAAAAAAAACAGTAATTGAGCTCATCACAGCATTTTATTATGATGTAGACCGTACATTTAACTTTTATGTTTCTATAAGAAAAGTCCCAACGTCAGGAAATTTTTCACACAGAAATAAAAAAATGTAATTTCAGGCCTAATTCAATCATTTGACAGACTTTGACCGTACTTTGGCCTATGATTGCCTCCATGATTGCGAACCTCTATACATTCGTAATGACTTATATTGGTTTATGATGGGCCAACGTGAATAGACCGCATAAGTTTGTAAGAAGTCTAAGCCCGGCCATAGACAGAGTACGGACCCCACCTTGCAGTCGAGACCGACTGCAAGATGCGGTTGCCGCATGGCGATCTGCAGTTTCCATACTAAATTAATCCGCAATACACGGACCGCTCTAGCAGTTCTTGAGCGGTCGGAGCATTCCTTCAACGCAAGTCGCGTTGAACGAATTTCTAAACAAAACGAAACTAGAGCAGTCGGTCCCAACTGCAACTTACGGTCCGTGTATGGCCAGTCTAACTGCCGCACGAGACGAACGTTAATTACATAATATTATAATCATCATTAAATGCTCTGAGTGCGAACGTAAGAAAAGAATATCCTAGAAACGTTAAAATGATGGTAAACTATAACCAAACAATATTGCTACTATAATATTAAGAGTAAAAATATGACTCCGGGGGCGTAAAGTTGGGTTTAATAATGATAATAATCGGTAGTCCATAGTAAAGAGTACGGGCTAGTATTTAGTTTTCATCTGGTTTAGTATTAGGAGAATTTTGCAATACATACCTAGGTATAGTTAGCGTCTAGGAAAAGCTAAGAAAGTAATTATTGACAGTTATCGTACTGTAAATAAACAGAAGCTGTTATATTTTCATTGCATTTACGTCTATTTGTTAAGTTGTTTTTTTTTTAATATTTCATTAAAAACTCTCAGACGCTGTCTTTTATACAAAAAATTAAACAACTTAGGGTCTGTCGCACCGATACATGGCAAAATAAAGTGCGAATTGACACACAGAAGCAACAAAATATTTCTCCTTTAATCAGCATGACACCTAGGGCACTAACAGCACATACAGTAAATAATCAGACATGTTGCACACATCATATCAGAATATTGACCTCAGAAATAAATCAAGGTAGGATGGCTAAGTGGGTGAAATACGCGTGTTTCAATCTTGCACAAGTGTGCAAGATTCGTTGACCGTTCATTCAGTCAGCGCGCACGTCTCGACTTCATTACACCGGAGCGGTTGTGCAAAAATGCCATTGTGCAGTGTCTAATTGTAAAAACAGAAGTACGCAAGTGAATCGGTCAAAAAGAGGTATTTCGTTTTATTTATAGAAACGTTGACAGCGTTTCTGTCAATATTAGATCGTCAAACAAAACTTTTGTTTACTGTCTATGCTAGTGCTGCACTCTGGCGTGAAAACATCGCAGTAATATACCCTACTGTATCTCTATCATAATATATCCCTTCAACTCGTCTTGTTTCGCGATTCTAAAGGGCACTTATTTAACACTTATCAACGATAGCCCACGCATTTCTACGAAATACTGTTGATTTCGCCGCTTCAAGTTATTTAGCAATTTGATATTATCTACATGGCATCCTTGATTTAACTGAAAGCATCCTGTACCAAATGACATTATGCCTAATTAAATAATGACTAAGAAGGTATTGACCTGCTAATTTCTCTGGACTAGCCCGATTAGGTTTGTTGTGAGCAGGAATTTCCCCCCAAATCTATACATCTATACATAATAATAAAACTGTAGAAATGAAAATTCTGTACATTAAAGATATTCAAAAAATAATATTAAGCAGGGGGTGTTACTACATCGCTATAGAAGCCAAAAATGTGGTTAGTTTTTTGTCTGTCTGTCTGTCTGTATGTTTGTTCCAGCATCACACGAAAACTACTGATCCGATTTGAATGCGGTTTTCGCAAATATATTGGTCTTCTTCCAACTTAACATCTGGTGTATAAAAATTTTTCCCCCACCCCTCTAAGGGGACAAAAGAGGGGGTCAGATTTTTTCAAACTTTTTTCTTTAATACAAAAACTACTGATCCGATTTGCAAACGGTTTTCGCAGATTTATTTAAACTCAATATCTGGTATATAAAATATTACCCCCCCCCCACCCCTCTTAAGGGGACCAAAGAGGGGGTAAGATTTCAAACTTTTTTCTTTAATGGACTTACTTCATATTATTTACTGTATTTTCCAACTCAACATTTGGTGTATTAGGGGACAAAAGAGGGGGGAATATTTTGGATCAACTGATGAAGTAGAAATACTTTATATGGCAAAACAACGTTTGCCGGCTAACAGGTGTTAACGGCAAACAGCTAGTGTAGTAATAAAACTCCTAAAAAAATTATTATTTATTATAACTTAGTTTTGTTACACAATGTATATTTTGTTATTATACTACGAATTACTGTATGAGTTTTTTTACTAGATATATAGTAAATTTAGGGGTTCTGACTTACATTTAGGGGGAAAATGACGTGGGCGGGCAGTGACGTGTCACGTGCCCATTATTTGCACGTTATTCACTAAAACCTTACGAGGATGAATTATTGCATTTTCCTATCTAATAAACTAATTATTTCTACTTACCAAAGCAACAAAGTGTTGTTTGTTATTCGGCAATAGATATTCGCGTCGTGTGTAATACGATTTTCCTGAAACGCTGTTACAACGCTCTTCCGGTCGCCGTCATAGAATAAATAGCGTAGATTCGACGATGCGTGTTCTTGTTTTATACCTTTTTTTTTTTTTTTTACATGGGGAAATGCTTTGCGCATCCCCGGCGGATTGGGGACATCGGCCGGGGTATGTGGGACTCTCCGGGAGCTACCCACTAAAACCCCATGGTGCTCCACTCCCCGCTAGGCAAAGTTACGGGCACGATCAACCCACCGCAACTTTGCCAAGACGACAAACATTACTTTTGTCTGATTAAAGTAATACAATGTAGTTTTATTTGTTAACGAAAACTTTCTACTACTTAGGGATTAAGTACTATATAATTATTTATAATATGTAAAAGATAAATAGTTTAAACATGTAACATGATTAGTTATTTCTTAATTCATATTACATACTTAGATTAAATACGAAACTACTCGCACAGTAAATATTTATGATGTATTTTCCAAAACTATAATAAGTTTAAAATAAGAAGAAATAGTGTTTCTTTTCTCAACGAAGTTTTGCGGAATTATGAGTGACGATTACTTCGTATTTTTTCCAGACTACATTTTTGAAAAGAGACTAATTTGGCACAGAATGTCAAATAGTAAGTTCAAAATAGGTATAGACGACAGCAATAATCTTTGACCGGCGCACGCGCATAAAGACAACACAAAGGTCACAGAGCATAGCCCATCCGCCCAGTCCTTTGCCGTCGCGCGAGTCAAACACACGTAGCGCGCGAAAACAGACGTCATGTTGTTTTATTTCTTATCTGTGTTGTTACTGGCCAGTGCGCAGGCTAAATTCTATACGGACTGCGGTGAGTATTCCAAATTCAAAAATAATTGATCCAATCACAAATTGCGCGGGCGGGTTTATTTTACATTTGCGACTAATTAGATTGTTCGTAACCGAACGAAGCGAAGCTCTTATTGTCACTGTGACCTCAAATAGGTCTTTTGTGTCAACTGACAAGTGGCTACTGAATATTGCAACAAAGTAATATGTGTAACGGACTAACGAAAAATAATAATAATATTACTTTAAGCTTTTATCTACGTTCGATAATGATAAATTTAAAAAAACTGTGTTTAAAAATCGTTTATTTTAATTTAGTAAGTTATAATAGTTTTTTTTTCTGCAGATGTAAGATCATATTTGTGGATATTATCTTTAATTACTTATATCACGATTTATTAGAGTGAAATGCTTGCATCTCATTGAATCATTAATCATTTGATGCGATTGCGATTTTCATGTCACATTAACAGTCACTCTGGTTACCTTACATATTCTTTGACCAAAGTAACACTCTAAAGTCGCATATTATCAGTTCTATACATTTTCTGTCAAACCTTTCAATAAATTAAAGCTAAGTAATAATTAAATGTGTCCCAGTGTGGCCGTTAATTGCAAAATGTAAAGCATTATTTTCTAATTGTCAGCTGATATGAAATATGAATTATGATATAAGATCATATTTCATATTAATACGATAATATGGTCAAAGAGCAGTCATTCACTTATTTCATAATATAGATAAGCTTAGGAGTTAGGGTCATTTAGCTTAATTTAAATTAAGTAATTATAGTTTTTGCTAGGCCTATCAAAATTCAAAACTTAATCAACACCAAAACCAATCGTAGGTACGTCTACGATTTTTGCATTACCATTATATTTTTAGCGGACTGCGGACTTTATATTTTAATCTATTATTCCAATTCAAGTTTTATGTAATATTCCAATCCAGTGATCGAAAAGGGGCACTGGAATGCAATTCTGTACACTCCAGTACACGTTTACATTATTTCAGTAGTAATTAAGTATTCTAGCAGATCAATGGATTGAAATACCTAATATAAAGTGGCCATAATACTCAAAATGTAATTACTAATGTAATTTGTAGGTGACAAATAAGAAAAAGATTACATCATTGAATCCTGTGATAGGCTGACTAGTATTTTCTCACGATTTCTAATAACTCACGTAGATATGAAGATAGTATGATTAGAGATTTATGATTAACTGATAATAATGACAGATAGTACAATTAATATTATTATTAATTAGAGTGAATTGCACCAGAAGCAAAGAATAAATACACTACCCAGAAGCGTAGTTAAGGTTAAGGTTATCGTCAAATATGGCGACTTTTGCTAGGGATTTGACAGTTCATTTCACATTAATTTGTTATGGTTAAAGTTATAGATAAAGTAAGCCGGTTCAACCCACTCGTAATTTATTCAACATACTAAGCAAGAAAAAGAAAATAAAGATTTTGACTAACAAATTGCACCCTTAGAAATAACCTATGCTATGACATAACTCATAAAGCTCAACTTTCGGGAGCTTTAATTTTTGTGTAAGTACATAGCTTTTTTATATACTTTTTAAACGTTAAAATTTATAAATTAAAAAAAAAAAAAAAGCTACAAAACTTTTAACATCAGTGAATGAAATAATCTTGTCCCCAAACTTTAAACGCGTTTTCCCAAAAATTATTTTTTGTGTTGTGCCCTTTTAATATATTGGAAGAAATTTTGTCTTCCTTCAATCTATCTATTTTTCCGAAGAATATCTTCTATGCATAATGCATTACGTTTTGTCCCTTCAATCTATCGATGGTTTTGTTTTCTTCTTGTTAAAACCAGCTGATTTATTTTTGTCATTTAAACTTTACCGCAATTAGCGTTGTTTTACGTAACTCTATCTGAGTATACGAAAACATGTTTGTTTTGAATCCGAAGATTTGTTACAAAATATTTACGTAATTAGGCCATTGATTAGGTACATTTTAATGGCAGTCTCTAGATGAACTAACCAAAGTGAGTATCGTGTCTAGCCTAAGATTAAAATAATTGAATCAGGTCGCTTGGAACAAAGAAAACATCTATACATATAATAAAATCGTAGGAACGTCAATTCTGTACATTGAACATTTTTGAAAAATAATACTTGGGACGTGATCTACAATCGATACGGAAGCCAAAAATATAGTTTTTAGAATTTTTGTCTGTTTGTCTGTATGTCTGTTTGTCTGTTTGTCTGTAGGTATGTATGTCCGGGATAAACTCAGAAAGTACTGAATGGATTTACTTCAAATTTTGCACGAATATTATATAGAGGTCGGGTCAACACATAGGCTATATATTTTGATGATATCTCCTAGGAGGGGGGGGGGGGGAGGGGCTCAAGTTTCAATATTTTTAGTTTTTTGCTCATATCGCTAAAACGGTGCATTGTAGAGAAAAAATGTCCTGTACGTAATGAAAGCCCATAAAATTTCCTACAAATTTGTCCTTCACACTTTGTATCTATCTTCACTCCTTGCCATGCTATGAGCTTTTGTCTATCTTTTCTATACAAATTTCGAGTGTCGTTTGATTAACATGCTGGGAGCTTTGGCATCGGTCTTTTCTTGGGGGGGGGGGCTTCGCACCCCCCCAACCCCCCCACAACCCCCCCCCTCCTCAAATTTTGCTTCAAACAAAGCGGTGTTGCGGCGTTATACATCTTTTTTAAGAACAAAGTTAAAAACTAAACTACACATACGGTTTTTCAGTGTCGTTTGCCCCCCCCCCCCCCCTTATTCCTCATGACACTTTTGTTCATGATAAAAGGTATCGTGGACTTTGTATTGCGTCTTAATTATCCTTTTTAGGAACACAAATCTATACATCTATTATATACATAATATAATAAAATCGTAGGAAAGTCAATTCTGTACATTGAACATTTTTGAAAAATAATACTTGGGACGTGATCTACTATACTAACGCGGACGAAGTCGCGGGCAACAGCTAGTTGTTGAATAAAATTATCGTCTAATTTTTTTCTTCAATAATAGGCAGATCTCGTTGTCCGTTGACTTTAATTATAGGGAAAGTTATACAATAATTATTTCTTATTAGGTAGGTACTGAGAGTAAAAAAACATTTTCCGTTTCAACCATAACCCAAACCACAATTATTTCTCTATAGTTTTGCTAAAATATGGCACTGTAAATGTTTGTAACACCCGTTCTTAAACTGGTGGTAAACATCTGACACCATAAAAGACAATAATTCCAAATTAGTTTCCAATTATTTTAGAAATAAAACATTTTTAGACAATACCCACTGCATAATTGCTGAGCTTTCCCTGTCGACTCGACAGTCGAGTCGAGTCGAGATATAGGTAGCATGATTTTATTTTATTTTTATAATACAATTTTTTGGACAATAAATCTGTAGAAAGTAAATATAGAGTAAATAAGACTAAACTAACGTAAAAACCTAAAACCCTGTAAAAACATAACTCCCAGGTAGATTACATAGAGATTCAAATCATGTTTGATTTAGAAGGGTTGTTGATACGCCACATTACATTTGGAACACGAGGGAATACCTTTTGGCTTATCATGCAAAATATAACACTTTTTTAGATAAATAATATTTTTCTCATATAACCAGAGCAGCAAAATGTTATTTAAATTGCTTATAATATATTATGTACCAAGCTAGATGCTACCCGAGACTTGTTCGTTGCACAGGGAATCATGCATGAACTGCATATTTTGCCGGAACAAAAAGTAGCCCATGCCCCATTAGCCATTACCCATACTACGCCAGATTTCATAATTGTCGATTCGCTAGTTTCGGAGATTTTTAAATGCAAAAAAAAACAATTTAAAATTTTGCACTTTTCGTTGCACAGGGAATCCTGCATGAACTGCATATTTTGCCGGAACAAAAAGTAGCCCATGCCCCATCTATGCCCCATACAATTAATTGTGTTCTGCTTATTGATATATATGCCAGATTTCATCAATATCGGCTCGCTAGTTTCGGAGATTTTTAAATGCAAAAAAAAACAATTTACACTTTTATAATGTTTTATGATTTAACACAGATGTAAGTACTAAAATGATGACAAAATATCTTGATCATTTGCTAAAATATTAAATTCCCAGATACCATGGGCAGGGAACATTTACATTTTACATAGATGATATAGAACAAAATGTTTCAACATAAATTTTAGTCTAGATTGCAAGTAAGTACATAATATATCATACGGTAACAGAACAAGTTGAAAATGATCCCACCGAATCCACATTAAAACTCTAACATACTACATTACTCATTGTTATCAACATGGCCGAGCTTCGACCTTATGACTAAAAGAATAAGGTTGTAAATGCAACAGCAGACGCACAGGATATGTTTAAAGAGGTGACAAAGACACAACTTTACCATGATACGTTTACTACGTGTTTGTATGTACCTATTATGGATGATTGTATGAATGTGTAGTAATGCAATGTCTGACATGACAGTGTAACCATAGTCCATACTCCATATAAATGACCACAGACCACAATGTAGGTAATTAAATTAGCTCATAGGCCATAGCTGGTACAAGATTTTAGATTACCTTTTACAATTCACGTCATAAGTAGTGTACCTAACTACCTACTTGGTAAGATAAAAAATAATTACTTTAGCTACGTTCTTATGGCAATGACTTCGGGCTTGGAAATGGACAGAAAATTAGTAAAATCGTCCGGCGGCTTTGGTGTGTAGGTAGAGTGTAGAGTTGTAGATAGTAGATAGCTTAACTCTATGGTTGACTATATTGCGTATTGTAGTAAACTACACATTATTATCTTATTTATCTCCCTGCTTGTCTAATGTTTTACAATATCTTTCATTTATAAATTGTTGTTTAGTAATTCTCTCTTATAAACATTTTCTACCTTTACCGAGATGTTCTCTTATTACCTGTCACAGGGTAAGATAGGTAGGTATAATTTTATTTATGTGTGTAGGGACTAGGGTGAAACAAAAATAAGTGATAAACTGATAATTTAGGGTGTGTACGTGTTCCTTATTAATGTAGAGAGTTCACTGTGAAAGTAGCAGCGCTGAAAGACTTGTTACACACTGTGAAGTGAGTGAGTGAGAAATAAGGAGATAATAATATTATGATTTGCTGTAGCCCGGCTGTCTCCACCTCCAACATAAGCAATGTTTAATTTACCTACAGCCCGGCTGAAGGTAAATTAAACATTGCTTATGTACCTACAAAAAATCACCCAAAAATTGCCAATAAAGCTTCACAAAATTAAGATCTACGGCCTACGCCTTCTAGGTGTGGGGCATATACGGTATTGCTAAAAGTTTTACTTTCTGAGTGTAAAATGCAGTTTCATATTGAAATAACACTTGTGCGAAATAGAAGCCAAGCTTGTAGAAAAGTCGTTTCTGTTTTATATAGAACAGCGCTACTAAAACCACGCCCACGAACCAACACACGGCACAATAGAATAATATGTCTTCTATGTTCATAAGTTGTTATGCAGTATGCTACATACAAAATACAAATACAAATACAAATACAAATCTTTATTTCCATAAGTTAATTGACAATGTTTTTAAACAAGTGGCAGTCCCCCAAACTAGGCGCAGCCTGTGCTATGGGGGAATTCTTACCGAATTACAATAAATAGAGTGCAAATATCAATAAAACAAATTAACAAATAATAATAATAATACTTAATATAATCTTAATACCACAACAAAAATTAAAAATCTTAGGTTAAATTATTATATTCTATATTATATTCTATATTATAATTGTGTGTGTGTGTGTGTGTGTGTGTGTGTGTGTGTAATAATAGATCATATTAGAATTTAGATGTTACCCACATCTTCAACTAGCAACTCGTCCAACTAGCATGGAGTCGTGACTCGTGGATATCTTGACGTTGTTTTCTATTTTTTTTTATAAAATAAGGGGGCAAACGAGCAAATGGGTCACCTGATGGAAGGCAACTACCGTCGCCCATGGGTACTCGCAACATTAGAAGAGCTGCAGGTGCGTTGCCGGCCTTTTAAGAGGGAATACTCTTCTTGAAGGTTTGTTCTTCTATGACAAGAGCAGTAGATACAGTCAGTCGTCAGAGTGTCGTCGAGTTTGATTGGGTAGGACAGCGTTAATTTACCATGATTGGACACATACCTATCTGGTCCTCCATTATCCCCAGGGCCGCCGCTACCATATTATGTGCATTGTGCAATGTGTGCAATGCACACGGGCGCCATCCTCTAGGGGCGCCAAAACCAAGGACCCAAAAAATTTGGCTAAAGGGGCGCCAAAATCCTTTTTTTGCACACAGGCGCCAGTAGCTCTTGTACGGGGGCCCTACATATCCCCGTTCGCCTGTGGTATTTGGAACGCCATTGCTTGCGTTAAGAAGATCTTGTTAGAAAAATAGCCAAATTTCTCTGTCAATTCAGGTCCATAACACCACAAAATTGTGATTCCAGGGTCTAAGCTAGCGACGATCGACAATGTGGGCGTGAGCGGGTGTGCGGAGGACGCCAAAGAGTGTGTGCTGAAGAGAAACACCAATGCCACCATCAGCATCGACTTCACATCAAGTGAGTATCTATAGCAGGGCTAGATTCCCGTTCGACACGGATTTGGAAACTTAACCCTGTTCAATGGCGAGCGTTTATTGGATGTCATGCGATGGAGTTTCCAAATACGAGGCAATAGGCTTACTACGAAACCGTTTTGAGACTCAAACAATCGGACGAGAATGGCGCATCCGCCTTCTCAAACAACGTCATTTCAAGTTTGTAGAGAAGGACGCGAGGCACGTAGTAGGCCTCCAAATTACACATTGTGAATCAGGGCCTCTAGATTTTAGTAACCTGGCATAGGATCAGTCTGGTTAAAAGTTATCACTCTGTTATAGATAATATTTATATCTCTCATTTTTCGTAAATGTGAATAAAATCGGTCAAGTGCAAGTCGGACTCGTGCACGAAGTGTTCCGTACCGTCATAGAGCGAAAGTTGGCAAAAATTGTAATTATGTTTTGTATGTGAGGTACGGTATGGGAGAAATAAGTCATAAAATACTCCGATTTCACTCCAGTCTCCACATTATTAGATAAGATTTCGCATTATTTTCTCAGACCAAATAAAAACTCTTAGTTTTTATTTGGTCTGAGAGATTATTTTATACAAAGCTCGTAGACGAATATTAATATCTCGATCGTAGACACAATATACACAGATAATATTCAATAATTCATAAGCGGCACCCGGGTGCCGCTTGGGGCTTGATGGGTTAAAAATTCCATTCCACTACTATGGATGGGATTTGGAATATTGCAAAGAAATAATAATATTAATTTAGAGTTTACAAGTTACTTAAAACCGTACAAACTTACATATTATTATATTAGTTAACCAAGTTTTCCTGGTCCCCAGGTGTGGAGGTGGACAAGCTAGAGACGGAGGTGCACGGCATCATCATGAACCTGCCGGTGCCCTTCCCCCTGCCGCAGCCGGACGCCTGCCACGACTGCGGACTTAAATGCCCCATCAAGGTATACATTTTTTCTATAGAACCCTCATTGTTTGCTATTAGACAGCAACGAGAAGATAATATCAATTTCAACGACCAGCTGAGACTGAGGTTCAATCGTTGAGCGTGTTGCGGGCTGCGGCTCAAAGCCGCTCAAAGCCGCTCAAAGCCGCTCAAAGGGTTCGAATCCCGTCGACGGAACAACAAAGTTTTCAATGTTCCTGGCTCATGAATGTGTATTAAATATGTTATTTAATGTACATATTAATACGCGAGCGAAAAACTTTATTACCCCTTTGACGAAATTTTATCCCCTTTACGTGGTGAAGGAGTGCATCGAGCTAATATTTATATTTTAAAATTATGCTTTTATCATAATTTTTTTGAACAAATAAAACATCTACAGCTACACACACTACAATACACACGCCGCCTCCTATCTTTGCCTCTCTAGGCTAGCTTTGATCGGGCCCTGTCTTCTACAGTGCCGAATTTAGACAGCAATATTATGCATTACTTTCGATCTATAAGTTGAATGGCAAGGTCTAACAGAAATATTTTTTTCCGATTTTCTGCGTCGATCCTCCATCAACCAAGTCAGAGATAATACCGAAGCACTTGAATGGGTTATGCAAGGGCTGACAGAGTTACTTGTTGGTACTGCCAGCCATACTAAGTGAACCGATCGCAATAATACGTGCTACGAACATTTACGTAATTTTATTATTTAACCTCCTGACGAGTGACGCACCTCAACATAATAGGTACCTATATATTTATAACTCCGTTTCAAATCATCTCGATTTACCTATAGGAAGTTCTGTATGACTCAGGAGAGGCTTAAACCTAGGTAATGCTACCAAACGCAGGTGTCCACGAAATAGGTATAATACGATGCCGCAATAATTAATATTATTTGTTTACATTTAAAATCAAAATGTATCTAAGAAACGTAGCCACACTGGCATTTATTAGGAGCTATACCTACATAAGATACAGAAATATCATCGAAGATAAAAACGTATTTATTCTATTTCTATTGAAGTATAATAATATTTTGTTAAAATATAATAAAACTGATACAATAAAACTAATGTTTGTTAAGTAATTCAGTTGACCAACTCATATAAAAGACGTTTTTGGCAAATAGGTACCTAACAATAGTTTTCAGAAGCCTCAAGCCTGTCCTTAATAGCTACGTGGGATTTAGGCTTCTAATAATGAAATTATACTTAGAAAAGTTTGACCATTTGGCTTTTATAATACTATTAAGTACTAAACAGTAAAAAGCTATTGCTTAAACTTACCTAAACTGTTATGACCAGATAAGGGGGTGTCCACAAATTATGCGAGGTGTTTTTAAGGGGGGGAGGGGGTCGAGTCGTGGAGTCGAGATTCATTTTGAAAAATCTCACGTGAGATTGGGGGGTGGGGGAGGGGGTTGAATAAAATCTCACGAAATCTCACCAGGGGTAGGTAACTATCAGTTACCCCTGGTGAGATCTGTGGACCAGGGCGCCGGTATAAAAAGGGGCGCCGAACGCAAACAAAAGGCGCTGCCTTTTTTAGCACTAGCACCTTGGGGGCCGAAGAAATCTCGCCCAGGGCGCTGGTAGTGCTAAAACCGGCACTGTCCACGTACCTAAATATTGGCCGATCCTTGCCCGCGTAAATTAAATAGCGGAGTCCTGTGACCAGTACCTACCTACGTACTGATGTTAAAGATTCATTTCAACTGTAGGTACATTTACTGACATTTTTATTTCCAGGCTGGTACCAAAGCGGCGTACGCGACTACACTCCCGATCCTGAAGTCCTATCCCAAGGTCAAGGTGGAGGTCAAATGGGAGCTGAAGAACGACAAAGACGAGAGCATCATCTGCATCATGATTCCCGCCAAAATCAACTAAATACCACTTAGGGCGAGGCCACACTGTTGCGGTGCGTTGCGACTTGCGACAGAACGGAGAAGGATGCGTTTCAGCGACGCGCGTTAACACAGTACAAGATATTGACAGCTCAGCTTTAGGTACCAGTAGCAGAACCAGGTCGCCAGTAGTGCGGCAGCAGCGCGACTTCTATACTTACCTAAGAGTATTTTAGTATCTAAGAATAGAAGTCGCTCCAATATGCTACCGTACTACTGGCGACCAAATATTAAGCTGCGTTGCGAGAAATGTGTCGGCTGTCGCACCCTTATTCACCCGCCTAATTCAACTCCTGGCCATCATTCATTCCGTCAAAGCATCACAGGCATTCACAGGCGACGAAACAACGCATTACGCAACGTCGAAGAGGCACCGCTGCGGCGACGCAAAGGTGCAATGTGGCTCAGTGCGGCTAGTCTGATTCAAAATCACATTCCTGAAAGTTTGAAGTGAGAATAAGGGCTATAGGTACCTAACTTGTAACTAAAAGCCCCACAATGCTATAGGTGTCCTCAAAAAAGTTTTATGGCGCCACCCAAGACGTTTCTCGGGGCTCTATAAAAAGAGGCTAGAAATAAATCAAGATTTATTTCTGTGCTAGAAAGTCTGCAAGATCCTAATGACAGATACTGTGTTGAGAAGTCTATTTTAACTGATTTCAATAGAGGTTTTATACTTTCAAAATTATCTAATCCACCTACCTACCTAGTAAATAAAGTTATAGGCATCACAATAAAATTCACATCATTGTCAAATACAGCCCTAATTTTAATATAACTGTAAGCAAATAAACGAATAAGTATTTATTTTTATAAGTAAGAATAAAATGCTATAATGCCAAAAATATGATGATATAAATCAAAACAACAGTGTGAATAATTAATGTTATCAACGTTGTTTAAAAATGCTCTCTAAAAATAAAATAATTACATGATACGCTTTTCATTTATTATCACTCGTTCCTGTTTAGTCTAATATATATTATGTAACTTATTTAGTAAATTTTACTAATTAGTATCAGCTACGCGACACGACGCTGCTTTTTGTGTGGAATTTCAAAATTGGACTTTATTTTCTAAATAAGAAGACACCTGACACATATTTTACTTTACGGGTAGATCAGCAAGACGCCGCGCAGCATTGGACCTATTAATTATTATTTTTTAATTTCGAACTAATTTAAATAAAATCGGTCAAGTGCGAGTTGGACTCGCGCACGAAGGGTTCCGTACCGTTATAGAGCAAAAATAGGCCAAAAATTGTTTTTTGTATGGGAGCCCCCCTTAATTTTTTATTTTATTTAAATGTTATTATTATTAAAGTATACTGTATACATTTAAGGCCTTTGTGAAAATTTCAAGTGCCTACCTTTTGCCATTATTGATGTCGAGCAAAAAAGGCCGAAAAAATCACGTTTGTTGTATGGCAGCCCCCCTTAAATATTAATATTATTTTGTTTTTAGTATTTGTTGCTATAGCGGCAACAGATATACACAATCTGTGAAAATTTCAGAAGTCTAGCTATAGTGGTTCTTGAGATACAGCCTGGCGACAGACAGACAGACGGACAGACAACGAAGTCTTAGTAATAGGGTCCCGTTTTTACCCTTTGGGTACGGAACCCTAAAAATTGCATAGAATACTTAATAAAATTACGCAATATTACATAAATATTTACGCAGTTTGAAAACGCAGTCTTCTTTAAAAATACTTTTATTCATTTTTAAAAGTAACTTACACATTTAAATATCACTTTCTCATTACATTATAGTATATTCCAGTTTCATAAAAAAAAGGTTTTACGAAATTTACTAATAGCTAAAATATTGTGTGGTTTTACTCATTTTCTGCTGGCATTAACTGTGATCATAGTAACCAAGGTCGATTCAAATCAAGATAACCATAATTATTCATATAAAATTTCAAGGTATCTACATTACATAATATTCAACTGTTGTATATCGTATATGCTTAGCTCATAAAGCAAAATTATAATACAGGTACTTGTAGTCATTATAGAGTCTTTTCAGTTTTCTATATAAAATCATCAAAAACAATGCGATCAAAATGTATAAAATATTATGTTGCCTACTTTTAGTAGCATTATCAGTTCAGTGAATAAAATTAATATTCACAATATTAGTTTGTAGTTAAAACAAATCACACTTTACAATATGTAATTTTATAATACTGATATTACATTAAAGAACTTAAAATTTAAAAATGCATGCAAATCAATCAAAGTCTTTCTTTTTGTGTAGATTGTTAAGTCAACATGGTCACCCATGGACCACCAAATAGTTAAAATACACCAAGTTGTGATGAAACAATAATCCAACTTCTTTGTGCTCCACAACCACACTAAACATGTAATCAGTATACTTAAAATTAGATATATCATTTCTTTTTCACTGGCTCCTTACATCTACAGCACAACTGAGAAGATTTGTCTCTTTTGAAATGTAAATTATACTCTTGTTTAAATATCTTTCTATACATGGACTCTTTAACGGTTTCCACAAAATCTTTACTGCATTCATCCACATACATGGAGTACATCTGTTTAATACTCAAGTTGCATTCCAAATATTGTTTTTTCCTTGAAAATTGTTTGATCGGCTTTGAGTCGACGGTAGAGAATGACATTATATGCTTTCTCACTCTATCTTTTATTTCCGCTGGCAATGAGTGTGTGCTAGATTCTGACAGGCCTCGCCCATCAGGTTTTGGTATGTTCATATCAGATTTACTCATGTGAACATTATAAACCGGCTTCTGTGATATTGCTAGAGTGCCTAAATAAAAATTCTTGCACACCATATGTCTGACACCTCTTATGAGAAAGAAATACTTGAAGGAATACTTCCGTTTTAAATTACTTTCATGCATTTTATTGTTTTTGACGTAATTCCTTTCTGTTGTGTTAAGTAGAAAGTGCTTCTTTTCATTGGAATTAAGGGAATAGAAGGCTTTGAAAATGTGTTGTCGATCAACATCATTGATTCTCTCGTTACATTTATATCTACAGGATTTAAGGCAGTCTTTAGTGTTGCGGATTTGTCGCTCGGGAACAAATTTACCCCTCCTATTAATGTAGGCTTCTCCGCGCTGATGTTTCAACTTCCGGACATTACATGCCCATTCATTGGGATTTGGTATTTGGCTTCTTGTTCGTTTCGTTTTTTCTATTTTTGGCTCCTCTAGCTGTTCTTTTTCTTTTTTACTACTGTAAAGTGAGGAAAATAGTTTATATTATCATAACACAAAATTCTTAACATAATTTTGAACATTTGGAGTATGTTTTCCAAGTGTATGCTTTTCCTATGCCAACTAATATAAAAATTATAGTACTTACTTGTCTTGTGCTTCTATCAAAACTGTTATATCTGTTCCCACCTTAGTGACAACAAATGAGTCCTTTATATAGGTTTCATACTGTCCATAGTACTGATGAATATCAAGGTGGTGCTTCAACACCTGGGGAAGGATTACGTGAGATGTGATTTGAAGTGGCTGCATGTCATTCTGAAGAACCTGGCTTGGAACATGCTGATGTAATGTTTGTATGGACTGATGTACTTCTTGCATAATAGGCTGACACATGACAGTCTGATTCTGCTGTATCATATGTTGCTGTGTTATATGCTGAGTGGCGATATCGTTCTTCATCTGAGAAGTGACCGGTATATGCATTAATTCCGAACTGATTTGAGGATATGAAATTTTGGCCAGCGTTTGTGGAGCCGTGTGATAAACTTGCACCAAGTGGTGCGACGAACTAGCCGGCACCTGTATTTGTTCCATTTTAATCTAAAAAAAAGATATTAATTGCGTTATTTCCAATTAATAAACCGTAAATCGGCCTCAATAAGACCACGTTCGGTCTCCGCTAGGAGTAAATCTGTTCTGTGTTCCAGGTTATTAACACTTACCTCAAGAAAACTGACCTATACAAATGAACCAAACTTCGTATGAATCAAAATAGCAGTAAATTTCTATGATATTTATCAATTTATATAATATAATTCCTGGAATAATTTCACTAAAACAAAACAAACCATGATGAAAATTGAAAATTGAAAATTGAAAACAAAAACTCATAAACAAAACTGTCACTGTCTGCTGTCAAGTGTCAACTGTCATGACTCATGGCATAGATTTTTTTTTTAATTTTAGGATTCCAAATTAGCACAGACTTTAAGCATTGTGTCTGTACTCTCTGGAATAAACTGCTTACCGCCAGCAGTATTTCCGGACCATGAGTTACGACCTGCAAATCTTCAAGACGAGAGGTAATTCCCTGTTAAAAATTCGGCAAGGCTTTGCAACTCTTCTGATGTTGCGGACGGTAGTTGCTACTTGTTTTCCATCAGGTGACCCGTTTGCTCGTTCACCCCCTAATTTTATAAAAAAAAACTATTTGCATCCGCTATGTACTGACTACCTAGTGATCAACAAAAGTTCTGTTTAAACTAAGTATATTTTTGATTTTAAAGTTAGAAATAAAAAACAAAGTTAATAATAATATTATTATGTACTTAGTTATTATTTTATTTATTCATGTTCAAAATATTGCACAATTTCTTTATTTGGTATATTATTATTATTATTATTAACTACAGATTAACATAAATGCTTGTTAAAAATATAACATAATACCTATTGGTAAACTATACAGATAACAATAACTACAATAATAAATAAACAATTTCAATGTGTAAAATTATTAGCCTACAACTAAAATACAACAATAGATAAATCTTGTCTGATGGCTGCAAGTTGCAACACTATCACAATAAAACAAGGCAGGTTGTATAAAGCCCACTTTTCCGTCTGAGTTATTGTCGTCCGCGTCTGACCATGGAGAACGAAAGGGACAACAATAACTGCAACTCAGACTGATGTAGACCTAAGAGCTAATTCGGACTTCAGACACAGCAAAAATCGCGCCTTTATTATGGATATTATAAGGGTCAGTTTATTTTGCAACGTCGCGTCGGGACTCAGGAGGCCTTGCAAATTGCAATGCATCATATTTAAGGTGATCGTACATTTATCAGCACGCACGCGCAGAACGTGCCGCAATTTAGAATTCGTTGTATGAAATGATGTGAAACCTCGCACATTTGTCCGCGTCGCATTTCGTGTGTACCTACTATGCGGTGCGTTCGACGCGTACAGCGCGTAAGGTGCTGACAAAATATTATGTGCGACCAGCTTTAGACGATGCCTTTCTTTAAAACGGCCTTTGTAAAAAATTGTATGCGGTTGAATCTTAAAACGCGCGGTTTTCATTACGTAGGTCTGAATCATATAATGGTAACACATTTCTGGCACTGTTCATTGATCATCTTTGCTGCTGAATCTATTATCTAGATAATTGTATACGTAATCGTATACCACCAACATGACCGCGCCTCCTGGACCCAAACGCAGCACTTTCGGTAACAGTCCTTTGTAAAGAGCTCGGAATCTGAAATAATAATGATTTCATAAAAATATGGACGCTTAAGCACAGTTAATTAAGTGTTAATCAGTAGACCAATTTTTTATATAAGTAACTAGTAGATCGTATAAATCGGATGTGTGCACACATTAAAGCATGATATGAAGTATGACATCGACATTGCCATATTTTATGATATCAACATCATATTAGTAAACCTTCTGACTTTAAGAATATGGCTGATGAGTGATGACTGATGAGTTATGCTACTGTATATATTCGTATTATGCTTGTTATAGTTTCACACGACACATGTAGGTAGGCACCTACAACCTAGAATTCTCAAGCGATTACGTCGTAAACACGTAACTCGTCTCGTACTTTACGTTATAGTCAATATAGAAACGTTAACTACGTAACTAGGTAGTTAAATGAGCGTTGTAGTTAACCTAGTTATTAAGTTATCTAAAATACTGTTACGAAATCGAAGACAAAATTAATTTTCCTAACGCGTCCTCTGGTTGGCCCATCATGGGCCATTACCAGTGACGGATTAAGACTACTTGATGCCCTAAGGCCTAAGCAATCCACGCCTGTGGGCCCCTCTATCCGTAGCCTACGGATAGAGGGCCCCCGCTACCATATGTGCAATGTGTGCAATGCACACGGGCGCCATTCTCTAGCGGCACCAAATTGCCATCTTTAGGGGCACCAAAACCAAGGTTTCAAAAAATTTGCCTTAGAAAGGGGCGCCAAAATCCTTTTTTTACACACAGGCGCCAGTAGCCCTTACGGGGGCCCTGTCCGTACCTATATGAACTAAAATCGGTCTTTGAACTTTTACTCTTCAGTATTCTGGTGCCCCCTCAAACGTGATGCCCTAGACCAGGGGTTCCCAAAGTGTGTGCCGCGGCGCCCTGGTGCAAAGCCCAGGCACACCCACCCAGGCAGTGCCCACGGCAAAGTGCAATGCCGTGGAAAGGTAAGAGGGGCACCGTGAGTCAATCCTTCATCTTTATTTTATCGTTTCTTATTTTATCGAGAAGCTTTACTCCGAACATACTGCGCTCCATTGCTCTTTGGCATACCCCGAGTTGGGACCTTTGCGAATCGGTCAATGACCATGTTTGCGCACCGTAGGTTAGGACCGGCAGAATACGTCTGCTTAACCTAACTTAATCGTTAATGGTATTTATTTATGTATATTTTTCTTAGAAAAATATACAGAAAAAATTTCTAATAGATAGCGTAGGGCGCCGCGCCGCGCGCCGTGACAAAATATTGTGATTTGCCTGTGCCACAGGCTGAAAATGATTAGGAATCTCTGCCCTAGACAACTGCTTAATTTGATTATGGGTTATTCCGTCATTTAATTTAGATTAATGCCTCCGTGGTCGGTGGTCAAGTGGTCTAGACTCTAGAGCGTCGCTCTTGACTGGGAGGTCGTGACTCGTGGGTTCGATTCCTGCGTTGGAAAGATGTTATTTCCAAGTTTGGTTAGGCTGATCACCTGATTGTCTGACAAGTAAGATGATCCATGCGTAGGATGGGCATGTAAAAAGTCGGTCCTGCGCCTAATCTCTCGCCAGTCGTGTCGGTCTTCCGTCCCACTGGGTTATGAGAGTAAAGGAATAGAGATTACTCCTAGGATTACTCCTGCGTACCTGGCCTGGTTTCAATGAAACCGGCCACCGTCACCGAAACCAGTGTGGGGAGTATTAATCCGTCATTACTAGCGATCACTAAGTACAGGGGGATTGAGTCAATGAATACGCCTGGAGTCTGTATGTCGCTTGAGCTATCAATCAAACGGGGCCCGGGCCACGGGCGCCCTAAACGCGTGTAGGTTACTCTTCCCGAGGGCCCCCAAACATTTATATACAGAGAATATACAGAGCCTCACCAAAGCACGCAGCGATACTGCTTAACGTCGAAAGATATAGCTTGGCGCAGATTTGAATAATATTCTTATACTTACTTAAACTTCTTACGGACAAATATTTAGATAATATTTTGCCCACTAACATTATGTCTGGACTGTATCCAAGTTTCCCAGTGATTTCCCAGTAAAATGCAGCAACATAATCTTGTTTGTCTGGTATTAATGCAACCCATTCATCGATTATAAATAGTGCATACAGCATGTGCATTCTATTACTAATAGAGACGTCGTGTTTGAGCTCGAAGTTTAAATTAATGTTTAGGGGTCGAGAGAATCATGGTTACCGCAAAGCTGGATAATGGTTATAAATGGTAAAATAAAATAAAAGTAAAATAAAAATAATCGGCCAAGTTCGAGTCGGAATCGCGCACGAAGGGTTCCGTACCATTATAGACCAAAATTAGGCCATAAATTGTGTTTTTTGTATGGGAGCCCCCCTTATTTTTTAATTTTATTTTAATATTATTATTAAATATTAAAGTACACATATAACTAAGGATTTTGTGAAAAATTCAAGTACCTACCTGTTGCCATTTTTTGATATAGAGCAAAAAAGGCCAAAAAAATCACGTTTGTTGTATGGGAGCCCCCCTTAAATATTCATTTTATTTTATTTTTAGTATTTGTTGTTATAGCGGCAACAGATATACATAATCTGTGAAAATATCAAATCTCTAGCTATTACCGTTCTTGAGTTACAGCCTGGAGACAGACAGACAGACAGAGACAGACAGACGGACAGACGGACAGACAGACAGACGGACAGACAACGAAGTCTTAGTAATAGGGTCCCGTTTTTACCCTTTGGATACGGAACCCTAAAAATAAATTAATAATAACTATATATAAGTAGAAAAATTTCCCACGTGTTTTTCTCAAAATAGACCAATCAATTAAGATTTTCTAAAATTCCCAGATAAGGTTAAGTACTACTATAGGTACTCATAGGATAGGGTGTATTAGGTACTCGCAGGATTAATACTGTATCCTACTACATGTAGATTCTAAAAGATGCGGGATGCCTGCATCTCCGATGCGCCAAAATTCGTTTTTCGCGCGGGAACCGTACATTTTTGACGACCTCTGTGGCTCAGTGGTGAGCGCGTCGCGTCGGTAGCTCAAGCCGGGGGTCGCGGGTTCGAATCCCGCCGACGGAACAAAAAGTTTTCAATGTTCCCGGGTCTGGATGTGTATTAAATATGTGTATGATATAATAAAAATCTTAAATATATTATGTATAGTATAAAAGTATTAAATATATTTCCGTTGTCTGGTACCTGTAACACAAGTCCTTTAGGTACTTAGCACGGGGCCAGACTGACGTGCTGTGAAGCGTCCATAGATATATTATGATATTTTCCGGCATAAAAAGTATCCTATATCCTTACCCGGGACTCAAAGTATCTCCATCCCAAATTCAGCCAAATCGGTTCAGCGGTTTGGGCATGAAGAGGTAAAAGACAACAACAAACAAGAAAGTATGGATTATCCACTAATCTCTAGGATTATCCAAGTAATTTTGACAAGTATGCAAGTGCATCACCAATCACCATGGCATAGGTAAACGGACGATGACACGGCCAGTGCACTTGGCAGGCCGCCAACACAAAGATTCTAATTACGGATAATTTACTCGAATATCGGGTTATTGTTGTTGTGATCATGGCGCTGAGAGGAAAATTTCCGAGATAAATATCAACACGAGATAAATATCTACTTCATAGAAGAATATTTAAGAACGCTATAAGTATATTATGTAATATTATTTAAAAAAAATTCGACAGGAACTGGCGGGCCCGATTGTAGACACCACGGTCTTACGGAAAAGCGGCGTGAAATGATGCTGAATGCTCCAAAAGAGTGAATAGCCGGTAGATAAAGTAAGATAGGAAGTTTTACCAGCAATGGTAAAACTTCCTTATCTTACTGTACCTAGCAGCAGGTATCCTGGATAACGATTGGTGGTAACAGCTATCATGCAATATTATCTTTGCTCGTTTACAGTTTTAGAACAATCTGCTACCTTCGTCTTCTTTTATTTACGAAAGAGAAGACACGATATACACGATAAGCAGTAACCCTTGTTAAATGGACTTCTACAAAAAAATTGAAACTCACCCCTCCTCCCTATAAACCAACAATATGGCGCCTGTGGTGGAGGTATACTTGATAACTCCGGGTATCGGCTGCGGCCCCTGTATTCGACTCTTGGCGACGTCGAAAGGTATGTTCACGCAGGAACCCAGGACACCTGACGTAAACCCTATGGATACCTTCCTACCAAACTCCAGGAGTGGGTCCTGAAAATAGATAAATTAAGAAATTCAAAAATGTTATTTTCCAACAACAGCTAGGACCACTCTTGTCATGTCCAAAACTAGATCAAAATCGGTCCATCCGGATGCCATGGACAGACACGTCAAACTTATATCACCCCCCCCCCCCCCCTCTGTTTTGGTTATGGATTAAAAACATGACGTGTAGGGTCATGGGTGAAGCCAAACGAGTGCAATTATTTTTCATACCAATCATGATTTACAAAATAATTACACTCGTCTGAATGAAGTAAAAATTTCCATAAAACCGAATGCAACAGAATTTCTGCCAACCGAAATTCTGCTACTCACGACTCACACGCTAGTTTGGCTTCACCTAATGCCGCGGCCGCATATGCGTGGTGCTTCGCGCTAAAGCCGATACTATTGGACGATCTACGTGTATCGTCCAATAGTATCGTCTCATCGCGATGAGACGATACTCGCACGAAGCTTCGGACGATACACGCAGATGCGGCCGCCACGTAAGGCACATAGCAGAGTTAAGTTCCATAGACTGTGGCAGAGTATAAGACAGACAGACAGGGCCGGTTTTAGCACTACCAGCGCCAGGGCGAGATTTCTTCGGCGCCCAGGGTGCTAGTGCTGAAAAATTGGCGCGCTTTTTCTTTGCTTTCACCGCCCCTTTTAATCCGGCGCCCTGGGTGGTCGCCTAGTGTCGCCCCGACGCCGCTACTACAGATACGACCTATATGACCCTAATTACGTAGGTTGGTGACTTTATAATGTAAATATATATAATAATAATATAAAATTAAATTATCTCCTATATGAATATTATAATAAATAATCGTCAGATAGCCTGGTGTACATTTTCGTCCTTATTGCTATTGCTTTAAGGTATAAAAGTCCGCATCTGTACATGGATAATATTGGATATCACATTATCAGTAAGTATGTGAGCTACAAGATGAGTATTA
This sequence comes from Plebejus argus, assembly GCA_905404155.3. Lineage (NCBI taxonomy): Eukaryota > Metazoa > Arthropoda > Insecta > Lepidoptera > Lycaenidae > Plebejus > Plebejus argus. Next base: position 11,840,326 of record FR989943.1, read on the forward strand.
TGAAAGTTAAATATTACAATATTTATGTAGGTGAGTGCTTCTATAATGTGTAAACAAGCACAATCTCTTATCTATACTAATAATAAAAGTTATGACTTATGAGCATAATCAGCATGATCTCACAGAAAACTGTCCTGAAATAATGGCTACAATTATTGTCTTTAATTATTGTGTAAGATTATATTGTAAGGTTGAAGAATTTCAGGCCAAAAAATGCAATCACCGTAGGAGTTACTTAAAATTATTGTGGTGTATCCAGTGACCCTCTCATCAGGCAATCTCTTTGCTTGTTTACCTATAAATTTTGCTTTTCCGATTTTTGTGTACAGATTATGAAATATTAACTCTACTCACTTGAGAGTTGAGATAACTGAGAAAATTGCTATCAGACTGATAAGAACTATCTAACTAGGTGGTATAAACAAAATGTAATAGGGAAGATTTCACACAAGTTACACCAGGTTACACATACTAATGTTTTGTTAATATCACCATATCACCAGTCTGCAAAGATGGAGAACACTAAAAACATTTCTAGCATCAACCAAGTTTAGCCTTTGCCACATACAGTAATTCATAGTTATTACTTTTTTTTTTCCGACTTTGCATTGGGATAGCAATACAAACATTATCTGCACCACAGAAATAAATCAAGATAGAATGGCTAAGCGGGTGGAGTATGCGTGTTTCAAACTTGCACAAGTGGGCAAAATTCGTTGAATGTTTATTCAGACAGCGCGCACGTCTCGACTTGATTACACTGGAGGGGTTGTGCAAAAATGCCTCATTGTGCAGTGTCTAATGGTAAGAACAGAAGTACGAAATTAAATTGGTTAAAAGGAGGTATTTCTTTCCACTGCACGGGTAAGTTATTTGTTCCAACTAAAAGCAAAGCAAAAATTGACACGCGCGATTCCTTAGCAACGGACGCGTGTGGCCGTTCTATCTTGATTTATTTCTGTGATCTGCACAGTAACCTAAGTTCCTGTGAATGTGTGTAATCTACCTTATATTACAGCAGATTAATAAATAATATGCAATACTTACTTCATACTCAGGTAGATATCCTTTTACACTGTGGTAGAAGCCAAAATAGACCATATTGAATATGCCATTCCTTGCTATGGTCGCTGTGAGTCCTTTGTTAAGACCTCGGAACCCTAAACCACTCTCTCGGACAATCTGTCTTGTGACACTCCATGTACTTGGAGCCTGGGTTGCTAAGGACTTGTTAGATTGTAGGGTCACTTTGATCACTTCAAAGGGGTTAACAAAAATGGCTTCGGTAATCCCTGATCCTAAACCAGCTAGTGCAAAAGTCTGAAAAAAATTATAAGAAAAAATGCAATTATATAGGCAACATCTTGCTGTAGGCTGTAGCATTCTTATCAAAGATAAAGTTATTTAAAAATGTTTGTTTTCTTTTTATATGTTGACTGAAAGTTTATCTACATTATAAGAGCATGGGTTTTGATAAACACAAAAATACCAAAAAAAATTTTAATACGCCATTTTTAATTAAAAACGTAATGTGGTTAAATGTGATAGGTAATTATTAAAAAACAGAAAAGAGAATAAATTGAAAAAAATAAACAAAGATAAAAATGAAAATAATTCTTACTAATGGGGTAGGTGAGCTCGAACCAAACATAAAAATCTTTTTATACTGTTCAAACGTAAAAAACTTAACAGCTCTCTTCGGAGTCTCGGCAAGTATGGGTGGCAGAATACCTTTCCAAAAAGAAGTCACACCTTCAAATTTGTACATTTTCTTCAGGCAATCAGTAATTCCATTGTAATAGTGAGGATCGGATGCAGTCAAAGAGCTCTTGGTAGCCTGTATTTGCAACCTAGTCTTCACAAGATCGAGGGGATGCATAATGCACACTTCTACGAACCCTGCACTTCCACCAGCTCCAATTTGCATTGCTGCTTGTTTTAATAACTTTTCGATATCAGCCATATTTTTTAAAATATTTCAACTACGCTAGTAATATATAAGTCTATGATTTTATGAATAAATCGATTTTACAACACAAACTGCAACAACCTTTCGCGCAAATATTTATTTGAAAATGGAAGAAAATTGCGCCTTCAGCATCTTTCAAATTTTGACGAGTTTTTTTTGACATTGAAACTGCGATAGGGGAAAGACATTTTTTGTAGGTACTTTTATAGAACGATTCCTTGAGGCTTGACTTTGACACTTGACAGTAAGAAAAATTAAAAAATGATCTGTCTTTTATGACATCTGACAACTAATGTCAGTTGTCAGTTCTCACTTGTCACTGTCATTTGTCGTCAAACAATTTTGTCAAACTGTATCGGGGGTGTTTCATTATTTCTTTGTTTATAAATTTATTAAACCTTTTTCTGTATAAATCACGATCCTCTAGTAATTTAATGTTAAGTATTAATACGATCCAACGTTACACCGATATGTTTTTATGTTAGCGGTTGTGGGTGTCGATAAAGTCTCTTTTCGTGTGTATGTTGCCATTCAAAATGGCAGGAGCGAAATGAGCGAAAGATTCGCTTTTGGACATGAGCAGATGTGAAGCGGAAATGTTTTTGTGATTCGTGGGACAGGCGTGTAGTGTGAGTGGACGATGGTCATGTGGACAAAGTGACTAAAATGGGTTCTCAGACATTGGAAATCCTTCGCCAAGGTATATGGGCTTCGCTGACAGGGGGCTGGTTCTATGACCCGCATCAGAATCTGTTCTGTAACACCGTGCACCTGTACATCTGGTTGTTCTTGCTATGCCTACCCTTCTCTGTGTACTTGGTAAGTTTGTGCTGGGGCAATATTACTCACTTCTTGCTGTAGGTAAAACCAGGTCATCATATCGTCACCTCTACGGTAAACTTACGAATCTGCAAAAAACAAATTTTACAGGAGAGCGTTTCAAAACCTTAAAATAATAATTAAAAGAATTGTTGCGCTTCTGAAATCAATACTCTAATATTTTTGCTTTGCATAATGCTGTATGTTTTAGATACAATCAATGAATTTTCATTATTGGATTAAAATCACAAAATAATGCACATTCGTTAATTTGCACTTTCATACATAAACATAATAAGGTATTTATTGATACCATGGCAAATTAACCAAAGTGGTACTTTCGTAAATTTCGTCAAAATTTTACCGTAGTAAACTTACGAATGTGGTACTTTCGTATGTTTACTTCAGTCATCCTAAGTGCATAATTGTAAAATTGGTAGTTTGCACTCTACAAACGGCCGGGGTTTCGTATAATCGTATATTATGGTATAACCGTGGTCCAGTGGTTTAGAGCGCGACTCTTGACTCGGAGGTCGTGGGTTCGATTCCCACGTTGGAAACATGTCATTTCCAAGTTTGGTTAGGACAATGCAGGCTAATCACCTGATTGTCTGACAAGTAAGATGATCCATGCTCCGGATGGGCATGTAAAAAGTCAGTCCTGCACCTGATCTCTCACCAGTCGTGTCGGTCAGCCGTGCTATTGGGTTATGAGAGTAAAGGAATAGAGAGTGCTCTTGTGCACTGTGCTATAGTGTCCAAGTTTGTACTTGGACACTATAATATTACTCCTGCGCAATTGGGCTGGTTTCAGTGAAACGGGCCACCGTCACCGAAATCGGTGTGGGAGTTATTAATCGTATATTCTTTAACCTTTAAACCGCACAAGTCGGATTCATACGACGGTATAGTCTGTCAAAGAAGTGAAGAAATTAAAAAGTGGCAACATCGTAGTGTCATCCCATTTTTCTTAGATTGATTTGAAAGAGATGACACTACAATGTTGCCACTTTTTAACTTCTTCACTTTTTGGCGGACTACATTTTTCGATAATCGACGTACCTACGCATTTAAAATCAAGCGGGATGGACTCGAAATTTTGTTGTCGTGTAAGTGCCGTGGCCGAACTTGAAAAAATGGCGCGATGAACTTGACACATACAAGCCAGGCTGGCCGACAGTGGCGTTGGATCGGGATGAATGGAAGGACTTGGGAGAGGCCCAGAAAATGCAATTTGCGCGGTTAAAGGTTAAAATGACAAGTAGTTAATGCAGCAGCCGTAGGTTAATACCTACAGCTCTGTCCGTGACAATTTTTATCCTCAAAACCCACTCTGAATAGTATAGGATGAGTTTTACGATAGTCACCGCATCATGGGCCATGGCATCTAATTGACTTATCGCGTCGATAGCGTCAATTAGATGCGATTTTAGCCTCGTCTTCTTCTTCAGTCTTGGAAAAAAACTCCTCATGAGACAACACGGTTACACTAAATGGACGAGGATTTACCCTAGCCATTCTCATGACTTATGTCCATCCTTCTGGTGTGTAAACAGCTGAATTCTTACCTTTCAATTTTAGAATGAACCAAGTCGCATTCCATGTGACTGTGCCCGGATTCATAAAAGACATTGATCTATCGTGTCTATTATCCCGCTAGTTGTCACAGCAACATACAAGTTTTTCTGTTGGCTACCGCAATTGTCTGACAACATTCTGACATTCTGACATTATAATATACCGCCAGTTTCCGAACATAAAAGAATGGTCCAGAACTCAGAAGCCATAGTAAATTAACGAAAGTGGCAGATATGTATGTTTGCTGTGGCCTGTGGGCTGTGGGTCAGTACTCACTTCACCCAGTTTAAGTTAACGAATATGCCAGATTCGTAAGTTTACAATGGCAAGATTCACTCGAATTATAACATACGTTATCCTATTTTCAATTTCGTAAGTTTGCCATGGGTGTATGAGCATAAAAAGGCAGATTCGAACCATCTGAACTCTGTAACCGTTAAAGATAGAAATATGGAAATTTGCCACGGTGTGTAATACCACATAAGTGACAGTTTTTTGCTAGAAACTCGATTTTGAAAAAATGGCAGATTCGTAAGTTTACCGTGGAGGTGACGATATTATTGTTTACTGTTCAGTGTTATTGGACCATGTGTTTTTATTTTTCTCTCGAATTACGGTCATGCTAGGTTATAGTTAACTGAATTGGAGTTGCAATGACATCCTTTAATGCATATTTTACTACTTATTGGATATTTTGCTTTGCTGCACATAAGGTCAATACATCTTTATTGAATTAAATTAAGAGACATGTAAGTGACACTGATATGCTAATAATAAAGAAGTTCCATTTATAAATAAAATGAGGGTTATAGATGTGTGTGTTCTTCATAATAACATTTATTATTCTTTAAACTGGTGAATACAATAGAAAGGAAATGGTAATACTTGACCATAAAAAACTATGCAATATGCTTTATTGCTGCAAAAATGTAAAAACCAATAAACAACAGGTTTCTTTTCACAAGCTCATTTAATACAAGGTTAAAGGTTTTAAATAGTGTAATAAACACATGAATGGAGTTTTAAATGTGTCAAGTTTAATTCATAATCATCATCATCATCATAATCATTTATTTCTCACCTTAATAAACTAGACAATACACTATATTGATCAGTTTTACAAGAAGCGTTTAGGTGGGTTGATGCCTGAACTAGGTGTTCCTGTGTCTCAGGCCATCAACCCTCCACCCCATACAGTGGACACAAAAATTTATATAAAGTAAAATAGCACTTAACAAAAGTTTACTTAACTATTATATTCAATAATTACACGCAAAATGCAAGATGACTAACAAATTATAAAAACTATTAAAAATGTGAGGGTAAGTACAAATTAGTTTGTAGATATTTGCCGTGACAGTTGTTATCAAGATTTTGCGTGTGGTCCAAGTTATAAGCTATACGCTTCAGCTCAAAATATTATAATAATTTGAAGTAGATGTTTTTAAATTATATATGATGTTACATTACAATAAATAGTGTATGTGTGTTATATAACCATGTATGTATTTACTTTTCCGTAAGAACTAACGTGAATAGATACAGTATTGCTATATTAATAGTGTTGTAATAATTATTGTAAATGTTCGAATGGTTTTTATCCAAAATTGCCTACGTGAATTTTGATAATATTATACTTTCAGTTTGTGAATAATTAAGTGACAGGAGAGATTTTTTTATTGACAATTTAAGGCGAGATTTATTTAATTTGACGATTTCATAGTAATCGTTGAAATATCTGTATAGATAGGGGCCCATATAAATTAATTGACGTCTTGCAAACATTGTGTTAATTGAAGTGGTCGGAGTCCTAATGCGTCTTTTATGTAGGGGTAATTGTGCGAGGTCTACATATTTGTGGTGTCGGATCACTGCGTTATGTATAAATAATTGCCGCACAGTCAGAAGTTGGGTCTCACGATACAGTGATTCTGTAGAATATTTCCTGGGTTTATGGGTCATAACCTTAATAATTGCTCGTTGGGCTCGTTCTAGCTCCAAGAGATGACTGGCAGCAGCTCCACCCCATACGGTAACACAATATGTCAAAAGTGATTGGCAAAGGGCTATATAAACATTTTTTATAAGTGCGTAATCAGCAGCATCCCGAAGATTCCTGAATATAGGCAAAAGCTTACGTAGACGCTTGCTCAATGTCGTTATATGCGGGCGCCAATTTAGGTGTTTGTCTATTATAATGCCTAGGTATTTGTGACTGTCTGTTTGCAATAAGGTAGCACAGTCACAATCGAGTTCCGAAATACAGATGGAGGAGTGGGCTTTAATTTTGAAGTTGGTTGGTGGATTTGAAGCAGCAGTGATCCTAAAGCAAATATATTTTGTTTTTGGTATATTTATAGTGAGTAAGTTTTGATCTAGCCATTTTATTACTTTTCTGAGACCTTCCTCTGCATATATTTCAACATCTGGCCATGATGATCCTTTAAATATTAAGACAGTATCATCCGCAAATGCGAGGATATTTCCACTAACCATATTGAGGTTGCATAATTCGTTCACGTAAACCAAGAAAAGAGTAGGCCCGAGGGTGCTTCCCTGAGGAATTCCATAGGTTATTTTAGCATCGGAACTATAGACATTCTCCACTCTTACAATTTGACTTCTCAATGATAGATAGTCTCGGAGCCATTCTAGCGGTAGCCCACGTATACCCATCTTCTCCAGCTTTACCAAGAGTAGCGGTATCGAAACTGTGTCGAACGCTTTTTTGAGGTCCAAAAATATAGCTACACATCTTTGGCCTTTATCAAGAGATTGTGTAACTATTTCTGAAAACTTTGAGACTACATCTTCAGTACATTTGCCTGATCGAAAGCCAAATTGAGAACTTGCTAACAGATTTTTACTATCAAGGAATTTTATGAGTCTTGTATTAAAAGCTTTTTCTATAATTTTACTGATAGTACTCAGTAATGATATCGGCCTATAATTCGACACAGAATCTACACCACCACCCTTGTACACTGGGACTACGACAGCTTTTTTAAATATGTCAGGAAATGTACCATTAATAAAGCTCAGGTTGCAGAGGTGGGAAATCAGGCTGGATAGTATTTTATGGGAATTTCTCAGGACTGTGGTAGATATAGTGTCTATTCCAGGAGCACTATTACTTTTAAGATTAAGAATTATTTTATCTATTTCCCTGAAATCTGTGGGGGTTAATGACATAGAATTAACGTTCATAGGTGGAGATCCCTTATTTAGTAGATCCGATTCGTTTGTTTTAGTTTTTGTTAATATGTCAGAAGCTAGTTTTCCACCAATAGATGTGAAATAATTATTGACAAGGTCAAGTGATTCAGTTGGAGATGGTGCGAGTTTTAGTAAGCAGGAAGCAGCTGTTCGTGTGTTTTTTAAATTGCATAATTCTTTTACAGTTTCCCAGGTACCTTTTAAATTTTTAGTATTTTTATTAAATTTGTCTTTATAATAGTTTATTTTTAAGTTTTTTACTGTCAGATTACATATGTTACGGTAGTTTAAATATTGTTGTTTTAAATTTTGGTTGTCAGGATACTTTTTGGATATTTTATGCATTTTATCTCTAACTTTAAGGCACTTAATGATTCCTGAAGTGATCCAGGGCTTTAAGGGTCTTTTTCTTTTAGCAAAAGTGGTTGTGGAAGTATGTTGTATCACAAGATCTTGAAGAGTTTCGGTTAGCATTTTTGCTGCAATATTGGGGTCATCCAGTGCTAGAAACGGATTCCAGTCTTTTTCAGCAATAGCATATTTCAGCGCGTCATAGTCTATTTTAGTTCTAGTAGCGGAATTAAAGGTTATCGTTGTCACTTTATCAGGGTGTGAAATGCTCAGTAAGATTGGAAAGTGATCTGTAATGTCCGCTTCGATTACATAGGATTGGGCATCTAGAACTAGTTTACACATGAAGTGGTCAAGGCAAGTACGTCCGTGAGTCGGATATTCAATGGCTTTGTGTAATCCGTGGGAGCCTATAATCTCTAAATAATCCCTACCATTACTATTTGGAGTATCAATAGTGTCAATATTAATGTCACCAGTAAGTATTACATTTTGTGTTTTGATAGTTGTTAAAAATTTGTCCAAGGAATCTAGGAAAACGTTTAAATTTTTAAAGGCATAGGGGCGGTATATTCCAATTATAGTCGTATTACTTATACTCGCCATTAAACCGTTTGCTTCGTCAAGTTCCACTTCTCGTACCGTGGCATTTATGCTATTGCGTATGTACATGATAACACCATCATTTTGATTAAAACTACGTTGAGTGTAAGACATGGCGTATCCATCAATTACGGGGGGAACTGAATCCTCATTACACCAGCATTCTGATAGGACGATAATATCAATATCTATGTCTAACCTAGTAAGAAATATAAGAAAGTTGTCTAAATTTTTATTAACGCTTCTAACATTAAATGAGATGATGTTTAATTTAGGTTCTTTATCGATTTGGAAATTTTCAATTTCGTATTTTATATTCTTAGGATTGTTGATTAATTTACATGGAATTTTAGAGGTGTTATCTATATCATTTTGAAGTTGAAGATTATCCATTATATTTTAATTTAATTGAAGTGAGATAGTCAGTCGGTAATTGCGTTATGTTAGGCATTGTGTACTGAATTATATTTAACAACTGTGTCTGTGTCAGAAGTTCTTTTTGGAATTTAAGTGACTGTCTGGAATTGTATAAGTATATGAAGGTAGGCAAACTGTAACAATAGTAATAAATAGCGATTTCTACACTAACGCAATAAAATCTACTTAATGCTACACTATATTTAACACTTAGAACACCATTTATGGCAATTCTCGCAGAAAAAAATATTTTAACACACATAGATATCAGATATATGGTTATACACACTATCAGTCATTTGTTTTTTAGTTGCTGTAGTTGGGCTTCGCTTTTCACTAAAACATAGGGATCACCTTGCTTCTTACGTAGATATACAAGACCATTTGATGTCCAACAATAGGCATAATTCATGTTTTTGCGGAACTCTCTCGCGAGGAAGTGTAGCCGAGATGCAGTCGGGGTTAGATGTTCCGAGAGGTAAATTTCTACCTTTGATCCTTCAAAACCCATGTGCGATGAATTCAATTGCTCCGTTTTTAGCTTGAGAGAGTTCAGTTTGTGATTCTTAGCTGCCATTAAAATTCTATCCTTCTCAAGGGTGGAGACAAATTCGGCCACGATGACCGTATTGATTCGGTCTAATTTTGATGGCATTCGATACACATCGCGCAGCGAAGTGGTATTAACCCCTAGGGAGATCGATAGCTTTTTAACTGCTTCAAACAAACTTTCCTTTGTTTCACCAGTTTGTTTTGGCACATTCCTAATTTGTATGCAGGTCTTGCGTGAGATCCTTTCCAAGGTGTCACATTTATCCTCAATATTAGCAACTTGCTCAGTAATTTGCTTACGCTGGGTTTCCAAATTCTGTATTGTGGATTGCAAGTCATCTAGCTTCGTATTCACGAATTCTATAGATTTTTCAATATCAGAATTCGTTTTCAAAGTAGTGTCATTCTGTGCTTTTATTTCAGCGACATGTTTTTCAATTATATCAAGACGGGCATTTTGTTGCAGTTGTATAGCAGTCATCATATCCCGCAATTCTTCTCGGATAATAGCTCGGAAGTCTGTACTTTCGAATTGTGTAAGTTCGCCAGAAATTCGACGTCGTTTGTTGTCTCTTTGGGTGACATGGCCAAACTCCGTTAGATACATGGACGTAGAAGTCGATGCCAAATTATTGATATCAGACTCTGATAGGCTTAATGATTTATTCAAAGGCGGGGAGCGTTCCAGTGGCATTGCGTTATGTTTACGAAAACGCTACCGCTTGTGGATTACAGCAAACAAGGTTAGTGACGTATACGCACGTTATGTGACGTTTACTGTGAACAGTAGCTCGCAGAATTATGGTGGGCTCCTGTCGCTGTCCTTTTCACACACGCGTTTATACACCTTCTGAGCGTTATGCGCGCCTGGTACTTCACTGAATTTGTGTAAGAAATATTTTAATTAAAATTCTTTAAAATATATAAAAACTTGCACAGATTACACGTCTAATCACGTCCACAGCCCGGGGGGGAGAGGATTGAAGTTCATACTGAAATTGAAACTAACTAAAAATATAATTAAAACAAAAATATATCAAAAAGTAAACACAAGTAGTTGTAAAGAAAACAAATCATTAAAATATATTAGAAAAAAAAACAAAACAAGAAGCTAACATTTGCTGTTTTATAATCCCCTTTTTTGCTAAAAAACTGATTCATTTTTCAATGTTCCTGTTCTGGTCCAATGTGTTAGATATTTTGCCATACAGTGATATCACTGGACAGAAATGTATGTGGATGCTGTATATATGACTGATCAATGACTACAGGTATTAATTAACACAGGTATTAACCAATATTAACATTATCCAAGTATTATTAACAATGCTTCTTTGTTTTCAGTACTTTCCCCCGGCCAGCGTAGGGTGGTTGATATACTGTGCACTCGTTGCTGTCTTGTTTACCACACTAAAGCTGATCAACCATGGTCTCCACCACATGTACGATACCAATGAGATGATCGTGCAGCCGTGTGAGGATGGAGATGCCAATAATACAAACACTGGGTATGTAAATAGAACACAAAATTCATAATATTCATGTAGATTGTTAAAAAACGGTGCCCTTTGATTGAGAGATTAATCTTCTTCTTATAATGGAGTTGAAAATGTTAATTTATTGACTGAAACAATTACAAACAGTGGCAGGGCAAGACCTAAATTTGATGTGGGCAAAAGGACGAAAGAATTCACTTTTATTTATGAAGCTTTCTATTTATGAATATTTGAATCAAAACTCGTTAGGGCCTTATCACACTGGCGATTAGCGAGCGATTTGAAAGCGATGCGACTGCGCAGCGCACACGCCACGATTACGCGGCATGGCGTGGACGCCATTTTGTACACTCGTCTAGGAATGTGACATTGTAGATAAACAGTCGATTTTTAATTAATCGGTTTTTAGGGTTCCGTAGCCAAAATAGCAAAAAAGGAACCCTTATAGATTCGTCATGTCTGTCTGTCTGTCCGTCCGTATGTCACAGCCACTTTTCTCCGAAACTATTAGAGCTATACTATTGAAACTTGGTAAGTAGAAGTAGTCTGTGAACCGCATTAAGATGTTGATGCAAAAATGGAAAAATTATTAAAAATTTTAGGGGTCACCATAGGTACAACTGAAACAAATTTTTTTTTTATCTAACCTATGCGTGTTGGGTATCTATGGATAAGTCTCCAAAAATCATATTGAGGTTTCTCATATCATATTTTTCTAACCTGAATAGTTTGCGAGAGAGACTCTTCCAAAGTGGTAAAATGTGTGCCCCCCCCCCCCTCTAATTTCTAAAGTAGGGGCATGATAATTCTAAAAAAATATATGATGTAGATTACTATAAAAACTACCAACGAAAATTGGTTTGAACGAGATCTAGCCAGTAGTTTTTTTTTAAACGTCATAAATGGTAAACCTTAATCTAAATTTCATTAAATCGACTGAAATATAAAAATTAATCAAAAACCTTTTATGTAAACCTTATTGCTGCTGCGGAACCCTTCATGGGCGAGTCCAACTCGCACTTGGCCGCATTTTTAAGTATGAAAAATCGATTAATAAATTTTATTATATACGATTTTATTATATTAATAGTTTTTTTCCTAATTTTTCAGTAGTGTTTCCTCGTCAGAATCAATTTTGCTACTGAGTGTCCAAAACGCGGAAGGCAAGCTGCGTGCACGCCGCGCAATCGCGGCGTCATCGCGGCGTGTGCGCTGCACAGTCGCGTCGCTTTCAAATCGCTCGCTAATCGCCAGTGTGATAAGGCCCTAAATCCTTAAGGGTGAATTGCACCAGAAGCGTAGTTAAAGTTACGGAACTAAGATTATCGTCAAATATGGCGACTTTCACATTTTGTTATGGTTAAAGTTAAAGTTATATTTAAAGTAGGTTGATGCAACTCACTCTAAAAAAAACCTCATGGTCCATGGGGCGCGAGCTCCTTAAACCGTGAGGCCGTGGGTGGTCGCCTACGTCTTATGCCGCCTCTGATTACAAACTGTTACAATTTTGTAATTTATGCTACTTAGATTGATTGGCTTTGAAGTGGCTAAGTTGAGGTTGTTATGTAATCTAAATTCTAATATTACTATTATTGCATATTAATTATATCCTTTTAGGTGTGACACTAATGCAAGACATTGTATGTGTTATGAATAATAATTATTAATCATGAGTTATGTTTTGATTAGCTGTAATACAATTTATTATGATGATTGTTTATTACTATTTAATTTGAATAGTTACAACTATTATGGCCATAAAAATAGTAAAATCGATTATTGCTTAATAAAGTTTTTGATTTTTTTAGGGAACAAGAAGGCATGGAGATGCAGACACTTAACAGTGGCGCAGCTGCCCAGAGTGACAATGAGTCCGTCACATCCATAGAATATCACAAGCCTAACACTAGCACTATAGGTTTGTTTGACAATGTTTGTTTGTATGTAAACTGTAAATACAATTTCGCCTTCCATGTAACACAAAATTTGACTGACTGATGTGCAGGTTAAACTCCTATAGAAATTTCTATACTTTTACAAGAGCATTTAATGCAGACAAAGTGACTAGAAAGAATTACTACAAAAACTCTGTATAAAGTAAATTCACGTGTTCTTATTCTTTTGCAGATTTAAAAGTGGACGTCCACAGAAAAAATAGTTCTGAATCTAGTGTAGAAGATAGCGCTGTGTCTGTCAAACAATCCGAACCCGTGGCGACGACGAAATCAGATCTGTGCGTCGCGCAGACCACGGAGACGGGACCGTCCAAGTCACGCCCCAATAGAACTAGATCAAAATCCAACAGAAGAGACCACAGACCTAAGACTAGAAGAAGCGGGCGCATTGATGAACTTATTGTAGAAGAAACTCGAAATACGAGAGATGGGAACTTGCCAGTGCATATGTTCGTTGACGAGGGCCCCTTCGCGAAGGTCAGCAGGCGATACCACGAGTGTTCCCATCGACGTGGTTCGAACAACAGAGACTTTTTCAAGGAGTGGTTGTACTTAGACGCCAATGAAGCGGCAGGTGAACCGTACCAGTCGAAGTTCGCTCGCCAGCTCAGCTACGACTCGAAAGACAATTCGGAGCCGAGCGTCGGCCCCTCCTCGCCCAAAAAAAGACTGGCGCAGAGGCGGAGGTACGCGAACTATCCCGACGAAAGCTGCACCAAATCAGCTATAGCCTTAGCCACTGCCCAATCGTCGAATATGCGACGAAATTCCAATTCGACCATGTCGACGATCCAACTTCCCCTACTTAATTCGACTGCCCAACTCGTTTCACACATGCGCAGACATTCCAACAACGCCGACACGGGATTCTTCGCGAGCGTGGAACTCGGTGAATACATGATGGTAAAGACTGAAGCACCGACCTGTGAAACCGATAAGGCAAAAAACAAAAGCCCCGGGGTTAGACGCATTAAAAGTGCGGCTCTAGAGATAGGTTGCCCTCCCCCTAGCGTATCTAATTTATCTCCCCATCCGAACAGTGCCGAAACAATAGGTGGCCAAATGCTTAAAAATCCAAAGAGTGCCGTCATACCGCCCCCGAGCAAATGTCTTACTCGCGGGCCGCACTTAAACCTATACCCAAAGAACGAGACAGGAGAGGGATCCAGCTATCCCTATCTCACTTACGGATCGGAGATCGTGTATCCGATCGCCGAAATATCCGACGAAATGCAGACTTCACAAAAAGAGACTGACTTAGATTCTAGTGGAGATAGTTATAGTGAATACGAGGATGAGAAACAATTCCGAGGCTTCGACTGGGACGCGGAACAGTCGCCGGTGGCTCGATCCAGTGATTCGGATTACGAGAATAACGGATCTAGGTCACCACTTTTGGACCGTGCCAATGACATCAGAATAGTTCGCTCTAAAACGCAGGGCGAGAGTAAAAAGCACTGTTGTGATAGGCATCAAAGTTCCAAAGGAACCCAAGACAGGTTGAGTGAGAAACCGAAGCCGGTTAGATTAAAAAGAAATAACAAACCCGATGCTAAACCACCCCACACCTGTGATTGTAAATATAATATAAATACGGACTATTTTGATAAAGCGAGTGCGAGTTCAAAGGATCTCCTCATTGAAAAGTCGAGTCTCGAGTCGAACGAAAATGCGGATCCTTCGGAGAGACGCGAAAAAAAACCAGTCGAGAAAAAACTTTGGGACCACGATATTTCTAACACGAGCAGCAGTAGTGAAATAGAACGGCCCGACGACGATGAGAAGGGTAATACAGGTAATGCCCCAGAAACGGAGGAATCGCAGTTGACTTGTGACAGCAAGAGTCCAGACGAAAAAAGTGTATATAGCCTCGATTGGCTATTTGAGGAATCATCGGATACAAAAGAGAGTGACAGTAAAGAAAGTGCCACTGAAGAAAGTACCAGAAAAGTAGCAGCAGCTTTGGGCGAGTCGTCATCTAACGTCCCAAAAAACTTAGGCGCGATACCCAAACAGATGAAAAATTTGGCTCGCTCTCGAGCGTCGTCACAAAAAGAGAACAAAATAAGGGAATCGAGGAAAGAAAAGGATGAAAATCAAACTGACGACAGAAACCTCTTAGATGCTGTTGAAGCTCAGGCGGCACTAGTTCAAGGATTGGAGAGTTTATTTGCGGCTACCAATGCTAACACAGTCGTAGTACCGCCGCTAAACAGGGAAGAGAGGTCGAGGAGTCATAGACAAAGCGTGCGAAGCGAAAGAGAGAACTCGCAGAAAGCTCGAAAACGGTCAATAGAAGAGGTGGCACAAACATCAACCAACACGTTGCTACCAACGACTATGCCACTCCTAGCGGCGTTTCTCAATTCAAGAGTAGACTTGACACCGTGTTGTAACCAAGAGAACGCCACAAATCCGGAAACGGGGCAACCGAATGACCAAAATCAAAGACTGAGACCACTTATGGATAGAAATCATAGGAATAGAGTAAGAAAAATTAAACGATCGACCCGCCAACGAAACAATCCTTCCCAGAGCTCCTCAGATAAGAAAGACAAGTCCAGTGTTATAGAAAATATTAACGCGAATGGTGTACATTTTGCGACCTCCTTCGATGACACGACTGATGGTGCTATTCACTGCTTTATGGACGAACATGGGCATTGGATGTCGTACACGTTCGACAAAAGCAGTTCCGGACGAGCCCAAGCTACTCTTATCCCTCTGCCAAATAAAGAAGACAACACACGAGGTGCAACCGAAAAGTCCTGTGAAAATCACGACAATTCTCAGGAAACTGCCGGCGAGGGTAGTTGTGGATCGCTAGAGTCCGAGGCCGCCCAAAACGAAACGATACCAAAAGCGAAACGAACGTCCAGCACAGATTCCTCCACTCAAGGCAGCATAAAACTACCGACTTCGGTATCCAGTAACAATAACATATCAACAATAGTTCCTATCAACACGAACCCAGGAAATACGAATAAAAGGTTTTACGTCTTCGACGGGGGTACCGGAACGCAATCAGAACAGATACGGTCTCCAGTAACTTTTGCGCCGGATTGTTTTCTAGAAACGAGAGTTCTGGAGCAGATAGAAGCAGAGAGACAAACTAGAATGGGGCTTCCGAGTATGCACATAAACTTCCTAATGAGCCAATTTCAGGCTCAAGTCCAAGCGGAGAATGCGTCGTTTCACAGCTCGACGCTCATGCCTCCGATAGGCGAGGAAGAGAGAAGCGTAGAATTAAACATACGGAGTAAATTTTCAAAGCTAATGGATGAAATTGACAAAGCGAATAAACCCAAAACGAAAAGTTTCTATAAGTTCAAGTTCTCGAAGTGTTGGGAAGTGAAAGTCACCATGGATAGATTAAAACTGATGGCGTTATTCGACCGAAACTTGACATTCAAGGAGACGTTTATTTCGATATTCCTAGCCGTCGCCGTGGCGGTTCTCGGTTCGATGGTGTTAAATCTCGGCTTCTATAAGGACATTTACGCCTTCTGGTTCTGTTTTATAATGGCCGGGAGCCAGTATTCCCTGTTGAAAAGCGTCCAACCAGATTCAGCATCACCAGTCCACGGCTTCAACAAGATGGTACTTTTTTCCCGTCCAGTTTACTTCTGCCTCTGCACGGCCATATTGTGTGTAGCTCATAATCAGCTGCAAGACGTCCCGCAGAGCGAAAGCGACACTCGAAGTAAGCGAAGCGTGGATGATAATACTCCGTTTACCGTCTATGGAATCATTATAAATGAGCGCGACTTCTTCTACGTAATCCAGGAGATCCTTTCAAAGTTTCTCCTATTCTTTCCTCTGGCTTTCAGCCTGGGTCTGTTTCCTCAAGTAAACACTTTCCTGATGTACTTATTAGAGCAGATAGATATGCACGTTTTCGGTGGAAATGCCACGAGTAGTTTGAGTGCCGCAGTCTACTGTGTAGTGCGCTCGCTGGCCGCTATAGGTGTTCTTTACGGATTTGCTTACAGCGGCATAGTCGAGGGGAAGAAATCCCAGCATCAGAAACATAACATACTGTTTTCTATATTCTGCGGTCTGCTCGTACCGATCGCGTATCATCTGAGCAGGAGTGCCAGCGATTATTCGCTCATATGGAGTCTGATAAAGAAGCATCTTTTACCTCCCGAACTTTACGTGATGCATACACCAGAATGCGCACCGGAGACGGAAAAATCCGAACCAAATCAGTTAACAGAAGAAAAGAAGAACAACTCTGAAAGCAACATTTCCAAGCAGAATTCAATAGGAAGCTCGGCGTCGAAAATCAATTTTAGTTCAGAAACGAATATAGCTCGAAACCAGAAGAGGTCGCAAACATCCAGCGTCAATTCCCTGAAGATGGAGCCGAGAGGGGATTCTATGACGTCCACGACCTCCCTTAAAGGAGATCCGCCGACAGAAAACGAAGATAAAAGCAGAGACTCTAACACTCTGAACTCAAATGCGAATAAACCCGATGAAAAACAAGACGAGGATATGGAAGATCCCTTGCCCAAGAAGCTACAAGAAACCGTCAATGCGAGGCTAAAGAATGACGTCATAGTGTGTACTTTCCTCGGGTTATTCGTTTTTGGTCTCCACTGTACTACGGTTTTTACGACGTTGGAGCCACAGTTAGACACAGTAAGTAATTTTATTAATAAACCTTCATACTTGTAAATGTTATTACTTACAGTATATTATGTCATAGGATTATCAGGGTAATTTTGGATGCATTGTAAATCCTTAAGAAATTAATTCAACTCCTTTGTAAGTAAATTTTTGTTCATGGCACAACAAACCGAAGTGCTAACAAACTGCAACAGCGGTGCAAACAAAATACTGTTTGATTTAGCGTTAACTAAGATAATAATAATTATTCAACCTTACCCTGTTTTGCCTTGAGTATATTTTTTTCAATGATATTGTAAATTGTAGTGTAAATGTGGTAAGCATACTTTTCTCACACTATGTTCTGTTTTTCACATGTTTTACATTAATATGTTAACAACATTATATTCTGTTTATCACATGTCAAGTAATAGGGTGCGTTTCCACTGACGCGGAGCGGGGCGGAGAGGAGCTTAGCGGTGCCGAATTGACCAATCACCATGCTCGAAATCTTCGCTCCGCTTCAATGGCAGAGGTTACACGATCAATTTTATCAATTTTATCAATTTTATCGGATTGATCATTTTTTTTATATGGACTTTTCATAACCATCAATATTCCGTCAATCAGATTGATATCAGATTGATGGATCAGATTGATGAAAAATTGATCGTGTAACCTCTGCCTATGGCACAGCACGATTGGTCAATTCGGGCACCGCTAAGCTCCTCTCCGCCCCGCTCAATTAATTTATTATTTAATTGAACTTTAAATTTCAGGCATTATGGATAATCTGCGGTATACTCGGTTGGTTGCTGCACTACATAATCCCGCAGCTCCGGAAACAGCAGCCGTGGTTATGTCTGGCCGGCCCAGTACTAAAACAACACGAACACGCACAGTTCGAAGTCACAGAGCCCGCTAAACTTATGTATTTCGAGAAGGTACGCGCGTTTTCTACTAGTCCCCGTTTTAACACAGGAGATACAGTGGTGGTAACGTGTCGTGACTTGTGGATCAAACCCCTTTTTAAAAAAGTCCCTGTTTTAAGGATAAAGATTCACACTGATTTTGTACGTACAGTATTTTGTACCTGTGCAGTGTTAGAAATTACATTGATGGAAAATTGCTTCACAGCTAATTTCAAAACTTTGTATAGTTATAAAGTTATATTATCTTTTTATAATAAAAACAGTTTAAGTTTAGTTACAACAAACAAGAAGTGGAAAACATAATTTTCAAGGAAACAATATTATTATGATCTCTATGACACTATAGTATATTATGTAAATGTTTATTTTTGTTTTTGCGTCTCCTTTGTCAGATATTCGTATACCTGTGCTTCGTGGAGCGCAACGTGATATACCCTGGCGTCGTGATCGCAGCGACGACGCAGGCCGCGCCCGCACTCGCGCTCAAGTATGGCGACGCGGTTGGCGCGCTCGTTATGTGCGTGTGCGCACTCAAGTGTACGTATACGTTCTAATATTGGTGAAAAATGGGATAGGGTAGAGTAGAGCAATAAAACACGACCCCAAAGTGTAGTCAAAATCGTAATAGGCTGGAACATACATACAAAAAATCATCATCCCACCTCAAGTACGGCGACGCGGTCAGCACGCACGTTATGTGCGTGTACGCGCTCAAGTGTGCGTATACGTTGATTAAATTGTTAGAAAAATGGAAGTCTGACTTGAAAACAACTTGTCTAGAATATACCGAGGCTTTGCAAAAAACAGGGCCTTTAGACAATGTATTCTTTAGTTAAAAACGATGACGAAATTCGTTATCAAAATGTATGCGATTTGACATAAGTCATCGCTAAATGACGATAATTTCGCTTGTGAAGACTAATGTCAAATCCCATACATTTTGATAACGAATTTCGTCATCGTTTTTAACGAAAGGGACTTTGTCTACGGCCTCAGATTATTTTTAGTAAATTAATAATACGATCTAGTTATATGAGCTAGAATTTATGATAAGATATTAACATTACTATATCGTATATAATTCATGTGTATCATAACTGATAAGTGATAACTGTTATGATATTACAAAAGTTACATGACTGATAACTGATATATTACAAAAGTAAATTTAAGTATGAACAAGAAGAAGCTTTCCGTACACACCAAATAGCGTATTAAAGATCTATTTTAATAGTCTCGTGGTGTGTCTCCTGTCTTAAAAAAAAATCAAAAGTTACCTACTATTACATAATGGATCAAAAATAATACTTACTATTGCCAAAATTATTATCCTTCTTAAATTCGGCGTAGTCCGGTAAGAATATACGTTTCATATTGCAGGTCTACGTAACGCATACTCGGAGACTGACAACCAATACCTGATCGTCGTGTTTGCGGTGCTAGTATTTCAACTGGACTTAGCCACGCGTGCTGTGTCGGAGACATTCTTAGTTGACTACTTCGTTATGGCCATAGTCTTTAATAAAGTCTACGAATTTCTGCTCAAGGTAAATCACGTGTTAAGACTTTGACTGTAACATATTCTTGGCTAGACATTTGATTTACTGAAGGTAAAATTAGATCGAGAATTCCAAAAGCCGGAAATTTTTGAAGCTATTGCAAACCCAACGTTCGTGCAATTATAGTCCTGTATGGAAATTCAGAATAAATTTGACTTGACAATGTACACTTTGATTGAAATAACGCAATGTTCTATTTGTAATGCACATAATGACTTGTGCGTATGAATAGTGAATACGTACGTATACGTAGAACGTACTATACGCACGTTGCGTGCACGTACGTCAACTTTGTAAGCAGGATGACTGTTTGTTTATTTGGAATGAGACGACGACAGCATGGTGCAACCAATTATTGAAGGATTTTCAGTTCTAACTTTTTTTCTGTAGGTCCAATTCGTCGTGACATACATAGCGCCGTGGCAGATCACGTGGGGCAGCGCGTTCCATGCGTTTGCACAGCCGTTCTCCGTGCCGCACTCCGCCATGCTGTTCCTGCAGGCGGCGCTGTCGGCGCTGCTGTCCTCCCCGCTCACGCCGGCGCTAGGTGAGACGGAGATAATATACACTGTGGGTGGTGCAAGCGAGACGGTATACACGTAGCGTCGTGACTCGTGGTAGATCGCGTTCGTAATTAATAATACTTATTAAATATGTTCATGATATAAAACTTATACGTTTCAATTCGCAGGTAGTGCAATATTCATGACGTCATACGTGCGGCCTGTCAAGTTCTGGGAGCGCGACTACAACACCAAGCGAGTGGACCAGAGCAACACGCGGTTGTCTTCACAGTTGGAGAGGAACCTTGGGGCGGGTAAGTGAGAGGGCAAATATTAGATAGAGACAGCGCTAGGCTTTGTATCAGTTACAGAAATTTTGTGCGTGTGACGTACTGCCTATGTAAAGAAGTTGGGCAGCACTTATTAAAATAGTTTGTAATCAGCTTTTTGGCAAAATGAGGTATATTGACCTCATAACCTTAAAATTTCATTCATACTAGATATATTTTTTGGAACATTTACTGTCTAAACTTCTTTATATAGACTATAAAATGTGCTTAAAGTTTCTGTAATCTAGTGATACAGAAGAGTATTAAGCCATGTACGACCTAACACAATTTAATTGACTAAAATAAACCTTTCGCAGATGACAACAACCTAAATTCGATATTCTACGAGCACCTAACGCGGTCGTTACAACACTACCTGTGCGGGGACCTCATGCTGGGACGCTGGGGACAGGTGCAGCAGGGGGACTGCTTCGGTACGTACAAAGTAATTCGTCGTAAAGTTGGGACTATGTCAGTACATCAACAGGCTGACAGATCTTCTGTCTCAAACGTCAAACTTACTTCAACTTGTAAATCATTAAGCGATTGCCATTATGTTTCTTTTTCTACCAAACACATACAATATTTTACATACAAACTGTATTCCAGTGCTGGCGTCCGACTATCTAAACTGCCTCGTCCACATCGTGGAGATGGGCAACGGTCTGGTGTCGTTCCAGCTGCGCGGGCTCGAGTTCCGCGGCACGTACTGCCAGCAGCGCGAGGTGGAGGCCATCTCCGAGGGGCCGGAGGAGGGCGCAGGTACGGTGACGGCTAGTCCACACGGCGCGTTGCGTCAGCGTTGCGTCGACGCAGCGCTGCCGTTGCATTGTTTACATACAAGTAACCAAGGTATTCACACGGCGCGCTGCGTCGTGACAGCAGCGCGCAACACACACATGACGGACAGCAGCCCCCGAGACGAAGCGGGAGGGGGTGTTGACGTTAAGACTGCTTCGTAATAACGCTGCGATGACACAGCGTCCATGTGGCTGGCTATGTGTCAAACGGCAGCGCTGCGTCGACGCAACGGTGACTCAACGCGCCGTATGGACAGGCTCTGACGGTCGACGGTGGCTGTGTTCATAGAAACCTGGCTGGCTAAAAATGACATCTTCTTTGGTCACGCATAAAATATGTTTTTAACGTTGTACTTAATGTTTAAAATTAACTTTGTTTAAAAGAAAATAGCGCTTAATTGCGTTTGCTTGCGTATTAAAGATAACACCGACAATCCGTAATTTTGACAAGCATTGTGTAGACTTGGAAATCGTCATTTTACTTGCAAGACTTTTGTAAAGTAGGAGGCTTCTCAACTTTTTTTCAAAAACTCAATGTTTGATGTTATCACAGAGGGCTCCTGCGGCGGTCGTTGGGCGCTAGGCGGACGAGTACTCGGCATCGGAGCGTGCTGGGCGCTCCGCTGGCTGGCGTGGCAGCTGGCGGCGGCGCGCTATGTGCTGGAGGGCTACTCCGTGTCGGACAACAGCGCGGTCTCCATGCTGCAGGTGTTCGACTTCCGGAAAGTGCTGCTGACGTATTATGTCAAGGTTGGTACACCCTGTTGGCATATTGTGACAGCACATTCATCGTGCTGCATTATCATATCTGTCCCTTATCACGCATAATTAACAGCTTTATTCATAGTGTAACGAAATAAAGTGACATTACTTCAGAGTGTGTATGTGTAGCTTTTATTGAGTTTTCTGTGAAAATTGGTACTAATAAAGAGATCCGTAATATGTAAATAGACTACAGTTGTACGTTAGAAAAGTAGCTTGACAAACAAGGATAAATATGTGTATAAGTATATCGTCCACCACAATTTAACACTTAATCACTCATCTACTACTTCAGAGTATAATCTACTACACCGTCCAATCCCCGAAGCTAGAAGAGTGGTTGTCTTCGCCGGAATTATGCGAAGCATTGCGGCCGATGAGCGAGCGAAGCTTCGTGGACCTAGATCCGATATTCAACGTCAATCTAGACGAGGACTACGACTTCAGAGCTTCGGGCATTACTAGGTATTGTGCCATGTTACTATTTTTTACCTGATGAAAACCAACTACCGCCGCCCATGGACATTCGCAACATTAGAAAAGCTGCAGGTGTGTTGCCTACCTTTTAAGAGGGAATGCCCTCGAAGGTTTGCAGGTCGTATTGGTCCGGAAATAATGCTGGTGACAGACTGACAGTTTATTCCAGATTTTTACAGTGCGCGACCATGTTACTTTAGTTTTGAGGGGATATTTTTTGATGGATTGACTGTTATTGCCATATAAAAATGGAGATTATCGCTTTTGAATTGGTTGATTGTTTTGATATGGTTGATAATATGACAAGTATAGTACACCAGTTATTGTCTGCAATTTGTTGGCGCAAAAATTCGTTGATCGGTAAAAGCCATAAAAATTTCCGGGATTGCATGTGCAATGTGCATGCATCTATCATATAAAAACTATTGTACTACTTACGTATTACGTATTGACTTTCTAGGACTCAGCAGTTTTATCATTTTTGATCAACTGCAATAATTTTAGTTACTCGGAACTCCAAATTTCGATTTATCTATTGGTTTATTTTCTTGTAAACAATTGATTAATTCCACTGATAATTTCAGGAGTCGTTTCTGCGCCGTCTACCAGGAGTGGATAGCGCACTGCGGCGCGCGGCGCGGCGCGGCGTGGCGGCGGGCGGCGGCGCGGGACTCCGCCCTCGTGACGCTGTGCTTCGCCCTCAGCCTGCTCGGCCGTAGGGCTCTCGCGGCCGCACACCATCTGTCGGCGTCCAGGTGAGTACTGAGTAGTGTTTATTGTGGATTTGGCCGATAGATTAATTTATATAGGTAATACAGCACTATTGTATAATAAGAGGAAATGGTAACTGTCGTCGATTACCACATTATTACTTTTTAAATTTTTCAACTGCTGGATACTTATAGACAACAATAAACAACGTTATCAAGCCACTTTACAAAAATAAAAATTAACACTACCAGTGTTTGTTTTAATTTCCATTACACGCTATAAACCATATTTGAAAAAATTATATTATCGCTATTTATTCTAATTGTGAAGTTAAGCATACTAGAATCTAAATTGGTATACCTATTACTATTCGTCCGTGCTCTATGTGCCTCTCAGTCCGTCCTCTTATATATCCTTTCTCCTAATTTATTGCTCGTTATTACACTGGTCCCATGTTGTACTCGTCCCATCTCATACTCGTCCCATATTGTGTTCGTCCCATATCTACATACTAACGCGACGCAGTTGTCGGCACAGCGTGGAGTTTTTCCTGTACGGGCTGCACGCGCTCTTCAAAGGCGACTTCCGAATAACGTGCGCGCGCGACGAGTGGGTGTTCTCTGATGTCGCGTTGTTGGACTCCGTGCTCGCGCCGGCTGTGCGTATGGCGCTTAAGTTGCATCAGGTGAGTGAAATGGACTATTATTTTTTATTTAAAATTTATTTCGGGCTACATAAAGTTGCTCCCTCACCGGGAGCATTCGCGTGTATTGTAACATTATAGATTCGTCTTTGTGCATTACATTACTACCTCCCTGACCGACGAGCGTTTTCGAGTAATGTCAAATTATAGGTTACGACTTACGAGTTGTATCAAAATAATATGTATCAGGTGCAAGGTGCGCATTGTAATGCTCGGTTCTCCTCCTTCACTGATGTAATGCTCGAATCTGTAACGTTACATTACACGCGAATGCTTCCGGTGAGGGAGCGGTGAGCACCTTAAGGCCATATAAATAGCTTATAGACTAGACTTTAAGGCTGGTGCAGTGACCCCGCGAACCGCGCTAGATAG
Source organism: Plebejus argus (assembly GCA_905404155.3). NCBI lineage: Eukaryota > Metazoa > Arthropoda > Insecta > Lepidoptera > Lycaenidae > Plebejus > Plebejus argus. The sequence continues at coordinate 11,865,044 of FR989943.1, forward strand.
ACTATACTTTTATCGATGCACTGTGTAACTTCTCTTCTGTCGCTTTTTCGCGGTTCACGACGTCGTCGATGTGCATTAAACGGCGTTAGTTAGTAATGGGTTGTTTTCTTTTTTTAATATCCACCAGACGGCGCGACGATAGACACTTCTAGATTTTCTATTGGTTCCCCACCGATCTGAAATTATCTGCAGATTGGCACCACTGACTACATATGGGTTGTGTTTCCAAAAAATATCAGTGTACTGCCAAGTGTGACATAAATCAAAATATCTTAAACCTAGTTTTCATTAGCATAATATTAACATAAAACTGTATGTATTTATACATTTCCAAATATTGCTATGTTTTTTTGCTTCGTCTCTCTAGTTTAAATTTCACGAAGAGCATACGCCTAAGCGATCATTGGCCTAAGCGATTAGGCCAGTATACTGGTAACGGCTTAGGAACACGCTAACATTATTGAATACTTGTCAAACTGAAAACTGACAACTGAAAGAGTTTTGGCGGGCATGTCATTTTCAAACTTCTTCTACTTTTTATTGTTGGTGTGGTTTTTATTATTTTTTCCCAAATTGTGTTATTAGGGTTTTTGATGTTCATTATTGGTAAAATATCAGCCATTAAATATTAGTTATCTTGCAGAAGTGCAGGCAAGTTGTTGTCAAAACTTAAATGTATAATTCCTGTGACATTTGGTGTGAATATTGGTAAATAGGGCTATTTCTTCCGTGAGTTACAACTAAAACATCGTTATAATAACTGTATTATCCTATTCATTGGAATATTATTGCGTCTTTATCAAATTGAAATGTATCAAGTTTTACATTCTTTTGCCCAGTTTTGTAGCAATTATTGATGGTATTCCCTGGTATTACCGATAGTTGTCTACCCATACGCCATCTAGTTACTAAAATGGAAACTGTTTGTCAATCAAATTAAAAAAATAAGAAAACGCCTCATTATTTGTAGTTTTCTTTAGAGGTTGGTTATCACTTATCAACGCTTTACGCATTGGTGAACTTATCTCAACCAGTTTGTTACTAATTCCAATGATTAAAAAAACCAGTCAAGTAAGTTTTTATGCTTAAAAATTAAGTTAATATTTAATCTGTGAAAATTAAAAAATAACTTTGTACTTGTAGGATCACTTCATGTTCCCCGAGGAGTACTGCAACAGTACGGCGCTGTACGCCGCGATATCGTCGCACTCGCAGCGTCTAGTTATATGCCACGAGGCGGCGCCGGCGTGGCGACACAACGTGCTGCGCGGCGCGCCGCATCTGTTGGCGTTGAGGTGCGTATGTGTGCGTGCATGTGCGTGCGTGTGTGTGTGTAAAATAGTAGTGACATGTCACATGGCACGATGCGCCGCATCTGTTGGTGTTGAAATGCGTATGCGTACGTGCGTGTGCGTGCAAACGCGTTTTATGATTAAATGCATTACAGCTTTCATATCCTTTGCTACGCCAATTTCAACCTGCTTTTCATTTTATTATGAAAAATATAATAAAAATAAAATTTAAAATAAGAATAATGTTAAATAAAAATGTCAGTAACTTAGAACGGTTCATTTGTCAATAGAGGTTGACAGTTGACACACATTTGCGTACTCACTCATACGAAGTAGAGAATGCAACAATTCTTCTTCAGACTCTAAATATGTTATGGCTGTATTCAAATCTGTTGGTAACATGTTATACATTTTACAGGCACGTGATGGACGAAGGCAACGACGACTACAAGATAATAATGCTGAACAAACGTCACCTGGGGTTCCGCGTGATCAAACTGAACCGCGAGTGCGTGCGCGGACTGTGGGCGGGGCAGCAACAGGAGCTGGTGTACCTGCGAAACCGCAACCCAGAGCGAGGGTCCATACAGAACGCGAAACAGGTACGCTAATGTGGACTATACACCGTCGCGTTAGAGTCGAGTATCGCAAGAGTAGTCGTCGTTGTTTCTCAAGTGAACCGCGAGTGAGTGCGCGGGCTGTGGGCGCGGTAATTCCGAGCGACATACAGATCGCTAATATAGACCGTATTGTGTAGCGTTAGTGTTGAGTATTGTGTCTTGTGATATCTAAAAGCATAAGCAAACAAAACATGGAAGAAACTATTTTACGCAGATTTGATTAATGAGACTGTGATATCACGTGATATAATATTGTTAAAACCGCGAGCAGCAACAAAAGTTAATAAAAATGTCGTGTCGAGTTTTGTGCCTTGTTAAACGACTTAAACTTAAGCCTTAAATAAAAACATGTTATGAACCATAAGCTTATTTAACTTATTTTTTACAGGCGCTGCGCAACATAATCAACTCGTCGTGCGACCAGCCAATCGGTTACCCGATCTACGTGTCGCCGCTAACGACGTCGTACGCAGACACGTCGCCGCCGCTGCGTGCATTACTCGGCGGTCCGCTTAGCGTGCGCGGCATACGCGACCATCTGCAGCAGCTGTGGCATAGGTCTGTCTCTCTCACTCACTCCCTCGTTATAATTGCTTTCTCTCTCTCCTACTCGGACTCACGTCGTTTTCGCTGCGTGCATTACTTGGCGGTTCGCTCAACGTGCGTGGCATACGCGACCACCTACAGCAGCTGTGGCATAGGTCTGTCTCACTCGCGCACTACCTCGTTATATATCTGTTTGCAACTTTGCGGAGATAGAAGAAGTTATTCGTTTATAAACATAATATTTCGATGATTCTTTTTTTTATTGAAAAGAGAACATTTTAAAGATGGACCCATGATAAGAGAATACTGTTTAAAGTTGAAGTTTTTGTTGTTAAAATTAACGACAGTTGCATTACTGCCGGTCTTTCAATTATTTCAGTCGTACTTACATAGCAGGAGATCGGCCATTTTGGCGTTCATTGAGAGAGGCCTCTGTCCAGCATTGGACGAACATAGGCTGATTTGATATGATTGATTGATTATATAATTATTATACTTTTGTCACAGGATACGTCGGCGATGCGGCGAGGGGTGTTCAAGCGGCGCGTGCGAGGCGGCGCAGGCGGAGGCGGGACGCGCACGCCCGAGAAGCGCGGCCCCACCCACCGCCCCGCCTTCACAGCTCGGTAAATATCGTGTCACTAGATGACACCCGGAACTCCGTTGCGCCAAAACTCGTTTATCGCGCGGGATCCGTACATTTTTTGGGGAAAAAAGTATCCTATGTCCTTTCACGGGACTCAAAATTCATTTCAGCAAAATTGGTTCAGGGGTTTGAGCGTGAAGAGATAACAAACAAACAGACATTTTCGTATTTATAATATTAGTATGGTATGGATATGGATTAATAACACTATTTTATATACAGGGAGTACGCGCGGCAGCGTGCGGTCGAGTGCTGGTAAACCAACGCTCGCGTCGCTGACCGGTCTACTGCGGGATCCTTTAGTGGGTGGTTCACAAGACACGTATGATCGCGGCGATGAACCTGGTAAGTCTTATAAGTTGTAATATACTGTTTATAAGGAATATAATATGTATAAGGGACACTAACTTCTTCCTGACAAAGGTGCAAAATACAAAATACATTAAAATAAAAAAGCTCTTAGGCCGGCATAGACATAAATACTAAGGACCGAGTCAAGAGCGCGTTGCAATGATGCCGATTCATCGGAGTCAAAACGCTCCGTTTGACACCCACGTGACTTAGTCGTCTGTGGTCCGCAGAACAAATCGGGTGTCATCGTATGTCTATTCAGTGCCATAAAAATGCCTAGTTGTGTGGTATGCCTAGTTCAGTGCCATAAAAATGCCTAGGTGTCCGCCATGGCTACTGTTTTACCGAGTAATGACGCAACCCCTACGTTCCACTTGGCGTTGAAAACGGTCATATCATCACAGGTCGAAACCGACTGCAATATGCGGTCGCCGCACGGCGATCTTCAGTTTTCATACTAAATTCATATCCGCAATACACGGACCGCTCGTGCAGTTCTAGAGCGGTCGGTGCCAACGCGATCGCTCTAGAGCAGTCGGTCCCGACTGAAACTTGCGGTCCGTCTATTGGCTATAGACGGACCGCCGTCTTACATAATTCCTGTAGGTAACTTTGCTTACTTGGATTCTTTCGTTACTTAATTAATTAGAAGAAACTCGTTGTGTACTGTAACTGCTATTTTTACCCAACTTCGACGAAGCCAAAAACAAGGGTAATGATTTTGGCAGTCTGTATATGTGTGTATTATGATTTTAACAAATTAGCTGTCAATATTAAGCCATAGGCTATTTTTTTTCAAAATGTTGAATTCTACGGAGGTTATAGTGTTTTAATTTCATTCATAACTCGTGTACGTTAGCAGAACTATATAGTAGCAAAATAATTACTAATACAATATTAATAAATTAGCGGCTCAAGTGCAATGCGCCGAGAGCGGGCCGGAGCGAAGACGAGAGGAGCGACGTCGGGACAGACCACGGTCGAGGCCGGCGCTAGCGGTTAGTATATTATATTTTCCTTTGTCTATGATATTACTTTGTTAGGCCCAGCCCCTTTTTTATGTAACTGTGATGAAAATGAACTTAATCATTGCTCATGGTCATAATCTTGACGTATGGACTTTTTAAAAGTCAATTCAAAAAGTATAAACGTCAAAATATTGACATTACAACTTTTTTTCTTTACAAGGCAATTACATCATAATATTAAGTTAAAACAGTAATAGTTACAAAAAACTTAGATCTAAATCCCTTAAATACAATGATTGGATTACAAAACCAAAAATATATCATTGCATTCAGCCTTAAAATTAGAGGACATAATATTATGAACAAAAGGCCGGCAACGCACCTGCAGCTCTTCTAATCTTGTGAGTGTCCATGGGCGACGGTAGTTGCTTTCCATCAGGTGACCCGTTGGCCCCCTTATTTTATAAAAAATCGTTACATTTAGCATGCTGTTCAAGCGTGATGCCTTCGTACATTCCATAAGCATAATAATATGATAGAGGTTCTCGTATCGGTTACAAGCGGTACAGTCGGGATTGTCCGTTTTAATTTTTTTTAATTGTGTTTTTGAAAACTTCAAACGTAAATTGTGACCATAACCAATTAATGAATTATCTACAGTCTGGCGGTCGTCGTCGGTCCCGCGCGCTGCCGGCGCTGCCCGCATCCTTCCGCCTGCTCGCAGCCTCGGATACACTCCACGCCATACGGACCTACGATCAGGTACACACTTTATTATTTAATAGGCATGATGACAATTTTTTTTCTTGATGGTAATTAAAGGACCTTTCCGAAATAGAAACAACAAACAATTCCGGAATAGAAAAAAAAAATTAATAAAAACAATTCGACTTGACTATCCAACTTTGAAGGCGCATAACAAAAAATACTTACATAATGAATAAAATAAAGCTAAAATTTTTATTTTATTTTTAAAAATTTGCTAATCTTTGACCTTGTGAACATTCCTATTATAAGAAACCAGTTATTCATTTCTCCTAAGTTTCAAAACATGGCAACAACATACCTATTTGAGGCGTATAAAATAGACCTCATCTCTAATTTTTTAAATAAACCTGTTCAATCTACATTTTCCATAGTCTATGTAATGGCAAAGGACAAATAAAATGTTTTCCGTGTTTCATTGAGTGTGTAATCTGTTTGTATTTCACAGGGTGGTTGGGAAGGACATCGGGACACGCCACGTAGAGCCGTCAGCGCTAAGGTTAGTAAAGAAAATAGATCCACCAATTCGACCAATTAAGACCTACAAACCTTCAAGAGAGCGTATTCTCTTTTCCGGCCGGCAACGCACCTGCAGCTCCTTTAATGTTGCGAGGGACGACGGTAGTTGCTTTGCATCAGGTGCTCGTTCGCCCCCTAGTTTTATTTTAAAAGAAATCATCATTCCACAAGCACAGCGAACGTGATAGATATATAATCCAGGATATTACTTTTAATATAGGTATCATTTGATTTTTTTAACATGGCCACTCCAAATAACTTCAGTATCAGTTTTCACCTGTTAACTGTAGGCCTCTAACATCAATAATGTTTCTTCAGGTATCGTCAGTGGCTAGCGCAGGATCATCACTAGAGGACCTGGCCGATGCAGCCGACTGCCGCATCATCGCCAACCGCGCTGCCCGACATGACTCCGATCCCAGGTAAAGACATTGACTATCAAAGAAATTGATTCATAGGCAGTTGACGGATCTACGTCAGTTGGTCGGGTTATGTCAAGACTAGCCAACTAATGACCAACCCAGAATAGATAAAAATGTATCAACCTTATTCTCAAAATACGTGTAAATACGGACATCACGTAGACCAAAACGTCACCGCATCATGTTACGAGAATTTTTCTTGTGTAAATTATCCTCTGTATAAATGTTTATATCAATAAGAGAGTAACTAAATAAATACAATATTCGAAATTTCTTCCAGATACTTCCTAAATGAAGGCACATCGAAGGATCTATCAAAACTGAGCAAAGAGATACGACACGAGCGAGAGAGCTATAGAGAGTTAACCGGGCGATATATAGAGAGATCCGAAGCTATACCACTTAAGGAAACACATTACGCAGACAAAGACTTCAAGAAAGACATCAAAAAGGACCCTAAACCGAAGGAGATAAAGACGAAAATCAAACGATCGGACTCCAGTAAGAGTGAAGTGAAAGTGAATATAAGTGTTGGTAGTAAAGTGTTGATAATTGAGCCTCTAGGAGTGTACGATTGTATTAATCTAGGCAGGAGGATAGATGTGCAGTGGCCTTCGGAGTACCAGAGAGAAAGAGGGGGGAGGAATTATTGGGAGAGCTGGGTTCCTGTGGCTGGTATGGATGGATTGGTGAGTAGTTTGTAACTATTAGTTGTCTATCATTAACTGCCCCAGAATGGTGTTTTCTAGTACTCAGTGTATTTCAAAAACATTTGTATCAATTATTTACATATTTTGTAACTCGTAACTTGAAAAACACTATCTCATTTCCTAATAAAAAGGTCAATGAATATGCTATACAACATTTTGTCTTTGTCTCTCGAGTGATTTTTCTAATTAATTAGACAAGGATAAAACATTGTATAGCTTTTCTATGTTCTAGCCTACCTTACCTTGAGATGTATTGTCAGATGTATCTTTATTATAGGAATACTGCTGGGCACCTTAAAGTGGTCGAGTGTTTGTTTTAATCTAACATGCTAATGCGTTTAAACTTTGATAATCTATAATAGATTTTACATTAAGGTACTCCCTCATCGGGAGCATTCGCTTGTAATGTAATGTTACAGAGTCGAGCATTACATCAGTGAGAGAGGAGAGCCGAGCATTACAATGCTCACCTTGTAATGATACAAAACCGAGCATTACATGGACAAATTTGGTCTGAAATAAAACTTTTATTTATGTGTTTATTACAATGCGCACAATGATACAGTGTGTAATATCTTGATGCAACTTGTAATATCAATGCGCTCCACTCCCCGCCCCGCGCTATGGAATGCTCAAAGTCGAATGTTACATTACGCGCGAATGCTTGACAGTCAATGAGGTAGTATTGTAATGTAATGCTCAAAAACGAATATATAAAGTTACATTACACGTGAATGCTCCCGGTGAGGGAGCACTTTTATGTTTTAGCGTCCATGGTAATTGACTTATTTTTCAGGTGGTACACAAATGGACGCCAAACCACCGCGATCCTAAACTTCGGTCACATGTCGATAAGAGCATACTGCTAGTTCAAATTGACGACAAATTCGTGCCGATCGCCGAGAACTGCGTACAAGACCTGGGAGACGAGGTTTAGACAGATTATAATATACAAGTGAGGAATGTGTAATATCTGTCACTGTCAGTAATGTCAACACATCAATGTTACTGATAACTTTATGATATAAAAGGACTGAAATTATAGATTAGTAATGTTTTGTCCTGAAAGGTCCTACCTTTTAAACGACATTAAAGAATGAGCATTTAATGAAGAACACCTTTAGAAAGAGATGGCAGCATAATATGTTTTTAACGGTCCATAGACTGTATAGCAAATTTATATTAGAGATAATAATTGAAGTAAACAAACTCATTAATGAACTGAGGCTAACACCAAAGTTGAAAATACTCAAAATGTCTCAAATTGACTTAGTGCTCTCTAGGCACATGAACTACAAATGGTTGTTACAAACTTAATGGATAAAAAATTGTGGAAATTGTATCCCTAATAATTATATGAAAATAGTTAAACTACATTTATTCAGCCATGGAAAAAAGCCGTGTATAAGATTTTGTACATATAACTGACCTTGTAGCATCGAGATGTTAACCAGTATACAAATAATAATACTATAGCAGAATAATAATAAAAAAGTGAGGTTTCAGTGTTGCAACTTTTAAAATAGCAAATTTCTTAGTGCCAACTTACAAAAAAAATATATTATTCTGCTATAATAGTGGCATGTAACATACTATGTTTGTCTGTATGTTTAATTGTTTGCGTGTACAAAACGCTTTTTTGTGTGTCAACTACATGTAAATAACTGTATATAATTATCGTTAGGTATAAATTGGTGGAGTGTAATTTTTTTATTTTTGTTACTTTTCATTTTTTATTAATTTTAAAAAAAATCCCTTCCAAATGTATTTTAGTCTTTTCGAACCAAAAAGTATTTATTTTATTTATTGGCTAGTACTCGCAACATACCTTAGATTTGGATTTTTCCTATCATAATATTTAAAGCGAACAAAACATTTAATGATCAACATGACTGATACATCAACTGTGTTGTAAAGCTTTTGATTTTTAAATAAAATTGATATTAACAATCAAGAACGTAATGTGGTAGATGTCAGTTGAAGTTTTACCAAAATTATATTGAGGTTGAATGTTTAAATTTTAAAATTTTATCTGTGATTATAATTTCATATCGTTATTGAAAATTTTTATCGAAACATTCAATGAGGGTTTTTAAATTTCTGTAAACATCCATATTTTGATACAAGTAGATGCGTGGCCGGAGAAGAAGTTTTAAATATCCTTAGCCTTATAAAATGTCCTTAGGGTCAGGCTACACCTGATTCATAATATCAAATGCATGATATGACTTGACATTGCATAGCTATTGTAACTTGTCGCATCGCATCTTCCTCATTCCTATTTAATGTTTTGATGCATTTTCGTTCCAAGAAAGTGTGAGTCATTGCCACATAGTAGCATAATATTATAAAATCTCGAAAACCCTCATTTTATTCGAAACATAATGTGAAAAATATCTTTAAAAACGATTATTTAGTGTCCTGCAGTAACCTCATAACTATTTATTTATTTTTATGTTATAGCTGTAATTTTGTTTATGTGAAATGATACCTGTACCTCCTATACTATTTTAATCTACCATTAATACGGTTTCGATACAATCCGGATCCTATCAATGAGCAATGTATTATCCCCGAAATAGTACTAATGTTAGATCAAAATAGGAAAATAGGGGCCCTGTTTTACACTAGCCTGGTTCATATTATGTTAGCGAGTTGCCTTAATATATTTTAGACTGATTTTAAAAATATATCTGAGCCGCGAACTTTCATTATGAAGTATTGTGCGCTATTATAAATTAGGACGGGGACGCCATCTAGTGAATGTTTATGTGCATCAATGTTAAAAAAATTAAGTACTTATTTCATGTTTTTGGAGCGCTTTGTTCGGTATTTAAAATTTAATTTGTGCTTCGCGTCGTTGGGATAAAGATAAAGATTATGCGCCTGTTTCAAACTTAATTTGAAATTATGTTCAATCTGATTTAAAAAGTTGTATTAAACAAATGCGATAAATAACTTGTGTAAATATTTTAAAAACAATGAATAATTCAGCTTATCTAAATAACGGTGGGGCTAGATAGCATAAGGCTAAGAGAACTATAGATCTTCCCTCATACTATTAAAATAATCGCATAGCGAATATAAATTTATAAGGGCTGATTATTTTTATCTGTCGCACTGAAAAAATCATATGAATGACAAGGACAGCGAATCTTCCATTTAGACTACAATTCGACAAGGCTTTAAATGAATATGTCAATGGGCGCCGTAGGTAAAGGAGAACTGTAAATAATCGGCCAAGTGCAAGTCGGACTCGCGCACGAAGGGTTCCGTACCGTTATAGAGCAAAAATAGGCCAAAATTTGTGTTTTTTGTATGGGAGCCCCCCTTAATTTTTTATTTTACTTAAATATTATTATCAATTATTAAAGTAAAATTATATTTAAGGCATTTGTGAAACTTTCAAGTGCCTACCTCTTATCATTATTGATTACGAGCAAAAAAGGCCAAAAAAATCACGTTTGTTGTATAGGAGCCCCCCTTAAATATTAATTTTATTTTTATTTTAGTATTTGTTGTTATAGCGGCACCGGAAATACATAATCTGTAAAAATTTCAGAACTATAGCTATAGCGGTTCTTGAGATACAGCCTGGAGACAGACGGACAGACAGACATCGAAGTCTCATGAATAGGGTCTCGTTTTTACCCTTTGGGTACGGAACCCTAAAAATGACGTTTTTGTATGAAAGAAGCGTTAGTTCCTTTTCTCGCCACGTTCATAAACAGCCTTGTCGAACTGTATCTATTTTTGTAAGAGGATTTGTTTAAAAGGCAATACGAACTATTTTTTTCTTAACCTTAAATTTAATCTTGCCCTACCGGACTCAAAGTATGGGTGTAAAGTTTAATTTGAAAGCTGGCGTATGTATGGAAAGCACGATCCGTCCACAAAGTGTTTTCTACTCGCTCTGACGCGAGAGTGTATCAATGTTCATATATTTTAGTCTAAATGATTGTCAGTCGATTCTAGCGGTGAAACCTTGAGCATTCCAGCCTACATAATCGAGTATTTATCCAATATAACTTGTATCAACTATATTGAAAGTGACAAGTTGTTTGTCACTAATAAAAAAAATTCAAGCTAATGGTAAAACAGTACCGCCCCAATGGCTGCGCGGTTGTAACAGCATTGACCAATCAGAGCGTAGTCAGTGGTGCCGCGTTTTAGTGAAATTTAGTAAACGAAACACAATATTACCACTTAATTGGTCATTATATATTCGATGCTTACAATCTACATCACATAAATATACAGATTTAGTTCTGAAGATGTTTGCTGTAAATAATAATAATTATAAAAACTCTAGCGCCCCTGGCGGTAAAAATCGGAACTGTTTTTCAATCATGTTTTATTTTCTATGCTCAAGTTGAAAACAGCTATGAATCGACAGTAATAGAGTTTAAAATTGCACAATACGATTGTAAATGTGATTCTAGCATAATAAGCGGTTTATCATAATATATTTGTTAAATGTATAACTAATGTTAAGAAAATTGTTTCGATTTTATTTGGAAATGCTAAAATTTTACACGAGAAAATTGGTCCATTGAAAGAGTTGTGGCGAATTCTAATACGCGAACTGTCAAACTGATTTAAAATACTTGTACCTAAGTAATTAAATTTTATGAATCAGTTGTGTTTTCAAGATATATTAAAGTGATATAGCCTGGGACTTTTTCAAATATTATGGCTCCTCGTATTAAAGTTATTGATATAATATCCAACTTGATGGGAATAATATAGATAGACCGTTTGTTTTCGAATACTTTATCTTCTACCGACTGCAATATCCGCCATCTTTCTTAACAGTTTACATCTAGATGGCGCTATTTTAACAAAATTGTAGTCTGTAGAAAATGGGGATAAAAATAAGTACAGATGAAGTATAACGTAATAAAGGCAGGTAGATCAAATATTGTATTATTACATCTTATCCTGCAATAAAGTGATTAATTCAATAAAATATGGTTTTTAGTTGCTCGACCTCCCTTAATATTATAAAGGCTATTTTGACCATAAATAATAGAAATGTCCATTTAAAATTGTTGCCATACTTAACCAAATAACGCCACAAATATCAACTCTATAGTCAAACAGTATACCTACAGGTATTTTTTCTACAAGGTTTTGTCTTTGACTGATATGTTAGCAAAGTCGCTTGACAGACATGGACTAAACATTGCAAAACTATATCGTCTGTATAAGATGGTTCTTTTTCTTAATAAATTGGTTTCTAATTTTCAAGTTCTAATTTCTGATATTTTATGCTGAAATCTTCCTGTAATACGTGGTAAAGAATGAACTACTACTAACTAATTATATTTATTCAATAAACACAATCTATTCAAGAACATTATAATTCATTTATATTTCTATAAACTCTTCAAAATACTTTGTAATACTGAGGACAAGGTCCAGGGCCCCCGCTACCATATGTGCAATGTGTGCAATGCACACGGGCGCCATCCTCTAGGGGCGCCAAATTGCCATCTTTAGGGGCGCCAAAACCAAGGTCCAAAAAATTTGCCTTAGAAAGGGACGCCAAAATCCTTTTTCGCACACAGGCGCCAGTAGCGCTTACAGAGGCCCTGACAAGGTCTTATTATGATAAATAAATAATAAGTATTATATTCTATTATTATCGATATTCGAATATACTACTCACATATTTCGCTACGTAAGACAAAGTAGCAATAAAATAATTTGTTATTTTATTGCAACTCGGGAAGGGATCCTTCAGATCACGACGAATTCCGGAGTTGATATCATGTGGGCTGTTACGTTGTTGTGAGAATACACCATGATATTTTGGAAACTATTAAAGTATTAACATTAAATCAGTGCCGGTTTTAGCACTACCAGCGCCCTGGGCGAAATTTCTTCGGGGCGCAGGGTGCTGGAAATGCCAAAAAAGGGCAGCGCCCCTTTTTGTTTGCCTTCGGGGCCCATTTTTATCCGGCCATCTGGACGGTCGCCTAGCGTCCCCCCCCCCCCTCTAACGCAGCTACTACAATATTAAAAATGCACGTCTACTGAATCGGAATGGGGCCGTCACAGAGTACTTTATTATATAGTAGGTGAGAACATAAGAGGAAGATATATGAGGAACATAAGAACTAATTAATATAGTATACTTATATAGGAACGTGGGGGCCGTAAGCTTTGCACTGTCAGCGTTTATAAAAAGCCTGTCCGGCCCGATTGCAGTCTAGGTGAAGGTGTAATTGAAAGTTATTATACTTCGTTGCTGCATCCTATGAGATTTAATAAACCTGTAGTCCGAATTTTGTGGTACTGCATCATCACACGCCATTTAGATATTATTTATTTAATTTAAAACTGAAAAAAGACAATCAATTGGTTTTGTAGTACTTCCGCCTTGCTTTCCTAGATGGCGGTGTTAGTTCGTCCGTCATTCGTTTTTCGTGTGCGGCATCGTCAACACGTTATCCTTTTTAAATTAATTTCTACAGTGTTAAAGTGTTATAATTAGTGTAAATCGCCGAATAATATTGGAAAAAGGAAGAATAAGGATGATTACGAACATATTCGCTGCAAAATACGGCGATTGGAAGTAAAATTACGCTGCAACAAAGGAAAAGGTACCAAACTACCCGCATTAATTTTTAAAAATATTATGAATTTTTTCTTTGTTCTCAGCTATGGCATGGTAACGATACGTTAAAAAAGGACTATCTTAAGGGTTAATACGTGATATTAACCAGATAGTCAACCTTTTGTACCTTAATGGGGTAATACGCGATATTATCCAGGTTACAAACTGAGTCGTGATGATACGTGATATCATCCTGAAAGCAACTTTATGCTTTTGCTTATTCACACCGGACAAGATCCGAGTCATCAGCGTCTTCCTCCCGGGAAGGCCGCTGCGATAACGAGCACTCATCCGACGACAAAAGGCGCGATGAAGACATCGACGCGCGGGAGGCTCAATCTTGCTGTGGAACTCCACAATCTTTAGCCGACGTCAAAGACGTGGATTATATGGAGTCGGCCGCGCCTGCACCGGCGTCGCCGCAGGCCGCACCGCCGACATCAGCGCCGCTGAGCCAACCAGAAGCCACCGTACCAGTAGATCCTAACCAAGAATCTACTCCCAGGTTACCACTTGAAATACTAAATATTCTTGGCAAGGCCAATAAAACAGAGAAAGCCCTAGGCGAACGCATTCCCACCGAACTCTCTGAACGTTGGGGTAAAATCTTGGTCGATGGTTTGGCTAAGGAATACAAGGAGTCGCTTGTGGCGAAGATTCTTATACCGACTAACTTTTCGCTGTCACAAGCGCCTAAACTCAATCAAGAGGTAGCCGCAGTTCTACAGCAGGCTGCAAAAACCGATAATTTTTTTTTTATAATACAATCCAAGGCGTAAAAAGCGACGTCTACCTTTTCGGTGAAAAGCGCTAGCAACAAGCACTGCCGGGCAACTCAAGAGCTCCTCCTCGTCAGCAGTACGCGAGGCCAGCGCCAGCAGCGCCGGCCCGCCCGCACGAGCCGCAGCCGTCGACACGTCGGCGAGGAGGGCCCAGCAGCCCCCGCACCGCGGCCGCCCCTACGCGAGCGCCAGACCGAGCAACGACAGGAGACGCCGCTACTAGAGGTACCTCACGCTGGCCGCATCCAATTCTTTTTACGCAATTGGCTTCTAATAACCTCCGACAGCACGGTGCAGTGCTGTCTTATGCTAAAGGATATTATAAAATACCCTTCTGCATTGAGTTATAAGTCCCTTCTGTAAGCCACCTTACCAACGTGTGGAACCAAGTAATCCACCTTTTACAAAGAGTCAGATGAGCAAAGCAATAAGTGAACTCAAGCAATTTTATAGCAGTGCCTCATATAGTTCCTCATATCTCAATCTCAAAATATCTCAATCGATCTCAAGGAATTGCTTGTGCGGTGTGCCGATTCATACATTACATAAATTTATTATTATTATTTTTTGAGATTTCGATTTCATGATAATCTTTGTGAATTTAACTGCCTTCCTGTACGGCTTAAGTTCTGTGCCATTGATATTTGTAAAGCTTCAAAAGCCTCTTTTTATGTGGTCAAGAAAGCAGGGCCATCTAGTGGTCGAAATTCGAATCGAAATCTAAAGATTATGCTACTATATAATATATTAAGGTCAAAATTGAAACAATTAGGTTTTATTATCAACTTTGAGAAAACTAGTATGACGCCTTCACAACTTTGTAGATTTATTGGCTTTGACCAATGATATTATAAATTAGCTTTGACATAATATTAAATACTCAAGTCATGCAGTTACTCCAGAAATTTTCTAACTAGCCAACGAAATCCATAACAAAGCGCGATTTCGCGAAGTTCATTGGCACTTTAATTTCAGCATGACCAGCAATAGCATACAGCCGTGTAGTTGTATATTCTTTGATACAACTGGCCGCGTACTAAATACTTTGAACGAGAAGTTTTTAGCTTCACAAAAATGTAATAATAATTTTGATTCCATCATGCCTGTAAAACCTTATGTGTACCACCAGTTGGTGGTGCAATATTGTTTTTAATAGAATAAAGTAAGCTTTTTAATAGAATAAACACAAGTTTATACGAGCTGGAGATCTTCACAGACTCGTCACTCACCGGCTGGGGCGCCGCGTGCGACGGAGTAGTAACTAGATGCCATTGGTCTGCGGATGAAGCTCGCCATCATATCAATTATCTCGAATTATTGGCTGCCTAGGGATTGAAATCATTTTTCATTTCATCGTTGTGATAATATTTTAAATGTCTTACTAAGAATAAATAATACTACTGCCATAATTATATTATCTTATATTATATTAATATTATAATGTGAAGTATTCAATTTCATCATCTCAATGAAATCGCGAGAGATATATGGCAGTAGTGCGAGAAACAACGCATATAATTTATTTGCTTCTTATTTATATAAAAACACAGATGCTGACCAGGCGTCTAGGTACGTAACGTAACGATAGGAACTTACTAAAGATCTTATTGAGCTTCGGTCAACCTGACAACCTGATGGCTGATACCGTACTTACTCGCGTTGTGCTTTAATAATAAGTGCTATATTATTATCTGCTAAGATATTATGTCTCTTGGAAACAAGACCCAGGTGCCTTCATCATCCTTGCTTTTACAATTTCATGGCACGATTATTTTTTCTATGCCTTTCCGCCATTCGCGCTCATACTGTCTTAGGAAAATTATAGAAGAGGAAGCGACTGGTAAATTAGTCGTTCCGTACTGGCCGTCGTGTCTCGGCCGTGTTTTCCACTGTTTTGATCGCTTCTCAAATCTGACGAGATTTATTTTAGGCCAGATAAAACCTTCTGGCGTGCGCAGTATTGTGCGGAAAGTCTACCTAAGACGCTGAATACCGGAGATGTCTATTGACAATATCATACTAAAACCGTTATCGGGAGGTACAATTAATCAGTATGATACAGGATTAAAACATTGGTTTAATTTTTGTCAAATTAATAATATTGATTTGTATTAAGGATCCGTAGCTGATATAATATTATTACGAATTCTTAAATTTTAACAGAAAAACTTAATGAAAAAGCAAGTTGCGGAATGTTAAATTGTTATAGGTCTAGACTCTAGTTTGTCTCTAATCATTATTAATAATCATTACGAGTTTCTTACGCCGGTTCTTCTCGCCGGGCTAGTTCCCGAACCGGTGGTAGGCACCAGTAGTATCAACGTTCTGAAAGCATTTTTTTAAAATCTATTCAGAAATAAAACAATTTTTATTTTATTTATTTTATTGGTAAATCCCGTTGCAATAACGATCCTAAGATTTTTTAAAGGAGTTTTTAGGAGTAAGCCCAGCTTCCTAAAGTATTCATTTTTAAGGGAACCTTATAAACTTTTGGAGTACGTATCTAAATTTTATCCGTAAGATTCTATACTTATTATCATTAGAAATTTTATATAAAAAAAAAAAAAAAAAAAAAAATGGTAACTCTCATTCTAATATCATAATAATTATATTATATAATAATTCAACTCGCTGTCGACGGGACAACGGGTGCAGACGTTATCACTCATAAGAACAGAAGACGTTCATTCCGAAAATTCACGTATCGTAATCACTATCAATAATTATTCATCAAGCCCCAGCTAAAGCTTTATCTGTGTACCTAGATAAGACAAAAGAGCTGAGAAATGGCCCAGCTACTGATAAGCTCATTTTAACAACTAGAAAGCCTTTTCATAATGCCAGTTCCCAATCTATAAGTCGCTGGATAAAGAGTGTCCTCAAGGACAGTGGCATAGAGATTGGCGTTTATTCAGCGCACAGCACGCGACACGCCTCCACGTCGGCGGCGCGCCGCGCGGGAGTCTCCGTCGACATCATCAAGCGATGCGCTGGCTGGGCCGGCTCATCACTTTGTTTTGCTAAGTTTTATAACTTACCTTTACCAGATTTAGCACAAGACAGAGCTTTCGCAGAAGCTATTTTTAATGTAAATTCTGATTCATAGCATATCCAAACTAATTAAGTAGTATTATTATTTAGAAGTACAATACTTTATTAAATAAAAATTGTTATCAGGTCTATAATGTTATACCTATCATTTTAAATTCCGTAATTAATTAACTTAATGTAATTAATCTGGTATTTTATCATTCCGCAATTACGCGCTGAACATCTACAGGTTTATTAAATCTCATAGGATGCAGCAACGAAGTATAATTTGTGGTTAATTGAACTTACCTTAAGTGAACTTCAACCAAAATTATACGAGTTGCTGCATCCGTAGAGATTTAAAATCCCACCCCACCCACTTCTCTTAGTTTGTTGCCCCTATTCTTTACTTGCGGAATGATAAAATGTTATGAATTATCCTCTCTAAAAAGAATGACGGACGAACTAACACCGCCATCTAGGAAAGCAAGGCGGAAGTACTACAAAACCAATTGATTGTCTTTTTTCAGTTTTAAATTAAATAAATAATATCTAAATGGCGTGTGATGATGCAGTACCACAAAATTCGGACTACAGGTTTATTAAATCTCTACGGATGCAGCAACTCGTATAATTTTGGTTGAAGTTCACTTAAGGTAAGTTCAATTAACCACAAATTAAAGCCTACATTCTACTCGATGTCTGGATTTATTGTTTTGTGTGTCGGTAGGTATTTTAACATAAAGATAATACAGTCAAAATCTGTTATAACGACATCGAAGGGATTACTCATATTTAGTCGTAAAAACCGATAGTTGTAATAACCAGTGACAGGTGGTCATATAGCATTCAGCCGGGACCTTTGATTTTGGTTAATTTAACCGTTATGTTGTTCTAAAGTCTAAACGATGTCGCTATAAACAGTTTTGCCCATACCTAGCGGAATAGATGATAAATAAAGGCCTGAGCAACCGAGATGTCACTATCAGTAACACTGCGTGGTAAAAAGAGACGTACTCGTACCTATGATACATGACAGCAGAACCAATTTTTTTCATCTGTTTGACGTCCAGTCTCACGTTGACAATTTAATCTCTTACTTCTTAGAAAGATGCTCGTGTAAGTGTATACGTTAACAAATTTTTACACACAGACGTAAATTAATTTCGGTTTCGTTTGACAGCTCGAGATTGTTGCTCTATTGCGCTAGGTAAGTATATTAACTTTATGTATCTTAAACTTAAAAGCCAAGCAAGATGGAGTTACTTGCTATAAAATATATAATTAATCATTTTAAATCCCATAACATAATAATATATTGTTACGATCGACTTTATTATAACTTCAAAAATGGAACCGATTGAAGCCTCTAATCTAAATTCTAAAGTGTACAGCAAGGTAAAGTGGTCCAAACGCGATTGGTCTATATTTAAGCTCTGAAGCGACTAAATCTACACTGTACACAATATATTGAGACTTTCAAACTTTTAGCAACAAAACTTTACAATATAGTAATTAGTACATATCTAACATACTTGGAGTATGTTCTGAAATATTTCCCAGTATACTGGTCAGTGCTCAAGACGTCAAATTATGCCCGACGACGACACATTGTACTGGTGTGCCACTTTAGAAACATCAAACAAGTGTGACGTATTATGACGTCTCAAGTATCATCGTATCATTGTAGCCATTACAAATCCCTTACTTATTATACTTATATATTTTTTAAATAACTATAAGTCCTCAGTCTAGGGCTATGGATGTCTACAGGAAGGAATAGAAAACACCTATGGACCGAAATGTTCATACAATAACTTTAAATTCTAGTTAATTTGAATTCGAAAAGTTCAGGAAAGCGTAACTTTTGTGATTGAGACTTAATATTTTAACTGTATTCAGTCAAAAGTGTTGATACGTTCCATCAATTCCTAGAATGTTACACAGTACTACGAACAATAATAATAATTTAATTATAGTAGAACTATGTTTGTAGTGTACTTACTAGATTATATTATTTATTATTTATTGTAGATTATGTTATTTTTTGTTTCATTTTATAAACTATTGAATGGTTAGCCCTTAGGTATAATATGGGACATCATAATATCTTTAACTAAAAAAAACAAACAAAACGTTTATAACATAATATAATGTTGTACTTTTATTTTAAATGATGAATAATTTTGGAAAACTTAACATAATAATATACATAAAAAATTCAATTAAATATAACAACTAAAAATATCATTTTTATACAACTTAATTAAACAAAATAGTATATAAAGTATAATTGGCGAATTATGAGTTGTTCCCAAAACTATTAAAATTACAATATTTATGGCTCAATTTTATGCTTATAGTTGTACAACATTATTCTGCACATTTTGGCGTAGTATACACTTCTACAATGATATTTTGGCGCGTTGCAGAACTTAAAACTAAGATGCCCTCTTGTAAAGCGTCAAATTGACAATACAGCTGTTTGCAACAATACCTTCCTATAAAATATACCACCAACAATTTGACATGTGGTATGCATTAGCACTTGTGTAAGGGCCGGGACACAAAAATGTCGCATCGTGAAACGACGCCGCGTCGTGGTACGACACGACGTCGTATCGTGTTTTTGTGTCCCGGCCGTAAGAATTGTTTTACATACACGTCCATGACAATATCATCCAAAACCTAGTGTCAAATTATCTTTGTAGGTAGAATCTAGTCAAAACCGCCCAACACATTTTATTCCACTTACTGCTTTGGTATTGTAAATAAATATACGCGCACAAATATAAGAAGAGCGCTTTTTGATAGTCAGTCAGGTTAGATAATACCGAATATACAAAATTATTGAAAAGGCAGAAATCAATCAAGATAAATAATTGGTTAGACATAAAAAGCCTAAACCTAAACATACAATTAGTATTGACTAATATGTATGCACGCAAACATTGTAGTAATTTTTCACCCGCCAGTCGTGTTGGTCGTCCGTCCCACTGGGTTATGATAGTAAAGAGAGAATGATAAATATAATGATAATGATACTAATACTCTTGTATAGTGCGCACACACTTGGGCACCATAAAATTACTCCTATGTAACTAACCTGGTTTCAATGAAACCGGCCACCGTCGCCGAAACCGGTGCGAAAGTTAAAAATTTTATCGCAAGCCTGGTCGAGCAGGAAATCTATCAATAATAATAACTTAAACTAAAATATAAACAGGTATTAGATTATGTTCCCTCCTACTTCCCCGCCATCTTGTCTATGAGGTTATGTATCATGTCTGCGTCCACTAGACCGATGAACTTGTCAACGACGAGGCCATTCTTTATCGCTAACACCGCTGGTACAGCTTTCACCTGAAATATATTATTAAAAAAGTGAAGTTAGAAATGTTTTAGAAGCTATATACAGATAAGGGGTCGGCAAGTAATTTTAGGTGGGGGTCCAGATACTGTCGCAAAATTTTAATGAGGTCCAGAAAAAACACACTTGTCCTATGTAGCTTAAAAATATTATTTTAATTAATAAAGGTATTTGTATATGGTATACCTTATCTATGTATTAATTGATACTTGGTATAAAATAAATTACAATATTTCACGGTCCAAGGTTCGACCTTTCGCGGTCCGCAAACGGACTGCAGTCCGCCTGTTGTCTACTGCTGTCTTAGAAGCTTATATATGAAGGTAAAAGTGTGCATATATGATACACTACACTTCTTTTATAGATAAAAATTTGTCCATTGATCCAAAGCTTCTCGTCTATTACTTGCTCATTTTATATTATTACACATTACAGCGCGCAGGATAAGTAAAAGAGACAAGAAGAAATTTATTCATAGGCAGTTGACCGACCTACGTCATTTGGTTGAGTTATGTCAATTCAATATAAGTCATGATCTGTCGGCTGGGTTTGACGTAACGCCACCAACTTACGTAGCTCCACTAAGTGCCTATGAATCAACTTCACTGACAGTACCAAATTTTTGTACTCCAAGACCACACTATACAGAATTCAGAAACCTACCTCAAATGTATGCACCAAATCGGCGTTGTCCTCAACATCCACAATGGCCAGATCCAAATTGTTGAGTGGTTCAACAAGCTCCTTGAGTTTTGGTGTCAGGATCTTGCACGGCTCACACCAGTCCGCATGGAAGTTCACAATTACCGGCTTATCATTGTTCATCACCTGAAAGTAAAAGGTTAAACAGTTTAGAACTGCGGTACCGAGCCCTTTTGTTATAGGTATGGGCCACAAACATGTAGTCTTGGTGTCGCAGGCCACAACTAAAATTATTTAAGGCACAAAAAAAAAAAAGTTGTTCAAAATATTGATTTATGCAGGCCACTGATAGAGTCCCGTCCAGCCAGAGCTTGAGTATAGCTGGTTTGAATTAACACACAAACTACTTTTGATCCTGAGCAAATACAGTCATCCTGTACTATAAATTATGCAGAAACAGGGTTAGGATCAAGATATTTTTATATTAAGTCAACAACTGCGTTTTATGTTTAGTACAAAACTAATTCTGTAGTTATGGCTTTAGCCTATAACACATGCTACTTTTTTATCCTGACAACATAGTCATACTGTGCTTTCACAGTATGACTATGACTACTACATATAATATCTGAATAGACTTGACATAAACTTTTGCAACAAAAATTTTTTATTAGTCATCTTAAACAGCTACTTTCATATACTGTGATAGTTACCTTATTAACAAATTCATCATTATTCTTAACTAGAATAGTCTCATTGTGTACTAATGATGTAGATATTGTGTTGGCTCTTCTCAAATTAGCTAGCCTTCTTACTGGCGAGCGTAGACTCTGTGTTATAGCACCAGACATTATGACTGAAAACATACATCAAGAAAAGATTAATAAATTTGAGACAGTAACAACATATTTACCAAAAAAATTTTTATCTCATCCATTCTAATCATGTTTTAAACTGATATTGTTAGATGACAATCATTGAAAATCCTTAATTTTGGATGATTACGGTTTTAAATTTTTATTATTGGTCTTGAATAAATAGATATATGCCATTACATTCTGTAAGATTAAACATTTGTTTGAATTAGCTGATATGATAATTTTATCAGATAATTCAAACAAATGTTGTGTGACTTTACGCATTTGCATATTTAATTATTTGAAAATGTATGGACTTATTCATGAATTCTATCTGTTGTTGAAGGTTTTTTTTTTTACATAAAGTCCACTCATATTCTGTCAGTCTTCATTAAATAGCTACATAAGTAATCAGTAATCACTGAAAGTTTCTGAGTAAGACTGTTAACCTAATTACATAAAATGCATCAGTTTCAAGCAACATCAAGCACAGTGTATCTCAAACTGTTAAGGATTTATGATGTTTATTTTATTATAAATGAATATTATAAGCACTGGCTAAGTGTAGGTATTAATTCAACCACACGTAATTTTAGACTCACCAAATGTTAGTAAGAGTTAGTAACCAAGTCTTTAACTTTTCGAGTTCTCACTGGCGTAAGGCAGACGGTAATAAAGCAGTACACTAGACTCCCTATCAGGCTTAACGTCAAACACGATAAAGTCGTTACGCGCGGTATGTAAGACTTGTCGTAAAAGTTGGCAGCCGCCTGCAATTCGTCCCCTTTTGGCAACAGCACAAGAACAATTGTGATAATAACTGAAATTACAACACAGATCTTTCCTATGTAATGCCCAGTCCGCACAGACACCCAACAAAATAGTAGCGTTAGAAACCAAATTACAAACAAAACATATATTCCGACTCCGAAATTGGCCATTTCTTACGCATGCTGGCTACATATGGTAAACAATTAGCATGCACTTGTAGATTACTCGTAATTTTTATAATTAGACACTGAGACAAACGATTACACATCGATTACAAATAATTTTCACCTTGTGTTACTCGTAAACATTAATACTAAAAGTTATATCAATAGGCCTAAGAAAGTAGCTGGTAGTTAATTAATATTTAACACAATATTATGAATAATATAACTGGAAAAAACAAAATTTGAAAACCACAAACACAATCAAAATCACAAAATGCAATTTATAAAATTAGAATTGAGTTTTGACAGGTATGACGTTTGACGACGTACTGTCAGTTATATGTCAAAATACAAAGCGTTGATTGGTGGACTGATTCATAGACTAAAAATTATTCTGATTGTAGTCTCTGATTGGGCTATAATAACTATATCATCTGTGGTTCTGTATGTATAGTCTGTATTTAGAACTTCTGAGTTCTGACTTTTGACTTTTGAGGTCAGTGCTGCCAGATCAGGGGATTTTCCCCTAGATTTAGGGGGTTTTTGACCAAGTTAGGGGCAAAATAGAGGGAAAAAATGTTTGGGGAATTTTTTAGGGGAAATTAAAAAAAACACGTCAAATATAGTTTTTTGCCATATATCACGTTCCTAACGTTTTTTACCATCTTTTTCTACGCTATAACAAAAAAATTAGCAGCTCGGATATCTGTCAGTACGAATATCTTACGTTAAGGACATCAAAATAACATTCATATCAGCGCGCCTTGTACAGTCATGGTGGTTACGACCCTCGCCGCGTCCTTAATAGGGCGAAAATGTATGAAAAAATTTGAGAGCATTTCTTATTTTTCTTACTAGCTGTATGACCGAACTGTGCTCGGTATTCCATAAAACACGAATAAAATGACATTTTTTAAAAATGATTCCTAGATAGATCGATTAGAAATAAATCAAGGGGATTTCTAGGGGGAAATCAAATTAGTTCAGGGGTATGTCGCCGAGACCATCTGGCAACACTGTTTGAGGTCTTTCCAGTTTCCACTTTCCATGATGAGTTTCCTCTACTATCTTAAATCTTTAGTCTATGGCATAACAGTGAATTTCGTGGAGTCCTGTGTGGTATTGTCAATAAAATAGAAAGGTAAGTAAAATTTAAGTATTTTACTCTAATAAGAACACATTTCATATTAAATTAGTAGTATAATAAATATCCCTGTGTAGTTATAATAGTTATATAAACTAAAAATCATTATAAAAAGACAAAAACACCGAATTAGTAACGCCATTTTTCGCTCTTTGCCAGTCATCAGAAATATTTGGATTAGCAATTTAGGCGTTAGAAATCAATTAATCCTAATATCTGTAAGCTAAAAAGGAATAATTTCTATTATATTAGTCAACAAAGTTCCTTGAAATTAATTAATATTTCTTGTATGCCGCCGACTTGATTTTGATGACTAATCTTTTAACAAGGTCTAACTACTAAGTACGAAGCTTGAAACGAAGTAAAAAAATATTTATTTTTGTTTCGTTTGAATCTTCTACTATCTTATTTAGATTTAAAACCTTCCTAATCGAAAACACTTCAACATTATTTCAACGTCCTTGAACAAAATATTGTTTTTTAGATACTTTATTTTTAGGGTTCCGTACCCAAAGGGTAAAAACGGAACCCTATTACTGAGACTTCGATGTCTGCCCGTCTGTTTGTCTGTCTCCAGGCTGTATCTCAAGAACCGCTATAGCTAGACTTCTGAAATTTTCACAGATTGTGGTATTTCTGTTGCCGCTATAACAACAATTTAAACTTTTTATAATTTTTTGCATAACAACAACATTTTTTGCTCAATATCAACAGCCAACAGGTAGGCACTTGAAATTTTCACAAAGGTCTTAAATATATTATGTGTACTTTATTTAATTAATAATAATATTTATGTAAAATAAAAATTTAAGGGGGCTCCCATACAAAAAACACAATTTTTGGCCTATTTTTGCTCTATCTTTTTTTATTATCATACACTTCAGTTGGAATAAAAGACGCAACAATATTTCCCACTACATATTCTCCCACATACATCAAACCTGTAATTGGAAAGTAAGCACATTTTTTTAAAACTGTTTTTAACAATCTTATTAGTTCTCACTACAGCATGTTTTTAATAGCGACCACTTAAAATTTGCTTTAAATCTGTTTTTCACCAAATTAATCCAATGACCACAGTACAAAATTTTTTTTACTTTTAAATTGAATTCAAATTATTAGAATTTAAAGTAAGTTAAATAATAGACAGCTTATCCCAAATAAAAAGTAAAGCTTTGCTAGGTTTAGACACTGACTCTACTGTTTATATACATATCCATATTTTTTTAAATTAACCAAAATTTGGAAATATAGTAATCTTACTAATCCATCAAACCCCAAAAGACACCCAGCCGTGCCGCATAACAATTGAAAATCTATTGTGTCTGTGATTCCCACGATCAAGGTACCAAAGGTGTGGAGAAGGTGGAATACTGGATTATTAGAACGGGAGTACTGGCTTATTTTTAAGTGAAAAATATAAATAAAGGGAATAAACAAACATTTAAAAAGGAATCATGGGAAAATCATGCAGTGAAGTATAGTATCTATAGGCAGACTGTCGGATTAAAATTATTGGAAGTGCCAAATGAGTGAGATTTAAATATTGTATTATAAATTCATAATATTATACAGTATTAACAGTATAATGTTAAAAATGCTATGACAGAGAATATTTTTATTTGCATATCCAACAAAATATTATCATTTATAATACATATTTTGACTACATTTTCTTTTGATCAGATAAGACTCAATTGAATCTAATAAAATATGTACTTCTTTTTTCTTACCAACATGTGGATTTAAATGTATGTACCTACAGCAATTATTATAATGAGTAATTTTCCTCCCCTTTTACTAATTACTGTAGAAAATACAAAGATGAGTAATAAATAACTATTTTTAGAATAAAACCTACTGTTATCTCTACTCCTGCAATGAATCTACCAGGCTATTGCAGTATTTCCTAAACCTGTAACCTTTAATGAAAGCTGATGAGTGATGACACAGTCATACACTTGAAAAACATAACCCCCACCAGAAAGAACCAGAAATAATCAATTGGATAAATAGTGACACGATAAGCAATTTTTATAACTTCCTTTTTGGGTCTATTGTACGTATTTTAGGTCAGTCGACTGCCTAACAAAAGTTCATTGAAACCGGCCAGTCCTTAGCACGCGATGCGCGCGCATACTGACACAATCGCCATTCTTTTCAGACTATTCCTTCATCAGGGACCATTGTTAAAGCAGAGACTATAGAATTTGATTGGTTATTTTTAGATTTTCCTATCCTCTGAAATCTGAATACTCCAAAATTTCAAAGTTTCATGTTACTAAAAATAGGAACCATTATGTAATGAAATACAAGCACCAGTATTACTGCATAAGGAGATAATAAAGAGCAGGTGCTTCGTGCATTTCGTGATCGAGTTTTGGAAAGGTGCATTCAGCCGCCGCTGAGTCATGACATTGAAAGCCTCTGAGCGTAACAATTAGACTATTTTAGTGGTTATCGCCGAATATCACGCTTGCAGCGTGTTCTGCCATGATTCGGAAGAGGATTCCGACTCGGCTCTTCAAGTTGCTGATGATTGATCAATATAAAATGTTCACAAACGTGCCACAGAAGCATATTCGTCTATCACTGCTGATGCTTTGCTATGCAATTATGTGGCAAACATGGTTATTAATCCAAAAAAGAGCCTTGAGATATTCGTAAATTGTAGAGAAGTGTTTGTTTTCAAGGAGTAGAAATACCCTACGTTTGGAGTAAAAAGCGAAACACCATCCACGAAAAGAAATCTTAAATTGTACCCTACATGTCTATGCTACATTAATTTTTTAACCCCCGACAAAAAGAGCGGTGTTCCAGGGATAGAAGTTTTGATAGAAGCTGCCTTGACGTGGGAGAGCCATGCTTCGGCACGAATGGGCCGGCTCGACCGGAGAAATACCACGTCCTCACAGAAAACCGGCGTGAAACAGCGCTTGCGCTGTGTTTCGCCGAGTGAGTGAGTTTATCGGAGGCCCCTATTCCCTTCCCTACCCTCCCCTATTCCCTTCCCTTCCCATCCCTACCCTCCCCTATGACCCTATTCCCTTTTAAAAGGCCGGCAACGCACCTGCAGCCTGCAGCTCTTCTGATGCGAGTGTCTATGGGCGACGGAAGTTGCTTTCCATCAGGTGACCCGTTTGCCCATTTGCCCCCTTATTTCATAAAAAAACCGACAGCGGACTAGCAGTCAGTAATCGAGATTGAACTTCAGTAAACCGATTTAAACATAATATCGTCTGGAGTATAATAATTTTAGAATACGTTTTCTATTGGTTTTCTAGCCCAACTTCTCAACCAACAAATTTTACATTCTATACGTATTTTAATTTTACTAACTTGTAACAATACGTGTTCTGTCTGTTTAGACGTTCGTAAAAAGAGTGTTTTATGTTGTTGGCGATGGAACTAACCATTCAATTGCAGTGACCCCAGGAAGTGTGATAAGCAGTTTCCTTTTGCGAAACAGTTATACATACTGAAGTTCAGCTTCTTGTGGCTTTCATTGAGAGCACTATTAAGGTAAAACAGGAAACCAGCGTTTTAATATGTATTAAGGCTGTGTGAGGTGCAGACTGGTTGCGCCTTGAGCCCTGAAGCTCAGGTCATGGTCGAACGACCAGTGTCCAGTGGAATACCGCAAATGAGTACGCCATTGCAAAAAATAAGAAAATTGATTAGATGTTTTTATAATATGGAATGTTCGGGAGAAACTGTAAAAAAATAACATAAAATTGAGAAATTATTATTTCTAGTTTATAATTCCAATTTTCAGTAAGTATAAAATTAACACATTATACCTCATAGTTTTATACACAGAAAATTATTAAGATACGGCCTTCAGCCAATAAAGTAGCGAATTAATATTTATTCGGTATTTTCCTATACGTAATATTTCGTGGATTTTTTTTCCAACATGGCAGACTAATTACGGCCTACGGCATCCATTTTTGAAAACAAAAGAATCCACTTCAGAGAGAGAGAGAAATGTTACTATTAAAATGTTTAGCTCAGTCCGATTTGTGCAATGCATTTCCCACAGAAAACAGAGCAGAAAACAGGTCAACACTGACCACTTACTTATCGGAACCGGATATAAGCGTCGTTGACCGATAAATTGTGATGCATGCACTTTGGGAGATTGGATTAAGAAGATGGGACTGAAATATTATCCATATAAAAGTACGAGCATTAAGAAAAACGTAGATTTTCAGAATAAAAAGCCTATCCAAGACGTGTCCCTGAACTTTGTCATCGTAAGATACAACCATGAACCATGTCGGTGTTTTGACCTTCCACCTATCGAATTTGGCTGGATAAGACAGCGTCGCTGGTCAATCTTCTATGAACTCCTATTATGTTTCCTATAACATGACTTTGTCTGAATATAAACGATGTTGTAAAATATGACGGTCCATAAAACAGGAGACCTCTACACATAAAACTGTCGTTTAAACTCTATTTAAAGTAGAGTCATTAAATAAATGGTTGTTCTATAAATAATTTGTAGAACCAAGTATGCGTCGGGGCCACGTTTTGTTTTTGTCGCCCTGCTCCTTTTGGAATTTCTCGCTCTAGTCGACGGGTTTTTAACTTTTTTATTTCGACTGCAATTACAATTTATTGTCTGTTGTAGTCGAATGCTTTTCAACTTGACCAACTATGGAGTTCTTGCTTTGGAATTTTTAGTAAATAACAATCGTTAATAGAATACTCAGACCAGAGACGTGGAACTGAAATTCATCGTCTGGATTACTTATGAAGAAGATAAAGGACACAAACATTTTTTAAGAAGGCGTGCTCCCATATTGTGACAATACGTTCATGAAACATCGCACAGCTAGATTATAGCGATATCATGAATAAATTCTATATTTGTATGCGATGATGTCAACGAATGACAACCGACTCTTTTAAATCCATACACAGGTGACTAAAATGATTTTAAAAGCTGTTGTTATTCTCAAAATAATATAATAATATCAAATTAACGAAAAGGGTAAGATCAAGTGATTGAACAATTAAGTCCTAGAGATGTTATTAAATGAAAGAATAAATAATCTACTTATGGAAACTAACAAGAAATCTTTATAGAGTAAACTGGGCAAATTAAAAGGTTTTGTAATAAATCTCAACATAGGCTTTCTACCGGATTTAAGAAGCTAATGAGTAGTAGACAATAAAGGCTTTATTCATTTATGAAACTTAGAAGTTTGATCAAGCTTTCAATAAAATATGTCTTAAGAGAAGATAGTCAATAGACAACCAGTTCTATCAAAGAAACGTGTTGTTTTTCCAATAGCTGTTCCTTTTATGATTTTTTTTTGAATGTAAAAGATTTATGATTTATGATTGAAAGTAAAAGTTATTCCCCCATATTTAGTTTTGGCCTCCATCCACGGAAACTTGGTCCTTACACAGAAAATTCTCACTATTGATCTTTGTCTTCGAGTTGACGTCATGGGTCAGGCTGGCAGAATCTGGTGACGTCACAGCATGTGCTGCACCGTTTTGTCCCTCGGTGAAGTTTATAATATTAACGGAATCTTATTGTGACATCTGTGATCTGAGTCATCGCAGGGATGATGACAAGGTCAAAGATTAGCGAATTTTGTTAATAAAATAAAGAAATAACGGTAAAAAATAAGGGTTCCCAAAATTTCAGCTCGATAGCATTTGTATTTTTTTTTTTGTTATGAGCATAGACATATATTACTAAGGACCGGGTCAATCGCGCGTTGCAATGATGCAGATTCGTAGGGGTCAAAACGCTCCGTTTGACTCCTACGTGACTTAGTCGTCTGTGGTCCGCAGAACAAATCGGGTGTCATCGTATGTCTATTCAGTGCCATAAAAATGCCTAGTTGTGTGGTAAAAAGCTGCAAAAATTATGTCAAAAAAGTTAAAAAAGCACATTGGAATATCTTATCATCGGTAAGCATCACAAATTCACAAACTGTTTAAGAATAGAAATAATTAATTTATAATTTTACTACATACCGATGTCCGCCATGGCTACTGTTTTACCGAGTAATGACGCAACCCCTACGTTCCACTTGGCGTTGAAAACGATCTTGCTAAAAATAGGAGGCATTTTCAGCGTTTTGATCGTTTTCAACGCCAGGTGGAACGCGTGGTTCGTCGGTAAAACAGCATTCGCACGCGGCCGAATATTGTGTCGCACTACGTAGTTCAATCGATTTTTCATAGATGGCTCTCTATTTCCTTGTATGAAAAACCTATTAGCAAAATCTTCTAGTAGGCATATCCTTACATATAAATCGATGGTTATGAGCCTTCAAAGTTGGATAATCAAGTCGATTTTTTTTTTCAATTAAATTTCTTAATATTTGTATACCATTCGATAACTTATGCAATTAAAAACAACTTTTGTTATGAAACCACTTTCATAAACGCAATATTTAATATACCTATCGAACAAAGTTCTCTCCCGATGCGTACAAACTAAGAAAGAGTGACGTCAGTCTTTCGTAGCACTTTGTATGGAGCGTTTCGGGCAGGTCTATTTTATGAGATGTTTGAATTGTCATAATTATCTTGGTGAATTTTTAAGCTATCAGAGTCATTCTTTCAGCGATGTTTCTATTTTTTAGGGTCTTTCAATTACCAATAAGAAAAAAAAAAATAGTCATCAAGCCTATTCTAATCAATTACATCATAAATTCATAACCTAACCTAACATTAAAATTATGTTTAGCGCTAAGTGCTAAGTTACGATACATGCGGTTATTTTTATACGCTTTTTATTAGCTTCACCTGTATATTTGTTTGTAACATGTTTGTAACCGACTTCTTTGGGCGCGATTTTGACCCACTTTAAACGGCCAGATTTCGTTCAAACTTTGTAGATTTATCGAGGACCGATGACAATACACTAATTTGATATAATTATTCCATTTTTCAATTTGTATGTTTGTATGTTTGCTTGTAACCCTTTATATAAAAAGCGTGTTTTTAGTTTTTTTAACTATTATTTATTTCTTATAGTATTATTAATGTATCTTGTATCTGTAGTTGTCATTATACGCTTTTTATTAGCTTCACCTGTATGTTTGTAACCGACTTCTTTGGGCGCGATTTTGACCCACTTTAAACGGCCAGATTTCGTTCAAACTTTGTACATTTATTCATTTTTCAATTTTCAATTTTTCAGTTTGGTTTTCTATAAAAAGCGTGTTTTTAGTTTTTTTTAAGTATTACTTATTATTTTGCATAAATTACTAGAGCTCTTTATTACGTAACTAAATGTCCCGTGCGGCTTCGCCCGCGTTAATTACGAATTTTACGAAAACCGTACATTTTCCCGCAAAAAATATCTCATGAGTTATGTGCCTTCACGTGGTCTACTCTATATCTCTGACAGATAATATTAACAATGCTTCAGTAATTCGTGAGATAAACCCTTTCTAATAATTTTCCCGGGTTTTTCCACATTTTCCTCTGTTTCTTCGGTCCTATTAGTCTTAGCGTAATAATAAATAGCCTTCTCGATAATAAGCTATATTATTGTTAAGTTTCATTAAAATCCGTTCTGTAGCTTTTGCGTGAAAGAGCAACAAACATCCATACATACATCCAGAAATCCATACATCCTCACAAACTTTCGCCTTTATAATATTAGTAGGATTAGTGATTATGTACCTATATCATTTGAAATGTTTCTTTCGTTATGGTTCAACAATAATTACTGTATTAGATTATTGCTTTACAATTTCTGTAATCCAAGCTTTTAATTTTATCGTTAGGGAAAGTTTTTTTGAATGATTACTGCCTTTCATTGTACTATTTCTTATGATTGCTGATATCAATTGTATTAATGTCGGCTTTATTATCATTGTGTTGGTTATTCGTGACGTAAATAGCTTTTTAATCCATTACAACAATGAATTCAAAATTAACTTTCTCATTTCTAATTTCAAAATTTGTGGACCCAAAGCCTTGATTGATTGATGGTTGAGATTATATGATCTGGCTCCGTCTTAAACCTTAATCTCGATTAGAAGAATATGTAACGTCGTCTGAAGAAGTAAAGATAATGAAAGTAGACTCCGGATTTTTTAAATACATACAATTATTCTGAACTGAAAAGTTCTGTTAGCAATTGAGCTATCAGCCGTGCGTTATTGTAAGTATAAGTTATTAAATTGTTCTTGAGTGAACTAATCTTCGTATGTAGACGCATTGGCGGCTTATTATCGATTCAGCTGCGACCTTGCACGCTTTACGTAACCCGAAGAAATTATTTGGCTGCTATTGCGGATTTTCATTAGTGGACAATGGATTAGGGATTCGTAAGGTTTTGATGAATTGCGTATTGCGGCATAAAATATGTTATCAGTAGGTAGTGCAGTGAATTTGCGGGTGATCAGGGATAGAATTTTAAAAATTATTTCTATTAAAAACCTTTGTAAAAAAAACGAAAATATAAAAAAATAATGTCAAATACTCATTTAAATGTTAATTAAAAATATTACAAAGTATATAATTTTCCAAATAATAACTTTTGTTGATGCGACAATTTCTGAAGAGTCAAGTCAGACGTCAGACATTATGTTTGTGTATCTGTAATCATAACAATATAGCGGCCTAAATTAGCTTTATTATATATTAATATGTTTATAGCTAGGCATATTAATATATATGTTTTATACAATTTTCGCGTGACCACACACTCAGCTATAATATATATTTCTGGTCTCAGTGTGTTTAGTACGGTATATTAATATATGTTATAGCTAAGTCTGTGACGGCCTTTATGCTAAAACAGCCAACATCACAAACAAAGGAAGCAGTAATTAGCAAATTACTACTGCTACTTGTACACGAAATTGGCGTCTAAAGGGGTGCTCTGGAGTTTTTTGTTTGCTCTATCAATTCCCCTATGAATCACAAAACCCTTAAAAGTATGTGTGCGTGTAAACTGCGCATGTGTGGCGTAGATGCAGGGGTGGCGAATGCTCGCTAGAGATGCGCCAAAATTTTTCAATTTCGAATGATAAATTCACTTTTGATGCCTCCAAAAGTGATGTTTGTTCAACAGGCATTTTTTGGATTTCATTTGTGCTTAATGATAAATTAATAACTACTCCATGTACGGTTATAGTAATTATTATATTGGCGTTGATGTTTGAATCAGGAATTGGCCTGGGTGACTTGACGGCAAAAATATTTATCAATTCAAAACCGTGCTTACTGTAATATAATAGGTACAAAGATTCATAGGATTAGATCATTACACATTAGCAGCTTATTTCAATATTGATAGGGAATTTTATCATTGTTATCAGTCAAACTTTGTGCAATGTTCATTGTCCTTGTTATTATCAACTAAAATGGTTTTAAATGAATCTTTCAAGACTTTTTCAAGTATTTACTGACATTAATTGATAGTCCCTATTCGTAGCTGTTTTTTTTTTTTAATTCCTAAGACTACAGCACGACTGGTGAGACATGTTCAATACTCAAGGACGTGATATTTGGCTATTATATTACTTGGAAAAAAATAATACAAAAAAATAATATCAATTGATGACTGAGTAAATGTGGCTTAAAGTTAAATAATTATTTACCCAACGCGTGGACACCGCGAGCGGGAGGGGTAGCTGTGTGGTGTTTTTTTGGTAGCGCACGCCTCTGCACCGACCGCATAGTATGCCTACTTGCCTAGCCGCGTAATTTACTTAGTATCCATGATTCATTTATTTTTGGGAAATTCGGAAAAAAATTAAGAACCTAATTTTATTACATAATTATAATGAGAATCGAGTACTGAACACTCTCCTTAAGTATCGGTATTGTCTCACCAGTCATGTTGTATATACTCTTATTTTAAATCTTAACCTACCAAATTGCCATCTCGAATTATTTCATGATCTAAAGTCTAAACCATTAGTTAGTCCTTTGACTTTTTTCGTCTTAAATTTTTTAAACATTGCATAATATTTAGAAGTAGAAACAACGTATATTACTAGTGCAAATATATATTTTCATCGATATCTGCGTGCGCCTCACTGTGTCGATCCCGTGCGGCGTCTACATTTAGTACGCGTTCGGTAGCGTGTGGGGGCGGACGCATTCCTCCCGGCCGGCCATTCTCGTGTCCATTCAGCCGTCCCGATATTCCATTTGTCTGAATCAAATACTTCTATGATCGTAGTGTTTTAGTGCGTTTTGAAACTACTTTTGTGCATAACCGAGAGGATCAGCAGATCCTTCTACAGTGTAATTGTTATTGATTTGAGATTCCCTTCCACAAGGTTGGGAAATTCGCTTTGATTAATACTATTCGGATGTTTATCGATGGTTTATCTCGCTGATAATTTTCGAGTGTCAGTAGTAGATTTGGTGTGAGATAATCCGCCATCGGCGGTGCCGGCTTCGTCTCTGTAGGCTAGTTTATTTAGGGACTATCAAAACTTGCGTCCGCAACTCTAGCTGTTTCATGTATTACAAATGTTATAGCATACAAAAATAAATAGGTGATCCTAGATCTAGTTTTAGAATCTTACTAACCTGTTGTAAAACCTGAGCTTCCATTTTATAGCAAGACTATTCATTCATTTCAATTGGCTACGTGTTGATCATGACGATTATATTGATAACGATATGATTTCGCTTCCACGTTAGTTATGAATTTTCGTTTACGCTCTATTACTTTCGTAACGTTATTCTGATTCATTTTGTTGTTATGCGTCTAGACTCTAGTGTAAGTTTGACTGCATTTCTACTGGCACTGTCAGGATTTCCACTGCTTTCTTTATATATACAATTATTTTTAAGTTTTACTTGAAGAAGACTAATTGATTATGTCAACAAACGGTATTTCGATATTTTTTACGTAAAATCTTATCTGGTTGAATTTTTACTGACAATTTAATATAATATTATTTACCTAGAGTCCATAATTATGTTAAATATATTTGTGGAATATGTAACTTCATAAGATTTAATGTCTATCTATAACAAACATGAAACTATCAATAAGCTCATTATAAAGTATGTGGCTAACTATTGATCCAATATTAGTTAAGTCCAAAGATAGAAAACTGAGACGCATTCCTCTTGGTCTTCCACAGTCACAGTTTCTCACGCCACGCTCAATGCGATAATGATATATCATCCATACGATTACTCGCTTCCGTAACTTTTACTTTATCTTATTAGTGAAATTTTTGAATTAGAAGTAATGTGTAGAGAGCTAGCTGACTTTTGACTGCTCAAATTACTATCTAGATTCTTCTGATTGTTGACTGTTAGAAACTTTGAAAATTGTTGCACTATCATAAGATATTCTAGATAATGTCCCCATCCTTTTCTCTCTCATAGAGTTGCAAACAAGCTCCTTCAATTTATGCCTGTGTCACAGAATACATATTAGTACATGATGTGTTCGAAGAAAATGTTTTCCAGAGATGTTCAACACATTTTATTACTATGCAATTCCAACTCAATACGAAGCCTCCTTCCAGAATCCAGTATGACGCAACAGTGTCTGGGGTGGCACGAAGGGGTCATAATTTGCATTTTTTTATTGCCGGGGATGAAGCGACTTAGAAAATTCTTTGTGGATTCCTGCTGCCTTTGAAATGGTAATATCTTCCCTATTTTATTAAGGAATCTAGCTCACCTTTGTGGAACGAATAACCACAATCTGCGACTGGTTTTATAATGTCTTAGCTCAAAGTTTGTCCACAACCAACTTAACCGGATCAAGGTAACGTTTAAAGGCGACCTCATCTAATTAACATAATCTTCGTATGGTAAGACGTGAAACCTTTTGCTTATTATTGTAATGGGCTAATGATATACATGTTTACCGTAATGTGACGTATGCTAATTAGCGAGATGCTATTGGCGCTTGAGCCTCGTGTAGAATGTCCGGAAAATGTCTTGTACTTGAGTTTCGAGAAGTTCACACATCCTCAACATTTTCGACTCCTGGAGGGGTTGCACACATTTATTGAAAGCGTTCTTGTCATTTAAGTGGTCACTCATCAAGCGCAGCGTCTTGGAGTAAATGTCCTTAAGATCTTGCGTTTAAAATGCCAATAATAACATTACGGTGATGGGAAATGAAATAATATGTCACCTACATTACTCTGTCATCGCGTAACATGATGGCCATATCGGAAGCCAATAATGTGCGAAAACAAAAACAAACGCGAAACAGACAATGAGCCGAGATCAACGACACAAACGACGGGATGCGTAGGAGTGGATCTATTTTGAAATATATTACCGTCCCTTTTTCGCAAGTCAATTATAAATAGCGCTATCTCGGTCCGGGGTGTAATTGTGCAATTATTGGCATGAGCACCTATTCCGCTGTTTACTGCGTGCCAAAAAATACACGTGCGTGACCCGCAACTGTGACTTTCTCGGCTTCATGCTGGAACCCACGCTGGGTAAATGAACCTCTTCATAAATATACGTTATATACTACATCTAATGACTAATCCCTCCCATAGTCTCCCGTCGTGCGGTTCCGACAGTTTTAGCAACCACTTTATTTGCTTTTCAAATTATTATGTCTCTTGCATTTACTTTTGCGGAGTCTTTAATATAAAATTTTCTGCTTTCAGAAACTTCATCCCATCTAATTAGTTTGACTTTGGTTTTAGTTGAGAGTTTCGTTTATCTTAAATGTCTGCAACGTCTGAAATAAAATGAATATTTATGACGGACGTTTTTTCTAACATGCAACTGCAGTTGAGTTTAAATTACATTTCGCTTTATTAAAGGGCGAAACATTAGGTAGGTTTTTAATTTGAAAATGCTATTTTGCTCGATGTAATACATGAAACACAAGATTTGTAGGACGTCTTAATTTGTTTAAATACTAGATTTTTGCTAATTTTAGGTCCATATTGTGTAGTTTTATAAACAATTTGTATAAGTGTATATTTTTGTAAACATTTTGAAGTGTTGAATGTACTGTGCTTGTGTGATGGATAGTAGTTCGTAGCTTACGAACTGAACTATAATGTCGAAGACTCTAAACGCGTACAGAATGTAAGTATTGGTTGCGTTGGTACTTGGTTGTTATTGCTTCATGTTTGCGTAACCACGGGTGTGGTCGATGCCAGAATTAAGTTATAACGGCATTCCTGTACGAATCTTCAAAACTACTAATTAAACATGTAAATAAAATAAAATCGTTATTATGATAAAGGGACAGCTTTCAAGTCAGAATAATAATTAAAGTGACCAAGGAATTAAGGTTTCTATACGAATCTTTATCGAATGATTAAATATACACCACAGAAGATTTTCATAGTACATATTATTATTATAATCTGCGCCCTTCTGCGCCATTAAATTTGATTATTATTCAAATAAAGTAAATTATGGTCATCAAAATACCACCCGCAACTAGAAGATGTAGTAATTTTAATTTTAATATTGTATTGCATGAGTTAATTTCACCATCATCTTTAATAATTATTTATTATTAAGTATTTAAATTGCAACTATGTAAATTTTATTTCTGTCTTATTAAAAATCATTTTTAGTAAGACAGAACTAGATTTTGATATCACTAGAAAACATGGAAAGTAGAGAAGACTCAGAGGTGGATGAATTTGAAACGGAACAGCAACTTTAATTTTAAACGACAAAGTCACTGCCAATGTCTCGTCTATCTCCAGATAGCAATCGCTTGGCAGTCATTTACTGAATCATGAATCATTCTCCGACAAGGCAACGTTTCAACCGTCCGTGTAACATTAGCAATTAGCCTCACAGTCTGTTAGTGTTCAAGCTTTAGCAAATTAGTTCCTCCATTCATTAGCTCTAGTGCCCACGGGCAAAGAGTGCAGTCAGCTCGTGCAGAAATTAATTCAACCGTGTATATGGACGGCTTTGTCTAGACGCATCGATTTCCGTGTCCTGTATGGGCTGTGGGGCCAGCGTGATTTATGTAATTGGATTAGTCATGTCGGTTCCGAGATTTGCCTATTTTAATGGATTAATACCGACTGATTAGAGTAGATCGTCTGATTATAGACAAATGAGGTCGCCCGTTGCTATAGTCAAAGGGAGTCATCCGTTACCGCTGCAAACGCGACCAATCAGAAGTTCAGTAAGACGTGCGTAGCAACGCATGTCTTTATCTTTGATTTTTACACAACTCGTTGTTCCTTTAAATTGTTTGCAGTTCGCACGTACACGATATTTAGATGCCTTCGTTACTTGGACGACAGTGACTGGCACTGACACGGATTGAACAAAAATCTTTCAAAAAACAAAATATTTATTTCTAAATAGGTTAATAAAGTTAACACTTTTAGTTAGAAAGTCTACATGAGGCCTACCACTGGTTCGGGAACTAACCCGACGAGAAGAACCGGCGTAAGAAACTCGTTTTCAAGTTTC
The DNA here is from genome assembly GCA_905404155.3 of Plebejus argus. NCBI lineage: Eukaryota > Metazoa > Arthropoda > Insecta > Lepidoptera > Lycaenidae > Plebejus > Plebejus argus. Next base: position 11,903,659 of record FR989943.1, read on the forward strand.
AACCCCATCAATTGAATTCTCTTAACAATACATACATATAGTATGTACATTGTACATATAATATGAAATGCGTCATTTGAAAAAAATACGCCTCTAGTCTTGCCCTTTTAAGCATATTTAAATCCTTTTACAAATACTTCCGAGTCTTTTCCTTGAAAAATGTCGACTCTTTTGTATTTAACATGCTTGAAAAGTTGCGAGCATTGCACACAAATACTCGAGTGCAGAAGAAACTATTTTTATCTCGGACATTCTAACGAGTCTCGCGTTGTCTAGTTTTTATGAGGCTTTTTTTAAACCAAATCTACTATTTTCATGGTCAAAAAAATATAAACTAGATGACTTCCTGTCATTTAGTCCATATTTTTCTAAGAACTAATCCTTTATCGCTTTTTCCTCTTCGAGTCTAAACGATTGTTTTACAAAGGATCGATAATTTTGTCTGATCTTAACCTTTAGTTCACCTTTATCGGTTTTATGGCTCTGTACTCTCGAAATGCCAAAGTCCGACCATGACCGTGCATTATTGCCAATGTTTATATTATGCACGTGCGAATTTCATTGATGCAGCATTCTCGTGGGGAGAAAGATCGAGTTTTGAAATCTCGTCCGTTCGAATCCGATAGCAAACACTTCTTCGACCGGACGAACAGCCGTGCGAAACAAATCCTCGGTCACTTTTCTCAGGCAAGGCCACTAAACCAAGAATTTGTTGTGTGTTGAATTGTTTAATGTTTATACGCAGTTATTGATTCATTCATCATTATCATATTTTGATGATTACTAAATGTACAAGAATGTTACAGTTGTAGTACATACAACTGTGTGGCACATACCCAAAGGAGTCTTCTGAGAGAACTTTAGGACATCTTCTATATCTCATACTTCACGAAATCATCCTTTGTTAATTAAGTACTTAGGTATTTAGTGATCCTATCTGTGCCAGTATTTGGCCATATCAAGACTTCATTATGCCAGAATACCAGAAATTGATTAAAAAGAGATCAAAACAAACTTTGTAAAAAGCTCGATTAGTTGGACATATCTGTGTAGGTCTATTAGTGCGTAACCAACTGTGGCTCCATGTTGGCTGGCCGCCAGCAATATTAGCTCGCGATAAACTGAAATCGATACTGGATGTGTTCGCGTCCTGCCTGCTTTACGTATTCATCGCTTTAATGGCTGAATTGCATGTTTACCGCCACTGATCCTGCTATCACGGACTAAATAGTGCATCATTATCATCAACGAACTTAATTAGAGACTTCATAAATGAAACTATAGTCATAATCAATGAAGATTATTTGCTTACAATTTACATGTATGATGTAACTATTATTATTAGAGTGTTCTTTCCATGGGTAAACACTCTTCTTGCAAAAAAGATAGAGTATTGAAATAGTATTTTACACTAAAGACAATGAGCGCACATGGCACCAGCGATAATACACCTGAAAAGAAAAATAAAATGCGATGTCACCCAGAAGTAAATAAGGTCTCGTGCAATCGTCCTGTCGTGCCACATTCCGCATGAAGTACACGAAGCCACGACATTAGGTATCTCAAACGCGCGGAATACAATGTTTTTCTAATTTCATTCCTGAAACGGTCGCCGAGGGGGCCGCCGCCCTTGGTTGCCATGGCGACGGGATATTTCACCACCCCCAAACACCCGAGGGGTTGGGAAGTTACGCCGTATACGTGACTTGGTGCTGAAATAATGCCTTGAAAATACTATATCGACTTGAAAATGGCGGAGCTAATATGAAAATACTGCGTTATAAACTTATCGTTTGCAGACTGCAGTAAACTTTTAATGGTAATGTTATTCGTAAAAGCATTTTCACGCCCTTCAGACAACAATAAGAAACGGGTTGGATTTAATTTAGGATTTATGCTTAAAATCTGAATGAGTTTAGATGTTTGTTGATTTTTAAGGATTCTATATATTATGCGGTTTTTACGTTTATTGGTTCCATATTATGTGCCCTTATGATCGTAAAGGTCACATATATTTACCCTACGAGGATTGGTTATAATGAGGGTCGAGCGTCTGCAGTCTCGCCACAAGGTTAACTTTAGCTCCTTTGTGGTGAGAGTACCGACGAATCTTCTGTCGACTTTCGAGGCGCCGGAGTTCTGGCCGATGGATGTGGTCTACCGGAGGTTCCGGGGGAGACTCCGAAACGAAGCGTCGAGTCACGTCGCCGGCAACAAGTGACAGTGTTAGTTTTTAAGTATATATAAAATAATATGTATGTTAGTTTTAAGGTATTTATTAATATAATCAATATGTATGTTAGGTTTAAGGTATTTGTTTTATGGGCCTCTGATGCCCGAAATAAATGATTTGATTTGATTTGATTTGATTTGAATATTACCTATGTCTGGACTGGGATGTACCTGACTTTGAATTCTACACTGATTTCTTATGTCGATACTCGCTAGTATTAATATTTCTATGCATTTTGAATCAGAAAGATTTTTATCTACTTTTCGTCTACGCTATTTGATTTTTTTGCTATTTCATGGGTTTCAAAATGAACAAAAACTACACAAAGGCATACATTTGTGTGTTGTTTTTCTACAAATATGTTATTAATTGCAGTAACGTTATCTGTAGGTACATGTAGATTGTAGAATGGGCGACTTGTACCAAAATTGGACACGCAATAAGTTTGCCCTTGTGGACTAGTGTGGTGTTGCCGGTTGCGTAAACTAGCACCTGATATAAGTGACAACTAGCACCTGATATAAGTGACAACTAGCACCTGATATAAGTGACAACTAGCACCTGATATAAGTGACAACTAGCACCTGATATAAGTGACAACTAGCACCTGATATAAGTGACAACTGGCAGACACACAGCGCGTTAGCACGTACGTGAGGACATGTTAAACTAGCTAAATGATATACAACGATACATTAATTATTATTATTATGGGATCGAAACAGTACCTTCTTCGGACAGGTGTTTCTAGTATTAACTATTAACACTGCTGAAGGCATCAAGCTAAAAACTTATATTTTGTTTGTTATATTTGGGGTCTTCGTCTGGATAATAGTAAATCCGGATTTTAAGGTCTGGAATCTGGATGATCGAGTTTCGCTTGTAATCCACATTTTTTTACAAAGATCAGTCCAAAAAGAGACCATTGATCATGATTTTTATCTCTCAAATTTTAATTACTTTTTAAGCAATCATTGAAGCCTGTTTGGGGGATAAGGGAAACAGGGTTTTGGTCCCTTTGCCATGGTCACTAAAAATAAATAGAGGCAATGCTTTGTCGAAATAAAAAACAAATGTACTGTAGAGTGTAGACTACGTAATATAATATCTAGTTATTAGTCAAATGCGTCTGCTTTTAAGTAGTAAGAACATTTCTCCACCATTGCTTAATAATAATTATCTAGATCAGAGGTTCCCAAACTTATATGTATCACGCCTCCCTAATGAACATGCTTAGTGCTTACGCCTCCCTTCGGCCCAGGGCCCAGCAAGTAGTAGCAAGTGGGCTCGCCAAGCTATTGTAAAATAAAATAATAAAGACCAAAAATACATTTTCAGATGTTTCATTATAAAAATATGTTTTTACATACTTACTTCTAACCCAAAATTGACGATTTTATAATTCTTTGTTATACTTGAAATCAAGCTCCGAATTGTTTCATTTTCTAAAACTAAATACTACATTATATTTCCAAGAATCCGATCTGAGCAAAAAAACGATTTCATAAAATTTTTTCGATAGAAAAAATCGCAATTCGCAAAGATGCATCTAATTTTCACGAATTTTTCATACATTGCCATAACCGTGCATTAAACTCAGTTAATATTTTAACACATAGTAAAAATTCTATCATTGAGAAACCGACCTAGCGGATTTTTAAAATGTTGTATATTTATCGAGTTATTGAGAAGGACAATGTTTGATTTTTTGGGTTAGTCGCCCTCTTAAGAAGAATCAATGTGACGGATGAGCTTGCATGTTTTTGACAAGATTTCCAATTCGCGTACGTCGCGGGAATGCGCGGGCGTCTGGACTCTGGAGTAAAACCACCACTGGCGCCCGCGCCCCCCTCATCATGTCTTCGCGCCCCCCTAGTGGGGCGCGCCCCCTAGTTTGAAAATCAATGATCTAGATAGTAGATAGCAATAGACTTGAGTCTTGACCCCCTGTCGATCCCCATGTGGTTCGATATAGAGCAATATGAGTCTAATAACGCTGGAGTAGCCAGTAAACCCGATTGCAAGCTATTGACCCAAATAGTACAGTTTATAATACACATCTGGAGTGCTCGAGCGAGTGGGTTTAGGGGCCCGTAGTTAAATGAAAGATCCTTCCTTCCTTTCTTCCTTTAGGATAAGTTAAATGTAACCATTTGATAGTTAAGAAACTTGAACTTGAACTAGAAAGATTTGTTGAAAGAACTAATTTATCTGCAGGCTTAGCATGACCACATTAGAAATGCGAAAGAAGAGCAATGCTGACAGATTAGAATCAAAATGACTGATTTCCTTTGTAGACTGTTACGTTCTTCCGTGGAAAGAAACTTTATATGATGACTTGGATGTTGAGTGTGCAGGTTTAGCAAATTAGCCTATAATTAGCCAAAATATTATTAGGTCCAACGTAAGTCATAATATTATGCATTACTTGATACATGCCGTCTTGGGCTCTTGGCATTCGTGGCTAGCAATGTAGGCTGTGGTTTTGGTTATAGTAGTGCTACCTTCAAAATGTATACCACCGAATTAGGACAATATAAGATCTGTAGCGTTAGATAAATATCTTCTGTCTTTAAATTTCTATCTTTTAATCTACTTAATGTCACTGTTGTTTGTTTCTTGTCATTCGTATCAGAAACAGATTGTTGTTGTTTATTATTTAGTGTACTTTCGAATTTGTATTGTTGTGATAACACTGACAGTTTGTTCCAATAAATCGCAATAGAGTTTGTACTTACTTTGTTACCATTAATTTGTGTATCAATACTTTCTCTGCCAAATGCCAATGAATGTTGGAAACAATGTACCACGTGGGTGGAGATGGTGGGACCGTGGGGTAAACTAATAGCTTGAATAATTAACAGGTTTTTTAAACAATGTTTAATGCTTTTATTTATTAGCAATGTATCAACAATTTTAAAACACATTTGTTCAATGTGTTTATTATACGGTTTAGGGTGAAATATTGTATTAGGCCGCGCGTAGGTAGGTACCTAACTGTTACATCGCTTGACACAAATCGAAACGAAAGGGGAAGGAGCAGTGTCACAGAATATATTATAATAGTACTCCGTAGGCCGTAGCAGTGTTCGATTAGGTCATAGGCCACGGCCTAGGGGGGGGGGGGATGGCAGCGTCCATTTCTATGGACCACGGCCACAGAATATATAATAGTACTCCGTACCACGGCCCAGTACAGCGGAAATAAATTGGCCTACTCTCATTATTCATTAAAAATATAAATGCGGCACTGGTGAGCGGGGTGGGTGCGTCCGTCAGGAGGAACGCTATTGGTAGATCATACGGTATCGCAATAAGACAGTGACAAATTCTAGTACGTTTTACGGAGGTAAGTATTTGAATGGAAATCCAAAGTTCACTCCGTCATTTTAAATTATTATTATACTTACCACAGATTATACTACAAAATCAGATCAGTAGATATTGTAAACAGAACCCTCGGCGCGATTTCACAGACCAGCCTTTACCACACGTGTCTAAGCATGATTGTACGGCCTCTTGCATTATTATTTTTACTGAAAGAGTAGCCATAATATTTCGCAATCAGGCAGGTTTAAAATTAACAAACGTTGGTGAAGGTTTTTTTTTACTTTCAAGAGACAATGAGGGTAAATTCTAGTTACGATAGGATAGGTCGAAATATTGGGAACAAAATATAAAAACTTGGTACCTAGGCATGTACTTGCTGAACTGTGTAGTGCGTAGTTGACGTTAGTTAAAAGCCACAAAAAAAATTAAACCTAGCTGACTCTGAAATATTTAGACAATAATATAGTCCGTCACTGATCTCAAAAATCTGTAACCTTATGTTTCAAGGCGGTTCATTTATATTCTGTATACATTTCACACCTATGTTCGTTGTTTACCAGCCATATCTTTGGCTTTTGTAACTTCGACATGAATGACTTGTGAGACCAACACGAATTTTTTTGTCATTACAGCAGTCTTATCTTGACTATTTTATATCGTATTAATCTTAATATATCCAAATATCACCAATTTAATTGTTTATAATGCAATTTAACGTTTCATCCAAATCTGACCTCTATTGCGAGCAACCTGCCACTCAAATCTAAACTCTATTGTCCACAGAAAGAAGATAGAATCGCTGGGCAGGATGACGGCGATGACGCAGGAGGAGATGGTGGCTGGCGCCCGTACTGTGGCCGCCGGCTTGGAGGCTCTGAGGGCTGAACACGCGCAGCTCCTAGCTGGGTTAGCCGCTAACACAGATCATGAGGGGGAGAAGGCTTCTCTGGTGAAGAAGAGCATTGACGCCATTGAGCTTGGCCTGGGAGAAGCACAGGTGAGCTTGGATTTAGAGTCCAATTGCCATGAAAGAAATGTCTGTTTTGCCTGGAGGTAGGTAAAAAGACAAACATAATAAGTGGGACAAAATTTCATGATTTGTGCCTTGCTCTATCTTAATTTAAGACACAAATAACAAAAGAATTGAAAGTCTTTTCGGTTTTTGACTAAAATGTTTTCTACACTTTTGCAGTACTTATTAGGTACACATAGGAACTTTTGCATTATTTTAGAATGCAGCGCCAAAAAATTCACTGTTTATTCTTAGCCCTACACAAAACTATGTTCATCATAAAATCTCTTCGGTCCAATGCTTCAATATTATGTTAAAGATACCATTAAAATTCTATATCGTAAAACTGTCCAACTGTCGTTCGTCCTCATTCAAATTCAAATTCTTTATTAGCCATACAATAATATTATACAATAGTATAAAAGCAAGGTAGCGTACATCACGTCGTCTAATCCCATCCTAATAGTAAAAACTAATTGTGTTATGGCAATCAGACAAAATTTTATTGCATTTCTAATTCCTATGCGTAATGCGAAATGGAGAGCCCTGTCTATGCGTCATTTCCGTTCCTTATAACAAATTCCTAGCCCGTTACTACTTTTTGCGGCGTCTAGACTCGCTTATCGTCTGTCAAAATATCTTGCAGTCTCTTTCATACATTATATATGCAATAACTACGAGGACGCCTGCAACTCCGTTTCGCCAAAATTCGTTTATCGCGCGGGAACTGTACATTTTCCGGGATGAAAAGTATCCTATGTCGTTCTCCGGGACTCCCGGATATCTTTATAGGTACCAAATATCAGAAAAATCGGGTGTGAGAATCGTATGTATAATATAAGTATGGATGAGAGAGGTAACATGATTAAGGCCGGCTACATTAAGCTGGAACGACTCTCTGAATTCATAAATTCGATCCTAGAAAATTATAATCTGAAAAATTGTGATGATGAGGAATCCAGAAAGCTATTCCGGTTGTTATAATATGCCAACTAACCGTAGTAACGGACTACGGAGTCACGTAGCGATATAATATTATTTAAATTAATCACAACCGTTATTTTATGTTGCGGTAGGTCGGGTATCGGTATTATAACAGTTAACACTAGAGTCTAGACTCTAGACAATACATTGCTCATTGAATCGCATTGATGAATTTATTAAAGTAGAATAATTTATTTTTGGAATCAATTAAAAGTGACTGGGATCTTTTATTCAATATTTTTTGTTCTATTCTAAGCATACTATTTTACCTACTAGCTGTTCCGGCAAACGTTGTTTTGCCATATAATGTAAATAAGTATGTCTCCATGGCAACGTCCATCGCTACGTTATAATTATAAACTAATTTTAGTTAATGTGTCCAAATTATGAGTCCAGCCCCTGTCCTTGCAGTTCTTTAAAAACTTATATAATGATGTTGAACCATGTAAGCGGCCGTGTAAGTACCTACCGACAATATACTCGCCTACTTTAGCTAAGCGACGTAATATAAGTGACCTATTCGCACGGCTTTGAGGCTCAGTGCGGCGTGCCCTACATAGAGGATTCAAGACGGTAGTCTGTTACGTGAAAACATCTTTTCATAAGTACCCTCCCTCGCTGGAGAGACTTCAAATTAAAGTAAAGCTAAGGAAACGAGAGCGATTTCTAGACGTTGAGCAGACAGTATTTAACATTAATGCGTTTGCTAATGTGAACTTTTAAATATTCTATTATATCACATCCTGTCTATCTTTCAAAAGTACTTAGAGATAAACTACGATAACATGGCGCGCCCCTCCAAATTACTGTTTCAATGTGTGTAGTCATATCCTTATGAAAGAGTTTGTATGTAGTAAGTATTCAACCAATCATAATATTTCACTTAATGTCACTTATTACCAAGATTTGTTGGTCAACTAATCATAACTAGCCGACCGCGCATGACAACGCTCTTCAAACGTTTTGACAACGCACTTCAAACATTTTGAATTTTGGAGGGGCGCGCGGCGCGCCATGTTATCGTAGTTTATCTCTAACATACTTTTGCTCTTCATTATTTAATTTTATTTGCCAGCCAATCGAACTTTGCATATTTAGTTACACCTGCACTCTTGCTTAAAAATCTGTTCCTTTCTTTCAAAGGTTGCCTGGAAGAGATTGCTATTTAATAATAAGTCCGCCTTTGTACACTCTCTTCAGTTTATTGTGGTTTTATTTTGTGTGTGTGTTTTGTAACTGTGATGTGCACAATGAAGTACTTATATTCATTTCATTTCAAAATACGCTAATACTTAACTCTACATTCTTATGTAGAGTTTTAGCTGCCCAAAGGGACATCGTTATAACAGACAAATTATGAAGCTATTACACTTGGCTATTCGAACGAATAAAAGTAACATTTTAATTGGAACCCCCTTTAAACCCTTCAGCTGAGTTTATTTCGTTTTTACACGTTGTGAATGTGCTCTCAATCAGGCCCCATCTCGCCATTAGTGAGCTCTCCATGTTGAGTGTGGGGAGGTATGTCGGGCTATTTGCTGCTGTGTCAACTGTTATTGCAATGTTAATTGCTCTTTCAGTAATGCGATGAAAAAGTATAAATTGTTTAGTAAAAGGTTGACTTGCGATAAATGTTTGTGTAGATAACACAAACATTTATTCTCGTTCTCCCAAGTTTTAAAAGGAAGAAACGCATTACGCGTGATGTTTTGACAATCGATTAACGATCTAGACTGGTAGATAGTGCCAAACTATGAACCTTCTAAAAATTTAAACTTTATAGTTTTCATATCTTATGTTCAAAGTCATTAAATGTTCACTTTACTTGGGAGGTACTTACCAAAATATATGGCTTAGGTACCTTGTATGTTAATGAAATGAAATCTTCATGTGTTAGGTACTTTTCTTATATTTTGTACATCTCTCCAGGTCATGATGGCGCTCGCGTCCCACCTGCAATCCGTGGAGGCGGAGAAACAGAAGCTCCGCACCCAGGTGCGGCGGCTGTGCCAGGAGAACGCCTGGCTCCGGGACGAGCTGGCGGCGGCGCAGCAGCGGCTGCAGGCGTCCGAGCAGCGCGTCAGCCAGCTGGAGGAGGAGAATAAGCATCTGGACTTCATGGCTTCCATACGGTAAGCTGAAATGGGGCAGTCGGTAGGATATTAGTGGAGGAATACGCTAGATACGTCATACGATATGAATAATTAATAATTATGATTGGGTTTTGTTTTTGTATGCAACAATATACTTTCCGTTATACTATTTTAGTATCGTATAGAATATAGATATAAGTGTTATTGTTATAGTGGCGATATATCTGAGAAATTCATAGTCTGATGATGGACCCTCGTTATTTGGTCGCGTTGGGTCAATATTAGTCGTCGGCCGGGTTTGAGTTAGCCTAGCCAAATTACGAGGCTCGTCATCTTTTTTAAACTTTTTTTCCAGCACTGTATCTCCTGTGACGTCGACGTAGATCCGTCATCTGTGATCTGCTTATGGATCAATTTCTGTTATAGTAATTAAAGACTTCTTTACAATCATATGCAACACTTGTCTCCCAAAAACCGTATTTGCCGGCACAACATAATATATTGGAGCACCCTCTCTCTCTCACTAATTGCATCTCTCTCCCGCAGCAAGTACGACAGCGACATAACGGAGGAGGCGGAGAGCCGCGGCCAGGCGGACAACAAACGCGACGACCCCATGGTCGACCTGTTCCCGGATGATGATCATGATGACAACAGGAATAATAAGTGTGAGTACAGCTTTATGCATCAGTTGTAGTGCCCTTAATAAGTGTGTATATGGTACACAATAAACTTTTAAGACAATAAAAGGTTTTAAGTGCAGTTGTAACATTACTTCTATATTGCACGAGTGTGTGTGAACTCGAGAGAAAACTTTTAACTCTGGTTACCCAAGACTAGCATAGTAGAAATGTGATAATATAGAAACAGTGACAGATTTTACGGACAAAATTAAAGAGTTCCTTTGTTATTCTGCTATTTTGTTTATTCTGTCGTAGAAAGAGTATATGTATAGTAGTATAGCTAAGCGTGATGTGAGACAAATAACATCGGCGAAAGATATGGCGCAGGACGGACTTTTTATATGCACTAAGCGGCGCATAAATCATTTTTCTTGTCAGAAATTACACGCAATGCATTGCTCTAACACATCTTGTGACGAACAATTTTTTTTGTTGCTTAAACGCGAGAATCGAACCCTCGGTCTGCCAGTCCAATCTCTAAACCACTAAACAGGTTCCATACAATGTAACATTATAAATTGAACCAATAAACGGCAACACATATCGATGTCAACAGCCGGACAGTATCATTGATACATCCGCGTTGGGGTTACGTTTATGTAACGTGCATAAGGAAACATCGCAACACTTTGGGGACACTTTCGTCACGCGATTAGTAATTTTATAGATATCTATAAATATTATTAAGTATGGATATTTAAATAATGTAAAATAGTTTATTTTGAGTCTATTATTTTATTAATAAAAAAATTATTAATGTGTGTAAATTGTAAGCGCGTTTCTTAATTCTCTGTACTGTTGCATGCTACTTAGGCATACTTTTACTAGCCTGGATTATTGTGTCATGATAACATCGTCTTTTAATATATGAAAGATGGCATTTAAAAGCGATAACGTTTATGCAATTTATTTTTCAAAGAAGAGGGAGATTCACTCCTAAATCTTCCAATGCTTAGTTAATACTTAAACGCTCCCTTATGACCTGCAGAATTAACGTTGATAAGTGATAAGTGCAGGTGATTAGTAATCAGGGGAAAGTAAGTGTGACAGCGACCGATTAGTGCAAGTCCTTTAATTTCTTCTAATCACTAATCACCTGCACTCGCACTAATCAAAGTGAACACAGGCCCTTATGGAAATACTGAAATTATAGTTCAGTAGTAAATTCAGCCGTGTTTGTCTCTCTTGCCATTCTTAATAATATTTTCTAAAACAGTGAAAAAGAACTGTTTTGTAAAGCCAATCATTTTCTGTAATATAATATTTAAACTGTTTTTTTCTTCTTCCAGCGATGTCCCCAACCCCGCCGTCGCAATTCGCCCAGCAGGTGAACGCGGGCTACGAGATCCCCGCGCGCCTGCGCACACTCCACAACCTGGTCATACAGTACGCCTCCCAGGGCCGGTACGAGGTCGCCGTGCCGCTCTGCAAGCAGGCGCTAGAAGACCTGGAGAAGACCTCGGGCCACGACCACCCAGATGTCGCTACTATGCTGAATATCCTGGCTCTGGTGTACAGGTGAGATCTATAGGGCTTATGTAGAGTATAAAATATGTGATCTCGGTGGTCGTTACTACTTACTACTACCCGAATATACCGTAACCTTCTGTGTCTTCCTGCTAACCTAACGCGAGCGATTTAACTAACGATTTAACTTAGTGATAATATTTTGCAGATATTATGTCTCGGGCTTGAATTATATATATATATATATATATATATATATTATATATAATGCCTATTTACAATCGACTGCCGAACAGCTGCTTAAGCAGAAGTTTTGGCTCTGGTCTAAATATTCAATTTAGGTCAAGCCAAATAGAAAGTCCCTACTCCTTTTGGCTGAAGCACCTTAATCACAGGACCAATATACTAATTTTACTGTTTTATACTTACAGAGACCAGAACAAATACAAAGAGGCCGCTAACCTGCTGAACGACGCGTTGTCCATCCGCGAGAAAACGCTCGGCGAAAACCACCCCGCCGTCGCCGCCACGCTCAACAACCTCGCCGTGCTCTATGGCAAGAGAGGTACGTCTATGGTCCAGATTGTCTTTGGTCTATGAACGAGGTCAAACAGATAGGAATAACAGGTCGAACTCGTGCTGAAAATGTACCCTATCAATGGCTGCGCGGCCAAAACATTTACGGCCAATCGTACAATTAGTTGTTACAGCTCTGTTTCATTTCTGTCAATCCGTTAAACATCGCGACCGGCGACGCAATGCGTTGTGCCATATCATAAAATTGACATGCAACAAATATATCAATATAATACTCACAAGCTCTATGCACATGCTTATGCTAGTGCGACAGGAAATATGTCCGAAAGGCATTTTTCCTGTCGCACTAGCATAAGCATGTGCACAAGACAGACGTAATGGTTTAAATGGATGAGTTTGCTTTAAACATGTGCTGACTACTCAAATAACATACTTGTGTTCCAGGCAAATACAGAGAAGCGGAGCCGCTGTGCAAGCGCGCGCTGTGCATCCGCGAGGCGGTGCTCGGCCGCGACCACCCCGACGTTGCCAAGCAGCTCAACAACCTCGCGCTACTGTGTCAGAACCAGGTGAGCTCAGACCGGCCGCCATCTTGTGAAACAGGCACTAGCCAGAATGAGCCGCCATATAGGGAAGGGAAGCTGCGCATTGCGCAACGATGGTGCTTCGAACGGGTGTCGCCAATCCGAAAATTGAACTTATTATTTAATTGACATGTCGAATTGCTACCTGCATAATCTGAACTGTCGAACGTACATAACACATAGTAGTTCTTGTAAGTTCACAGACAGAAATCCTAAAAGTTGATTATTTAACCAATAGTTCCTGTACAGTCCCTATCTTCAACAGACAGTTAACCACCACTCGACCTTTCATTGCAAATGATCCGGCTATATTATGTTCATTGAGCACCTGTTGCGATGCCTAAAATAAAAACAGGTAACCTTATTTAAAAATAGAATTAAAAACGTTATTATTTTCAGAACAAGTACGAGGAGGTTGAACAGTATTACCAGCGCGCGCTCGAGATCTACGAGACTAAGCTCGGCCCCGACGACCCCAACGTTGCCAAGACCAAGAACAACCTCGCTTCATGCTACCTCAAACAGGTTAGATAATGGTTAATCGGAAACATCGGAATCCATTTTGGCGTAAAAAAGGAAGAATTCAGTCTAAACTCTGAAGTAAACTAACCTTCACATTCCCGTTCGACTCGATTCAGAAACTTTGCCGTCATTGGTTAATGCCTAGCGTGGTGAGCCGCGTTTATTGGATGTCGCGCGATAAAGTTTCCAAATCCGAATCGAATTACGCTTTGTGAATCAGAGCGCTGGATTACGAAAGACGCTTGGTCAATGCTCCCCGTAAAGTCAAAAGAAAATTGACATAGATTTTCATTTAAAGCAGTCAAAACAAATCGAAGCTGCAGTTCTACGTGAGCGATCACAACGGACGCGCGTGTATCACTCCGCTTACCGTGTAGTAGGCATTCGCGACCGGTCTTGTTTACGTTCACAGTGATAAGGAAAATACGAGTACTTTAGTTACATAATAGGGTATCTCCTGGAAACAGGAGACCCTTTTAAAAATGTCAATAAACCCCAAGTTATATACTAACCCAACGTCTCAAATTAACCCTCAGTTACCTACCAACCCAATGTCTCAAACAAACACAATGTCTCAGTTACCTACTAGTCAATCTACAAGTTACGCAAATGTGACATCGTCTACCTATTACCCCAAGAAGGATCAAGCGATAATATTGGATTCAATAGAAGGAATTCAATTAAGAGAATACATTGTTGCCTTAGCTACATTAGTTCCATCGACGTCTATCAGATTTGTATCTCGTATTTCAAATGCGCGAATATGTGTATACTTGGACAGTAAGAAAACAGCGGATAATTTGATCGATAATAATAAAAGAATTAACGTTCAAAACAACAGCCTCGAAATTAAGCCTTTGATAACCAGAAACAAAAGAATAGTCTTATCCAACGTATGTCCGGTTATACCTAACTCGTTAATAGAACAAAAATTCGGAGAATTAAATATTAAAATTATGTCTCAAATATCATTTATGAAAATTGGAGCAACCGAGCCTGGATTTTCCCATATTTTAAGCTTCAGGAGACAACTTTATATCAGCCCAGAGGATGAGATTTTGCTTCCTGAATCCATCCAAATAACATTTGAAGGAACTAATTACTGGATTTATATATCTACTGATTTATTAAAATGTTTTACCTGCAATGCTATGGGTCATATAGCTAAGAACTGTAAACAAGGATTTACTATTCCTCCAACTATTGAAATGGAATCGCCCCTGGTCGTTGAAAATAATAATATCAATGAAGACATTACGAACACCGCCACAGTCTTACCTACTGTCATAGATATTCCAAGCCCGCATTTTCAAGACCACCAAAAGGGAATAAAAAGAATTCATTCGGCTACCGCTAGTGAGACATCGAATATTGAAGTTCCTAAGGATGACAAGAGAGAAGAAGACAGTGAAATCATGGATGAAACTGACGAATCCAGCAGCAATATGCCTATTGAAGAAGGAAAAACTAAAATTAAGAAGAAGATAAAAATAAGTGATTCAAGAACGGACAAGGAAGTATGGAAAACGATCGAAAGTTGTATACATGAACTCAACAAGGATAAGGACTTTCCGATAAATTTAGACCAATTTATTAGCCTACTTGATAATTCACGTGGTAAATTGCATATAAAAGAATTAGTTGGTTCTTATACTGATAATGTCAAGGATTTAATCAAAATGTGTAATTTACTTCATTGTAAAATGAACAAAGGTCTTAAAAATAGATGTTCAAGACTGACTAGGAAATTACACGAATTGTTACGGGAGTCAACCATTGAAAAATAAGTATTATTTAAGTACATATACATACGTTTACTTTTATATATTTTCGCTTACCTTTTTTTTTTTTTGTTGTTTGTTTGTTATACTTATACTTATGGACATATTACAATGGAATGTAAATGGATACTTCAGACGATTAGAACATATCAAGTTGTTGATAAGTCGTGTAAATCCTACTTGCATTTGTTTACAAGAAACTAATTTCAGTAATCATTGTGGGTCTATCCAAGGATATCAGGGGTTTTTCAGGAACAGAACATCGGGTAATAGAGCGAGTGGTGGTGTTGCTATATTTGTTAAGCCACACACAATCGCGGAAGAAATACAATTAACAACAAATATTGAAGCTATAGCTATAAAGGTTAAGGTACCGTTATCCCTCACAATATGCAATGTTTATCTCCCTAATAGTCAACAACTTAATTTACACGATCTAAATGTATTGATAAGACAACTTCCCATGCCATTTATTTTACTAGGTGATTTTAATTCACATCATTTTTATTGGGGTTCTCAAAAATGCGATACTAGGGGTAGAATAATAGCACAATGGATTGATGATAATGACAACATGATTTTATTGAATAATGGACAGCCTACACATTTTGACAGTAACACAGGTCGCACTAGTATTATAGATTTAGCGGTAGCTTCACAAAGTATAGTATCATATTTTGATTGGAACGCTATTGACGAACTATATGACAGCGACCACTTTCCAATTTTGATTAGATCTCGTACGTCAGACTTAGATTACGTGAAATGCCCAAAAAAATGGAAGTTTGATAGAGCTAACTGGGAAACATTTCAAGAAGAGATTAATAAAAACATAAATAAATTACCGTCCATAAATGAATTAAATAATTATTCAATTAATAATATCATAGAAAATTTTACAAACTTAATATTAGAATCAGCTGATAAATCGATACCCAAAACATCCGGAATTATAAGGAAAAATAACCTCCCCTGGTGGAACGAAGAATGTAAAAAAGCAGTAAAAGATTATAAAAAAGCATTTAGGAAATTTAAAAAACAAGCTCATAATTTAGATAACAACATTACATACAAAATAGACTATAAGAAAAAAAGATCACAGTGTCGAAGAATTCTTAAAGAAACTAAGAAAAAATATTGGGAAAATTGGGTTTCGTCGATTACTCCAAAAACCTCATTAAATGATATGTGGAAGAAAATTCATTGCTTGGATAAAAATAAAAAAAGAATAAATACAATTACGTTAGAAAAAGAAAATGGTAGTTTCGCTACAAATTCCGCTGAAGTGTCAGATCTATTAGCTAGAACCTTTTCTAGTAATTCAAGCTGTAATAATTACGAAAAAAATTTTATAACTTACAAAAATAGTCAAGAATTGTTATTTAACTTTAACACTTTGGATAACCAAAACCCAATTAACAGCGAGATATATTTACATGAACTGTTAGCGGTACTCTCCAAAGTTGGTAATACTAGTCCAGGTCCAGATAATTTACCCAACACTATAATAAAACACTTACCTAATAGTGGAATTCAATATTTATTACAAATTTATAATCATATATGGACAAAACAAGTCTTTCCAGATAATTGGAGGGAAGCTGTTGTTATTCCGATTCTGAAGCCTGGTAAAATACCTACTTCAACACTAAGCTATAGACCTATTTCATTGACTTGCAATTTATGTAAAATTTTAGAAAAAATTATTAGTAAAAGGTTAAGGTGGTATCTAGAAATTAACAACTACTTATCACAATATCAGTACGGTTTTAGACAGTATCGATCAACATATGACCATTTAATTAATTTAGAATCTGAAATATTAGATAATTTTGTAAATGACAACTATACTATTATCATAGCTTTGGATATAGAAAAGGCCTATGAAATGGTCTGGAACCAGAGAATATTAAAATTACTTAATGATATGGGAATAAAAGGAAATATGTTAGCTTTTATCAGAAACTTTCTCCGCGATAGGAAAATTAGAGTCAGACTAAATGAATTTTTATCTGATCCTCAAATGTTGGATAACGGTTTACCTCAAGGATCTGTAGTGAGTGTTGTTCTATTTTTGATCGCAATTAACGATGTTCTTTCTTGTTTAGTTAGACCGGTAAAGGGTTTTCTATTTGCGGATGACCTAACTATTACTTGCAGTGGTCGATCTCTCGAACCAATCATAAAACTTCTTCAAAATGTATTAAATAGGCTACAAGAATGGGCTATGAAAACAGGATTCAAATTTTCAAAAACTAAAACGGAATTTATAATAATAAGCAAAAAGAAGAATAAGACAAGAAACATAAATTTAACATTAAATGGATTTAAAATTAAAGAAGTTAAAAACCTGAGAATTTTGGGACTAACATTTGATAAGAAAATGACATGGATTGATCATATTAATAACTTAAAATCGGAATGTTACAAAAGATTAAATATTTTAAAAGTGCTGTCGTCAAAAAAATGGGGAGCTGATAGAAAATGTTTATTACAAGCTCATCAATCTATAGTCAAACAAAAAATTGATTACGGGTCTATAATTTATGATTCTGCTCAAAAACGTGCCTTACAGTCATTGGAAGCGATTCATAATCAAGGTCTTAGACTAAGTATCGGTGCATTTAAAACAAGTCCAGTTAAAAGTATTTTAGCCGAAGCAGAAGACATGCCGCTTGAATTCAGAAGAAAAGAATTAGTTATTATGTTCTCAATGAAAATTTTATCAAGACCTCAGAATCCGACTTACAATTACTACGTAAAGTCATCAATATTAGACTCCCAATATGAACTTAAACCAAAATTAATACAGCCTTTTCGTATTAGAGCTGCTAAATATTTGAGTGAACTAAATATTGATGTCCCACCAATATATAAGGAAACTATATCTCCTCTTGAACCTTGGGATAAGCATGACTTGCCAGTAAACTTCGAAATGTCAAAATATCAAAAAGAACAAACACCACAGTATATATACAAAAATTTATTTCACGAACTTAATAATAAATATTATACTGATCATATTAAGATCTACACTGACGGTTCGGTTATGAATGAAAAATCTGGATGCGCGGTAGTATTTGATAGGGAAATTTATAGATATAGATTAAGGGATTATTTCTCTGTATTCAGTTGTGAAGCAACGGCGATTCTTAAAGCTTTAACAATTATTAAAAATAGTTCTAATAACCAAAAATATGTAATCTATACTGATTCAAAGTCATGTTTGACGGCAATAGTTAATGATACTAACAATACACCTGTTATAAAAGAAATAAATTTTTTAATTATTACTCTCATAGAAGATAAATATAAATTTGAATTAATATGGATACCAAGTCACCAAGGTATATCCGGCAATGATAAAGCAGATATAGAAGCTAAAAATGCTACAAATGAAAGAATTATTTGCGATTCTATCAGCTCATCCATATTTGATTTAAGAAAACATGTAAGATATAAAATAAAAAAATTATGGAATCATAATTGGAAAATAAATAATACAAGTAAGTTGCTTCTTGTTAGAGACGCAATCTTTGATAAATCACCAATTTCATTTACCTGTAGAAATGACCAAACAGTTATAACTAGACTACGCATTGGTCACACAAACTTAACACATATACATTTAATTACCAAACAAAATGTAAACAAGTGCAAGTGTGGAGCTGAACTATCAGTTTCTCATTTACTTATTGAATGTGTAGAATTTAATTTACAGAAGAGATTGAGTAATCTACCTGATAATTTAAAAGAATGTTTGAATGGAAAAGGTTGTAATTGTACTTTAAGATATTTAAAATTGATTAATATGTATAAATGTATTTAAGCTAAAATTATTTGTATTTAAGGTGGTCGTTTAATGACCTTGATGTTGAAAACGACCTTAAATAAATTAATAAAAAAAAAAAAAAAAAAATCGAAGCTGAAATAAAATAGACGTACGATAAAAGTTGAAAATAAAGTACCTAGTTTAAAATTTAAATATTGAGGACCCAGTATGCTACTCGCTACTAGTCTGAAATAACTAAAAGCACACCATCATCACATTTATGGCGCTATTCATTTCTAAATTGAGATTATTTACAATTGAACAATTTTCAGGGAAAATACAAAGAAGCGGAGACATTATACAAGCAGGTGTTGACGCGAGCGCACGAGAGGGAGTTCGGCACCATCGACGGTAAGTACGACTAAATATTACATAATAAGACCCACTTGCACAGATCTACGTTAAACTTAATCCTAATTTAAATGATTCTCAGCTCTGGCGTTAAATACGAAGAACTAGAAAGATGACATTATATTTAATGTTACTTTCACCTAAATCTGTGCGAGTTGACATGATAGTGTTAGATTATTTAAAAATAGGAGCAGATCTCAAGTTACAATATAGTTTCAAAATGTAGTACAGTATTTGTTTTAATTTTTTTTGTTCTCAATATTATTGCGATGTATATGTAACTGATTGTACTGTTGGTTCTTGGTGGAAATTCATATTGAACACTAATGAAACACAATTTTCGTGCACTTTTTCCACTATATTTAAGAAATTATAACAATTTTAACAAATTACACGACCGGTTTCGAATTAAATCATCATATAATTTCTTTAGTTTTACTAGGTTAAACTTACACCTGATGATGATTTAATTCGAAACCGGTCGTGTAATTTGTTAAAATTGTTATAATTTCTTAAATATAGTGGAAAAAGTGCACGAAAATTGTGTTTCATTAGTGTTATTGCGATGTGTTAAAGAGGTACATTATAATATCACTAATTTTAAATAAATATTACTATAAATTATTATATTATAATACAGTTCTGGTACAACTTTATATTTTTATTGCTAGTTTTGATGGACACTAATGTAATGATCTACCTTGAAATGTACCTTTTTGCGCATTTATTTACTTTCTGCTTAGTTGAACTTTATTTTGTTTGCCGTTTCAGAGTATATAGCATCTTTAAAAAAACCTAAAAAATAACATACATCCTGATCCCCCCGGAATAACCTCAAGAATAATGTTTGTATCGATTACATTCCTAAGTTTTTCCCGTTGTAGGGACTGAAGGAGGCTTCAAATGTACCACACTAAGAAATAAGTTTTACAGTTTACTCTTATTTTGAGTCAAACGATAAGATGAGGCAAAATCAGTTTTTCTTTATTAGCTTAAAAGAATATTAAATTATCAACAGCTATCACTGGCCATCTGTGCTCCATTTGATACGAAAAGAAATTTAAAACTTAAAAAAAATTAATGTAACTAATGCTTAATTTTACAGATCTGGGTTATTGTTAACTTCAGCTTAAAAATTTCTTGATATTTACGAATCTCTTGTTAAAAATCAAGAACTATTTGTACGACATCTTATCCAGGGTTAGCACTGACCCAGATCTGTGCAATTGAGCCTTTTTTTTAAATGTTTTAATATTATTATGTTATGCTTATGCAAGATGTTAGTGTAAACACCGTTATCCTTGAAACCATAAAATGAACAACTTTTTCTATGAGAACAATGCTGGGAACTCAAAAAAATGCCGTCTTCATACCCATACCCACACGGATGGCCGGATGGGCAATTTGTATGGGTATGAAGACGGATTTTTTTGAGTTCCCAGCATTGTTCTCATAAAAAAAGTTGTTCATTTTGACGGGTTCATTTGATGGTTTTAAGGATAACGGTGTTTACACTAACACACTAGATTTGTGAGAATTTTATATTTTTTATGTATTAGATCTCTTTTAAATGCATTTGACGCTCGAATGTTTTTGTAGAAGTAGAGTTTAGCATAGTTTAGATATGGCTAGCAGCTGTTATGCATGAATATTTTACATAAGTACATATTATATTTTATTATATTTCAACAATAATTTTATCATTTGTGTGGATGTTGTAAAATGAATTTAATTGTTTGTGATTTTAGAAATGTTACCATGTTTTAGTAACAGAATAATTTTAATATTTTAAATAAATTCCCTCATTAATAAAAAATATTTTCCAATCTTATGTTAATCCATGTTGTTGTCTTCTTTTCATACGTTGGAAAAACCACTTGCTAGGCAATGACAGTAGTATGGATTGAAGTATTACTTAGTTAACTAAAGCTGGCACGTTCACAGTACTGACACTTTTGCAATTTCGCTATACAGTATGTTTAAAATTAATATTAACGGTCTTACTACAAAAGATTTAAACACCTGTTGCACAGTTGATTAGAGAAAAAATCAGTACAAAATGGTCTCAAAACAACTGTTCAACAGATGTTTAATCTTTTGTGGTAAGACCAAATATGTTTGCATCATAATAAAAATTATCGTATAATCTGCGTACTATAATAATATTATGCTATCGGACATCGTACGTAGGCACAAAATTGTCGTATGTGTACGATAATTATCGTACGGTTCCGAACGCTGGCCGCGCGCCGATCACACGTGACTGACTTGTAACATCACGCTGTATTTATAAACAGTAGCATAAGAAAATACAAAAACTGTCCCCTTCACGCTCATAAGATCGACCGCGCGCGACAGAGACGGACAGACTTTTCATGGTGCGTATGCAGTACGACGTCACGCCGCGCGCTTATTCACAGACACCACACAAGCGCAATGTTTAAATGTGTTGATCGTGCCAGCTCTTATTAACTGACTAAAGGAAATATTTTTATTAATAACAGGGTCTTTTAAATGGAGCCAAGTTAGGATAAATACTTTATAGATTTCCAACATTTGTGATACATTGTGATGTTTATATGTGGACATCTTGTATATGAAATGTATGTTTCATATAAACAAGAACGACAAATGTTTTACAATCACTGTTATCTTTTTAATAAAGGTAAAAAGTATGGTTGTGAGTTTTAGGGTAGAATAGATAAAAATAGATCACCGCTTGCCTGTTTGCCATTAAAGTGCCTTTGCCAAAGTATATTTATTTTATAATTTTAATGCAGTAGACATATTATTACTTACGAAAATGATATTGACACGTTAAAGTTATATTAACAAATCTTATTTTTTTATTGATACAATATAATGTTAATGTTTCGAAACCAGTAGTTCCTACGGTAATTTTAAGACTGTTTTGCAGTGTTGTCAGTAGTAATTTTGCATACTTAAAAACTGCTTACCATAATTACATGAAATTCAGATATATGTATATTTAAGTACGGTCAAAATCTGTTATAACGACATCGAAGGGATTACTCATATTTAGTCGTAAAAACAGATAGTTGTAATAACCAGTGACAGGTGGTCATATTATAGCATTCAGCCGGGACCTTTGATTTTGGTCAATTTAACCGGTATGTTGTTCTAAACGATGTCGCCATAAACGGTTTTGACTGTATATAATTTTATAACAGTCTGACCAAAATAGTTTACCCAAAATATAATATTTATATTAATATTTCATAAGGCAATCCAAATGTTTTCCATTTGCTATAAGAAAGAATTTTAATCTACGGTCTTAACCACGCAACGAGTCGCAAAACTATCGATGTGCAGAAAAAAAGTTTGTCCCGTGGTTTGGACCGTAGGGAATACTATTTTGCAACTTTCAGGGCCTGTTTCACCACTTCCTGATAAAGTGCCGGATAGGCTATCCACTACTTTTTTGACAGATTCTCCATACTTCATCTGTCAAGTTAATTAGTGGATAGCCTATCCGGTACTTATCAGGAAGTGGTGAAACAGGGCCTAAGTCTCGACCATGCTTAGCTCGATCAAGTGTTAGTGTTAAAAACTCGTCCTTATGACAGTGCACAGTTTATTCCCTTGTTCGTGACACTATAATAAACTTAGTAGGCAAAATAATATATAAGTATCGTTATAATCCATTCGTCTTCCTTAATAAATAGGTAACCAGTGAAGGGCTTGTCGAACTTAAAATGACGCGCCCCTCCCACGTATTCACAGTACAAATTTTTTCATTTACATCAGCCTTTCCCATAGTGTGATATAAATGAAAAATTGACACAACTTGTGGGCGCTAAAGGTCTGAAGGAGGGTGGTGTGGGACCCAGAAAAAAGATTGTGTAGAGGCTTGAGGGTGATTTATTTCATCGGGATGCCTGGATGCATTTTAAATTGAAACAATGGGGGCGCTAAAATAATATAATTTGTTCTTAAGGTGGGCGGTAGACAAAATGAGTTTGGGAACCTCTGATTTATATCAACTAGTGAAGTGGTGGGGCGCGTCATTTCAAATAAGACAAGCTCTATCATGGTGTCAGACAAAAAAAAACTCGTTGATTTTGCTTTAACTTGAGTTATCCGAACTTTACCCTGTACATGAATAATTATTAACCCTGTATTGGGACACATTTAACCCTGTATGAGACTGACCCTTTATCCGGACTTACCCTGAAACTGAACCTAGGGTAGGTTCAGTTTCAGGGTAATATCTGAATTTACCCTGTATCCGAACTTACCTTTATTACCCTTGTATCTTCCAAATTAAAGCTTTTGGCGTTACGATGAAGGGATTTGTGTAAGAATGGTATAATTTTAAATGTTTATGTATTTTAGTTATGAATTTTATAGATTGTGATTTTAATAAATGTATTATTTTGTTTTATTATTTATTTAATTGATGCCCCTGTGTAAAGTCGATGCAAACATAGAATCGCGGTCTTCCCTTCTAAATAGGTGAGTGACACAAGTTTGGATTTTTTTAGTGTGGCACAGGTAAGAAAGGCGCCAAATACAATAATATTATTTTGTTTCTTTTTTAATTTTTTTTATTACATTTCTTTTTTACTATTTTTGTGTCACACCTTCCTAACTTGTGTCACATGTATTGTATTAAATATATTTTAAATTAGTCAATAATAGGTAGATGCTTAGTTTATATATTTTGTTGTTGCCATGGTTGCTTTGTAGAAAAAACTATAAAATTTTGAAGCTGTTATTTAAGTTGTTCTGGGCTAAGCAGAAACGATGACCATTGTAAATTGTTTCTGTTTTCTCATCTCCTATTTTACTTGTAAAGACATTAAAATAATTGTCAATTATTTACTTCCCTCGAAACAAGGTTTCTCGGCCTGCGACCATAATATCAAATATTGTCATCTAAACGCTTTAAAAATGTGTCAATTTAATAATAATTGATAATTTTATTTACCGAATTAATGGATCATTGTGTTACAGGTGATAATAAGCCGATCTGGCAAGTGGCTGAGGAGAGAGAAGAGAACAAACACCTGCAGAAAGAGAACGCACCATACGGCGAGTATGGTGGATGGCATAAGGCTGCCAAGGTGAATATTGTGCTTTACAAACATATTTTTTCTTCTAATTGTTGCTCTAGCATCAATAGACAAGTCTCTTGAATTGTTAAAAAATATTTGAAGATGAACACGATAGCTAATATTTTGTGACATACGGACATTTACTTATTTTTTCCCTTATAATTTGAACAAACCCTGTAACTTATTTATTTCTTCACCGGGCTATAATATATCTGGCTACACATAAAATGTATTTTTTTTTTCAAATCGTTTTCCGGTCCTAAATCCTCCATTTATGCAAAAAAAACGGCAATTTTTATGTGTCACGAATCACGATTCACGCAACATTATCTGCTGCCGCAGTCGGGTAAAAATATCACATTATTATCTACAGGTGGACTCGCCAACTGTGACAACAACACTCAAGAACCTCGGCGCGCTGTACCGCCGGCAGGGCAAGTACGAGGCCGCCGAGACACTAGAGGACTGCGCCCTCAGGAGCCGCAAGGAGGTGAGCACACACACACACACACACACACACACACACACACACACACACACACACACACACGCACGCACAGTCTGTCAAAAAAGTGTAGGCGCTGAACTTAATTTGACAGACCAATTAGTCGGATCATATTGTCAATTTAACTTTAATTGCGATCTGTCGGCTGGGTTTGACGTAACGCGACAAAATTACGTAGGACCCCCATCTGCCTAGGAATCAACTTCTTTGATAGTACAAACACAGTCTGTCAAAAAATGTAGACGCTTACCTACCTAGATTTTCTAAACGTATTTACAAGCGAATGATAGTTTTTTCGCCTCGTATTTTCACAGACAAATTATCTGAGACAATGCTTGTATTCTTTAAATGTTATCACATATTTTTGATTTAATTTAATGAGGGTTTCATGTTTTATGTAATTTAAAAATAATTATGTTTAGCGTCTACTCATTTGTGACAAGCTATCTATGCAAATAGAAATAGAAAAGGGCTTATAAGGGTAAGGGGACATGTCAGTCTAGAGGCTGTTTTGTATGTTTGACGGAGCTTCAACCCAAGCTGGCGCAATTATCCGAACATAGACGAACACGAATGTAGTAATCGACATACACGTAAAATATACGTACACGCACGCAAAACACGTGCACGCGTTAGGTTCAACGTATCAAAATGTTAATATTTTAATGACTCAAACTTTTTATTTTCTAACAAACCCTCATAAGGAAAAGGTTGTTGAACTTTTGTATACACATCATTAGAAAAATTTACGAGTGAATTATAAAAAGCACAAACTTAGTTTTTTTAAATTATTAGAGGAAACAGTAGTAAAATATTTCGTTTGCTTTTTTCTATTCTATTGTAGTTTTTGATTACGATTATTGTTTACTAATTTCTTACTTTACAGTATTACTAGTATGACACTTGTTTTAGTAGTTTCTATAGTTTATATTTTGATTTATCGCTTTAAAAGTAGTTTTTTCCTTGGAGATCTATTTATCTTGTACTTATACTATAATATATTTATCCAACCTGTTACTTTTTTATCAAATTTGCCTCCAAATTATATTAAAATCAACTTTTAATGCTAGAATACAGAAACTTATTTGGCCCTGATAAAAGCACAAACCATTACCTACATTCGTTCAAAAAATTACTTGGCAGCATACCAAAAAGTTAATAAAATCATGGCCTAATAAGATTTTTACTTTTATCCATATTGAGCACTATAACACATAATTTGATATAATGTTTGGATTGCACGCTGCCAGCAACCTCATGTAAGTCACACCAGATTCAAATTTTTATAACTATAATCGCAGAGCACGTAAAAATTCGTACTTTGAATTATTGTAGCATTACTCGCATACTAAAATATTGCTCCTTTAGAATATTATTAGAATTGCAATATAGCAATATTTTAAGTGTGCGAGTAAATGAGGCAAAGGTCAATTTACTGATTTGTGAGTGCTCTGCGACCATACTTATGTAAGGATCATATTCCATAAAATATATGAAGTATGAACCTCATATTTGGCGCGTAGTACAAAAATGTTTTGATACATTAAGTAGTTATGTTGGCCTTTAAAGTATAATTATTTATACATCAATAATAATTGGCATATTTTATGTTTGTGTGGAGTTGTTAGAAATGAAATCTTAGTTATTATTTTGGCCTATAGTATGATATAAAAATTGGCATTTATTCTATTGGTTTTGATACAAAATTTAGTCAAAAATGTGGAAATTGTCGGCGATATTTTAGGCGTTGGACATCGTGAAACAGTCGCGCGCTCGCGGCCGCGGCAGCCGGGACTCGATGGAGGTTCATCAGGACCATGACGAGGTCTGTGTGTGCCGTGTGGGGACTGTGGAGACAGAAGAGTAGCGTAGCCATCTAGTTGATAAGCCATACAAACCGTCTAGACCGTTCGTGAGTCTTAAAGGTCTTACCATACTAACGGTTGGCGGCTTTGCGGCGGGGCGGGCACGCAGCGCAGCGTGTACGTCGCGGATGCGCAATGTGATAGCAAAGTTCTGTTCTTTGAAAACTCGCCGTGCAAAACAATTAGAGAATACGTATTCGCTGTGCACTCGCTCCGCCCTGAGGCGTCCCCCAAATAAGGCGTGCGCGTTCCTCGAGCGTGTGAGTGAGAGAACGCCGCGTGCGCGCCGCGAGCGCGATGCTCAATACAGTGCGTCGCTCATACGCCCGAGGAACGTGCACGCCTAATGTGGGATCAGCCTAAATCCGCTTGCCAACCGCTTGTATTATGGTCAAAGAATCATTATGTTAGCTGGTTAATTCAACTAGATGACTAATGCATGACGTGGCGGCACAATATTTCAAAACAACGCTGTACCAGTTTGTCCGAAATATCGCGTCGAAACGAAAAATCTTTACATGGAAGTAGCTCATCTGTGTATGCGTTAAAGCGTCTCTTCTGTCTCTAATATTGTGTGATGTGTGTGTTTGTCGGTGTGCTTGGCAAACCGCAAATTTTGGGTTCCAATCTGTTCTAATATATTATCAAGTGTCAATCACAAGACCTGTCTTGTGATTATTCATTTTTGCGTAATACAAGAGTATATTATTAGAACAAATTGTATCCTTAATCGGTTGTCATCATTTCACGCTATTCAAGAGCAAACCATTTTTAATCTCGGCACATTGCACATTTCAAGTTTTACTTTTTTTCTAGACGGCATGCTTTTGTTTCTCACACTTTTTTTTACTTCTTTTAGCACTTGCCTACTTCTCGCTAAGCAAAAAATGCATCTGAACATCGTTTTCTATTAACGATACCTTTTATCTCATGTTTGTAATAAATATTGGGGATATTCTTTTAGGAAAATTAAATCATGGTTTTATTTTCATTTCGCATTATGGTGCGTGGCAGCGTGTCGTCCACATTTGTTTTTTTTTCGTTATTTTTGTTGTGTAAATGAAACCTACAATTTTAAAATCATAATCTGCTCTGCTAATAAACTGGTCTACTCATATATTCTCACTTAACATTATATTGCACATCTATCTTTAATTTGGTTTTCTATTATTATAATTTATATCCATATTTCTGTATATCATTTAAGTAAGTTCAATATTTAATTGTATATTGTATAATACATTTTCAAGTCATATAACACATATTATTACATCATATTTATCATTTCAGTTGATGGTTACCATTTTCTTTAAGTTTGTGCTTTTTGATTGATTATATTTTTTTCTTTACATCCTCGTGTTTTTTGTTTGCTTATTTTTTTTTCTTTTATTATAGGGCACGAACCAGGCGAGTGAGCCGCGTATGAACCTTAAATCCAAACTGTTTAATGCGTTAGGTATCAACACCGGGAACACGCCGCACCAGTAGTCTAGACTAAGAACTAAATCCTAGGAACTATGTTTAAGCACTATTTCGCTTCAATGTGAATGCCCTCGGCCGAGTCGCTCAATATTCGAGGACCATTCATGTCTCACACTCAAATTTAGCCCGCCATTTTGTATTTTTTTAGTTTTTAAATTTTATTTAAACTAGCGACTATAGAATACAAAACGGTGAGCCGAGTAGCTTAGAATAATTTATTAGCATGCGATTCGACAGTAATTTTAAGATAAAAAAGAAAATAAAAAAAATAAACGATGAAGATAAAGCATGAATACCGTCCTTTCCAAAAAAGATATTATATTTATGTTGATTGTTGGCAATACTGACGGTGCGAATTTTTTAAATTGTTTTTAACATCATGACTTTTTGGTGCGGCAGAGTTACATTTTATTAATTTTGATTTTAAATTAATTGTAATCATTTTTTATTAAATTATTATTTCTTAATATTGTGGTAATTGCAAGTCAAACGACTTGAAAGGGTATTTAGAATCAAAACGCGTGCGCTAGTAAGTAATGACAATCATTGTTGTAAAATAAACCGCTTATCTTATTCTTAAAAGCACGTGTATCTTTGTTAACTTTAGACTTACATTTTTGATAGCGTATTTATTATTTTTTTACGTACGTAAAGATAAT
The DNA here is from genome assembly GCA_905404155.3 of Plebejus argus. NCBI lineage: Eukaryota > Metazoa > Arthropoda > Insecta > Lepidoptera > Lycaenidae > Plebejus > Plebejus argus. Next base: position 11,932,657 of record FR989943.1, read on the forward strand.
TTATTATAATCGAATTATTATTGTTTTATATTATTTTACTTTTATGTATAATGTTTTAAGTTATGTTGTATCAAGTGCAATGCTTGTTACATTCTATATTGCAATTTTTAGTCAGGGCTAATCAAGGTTGGTTCAGATACAGGGTAATTTAAGATAATTCAAGGCTAAAACGAAAAGTATTTTGTTGATCTCACAGTGCTATAATTTTGTAATGCTACCGCGCAACATTATGCCTGGTAAATAAATTATAAAATACTGCTCGATTTAGTGTTAACTTGAGTTATCCGGACATACCGTGAATCCGAATTTACCTTGTATTTTAAATATTATATCAACTAAAATGTAACTCATGCTAAATTATTGTTAATGAATATTATGCATTTATTGTTGTGGTTTTATGTGGCGTAGATACTTTTTTGTCGAGCTGGGTCACGGTAGGCCTAATTTTTTCAATATTTATAATTTTTGGCCCTAATATTCCCCCAACTGGGCCGTTCGCGCCTGGGTTTAGGTACCTGTTGCATGTTACAACGATTTTTTTTATTTTGTTCACATATTGTTTTATGGATGTGAGTGCATTATTTATGCATGTAGGTTTTTACTTTGCACCAATAGTTTGCGAAGTGAAACTTCTTTGGTTAGTATCGTAACTTAAATGCGGTGTAGGTGCTACTATTCCAAAATTACAATTTTATCCTAAAGATGTAAAAAATTTTAATTTAATCTAAAGTGTAAGATATATTTTGAGATTGATTTTCTTCTTTTTTTTGAATAGCTCCTTGGTGAGTCGCCAATATCAGAGTGAATAGATATTAATTTTGTCAGAGATTATTGTAGTATTTTCCATCTACCCACAGAAGTTTCATTAGCCCCGCGCACCGAGTGTGCGTTTTTATGTTTAACTAATATTATGCTTAAACTCATTCCAATGTAGAATATCTAAGCTTTATATAAGAGATACTGGATAGAGATGTATTTTTATTGCATTGATTTTTATATGAGGTGCTGCTCGGGTATGATTTTTGGGAATTTAACACAAATTTGAATATGAATCTCCGTACACAATCCCAATTTTTTAATTTTTGAATAATGTCTCGATCACATTAATTTTTAATTGTTAATAAATATTTATATATAGAGTTGTTTTGTTTCATTTGTTTGGTTTGCGTGTGCGAGGGTGAGTCTACGGTGTTATGCAATTTATAGCCCATCAACATGTTACACGATTTTTATCAGTATATGTTTAGTAACTTACATAAAGATATTATTTATTTCATAGTATTTATTTATCATAAATAAATAATGTGTGTACGTTCAAATTATATCAACAACTATAGTATAAAACCAATTGTTATTTACCAAAGTTATAAAAATGCGAGAGACATTTTCTCCAAAAAGTTCTCTTTTTTGATGATCCGTGTTTAGGTGTATTTTTTAAATGTAAAGCATAGTTGCGTTAGGCAACACATCAAACGGCTTTCGCTGTTAGAGATAGATGCATGTGGAATCATTCAACATTGTTTAATTTTCACTCATCATTCAAACTTTTATTTTTACGTAAAAGTATAAATTGAATAATAATTGAAACTTAAAACATTTTTCATTGTCAAAAAAATTTAAGTTTAATTTCAAAAAATCTATTTTTGGCGGTAAAAGTGCCACCTACTGAAAAAAAAGATTTTAATTTCGAACAGTTACTTTTTTATTTCCATTTATGTCAAGGTGTCATTTGTTTTTTTTTCGCACATATTGTCTATGGAAATTGGAATGGAGTGTAAATTGCATAACACGGGGCAGGGCGCGGGCAAGGTGTCGCGGAGCGCGAGTTTCACGAAACTTCGGGAGTCGTTGAGGCGGTCCTCGGTGAGGCTTTTCCACCGGCTAGCCGGCCGCCACTCCGCCACCCTGCCGCCTGATGTAGACTTCACCGACCAGGAAAGGTTTGTTTATCCACACCGCAGTTGCTTTGAGCACTTGTGTCTCGTTCGATGTTGCAAATTGTCTACCGCTTTGACGATTTGAGCTATGTACCGTCAGAAATGATTTATAGGTAAATAGCAGACCTAGGTCGGCTGTGTTTCAATATCCAACCAAAATCACATAGGTCCATTTGCCTATGAATGAATAATTATTCTGACAGTAATTATACATGTACATATCTATATACAGCACGACTGGTGAGACATGATCAATACTCGGACGTGTTTGGCTACTATATTAGTTAGTAAAAAAAAATAATATAAAAGAATTTTATCAATTGATCACTGAGTAAATGTAGCTTAAAGTTAATTAATTATTTACCAGACGCATGGACATCGCGTGCGGGAGGTTAAGCGCGCGGTGCGGGGCGCATGCCGCTGCGCCGGCAGCATAGTAATTTATTAAGTGTCCATGATTCATTTGTTTAAAGGGAAATTTGGTCAAAAATTAAGTACCTTATTTTATTACATAATTATTAATTATAATGAGAATCGAGTACTGAATACTCTCCTTAAGTATCGGTCATGTCTCACCAGTCATGCTGTATATTAGGTAAGTATATCTATAATCTATTCGCACACGTTACCGTATTTTTATGCCTTTCTGTTTTTATTAGTGAGAAGCTTAAATTACTGTTTAGCATGTAACAAACAGGAACTTAAGTAATAATAATATGCTGTGTTAAATAATATATGGATGCTGGAATAAATAGAAATGTATGTATACTGCAAAACGTTAATAAAGTGCAGAGATGCAAACACGTCCATTATCGACGATGAGTCGTTATAAAATACCAAATAAAAATGTATGGAAACTATCATAACCGTAGTCCGTACACAGGAAGACCTCTCACCACTCAATTCCAGCATTCAATAACACTGACGCCCAATATCAATATTAACTTAGCTCAAAACAACTGCGATGTATCAACAGTCAAACTAACCTTACATTTTGTCACTAGCATGAAGCGCGCAAGCTCCCTGTCCGAGCTCAGTAAGGGTTTGCCCAGCAGCCCCCCGGAAGAGCGGTAGCCCACGACCAGCGGGAGGAATATAGTCACATACGTCACCACTACCATCATACGAGTCATCACTTTGCAATCGTGATATTACCTCCAAGGCACGAAACTTTGTACCAGGAGGAAATTGATTCATAGGCATTTGACGGACCTACGTCATTTGGTCGGCTTATGTCAATTCAGTGTTAGCTGTGATTGGTCGGATCGGTTTGACTTATCGCGACCAAATTACTTAGGTCCACCATGTGCCTAGGAATCAAATTCTCTGATAGTAGATGTCAAAATTTGTATAAAATTCTGTGCCTCGTTATTACGATTATGCTTTAGTGTAACTACGCTACTTTTGGGTAGTTTGACAAAAAGGTGAATTTTGATTAACAGTGTGCTGAGTGTGAGTTTTTTCGATCGTGAACGCGTTTGGCGTTTACTAAGATTTTGTATGGGAGCTGGGGCTCACTCCCGTGAGCATCGCTAGGTGGCGCTGTACAAATCCCATACAAAATCTAAACGCCAAACGGGTTCACGATCGAATGTGAAACAAAAACTCACACTCGGCACCACAGATCATAGAAGTGTTCTGAGCTCGGCACGCTGATCTAATATTCGAATGAAAGGGAGAATGAAGTGGAATTTTAATGCATTTATTAGGTACTTAGGTATTTTAAATAATGCAATAAAGTATAATATCAAATATGTACTGCTGAAAATTAAAGTTTACGTACAGTTCTGTAGGAAATTCAGAACATTTTTGAGGGTTTAATAACGCCTTACTTTTATGCGACAATACCCAGTAACTTTTGCTGTAGAATAATAAAATGCTAGTCATACTTTTTTTAAGGTTTTAAAATAAAATGCTTATGAATGTTAGAAGTTTAAGCAATAATAAGAAATATGATTTATATTAAATATTTATTTGCACTGAGATTCATGTTTTATTATTTATTTTTTAAATTAGTTCTCTAAGGACGTGAAACAACCGTGAAAATCAAAGAATATTCAGACAAAAATGTAAGAGCGCATGAGCTGAGAACGAGAGAATATTGACTTGAAGACTGAGAGGATTTTATGATGAGAAAGCTGCTAAAATGTTTTGTATATTATGTACATTGTAGGGGCGTAGCTACCGCCGTAGCCCGTACCTATATGCCGTATCAATACTATCAATTATTAAACAGGGCCCCTGGGCAGCAAAAATTAATAGAATCTTTCCGTTTCTTTTATTGAATCATAAAATATGAGAAAAATGAAAATAAATTTGAATGAAAAAATGAAAGCAACCTTTTCTAAGGGCCCCCAAACAAATTTTATATGGGGCCCCACTAAGGCACGCTACGCTTCTGAGTCATTGTACGGTCTGTTGATTCATTATAGTTCAGTTTAAATTCGACTTACCTACTTATTTTATGCACCTATTTTTCAATTTAAAAAAGTCTAACATTACGTGGCTTTAATGGAAAGCAAAGCAATCACCACAATGCAGAAATGTGCTCTTTATGATATTTTTACGTCAACAATAAATTGGTTAGCCGGCCAATGAATATAGTACAATGGTACCTAAAGTGTACTTATAGCTTTATGGCTTCAATACAGTGCAAAAGTAAGCTTCAGTGTAGATGTTTATAGACTTAGAACTGCAATCGCACACAAAAAAGAATAATAGGTAGGGTAGGGTAGGGTAGGGTAGGGGTCTAAGGGATCCTTGTGTCAGCAGTCTCTACAAAAAAATATATTAATTAATTGTGTTAAGACTATTATTGCTTATGTACGCGTGTGCTTTTTTTTTAATTTTTATCAACAACATAATAATATCATATGCCAATTGCCATTCATTTAAAAGAAAATTCCAATGCAACAAAATGTGTGCGATTGTAAGTAGAAACTTATTTTTTATTCATTGATCTCAGTTACTGTAATCACTTAAATAAAGTTATTTGAAACATAGTCGTGTTTTCTTCAAGTTCTTCAACCCCTAACCGCCGCGTACACACGTCTTCCGATTTCATTTCCGTATTCGGACATCAGAATGCATGGAATCAGTAGAAAATACATTAACTGACGCACAGGTTCGCTTTTAGTCCGAACTCCGAACACGAATTCCGCACGTACGGAAAACGTGTGTATGCGGCCAGCCTTATAGGCTAGTGCTAGCCTAAAGTCACCCACCATTAACCATCCTATAGGTACCTACTGTACTCGTCGAAACATGGCGGTAGCGGTCATTGACTCCCTGTCAAAAACTTGTCATTTTCTATCAATGATGTTCAAAAAACGTTTTTGAACATCATTGTTTTCTATACAAACCCGCGATTGACACCATCTGACACTTAATTGTCAATCGTGGTAAGTATATAGAAAATAACAAGTTTTTGACAGGGAGTCAATGACCGCTACCGCCGTGTTCCGCCGACTAAAGTATTATACCGTCTAGTATATTATTATTAATATTGACTTATGGCCGTTCCCTATATTCAATCTATCTCTAGTTTGACATACAACCGATCGCAGCTGACATAGAATTGACATAAAATATATGGAGCTAATGTCTAATGTGAGCTATTCCTATCTCAAGTAAGAGATAGATCAAATATTGGGAACGGCCGTTAGTGAAAAATTGTAAGATGAAGTTGGACAGGACAATCATTTTATCTGGTCGACGATAATCACTGCGGGTTTTTTTTTGCAATTACCCCCCCCCCCCCCCCCGGGTTTCCCGGGTTGGCCCTTTCGAGAGTTGGCATAAGTACCTACTAATCGACCACATTCTGTTTAATAATTATGGGGCATAAGTAGGTAGGTATAATGTTTGGTTCGCTGTCAGCAGCTATTAGAGATCAAATATTTTCCCCTTAATTATCTCAGTTACTAATGAATAATGATACATAGTGTGGCTGCTTATCTAATTAAAAACCCATATCTTCAAAATAAAATAATTGTAGCTGACCCATGTTTGATTTATGTGTATGGTTTGAAGAAATATGTTTTAAAGCAGAAAAAAATGTACCTAGGTACTTAGTTATATCTATGGTTAGTAGGATGAATCATGAATCCCATTGAATGAGGAACGAATTGAATGAAAAAGAAAAAAAAATTAAGTAGGTATAGCTGGTATGGGAAGAATATTAGATACTTTCTACAGCCTATACCTAGGTACGGAGTACTATTATTTATTCTGTGGTATAATAAATAAGAACGAGACAAATATCATTATATTTTATAATATGAAAAAACGTAGTCTGGCAAAGAGGGCTTTACAAATCATAATCATATTACTTATATACAGGGTGTAACAAAAATAAGTGATAATACTTTAGGGTGTGTACGTGTTCCTTGTAGAAAGTTCACTGTGAAAGTAGCAGCGCTGAAAAACCAAATTTTTTTTACTTTTGTTTAAAGGAAACTCATGACGCTCGGGCCCTTGCCTATACAAATGTGAAAAATACACCCTTTTGTTACACCCTGTATATTTATCACTCAGACCGTAACAAAGAAATGCCAATAAAAAACAATGCTCCTGTGGAGTTCCTGAGTTTTAGCCGTACATTACATGCAGGCTGCAGCTGCCCAAACACCGGCACACGACACAACTTATGACAAAAAAGTGCAGACAGCTTTAGCGTTATGTTCCTTGTTTTAAGAAACTGGCTTCTGAGACGATAATAATTACTTTCGAGGGTTACGGACTACGGTACATTATCCATTCGTCGAGAAACATTAACAAGGCACACCGCCTTAAAATTAGTATTACTTACTTAAAATTAGTTTAAGTAGGTACTCAACATGCCTAGGTATATTATAGTGATTTGCTTAGACTTTAGAGTTTAGACTAAACCTGCGGCCCTTACAACTTTTTCAGTGGTCCGCGTAAAGTTAAACAATCTTGAAATTCTCGCCCATCGGCAAATTAACGTTTTGTTATCATAACTTATACTAAACATACTTATACTCTTCATTTTGGAGACCCGTATAAAAAAGGTTGAGTACCGTAGGTACTGGTTTAGACTTGTCCTCGAGGTACTTGGTCACCGAAAACCCATTCGGTGACAAAATTAACGGTAAAATAAAATAACCTACTACCTAAACTTAGAATATGCAGTATACTTTGCTAACTATTTAATTATACTTAGGTACCTAGATGACGCGCGCAACTCCGTTGCGCCAAAATTAGTTTATCGCGTAGGAACCGTACATTTTTCCGGGATCAAAACCATTCTATGTCCTTTCCCGGGACATAAAGTATCTCTGCCAAATTTCAGCAAAATCGGTTCAGTGGTTTGAGCATGAAGAGGTAACAGACAGGCAGACAGACACACCTTTGCATTTATAATATTAGTATGGTTAAATAAAAATTATCCCTTAGCTTCCTATCAAATTGTTGCCCAATAGCTGCCGTTCAGCATAATATGTCGATAACATAGCAAAGCACTCTGGAACGAACTGTCACCAGCAGTATTTCCGGACCTATACGACCTGCAAACCTTCAAGAACAGAGCGTATTTCCTCATACAAGGCCGGCAACGCACCTGCAGCTCTTCTATTGTTGCGAGTGTCCATGGGCCCATGGGCGACGGTAGTTGCTTTCCATCAGGTGACCCGTTTGCTCGTTTGCCCTTTATTTAACCTTGAAAAGTTTCAGCAGCAGCGGGAAGTGACGTTCTACAAACTCATTTCAACATCCGTGCTGATTGCGGATCGCTTGCAAGATGCAGTACATTAAATCGTCCTGTTTCACTACTATTTATCATTTACTATCACTATTTTACTGTCACTTGTTACACTAATAATAATAATTATGTATTCTTTGCTGTCACTACAAAATATATTTAGGTAGGTAAATATTTATTATTTATATATGTAAGTGGTAAAGTGGATACTGGATACCTACTTTGAGTCCTGGAAGTCGTTGAAAGACATTTTTTTTGCAACGGAAACTATTGGTGCTATACAGGCTTTCCTCTTACAGCTTTAAAAATAAAACTACTTAGTTACATGCTTGGTGTAGAGAACATAGATTGATATATTTTGATTAAGACTTTCGGAATATACGGAAAGATTTTATCTTGGAAAAGTACGGCGACATCCAGTTGACCATATTAACGCTGTCATCACCATATCGAGCTATAGGCGCTATAGCTCACTCGTCACTGGACATGCCGTGGGAACCGTTACTACCCGAGTGTCCCCAGGGGCAACCCTGGGCGCCCCCGATTCACTTCGCACCTAAATCTCCAACAATTAGCTGATAATTAAAACTGTGTGTTTTATTTTTTAATGTTGTGTGTGTGTGTGTGCAGTGTGTGTGTGTGTGTGTGTGTGTGTGTGTGTGTGTGCTGCACTGAATTTTTATGTCCCTAGAGTAGACATATTAAGTACGGTACCATCGAAGAAATTAATTCATAGGCAGATCACAGACTACGTCATTTGATCAGGCTGGGTTTGACGTTATGCGACCAAATTACGTAGTTGCGCCATCTGCCTGAATAAACCCTCTGATAGTAAAAGTACATTAACCCATCAACTCCCAGTGCCGCATAACAATTGAATATATATTATATTCTATTGTGTCTGTGATTCCCACAATCTAGGTATGATTATTAATGATTATGAAGTTAGTTTCCACGTGCAAAAAAGGCAAAAAAATATATTAAACTAGGTGACGCCAGTAACTCCGTTGCGCGCGAGAACCGTACATTTTCCTAGGACGGAAAGTATCCTATGTCCTTTCCTAGGACTCAAAGTATCTCCATGCCAAATTTCAGCAAAATCGGTTCAGCGGTTTGGACCTGAAGAAGTAACAGACAGACAGACAGTAGACACACTTTCGCATTTACAATATTATTATAGTATGGATTAAGTATGGATGGATATAGGTATATTATACTACTAGATGTCCCGTGCGGCTTCGCCCGCGTAAATTAGGAATTTTACGAAAACCGTACATTTTCCCGCAAAAAAAATCCTTATATGAGTTATGTCCCTTCACGTAGTCTACGTATAGAGTGTGTGAGATCTGTGACAAATAATATCAAAAATGCTCCAGTACTTCGTGAGATAAATTTTCCCTTTCTATTAATTTTCCCGGTTTTTTCCACATTTTCCTCTGATTCTTCGGTCCTATTAGTCTTAGCGTAAGTAATATTAAATAGCCTTCCTCGATAAATGAGCTAACACAGAATTTTTTTTTAATCGGACCAGTACTTCCTGAGATTAGCGTGTTTGAGCAAAAAAACTCTTCAGGTTTATAATATTAGTATATATTTTTTTAAATCGCTTGACAAACTCGAGTCTCGATCTAAAAAGACTATGAAACGTATCATGGGACGATGCAGCTTGATGGTATAATATGGTAGTGATGATGATGATGATGATGATGACGAATGTAATTTGCATAGTAGCATCTGCTTTCCGATCTTAAATCAACGCCGAAACTCTCAAACGTGTATCTATAAAGAGTCAGGAGTTCTCCCAGCAGCTTCTGAACCATGGGTGGGTGTCACTGGGTCCAAAATCTTACTTGTTGTTAGCATATGCTCGGAATACTTCTCATGAAACCAAAGTCACCACATATTTCCATATGAATTTTGAGGAGTTCCCTCGATTACCCATGGATTCCTTCATCAGGTCACCATTTTTGTGAACATGATACCAAATTGGGATAATGCCCTATACACCAAAAGAAAAATTTTGAAAATCGGTTCATAAACGGCGGAGTAATCGTTGAGCATAAAAAAACGAACATAACACCTCCTCCACTTTGAAAGTCGGTTAAAATTATAGCCTATGTGTTATTCTGATGTATAAGCTATATTATTGTAAAGTTTCATTAAAATCCGTTCAGTAGTTTTTGCGTGAAAGAGTAACAAACATCCATACATCCATACATCCATACATCCATACATCCAAACTTTCGCCTTTATAATATTAGTAGGATATTATTGTAAAGTTTCATTAAAATCCGTTCAGTAGTTTTTGCGTGAAAGAGTAACAAACATCCATACATCCATACATCCATACATCCATACATCCAAACTTTCGCCTTTATAATATTAGTAGGATTAGTAGGATAGGATAGTATAAATATAATACATAATAATATAATATGTACTAATATCTGCTGTCTTCTGTGTGTAATAAATCATCAGCATGTTCCGCGCCCAAGACAAATAAATCGCCCTTCGAGTTGTGTGATGTGTCGTCCCCTTGCGCTCGCTACACCACGATACAGGAACTCAGAAGTCATCTGATTTCAACACCATCGACACGGAGACAACGCGTTTTCAGTCTGTAATTTGTGATGTGAGCATAATAAAATCTTCCAATAAATCTAAAATTATTACATTCAAAACAAGTTTTTAAAAATATAAGTAAATTAAATTTCTTGCTAAAACATTTTTGAGGTACGAATAATTCGTAACGAATTCGAATTTACAAAATTTAAAAAATGGAACACTTCCGAAATAACTTTTTTATACAAAACGACAGTGCGGAAAAACAAAACATTCAGCCCTGCTATGAAATTGTGCAGCAGGAGATAACTTTAAACGAAGAGTTGTGCAATTATTTTCACCTTCTGTACGATTATTCCGAAAGACCTGAAAACCAAAATCAGGACGTTCACGAAGACTGGTGTGGAGAGCCGCAAATATTCGAGGGCCCGGCAGATACAAGTACAGGAGGATCTGCTGTTATTAGTGAAGAAGGTAAAATAATAATTATTTAATTAAACATTTAGTAAAATCTGGGCAAAATATTATAGGTATTATGATAGCACGTCGCGTAACTCCAGAGTCCAGAGGAAATAAATAATTTAACTTACCTATCCAAGATAATTTTAAATATAGGTAGGTATAAGGTTTACGTTATTTCCATAAACATGATTAAAATAATTAATTAAATTTAAGCACGTTAATCTTACGTATAACAGCGTTTAAGTGACGTAAGATTAACGTGCTTATCAAGTTTGTGTAGTAGTTACGTTTTTTATTCTTCCTAATTTTGCCCTAAAAAGTAAAAAAAGGGGTGAGTGTTCAAGGTTTATGACTTTAAAACCAATCTCCTGACTCCCCCCAAAATTTTAATTTAAATCTACGAACGCTACGCGGGTGCTACGCGGGTCTACGTATCTACCCTCTACGACCTACGTGCTTTAATACGCATCGTAGTTCAATTAGTGTAAGAGCCAAAATTTTTTTTACTTTTCAAAATATTGTTGTTGCATTGCATTGTCTATACATAATATAATATAACTGTAGAAATTAAAATTCTGTACATTAAAGATATTCAAAAAATAATAAGCGTAATAGGTGTCACTACATCGCTATAGAAGCCAAAAATGTGGTTAGTTTTTTGTCTGTCTGTCTGTCTGTATGTTTGTTCCACTATCACACGAAAACTACTGAATACTGATCCGATTTGAATGCGGTTTTCGCAGATATATTTGTCTTCTTCCAACTTAACATCTGGAGTATAAAAAAAATTCCCCCCACCCCTCTAAAGGGACAAAAAAGAGGGGGCCAGATTTTGTATCAAACTTTTTTCTTTAACATGAAAACTACTAATCCGATTTGCATACGGTTTTCGCAGATAATATATTTGTCTTCTTCCAAGTTCCAACTCAAAATGTGTATAAAATTTTTCCCCCCACCCCTCTAAGGGGACCAAAGAGGGGCTCAGATTTTGTATCATTTTTTTTCTTTAATGGACTTACTTCATATTAGGTATTATTAACTGTTTTCCAACTTAACATCAGGTGTATAAAATTTTCCCCCACCCCTCGGGGATAAAAGAGATAAGATAAGATACTTCATCAGTTGATAAGATTTTGTATCAACCGATGATGTAGATACTTTTAAATGGCAAAACAACGTTTGCCGGAACAGCTATTACAAATATTGGCGACGGATGTAGATACACAAAAGGTCTCGTACACAGTCGTTTAGCTTCAGTTTACAGCAATAAAACGCACCTGCAGCTCTGAAATAAACAGGCGCCGGCGCCACCACATGTGTCTAGCCTGCTAGACCTCACATAATATCACATGCGCTGTCTAGTATTTAGGTTTAGGTTCAAAGATTTATAATTAAGTATAAAACATATTTCCACGCCCTAGAGGCAGAAATTGTGAACTATAAAAAATTATAATAAGAACATTGTAACCAATTTCTTGGAAATAAATACTTACTTACTTAATATAGTTTTTTTATTATTCATTTTCATCTAAACTTACATTTAGTGACTAAAAATAAATAAGTCTAAGCTAGGTATAAACGTAGGTAAACAATAAAACAACGGGTTGCACTCTGGGGAGTGCCGGGAGAAGTGAAAACGAAACCGCAGGCATTTTAGCCACGTAGGTACCCTACGTGGCTAAAATGTACATTTCATAATCTCCTACATATTGCTACTTTATTCTACATCTCCCCCCGTCTTACAAAATTTTAATCAGGTCACGTGTCCTGACCAGAGTTTGATATTTTTTTCAAAAAAGTGCACAATGCACATCTCCACTGTAATTTTTTTTGTGTTTTCACTTTTCATAATTATTATAAGTAAACGAAACGGAGGCAATGTTCTAACTATTCTGGAGGTACCTTTTTTTTTTTTGATGCGCAGGGGAAACCCTTTATGGGTGCCCCGGGTTGGGGATGTGCCTCAGTTAAGCTGAAGCACCCCGGGGGTATGTGGGACTCCCGACTTCGGTTTACCCACTAAAACCACCTTCGGTTTGCCTTCAGCCGTATACGAAGGGATATCCTGGACCTGTCTAACACAGGACTCCCTCCACGACCGGCCGGTCTACCTCACAAGGGACCGGATTTCCACCAAGTTAGGGAACGCTTAGGCAAACTAAAGCGTTCCCCTCGGCGCCGGGACTAGCTAAGCCGGGCAGATTATTCTGGAGGTACCTATGTCAGTTAAACGAGGTGATCGGTCAGTCCCTTTAGCCGAGACGACACCGTAAAGTTACGAAAGTTACTTAGTTTAAGACTTTTTCTAGATTTATCTTGTATATTACAGACAGCCGCGTCAGCTCAGCTCGTAAGGAGCGCACGGCGTTCACGAAAGCCCAAATCCGCGGCTTGGAGGCGGAGTTCGCGCGCGCCAACTACCTCACACGGCTGAGGAGGTACGAGGTAGCTGTGCAGCTGCGCCTCACTGAGAGACAGGTAGGCTAGAGGGAGGATAGAGATGGGTACGAGATTAGAGGGAGGATAGAGATGGGTACGAGACTAGAGGGAGGATAGAGATGGGTACGAGACTAGAGGGAGGATAGAGATGGGTACGAGACTAGAGGGAGGATAGATATGGGTACGAGACTAGATGGAGGATAGAGATGGGTACGAGACTAGAGGGAGGATAGAGATGGGTACGAGACTAGAGGGAGGATAGTGATGGGTACGAGACTAGATGAAGGATAGAGATGGGTACGAGACTAGAGGGAGGATAGAGATGGGTACGAGACTAGATGAAGGATAGAGATGGGTACGAGACTAGACTAAACTGGACGGGGAAGAAAGACGGGTACGTAGTCACGTACCCGTCTTTTTTCTCTGTCCATCTTGTCTATCAGACAAGTCACAAGAGGGAGAATGTTATAATATGTACGTACCTACAGTCTACACGTAAGTCTTTGCTAGAGAGTAGAAACTAGTACCGAGTACGGGTATAGCATGCGATTATAGGTATTAAGAACTTACTTTTGTCACTACTCGCCATCGAATAAGTTTTGCACTTATTTAGCAAGCTTTCAAGTCTACCTAAAACGCTCAAAATAGGAGGCATTTTGAGAGTTCTGATCGTTTTTAACATCAAATGGAACGCGGGGATTATGTATATGTATGCCTAAGAAAACATTTCATAAAAATGTTGGCATTTTTAACCGACTTCCAAAAAGGAGAAAGTTATATTATGTTAGTCTGTTTTTTTATGTTCAACGATCACTTCGCCGTTTGTGGACCGATTTTCAAGATTTTTTTATATGAAGTTTTGTGCCCCGATTCACCGTTTAAACTTTATATAGAGTAGAGACTTATATAGTTACTACTTACTAGTAGATTCACTTGAAATCTACTAGTCTCTACCCTCTACTACTTAGTTTAAGGTGAATCCAAGTTTTCAAGGTCATGGACCATGGTATTAAGTTTTCTTTCATTTCAGGTAAAAGTTTGGTTTCAAAACCGAAGAATGAAGTGGAAAAGGAATAAAAACGTGGCGAGACAATAAGCCTATTTAACTTTTAAATTTATGTTTACATTAATTATGTTTTTGTTAAGTTTAGTTTTAGTAACATTAAATTATTGTACCTATTTAGTTTAATGTGAGCAATAAAGAATCTATCATAAATAACTATGTAATAATTATACAATTATTATTATTATGAAAAAAGTATAGATCGAAGGTATTAAATTATAAATGTGTATAGTACAGCTAAATAAGTATAATTCCTATCTATAATATTATCAATTAATTTGCTATTTTTTTTTATTTAATAGGAAAAATACTTGAAGGTGTAACAAAACAAGGTTTTCTATATTGTGTCCCTTATATCGAGTTCACTGTAAAAATAGCAGCGCTGAAGGAGCTTTGTTTTTGAGATTGATATGGGCAAACGCCCCAGCAACATGATTTTTTCCATACACGTGAGACCATTGACGTGGGAGAGCCATGCTTCGGCACGAATGGGCCGGCTCGACCGGAGAAATACCACGGGCTTGTGGGAATAATATGTGCGTCTTCCGACCGGGCGAGGTGTTATGCCCGGTCAGGCCGGAGCCCACGTGATACATCTCAGCGCTCAGAAAACTTCGATAGCGCGATGCAGGAATGTTAGGCGAATGTGGGTACCGCCACAGGCTCACAGAAAACCGGCGTGAAACAGCGCTTGCGCTGTGTTTCGCCGAGTGAGCGAGTTTACCGGAGACCCAATCCCCTACCCTCCCCTATTCCCTCTTAAAAGGCCGGCAACGCAACTGCAGCTCTTCTGATGCTGCGAGTGTCCATGGGCGACGGAAGTTGCTTTCCATCAGGTGACCCGTTTGCCCCCTTATTTCATAAAAAAAAATACAAAAGTAAATAAAAGTTAAGTACTCTTTTGGAGCTGCTACTTTTACAGTGAACTTTCTATAGGATAGGGGAACCATACACACCCTAACTAATGTATTAGCACTAAGTTCGTTACATCCTGTATTTATACTGCCGGTGTAACGAAACTTACTGTTACGAAATATTAAAATTAATTCGAATGAACCACGAATGAACTTTATTTGTATTAGGCATATAATTATATTATCAAAAAGAACAAAACAAAATGAGATAGGGATATGTTTATTAGACAAATTCATACATCAGGCGCGCCGCACCGGCCGCACGGGCACCACGGATAACTTAACATAATAATATTGTAAACTAACACACTATCTTTGGAAGAAACTAAATATCGGGCTATGTCGATTTTGTTCTGAAACGTGAAACTTCCAATTACTAAAATATATTTCTATAACAATTTGTTGCATGTGAAGGCGATTGCTTCGGTCAATTTCCCGCCATTTTAAAGCGATATTTGAATTTAGAACACCAATTACTGTTGTCATGTTTTGTTTTGCGTACGAGTATAATGCCGCGGCCTCATATGCGTAGTGCTTCGCGCTAAAACCGATACTAGTGGACGATCTGCGTGTATCGTCCAATAGTAGCGTCTCATAGCACGAAGCTTCGGACGATAGACGCAGGTGCGGCCGGGCCATAATAATAACATAATATTCCCCGCGTTGCATTAAAAACGACCAAAACGTTCAAAATGCCTCCTTTTTTTGTAGCGTTTTGATAGTTTTTAACATTAAGTAGTCTGAAAGGATTTGTTAACAGCTTTATTAGAATTATTAATGAACAAAAAATCTTTGCGATTTTCTCAATTTAAGTACAATGCTATTTTATCTTTCATATCAGCTGTACAATAATTATTGTGTACCTATAGATTTTGTAACAACATATTTGAGATCATAAATATAAAATATATACCTACCTAACATTAGTAATAATATTTTGTGTCATGATTTTTATAATTGGAAATACCGAAAAAAATATTTTGAAATGGCGGCAAAAGCAACAAAATGGCGGGAAGGAATAAGATTCACAACCGCCTCTACACACCTCTGTACAACACGTTAACATTGGTACCGTAATACAATGGACCAAAATAAAATAGTAATTTCCAACAATACATATATGTTTAACTTACGATTCAACCATGAGCATTGCCAAATATAAACGGGGCTGTTGTGCATATTTACATGTGCGGGGGACGGGGGTTCAATACAACAGGCACTAAAATATTAATCATTTGGATACTTTGACCAAGGTAGTGAATAGTGATTGATATAAAAAAACCCTAAAAACTAAATTCTCTGTAATCAGAATGAATGAAATAGAAAAATGCTTTTTGCAACATATTATACAATTAAAAAAATAAAGCTGATTTTAAGCTAGTCTGGGTTAGTGACCTAATCATACAGTCAATATCATAGGTATCTCTCTATAGTTCGTCATAATATAATATTATGTAAGAGAAGGCATGAAAATTTGACAATAAAAAATAACCCAGACACTGGTAGGCCTAACAGTTTTAAATTAAGAACAGTTAATTTATGAGCATAAACAAAAAAATCTGTATGTATCTAAATTGGTCAGGTTCCTTTAATACAAAACTTATAACATAGGGAAGTTTCCTACAAGTTATTACAACTCAACAATGTAACTAAGGAGTATCACACCTTTGTATATTACAGGTATACTTAAAAAGGGTCAAAAAGAAATGTGTCGTATAGTATGTATTTGGTTGTTATACAGTGCTGATAGGAATATAACATTAATTCAATGGAAAAATATGTTTTATTTATCCTTACTTATATTTTCTATACATTTGCGGGTCCACATTTATGTTTATACATTATGCAAGTTCCGTTGTATGTTTGTCCGTGTATGGAGTATATTATACATTAGAACGAGCTCCTAACAGGAAAAGCATACTTTTCCCAGTGAATATATTTACAATCGACATACAGTACTCCCAAATTAATAATGCACATGAATGACCGTGAATAATGACCGTAAAAGCTATAGGAATATCACGATGAACTTTGATTAATATCTTAAACGCAATGCAATTAGAAAATGCAATTAGCCACTCTATATAATATAATACATATCGTCTTCCTTTGCTCGGGAAATACGACCGTTGCCGAAAAACTACGAAAATTTCTATGAGCATTATCACTTTGGGAGCACTATACATAACACTCAGCAGTATTGATATTAGTCTAGTTTTATGCAAATGATATAAAGTTAGTGATTTTGTCATCAAATAAATTATAAATGCATGTTCTGACTTGACTAGAGAATTTTGAAGTAATAATCACAACATTTAACCACATTTAACCCTGAGAAAAGAAGGGGCGTTATTTTGTCACATGTAGGTATATTATTAAGCATTTTTCAACAGTTAGTAAAAGCAGCTAAATTTAAGTAGCTAAATTTTAAATTGAATTTTTAAGTTATTCTTCATTAATATGTTTATCAGTTTATTTTAAAGAGTTAATGAAATAAATAAAAAAAAATTAAATGTAATTGGATTTTTTATTACTGCTTACTCGGATTGATGAGTATGCACTGTAGATTTTGATCTCTTACAAAAATGTAAATAACAGGCATTACAAATAAATATGACTTCAGCTCAGTCACATATAAATCAGAACAGTCCGTATGTAATAAATAGCATGAATGAACCTCCATATCATTTGCACAAAGTAACTTAAATTAACAGTAATATGTTATCAATTTTGTCACCATTTTCACAGCG
Organism: Plebejus argus; assembly: GCA_905404155.3. Lineage (NCBI taxonomy): Eukaryota > Metazoa > Arthropoda > Insecta > Lepidoptera > Lycaenidae > Plebejus > Plebejus argus. The sequence goes on from FR989943.1 coordinate 11,950,506, forward strand.
CAAATCCATACCTAACCTAATATTTACACGAGTTAAGGCTTTCTGGTGTTCTCACTTATATATTGCGTCACCTCACTATTCGAGGGGCTAACTAACAGGAAGTCCGAACCGCATCCGATATGTCACATCACTACACTAGGTTCACTGAATATCACTTCACTACACGAGACTCACGGCCCCGTGGGTGGTGGTCGCTATACGACCACGAAGATCAGGCTTCGTTATGGCCGGTCCGACATCACGGCTTGGGAGGGCGCGGTGGAGGCGACGGGCGTCACGACCGCCTGGCTCGCTACTACCGTCTGCGGTATCACAGTCAGCGACTTCGGAATCTTCGGCAGGATCATAGGATTCATGGCCATGATCGGGAGGCTCGGAGTCAGGATTGTCTCGCTTGTAATAGATACCGCTGGACCGAACTGTGGTATCTTTATTGGGGTCGTGACCAGCAGGGACGGCGAGGATATGGCGGGTGACAGAGTCTGAGACGTCACCGTAGCAGTCTTGGGAGTGATGGGGGCTATTGTGATATTCTTGAGACCGACGTTCTTGAGTATTGTAGCAGCGTTTGAGGTCATTTGCAATTCAGTTTCCTTCTTTTCTGCATCTGGGGTGATGTTCTGAACTAGTGTTCCGCCGTTACCCAACATAGGTGAGGACAGAATTTCAGTGACGACTGTGTTGTCATCAGTAGACTTCCTTGTTTTAGCCTCTTTGTCCTCGAATCTCTTTTTCCGCCTCTCTTTCCTGATGAGCGCCATTTTGTTGTAATCCTCAAATGTGATGTGATATCGGACGCCTGATGATAAAACTTGAACTAAGCTCGGTAAACTGTGGCCATCGACTGATGTCTTCAGAGGTTCTCGAGCTATTCTCGCCAAGTTTTCCTGAAAAGTAGAATATCTAAATTAGAATTCTGGCATAATTTAGAAAGTTTTATTAAAGTACATAATATAATGTGACGTAAGTAAGGTAAATTGTATGATAATCGTGTGAAAAAAGTATGAATATCTTACAGGTGTTATGGGCATGAGGGTAGGTCTCCAGCCTTTGCTTTCATTCTTCTTCGGTGTCTCCTTTTTGTCTTTCTTGTCTTTGTTGTCAGGTTTTGGTGAGCCATTCTTTTTATCTTTTCCCAGATCTAATTTCAAACCGGGCATCTCCTTCTTTTCTTTGGGCGGGTCATATTTGAGTGCAGGCATCTCTTTTTTTTCTTTAGGTTGGTTCGTCGGAAGAGGCGCGGCGGCGATGACAGTCGGATCAGATGCGGACACATCTTTTACCAGCTGCTGTATATTCTGTAGGACATTATTTATGGACTTCCTCCCAGCAGCGCTAGGTGTGTTAATCGCGATTAGTTCTGGAGGTAGTGGTTTGGCTTTCTTGTCAGACTTATTTTTGGGTTTCGGCAGATTTGGTGGGGGCATGAACTTTTTGGGATTCTTGTCTTCGGGAGTTTGATTGGACTTGAGCAAACTCTTCCCATTCATTGACGGCTTCTTTCTGAACTCTATTAAGCTCACGGAGTCCCTTTTAGGTGGTTCCTGAGGTACGTTATCGTAGGCCTTTAGTCTATTTTGCACGGAGCAACTGTAGTTGGCCGCGTGAGGCGTCGCGTTGTGAGATAAGACAAGATCACCGCTCCTAAAATACTTCTCCAATAGAATTAAATGCCTAAGGAAACTGGACTGGTTTCCGTACGGTCTTTGTAGTTCAGTCCACAGTTGTTTCGTTTCATTATCATACTGTATCACACTGTTACATTTCTCCCAACCCTCGGGAGTTACTCCTTTTACGTTATTGAAATCTATATTACACTGAAGACTCATCTCTTCTTCTCCCGGGAATAATTCTCTGACTGATATAGAAGGATTCGTTTCTAATCTTTTAACTGGATTAGAATACTTGCCGTCACCAGATTTCTTGGGATTTTCGACGGTTGCTTTCTTTGATAGTTCTGTCAGATTTTTCTTAACTTGTGTAAAGCTTTCTGACATCTGCCATTTATTTTTAAGTGTATTTATATCTGCCGGCTTCTTATTCGGTATGGTCTCTATCGTGCATTCCTCATTCAGTGGTACATTACGCATGATTGACGTTTCTTTTACTTTTTCTGTTTCGTCTTTCTTGTATTTTTGCATAATTACTCGGGCTAGTTCCTGTATCCTTTTTTTTTCCTTCTTTGCACTCATCGTGTGCTGTTGTCCGGGCTTCTGTATGCCCGTCGTTTGCAACTTCAACATGTTCTTCTGTTTCTGCATCAGGTTACCCATCTGCTGGAATTGTGCTGGGTTGTTCTGTTTCTGCAATAGATATCTTAGTTCAGTCTGTTTGTCGAGTGGCAGCGTCGGTGCGTCTGGGTCAGAAAGCATGTCTGTTTCGGAGCTATCACTCTGCGAGTTATTTTCTAACGACATCGCTCCCGGGACAGGTATTTTATTGGACGATATCAGGCTTTCTATGTCCTCTTCTATTGGTTGATTAGAATCTTTGGTTTTATCTGTAGTTTCGTTAGTTTCATCCTGTGCGTTATTAGTGGTTGCTCCTTCTGCATTATTTTTTGTATTAGCGTCGTTAACATTATTAGTATCACTGCCGGCATCTTCTCTCTTATCTTTCTCCGATTCACTATGACTCTTGGTAGATGACTCGGAGTTGTTATCAGTAGATTTCCTCTGTTTGGACTTATTTCGTGCCTTCTTCTTCTGTTTGTTGGCTCCGCTGTTGCAGTCCTTCAGGATGTTAGTATCATCTGTCACTTCCTCCAGTTCTGGGGGTAGTTCCACATTGTATATTTGTAGAAGTCTGTAACAATAACAGTTATTGTTAGTAATTGTTTGCAGACCAATAATCCAAAAATAATTAAGTCAGTTCTAGCTTGTCCAATTAAACGATGCGCCTATTTTATCAACTAGTAAACTGATGCATAATTTCAAGTGAGACAAACTCTACTAAACTTGTTTTAATGTTTAACACATGATAAGACTATAGCCATCTACATAGTGTCCACTTACTTTCTTCTGTAGGCTCTCGTGTGTTTGTCCTGCGTGGGTCGCTGTATCAGCGAGCAGAAGCACCTACACCATTTACATAATAGCGCCTTCTCTGGCAACTCCGCCGGGATTTGAGCCTCTTGTAATAGACCGTTCAGGTCGCTGGGGTTCTGGAATGTTGACCATGAAATGAAGATTAGTAAGTGGAATATTTGTATTGGATTGAAATAACAGAAAATAATGAAATAATGACGGTAGTTTTTTTTTAAATTCGTCCCCCTAACATTATCAGGGCTGTAGCCTGTATATCTTCTATTTGTCTATAAATACAATTTTTCAAATTAGCCTTACATGTAACAATAATTATTATCGATAATGACGGTGTTACGTTTCGCCGAGTGTGTTAAATAATATAGAATTAGAAATAGGAATTCAGAATTTGAACCAATTTCTCGTACCTGGTGAGGCGCCTGCAAGTTGTGGTGTTTGGTGAGTCGCCGTCTACACAGCGCGCACGCTCGGAGCGGCGCGAGCGCCCGGTAGTGGTCGCCGCACAGCGGGATAGTGTGCAGCCCGGGGTAGTCGCCTTCGAGTTGCAACTGGAATATTACATATTATGAATTATAATTAAGACGCTATATTGATAATAACGTCCTTTTTGAAGTAATACTACAGGACCCTCAGAAATGTTACAAATCTGGTAATGAGATATACATATCTTAATAGCCTTATCTAGGTTTGAGAAGAACCAGAAACACGATTAATGTATTTTGCCTCGATACATTTCTCGATCGAAATGACCTTTTAAAAATACGAAATTTGAAGATTATTTTTAAACGAGAATAGATGTATTGTAGGAAATTAGTCTAATTAATAGACACCTTTGCAACCCAAAATCGTATAGAAGCATTTTGCTTAAATGCTCCTAGTTATTGTTTAAATAAACAAAATTACGTTTTTTCGCATGTTTTCCGAGCGAGCCGATAGCTTCTGGCTGCAGCGTATTCACGACTTTATAGTCATACAAATTAAGTATAAAATTGCCCTTGCGGTAAAATTACTATCAATATAGCGTCTTAACTAGCACTCTCTAGTAGTAGTAAGTAGTAACAACCCCGTTGCGCCAAAATGGCGTATATAGCGCTGCGCAGGAGCCGTACATTTTTCCGAGTTGGATCATGGATAGATGTTAAAAGTCACACGCTGCGAGTACGTGTAACATACTCGAGGACATGCATACGGCGTTCGTACGGCGCAAACTAAGTATTGACGGCTATAATGCTACTAAGTTAAATGTCACATAATGTAACAAAGTATTTCGAATATAACATCTGTCATAATATAATAAAAGTGTAGAAATGAAAATTCTGTACATTAAAGATATTTAAAAAAATTATAAGCGGGGAGTGTCACTACATCGCTATAGAAGCCAAAAATGTGGTTAGTTTTTTGTCTGTCTGTCTGTCTGTATGTTTGTCCCAGCATCACACGAAAACTACTGATCCGATTTAAATGCGGTTTTCGCAGATATATTTGTCTTCTTCCAACTTAACATCTGGTGTATAATAATTTTTCCCCCCACCCCTCTAAGGAGAGAAAAGAGGGGGTCAGATTTTGTATCAAACTTTTTTCTATAACACGAAAAATACTGATCCGATTTGCATACGGTATTCGCAGATATATTTGTCTTCTTCCAACACAACATTTGGTGTATAAACTCCCTCCCCCAACCCCCCTAAGGGGACCAAAGAGGGGGTACGATTTTGTATCAACTGATGAAGTAGAAATACTTTTAATGGCATAACAACGTTTGCCGGGACAGCTAGTATTAAAATATAATTATCAATTGTAAATAATAAATGTATTAGGACTTTTTGAATGTATTAGCATATTAATTTGGTCAAATTCAATCTTCTGAAAATTGGAGAGAACATATATTAATAATATTATGCTACACAACACATGGATAACAATAATTATACTTACAATACTATTAACGCTGGACCGCATCTTGATGAGCCACTTGCGTCGTATGGAGTGGTCTGCGGGGGCTCCGCAGCCGGTAGTGTGGCAGGCGGCGCGGCGCCCGCGAGACTCCTCGCTTTCTGGACTGTCGGGATTCGGATGCCTGGAGAGAGAGAGAGAGAGAGAGAGATTGGAGAGATGAGAGAGAGGTCAGAGTTTCAAGGCATAAGGCTGCGTTTCCACCAGAGATGTGTTGCGAGGAATGTATTTTTGAGAACCAATAGAATCACTTCATTGACGTGACCTCGCTCAACATAGCGTTTCTATTGGTAATTAAAAACACATTCCTCGCAACACATCTCTGGTGGAAACGCAGCCTTACAGTTGTTAAATTTTACTAAGTAAGATAATGCTGCTGCAGCTGTACACACTCGAAATACAATTAACGTCTGAACGCGACGGGCCTGACCAAAAGTGCGTTTCTACTAGAAATGTATTGCGAAGAATAACTTTTTGAGAATCAACTAGATTAGCTTCATTTTCATGAGATCGCTAGAGATTCTATTGGATCTTATTAAGAACAGATTCTTCTTAATGTGTCTCTGGAGAAAACACAGGCTTATGCTTGTCAGATATAAAGGTTTCTTAGGTGGGTAGACCGTATACCTACACGTCTTACAAGTTGCCACTATTCGAACAGACAGCTGTCTTTGATAGACACCATATACATCAAAGCAAACTGTTCAACAATAACAGCACCATCAAGGATCCTGTCTATAGACAGTGGCACTATATTGACACTTACGGTGCGGGGTGTTTGGCGGGCGCGGCGCTATCGGGCTCGGCGAGCGCGGGTTTGCCGAGCGGCCGCTTGCGGTAGGAGGGGCAGTTGGCGCGCCGGTCTACGTGCCGGTAGCACGCGTCGCACAGACAGCTGTCTATGGTTAGTTTTTCCTCGTCTGAAAGTAATGAGATGTGTGAAAGTAGCTGAAGGAATGAGTTAAAATAGACTGTTATTCTCTGGATTGGATCTGGATTTCACGTTGCATGCGTCCGCGTGGGGGTTTTAAGTGTGAACTGCGCTTAACACGCCCCCGCGAGATAGCTAGCGGAGGTCCTTATTTCGTTCAAAAATGTACCCTTACAGCCGGATGCCACACGACGCGGTGCGGTGCCGCACCGGAGGCCATCTCGCCGGACTACCTGCCACACGGTGAGTGCGGCACCGCAATGTTTTGCCAATAACGTTCACGGAAGTAAAAAAAGGCACATTGCAGATTCTTCGGTCAGGCTTTAGACTACTAGTTATAGTCATAAGTCAAGTCACACTACAAAAGCCAAGGACTAGAATAGATATATGCAACATTGTAATTATAAACAAAAATATTTACATGTATATATTTTATCATTTAAATTCAAATATAAAGAATTAACAACATTTGGCCCAATTTCACTAACGTATGTTAGTGTTAACACCTTGTTAAAATGTCATGTCTTCTCTTTCATTCATAATATGAAAAACGAAAGAGGTAACATGTTATTGATGAAATTGGACCTAAATTAGATTTCACACGCTAATATTTAATGTGCTGATAAAGCAAAAACTTACTGTCCAAAACCTTCCTCTGCCTCTCTCCGCTCTTCATCTGTGCTATGTGGCATGGTGTGTCGAACAGACCAAACTTGCCGCCGCAGTAGAAGCACTGGTCCATGCACAGACGCCCAGGGTGGATGCTGAACGAAGACGCCTTCTCCGGAATAACCAGATTCAGAGTTTCCGGTTCCGGTTCAGGAGCCGCTTCGACGTCTGTAAAAGTGGCAATCTGAAGGCACATTCTTTAAATATTAACGCACAATTGTTCCTGTACTTGTTTGATAGGATATTGCTAAGTGTTTTTATTTCATGGTTTATAGTGCACTAGAAACATTTACAAAATAATAATTTACACAGTAAGACAGAGGATCTGCTTATTTCTAATAAGAAATCTGTTAAAGCAGCAGTATTTTTAGTAGGTATTCGGTAATGCCTAATGACACTTGTGCACATTTTTGGTTTAAGCCCCGACTTAAATATTATCATCTCTGTCGTTCTTCATTCAAGAGATAACACTTTAGCCCCAATCCATGCAAATGGACCTTAGAAGGTCGAAATGCATGGAAAACTAATAAGTGAAAGATTTTGCAAGATCAAACTTTTGTAAAGAATTATTTTATTGCAGTGTAGTAAAAGTGTTATTTAGAATGTTAAAACCATTATTATTTTATTAATTTTTCAACATTCAATGTTTTATAGTAATGTTTATATTTAGGTACAATGAAACTGAAGTTTCTTAGCATTAAAATGTATAAAACTTTCTGAAAGTACTTCTGTATGTCAGTATACATGCAATGTCTTCAGTAAGGACTGAATAATAATAATAAAAAAGTTTAAATTACGTAAATTACCACCACCGTAAATTAAGAGGATATATCTAAAAGTAAAGTAAAAACTTTAATATGTTTTGGATCAAAAAACTAAATCGAACTGAATAAAACTATGTTTGGGTGTGGACTGTTGCAGTAAAAAATAAATAAAAAATGTGTGCCAATGTTCAAGCTATTATTTTAGTTCTCATTCCTTGGCCTTATAGTTAATTTAGTTCTTAAAATGAATAACTTAGTGTGTGAATATGAACAATATTAAACGAATCAGAGGCATGCAAATGAATCTCTGACTAAAGTTTAATTTTGTTGTAGAAATGAGCAAAAACCTGTTGGTAAAATAATACTGAAATATTAGACTCCTTGCATACTTAGGTATAATAGGTAAAAAGTTATGATACTTTAGAATGTGTAGTCCCTTTTATACTAGACTTCACAGTGAAAGTAGCAGCACTGAAAATTTTACTTTTTTTACTTTTGTATGGGAAAACTCATGACGCTGCCGCGCTGGGGCGCTTGCCCATAAGCGCCCAGATAAATTGCTTACATAAATTGCTTTTTCAGCGCTGCTACTTTCACAGACTACTATGTGAACTCAGTGACACATACACACCCTTAAGTTTTTTCACTAATGTAACTTTTAAGCCTGTCCACACGGCGCGTTGCGTCGTCGCAGCGCTGCCGTTTGACGCATAGCCGGCCACACGAGCGCTGCGTCATCGCAGCGTTATTACAAAGCAGTCCTAACGTCAGCACCCCCTCCCGCTTCGTCTCGGGGGCTGCTGTCCGTCATGTGTGCGTTGCGCGCTGTTATCACGACGCAGCGCGCCGTGTGAACACCTTTACTTGTATGTAAACAACGCAACGGCAGCGCTGCGTCGACGTAACGCGCCGTGTGGACTGGCTCTAAGGGCCAGGCCACAAACCAGCATTGCGGCGTCGCAAATAACTACATTGCTTTTCAAAGGCTGTTTTTGCGATACGACGCCGCAACGCAGTGTTGTGGCCTGGCCCTTAGTCACAAAATTTCCTACAAATTTTTCGAAATGTTGTTTTGTATAGGCACTTATTTTGTGGTGTAGACCATATATCACTGATTGGTTATCAGTTTCGGTGTTTGCTCATCTTTGTGTTAAATATAGACATAGAGAATAAACCAAGCTTTCCTTTTTTGTTGAGACACGGCATATAGCTATTTCGCGACGCAAATTTTTATTTACTTGAGGCTTTATTGCTAATAAATAAACCCCATGCTTTGAAGGCTCATAATCTATTTAATATTTCACCTCATAATCAATTTGTTAATGAATAGTTAAGTGAATTTTGAGCTTTCAGAAAAATATCTAAATTTCTCTTAATTTCTAGAAATGGACTAAAAGACAACTAAAATCCGGAATTCAAAACCCCAGGGAAAATAAAAAAGTTAAAAATAATGGAGCGAGATTTGAGTTCGGTTTTCAGATATCGAAACTATTTTTAGTGCTCGTTTTCGGGTTCCGGGAAACTTAAGAGGTCTGTCCAGGGGGGTTATTATGAGCTCTTATATCCAGCCAGTTTCCAGCCAGTTTACAAGCCGTGTCTATGCAATGGCCTGTAAATTGGCCTGTAAACTGGCTGGATATAAGAGCTCATAATAACCCCCCTGGCCTTTTTATGAAAAAGCTTGGTCTCATCTCTACATCTGGTGTTAGGTACGATGTGAGTGCAATGTCCACACACCATGGTTGTTAAGCCGATTACTGTAATGAGACTTTCTGTGCCCACCCTCAGTTGAAGTGCCCGCACCGCCCTGAAAAAAAAAACCTAGTGTAAAAAAAAACATCGAAAAAATGTCGAATTTTAAAAATACAAGATTTTAAAAAGGTTTCATGTTAATGTTTTAACCTAAGAACACGCGGAACGCGAATATTCTAATATTTCATTATCAATGTTTAAATTTAAGTGTCTAAACACACTAGGCCGAAGTTACGCGGCGGAAATTCCGCATGATTACGCCCGCAATGTATTTTAAATTATCGATGTGTGATGACACACTATTCCGTCGCGTTTCGTCCGTATATTGTATGCGTTTTACATCGCGGACGTAATCATGCGGAATTCACGCCGCGTAACTTCGGCCTAGTGTGTTTAGACACTTAGATTTAAAAGTAACTGAAATTATATATAAGCTTCAAGTTGTAAGATGTTAAGTTAACTTTTTTCAGACACCTTTCTAAAGGCTTGCTAGTTAACGTTTGAAAGAGTAATGGTACGAAAGGTAAGAAACATTTTTAAGGGTTGTAATTATTATAACAGTAGGTATCTATTCATAAACAATACTAAAATTAGATCCTTTGATTATAAAAACAAAAGACTGCATGCAGCATGAGATACTATTCTAAATTCAAAATTAAACTTTGTGACGCCCGCAACTCCGTTACGACAAAATTTGTTTACGCGCGGGAATCGTAACTTTTTCCGAGATAAAAAGTATCCTATATTCTTTCCGGGGACTCAAAGTATCTCCATACCAAATAACAAAATCGGTTCAACGGTTTGGACGTGAGGAGGTGACAGACAGACAGACACACTTTCGCATTTATAATATTAGTAAGGATAGCAGAAAAATACGTACCTCTCTCCTCTCGATAGTGTAATAGGCGTCTTCTACTCCGGCCTGCGCGCCAACCTCTTGCGGCGGCTTGCCTCTATTTTTGCTCTTCTGGAAAGTCAACTTTAGGGAACTCGTGTATTTCTTCTTATCTTTATCACCCGAACCTCTACTAAGCTTGATGACTGTCTTCAGAGTCCCCGTGTAGTCAGATTTGCCAGATTTCCCCTTTAGAATGTTGGGATAGTTGTTCCCGTATAGCCTCTTCTTCTCTTTCTGTCTGTCTATGCGCTCCTCGTTGGCAGCTTTATGCGTAACTAGTCCTAACGTTCGCAAAATATTCTCTTTCCTCTTTTGACTCTCGGGAGTTTCTTGCAAAAGGTTGCTGGGGCCTGGCAATTCTTCTTCTAAAGAATTGCGCGCTGATTTGCTCTTAACGGGTTTTCCCGGTGTTTTTTCTATGGGCTTAATTTCTGGTTTTGCTTCAATCTCTTTTGTGCTTGTCACATCAGTTGCATCCTTCTTGTCAATCAATTCGGTCTTGGTTTCGTCCTTGGGAGGAGTCACGTCTAGTTTATTTTCTACTGGCTTTGGCGTTTCATCTACTATTTCCATCTTCTCTTCTGCTTTTTCTTCTACTTTAGTATCATCTTTTATTTCTACAGGTTCCTTAATTTCGGCAGCTTTCTGAATTTCTTTATTGGGCGGTGCTTGCTCTTTAACTTCTTCCTTTGTTTCGTTACTACTTATTTCAGGTAGCTGACTATCAACTTTTGGGGCTTCCAAGGTCAAAGATGTGTCTTCCGGCGCCGGTTTGTCAATATCCATTAGTGGCGTCAGTGCTTCTATTTCGACAGGCTGCACCGACTCTGGCGACTTGATCGCTACTGGAGTCGAAGTCACCGGAATCCCCTTAAATGTTATCTGATGCGGTGGCGATTTAATCTTTTCGATGGTCGCCATTTTATCAGAATCTAAGCTGGAATCGGACGACTTTCGCGTTAAGGACAAGCTCGATTTTCTTCTGGTCAACTGAACATCGTTGCTCAGTTTATTCTCGATACCTCGAGGCGTGATAGAAATCTGGTTCGTGTCGAACATTGCTATTGTCTGGTTTGTATTCGTGGGGTGTAAGGTAGCAAACTGATTCAAGTCCACCTGGGGCGCCGGTGTCGCAGGCTTGTCCATCGTTTTCTTGATTTCGGTGAGTGTCACATCCTTGCCCAAGGATTTCTCAAAAATGCTAATCGCGTCTGATTCTTTAGAATGGTTGGAGCTAGTCGATTCTTTTCTAGCACTAAGACTATTTCTTTTAATCAATGTAATACTATTCGGCAAATCCACGTCAGTAGACCGTCTCATTTGGTCTCGTTTGACTATGGAAATTGCCGAATTGTTTTCGAAGCAGCTGAGCACATTTTCTTTTTCGATAACTCTTTCGGGAGATTTGACCGTTTGAATGTCCTTAAATGGCTTGATATCGGCGCCAGATTTGTGAATAAGAACGACGTCATTGGTCACCATTACGGATTTGTTCTCGTTTGATTTGGATTCAGACTCTTGTCTTTGTCTCCTTTTGTCAAATTCTTCGAACTCTTTCAACCTGTCCATCAGTTTGTCTATACTTGTGGCGGCGCATGTTATCTCCGTTCTGTTTTCGTAAGACTTCTCGGCCGAGTCCTCCTCGTAATGTAACCTAATATTTTCACAGTCGTCATTTTTCGATGGCGTGCATTCATTGTTAATGGCCAACTTGTCTTTTTCTTTAACGGGAGTCTCGGGCGCAGGGATGCTATTATTATCGCCCAGAGGTTTAGAAAGCCCATAGAACGAACTAACCGTTCTTGTTTGTGGATGCTCAGAAACGATTGTACTGTTATTTAGATTTTGTTGGTCCTGATTTATGTTTTGGTCTAGGTCATTTATTAGGTCGCTAATTTCTTTCGATAACGAATCTACCGTTTCTGGTTTATCTTCTACCAACTCACTAGGAATGGGTGGAGGTATGCCATTCTTTGCGATAGGAGTCGAGGTCACTCTAGTGGCAGCTGCAGCCTTCTTACCTCTTCTTGCCTTCCTTATATTTTTAGAAACTTCCTTAGAATTAAATGTCTTAGACATGCTCGTCAATATACTACTCCTCTCTTCAAACAGCGCATCATTTTCAGTCTTCAATACATATCTGTCTTCTAGATCAGAGACATTTAAATTTTCTAACTTAAGTCTATTACTATTATTGTTTTCTGAATCTAAGGAAGTAGTTTTTAAGCTCAAATTTTTATTATCCTTTTCTTTTGTGATAGAACTAGTATCTGCTTTGTTTTCTGATAATATGGGATCATCACTAGGAGAAGGCACTTTTCCAATAGAAGAGATCTGTACATTTGTTGCAATATCTATATCTACATCAGTCTTTAGGTTATCTACATTTTTGTTGAGCTCCTTGCTTTCACCTTCGTTTATAGTCTCACTTAGACTAGCATCTGATTCTGTGACATCAGAACACTTTGAGATCTCGCTGCCGTCCCGGGAACATGAGCGACCTCTCTTTAATCTTTTAGTGTCTTCCAGAGTCTCAGGAGCTTCTAGCTTCGTATCCGACATTAATCTTCTTTTCTTCTGCTCTTTGATGACGACTTCATTGAGCAGATTGTTTTTGGCCTTCCTCGGCTTTCCACTTCTCAAATTCTTCCCATCAAACAATGAAGGACTATTGCTCCTCTCGGAGCGCATAGAGTATGGGCTAGTCCGGGGTCCCAGTATGAGATTGTTCGGTGCATCAGCTAAGACTGACTTCATCATTATAATATCTGAGCTAAGCCTCGACCTGCGACCAGTTGTTTTAGGACTCGAAGACCTAGAGTTAGGAGTCGTGTCCTCGGCCGGTTCTGTCTTGATTTCAGAGGCAGGTATCAGTGGGACGGTTTGTTTTTCTGCAACTTCAGTTTCAACCTTGGCACCTGCCTTTCTGCCTCGGGTGGTTACTTTTTTAATAGCATTTTTCTTGGCCGGAATTCCCTTCTTGGCTTTCAGAGTTCTGGTTTTCCTAATACCGAGGGGTCGTTTCTTGGCTACTGCCTTGGGTTTGGGTGCACTCCTCTTGGTGTCTCTGGAAGGCTTGGGTTCATCTTGGCTAGCCTTGTTCTTGTCTTCCTCTATAAGATCTGAAGCTTTCTTCCGAGCTCGCGTCTTGGGTTCTATTACATCCTCATCTGTAGTCTTTTCTGACTCCTCTTTAGGCTGCTTAGTTTTCATGTTGATGTGTACACAGGCTAATCTGTATTTCCGTCATTAGGTTGTTGATATTCAGTTATTTGGTTGAACTGATCAGACTATCAAACTTGATATTCAATTTGTAACTTGGATTGTTACGTCTTAAGTTTTCTTATCACAATTTAATATTAGTTAATAGTTTTAGTTTATAAAGTTTCTTTAAAATAAATATTTACAGTAAATATTCATAACGTTTTATAAAATAGTTATCAGTATTTGTAAGTTTCTTCTTCAATCCAGCTACTTCCATTGAATCTGAAAATGAAATAATATTTTGTAAAACATAAATATATACTCATGTATGTACCTACCCACTACACAAAAATAATTTATTTAATTAAGATATATTCTAATAACAATCTAACTCAATCTTGTATTTTCTGATTTAACTAAAAGCACTGTGTATTACAGTGAATTTACTGTAAATTTCAATAATTTATTAATTAATGATTAGCATTAATATTTTGTCAAGTAAAGAAACCTTTTATACTACATAAACTTGTGTAAAAATAATTTTGAAACTTGTAAGACTCATTCTATATTTTGATACTGAAAAACCCCATAACATTATATAATTAAGTTGAATATTAAAAAAAGTGATAATATTAAACTAAAAAGCTATTAAAATTGTTGCATAAATTAAGTAACTTGGTCAAAAATTAAGTTTACAGTCATGAATAAACAAAAGCAAGGCGCTACTATACTCAAGTCTCGTGCTTAAATATCCTTATTTACTTAATAAATGTCATATTTGCTAGCATAAAACTCAAAATCAGTGTATAAACAATCAAAATATAAAGTAATAATTACTTAAAAGTGTCGTATGTGCAGAAAATCCCGGCGGAAAAGTCATGAAAACCCTATGTTTTGATGTTACATATCTCAACGCCACCTACAGCTGTCCGCGAGCGCTGCGTGTGCGTCGACCGAGAGACAGAAAGCACCAAATCATTTCCCTACCCGTGGCGCACCTACGCTATGTACTCACTAAATACTCACATATTATTCCATGGAACTGCTAAAAACTACAATAAACAGTCAATTTAACACTCAATACACCATAATATGCGAAAAAGTTCAATAAAAACTCGCGATTAAACTTAGAAAACGATTTTTGAAAAGCCCAAGTGTCTACAGGCGTCCGCCATAATGTTTCCTTCGAAACGAATAATATAGTTCTTATTGCTCTTGTAGCAAGCAATCGCTCTATTCGCTATTCAAAATGGCGACCGTGTTGCGTTCTCGGTGCGCGTTTGCACGTTTTTTGGTTGGAAAAACCAGGCGGATCCTGAACAACTCAACAGATTTTGGAACCAAATTACCTCGGGAGTCAATATCGGTAATTATTTAATTGTTTTCACTCGCGCCGAGTTGTAATGTTGCTTTGACCGCGACATGTGACAGAACTATGGGTATACAGTGCAACGCACAAGTTTGCGCAGTCATAAAATTATTATTAATTATTTTTAATTAAAATTTTTTAATATTTCTAATTTGATAGTAATATAGTATAATTTTTTGTTAGATAACTAGCAGAACATCAGAGATTAAAATTTTATACGTATTTATAACCTTAAAAGTTTTTTTGTACCTCTCTGTAGATTTATTTTAAGAAATGACATTATTTCCTACTGGCGCATAACATAAGATTTAACTTGGCTTAACTTCAATCCAGATCCGTGAAAGTGGACTTTTTATTATTTTTAATTCATATAAATGTTATTATTGTTACAGGTATGTGCCGGCAGAACCTATTCTAACTATGCTGATTCGCCGTTTGTCAGAAAAGTCACAGAACAATATGAGTTTGACATCACAAAAGATCCTGCTGATTGGAAATTTGTCGAAAGATTACTACCGTTTGAAAGAATTCCTCAATTCACGCCAAAAGAAAAGTACCCTTCCGGTTGGATTCCACCAAAAGAAGAAGCAAAAAACCTTCCATATTTCATAGCACGCACAAAAAACCACGAGTTGCCTATTTATCTAAATCTGTCTTATAGAGGACAAAGACAGATATCGAAGATAAAAAACATTGAAGGTGATATATGGGCTATGAATGATGAAATCAAGGCCTACCTAAAAAATACACATAAACGTTATGTAGAAACTAGAGTACATGAATTAGGTAAATTTATTGAAGTTAAAGGCGATTTTGTTACTTCTCTGTGTAATTGGGCTTATTCCAAAGGTTATTAGGAAGCCTTACCTAATAAATTAATGTAGTAAAATAAATGATTTTTTAAAATACTTACTGTATTTTATTTACCCTTTTCTTGAAAATAACATGATATTTAATATTTTGTTAATGAAGGTTTGGAATGTTTTGTGATTAATTACTATTTTTTTTTTAATGAAAAAAAGGGGCGAACGAGCAAACGGGTCACCTGATGGAAAGCAACTTCCGTCACCCATGGACACTCGCAGCATGAGAAGAGCTGCAGGTGCGTTGCTGACCTTTTACGAAGGAATAGGCTAATAGGGTAGGGGAGGGTAGAGAAGGAAATAAGGGAGGGTAGGGAAGGGTAAACTCACTCACTCGGCGAAACACAGCACAAGCGCTGTTTCACGCCGGTTTTCTGTGAGCCCGTGGAATTTCTCCGGTCAAGCCGGCCCATTCGTGCTGAAGCATGGCTCTCCCACGGTAATGTAACATAAGTAACAAAAAATTAAAGGGATTAATATTATAATTCATACATATTTTCACGTTCAAATTAAAATAAAGAAAATCCTACTAATATTATAAAGGCGAAAGTTTGGATGTATGGATGTATGTATGGATGTTTGTTACTCTTTACTCTTTACTCTTTCACGCAAAAACTACTGAACGGATTTTAATGAAACTTTACAATAATATAGCTTATACATCAGAATAACACATAGGCTACAATTTTAACCGACTTTCAAAATGGAGGAGGTGTAATGTTCGTTTTTTTATGTTCAACGATTACTCCACCGTTTGTGAACCGATTTTCAAAATTTTTCTTTTGGTGTATAGTTTATCATCCCAATTTGGTATCATATTCATAAAAGTGATGAACCTGATGAAGGAATCCATAAGAAACCGAGGGAACTCCTCAAAATTTATATGGAAACATGTGGTGACTTTGGTTTCTTGAGCAGTATTCTAAGCATATTATGCTACCAACAAGTAAGATTTTGCACCAAGGTATACCATGGTTCGGAAGGTGCTGAGAGAACTCCTGACTCTTTATAGATATAAGTTTGGGAGTTTCGACGTTGTTTTAAGAGCAGAAAGCATATTATGCTACTATGCAAATTACGTTCATCATCATCATCATCATCAGTACCATAAACCATTATAGAACCATGTATCGTCCCGTTTTGACCCTATTATTGGTACTTACTTTTCGTAGTCTTTTATTAAATATCTAATATCACTAAAACCGCAAGTAACACCGCGGGACACAGCTAGTACAAGTATAAAGACACAAATTCATATATGTAACTTGAACTAAAATTTAAATAAATTTCTATAATTCTAACAAATCAGCATATTTTTAATATGTTAAAAAATTGTCAACACTCCTTTTAAGCACCGATAGTTAGAAAGTATTTTGTTAACCAACTTCCAAAAAGGAGGAAGTTATATTATGATCAGCTCTGTATATTTTTCAGTTAGGTAGGTATATATTTTATATCATCTAGCAAGAAAATATTTTGTATTATAAGTAGATGAATGAACAATCTTATTAATGCCTTAAAATCAAGAATTTATTAAAGTATAAGAATTGCTTCAGAAATAGGCTACTTGACCAAATTTTTTTCTTCATGCTAATCGCTTCTTAATCATTCAATTTTGAAATTGCAGCTGTAGGAATCATTTACCGTGAGGTGAGTTGTGTGCTCGTTTGTTAAAATTCTCACGAAAAATTTAAACAGAACCATATTCAGGCATCAAATCTGTGACACATACAGGCGTCACTTTCCATTCAAATGAACCTCATAAAGAATCATTCCAAGTATGCATACAAAATAAATAAATATATAATTAGGCATTAAATATTTCAAACAACTTGTGCTACGGGGTGTACACGGCATGAAGCGTGTTATGCCGCGCGGCCGCCAGGGGCGCTGGCGGCGGCGGAAGGTTTTATCTACGTAGCTATACAACATCCGCCAGAGTCGGCCCTACTCACACATTATTTTAGACCCGAACACTCCTCTTTGTCTAAAACAACTTTTCTGCATCTTTGCGGTCCGAATGCACGTATTATAACTTCGTAACATGTTTTTCAGCGCATAAACGACGTGTAATGCTACATTTTACGTCCACTTATCGCACTTTTAGGTTATTCAATTCTAATGATAATTAGTATAATTTACGTAATGTATCGTCAAGGAATGTTTTTAAGTTGTTTAAATCGTCGTATATAGCTCGGTGCTCGGTGGGAATCAATATTCGAGCAATTATTCGCTTGCGTAATGTTAGTTGTATGATCTACGTACGTAACTAGACTCAAGGCTAAGCGCTTTCAGAATTTTTGACGTTTTATGCCATCAATCAATAGTATTTTCCGTCGATTACGGTCATGTACACTACCTATATACTCGTATATACCAGTACATAAGCTAAGTAGGCTAATTAAATATGGTATCTATTCGTTTGTTTAACAATTAATAAGGTTAGGTGCTTGACATTGTCTATTACTCGTAGATGCACGCGTAAACGTGTTATCTAAATAGTTAATAGGGTACCTAACCACAAAGGTTACAACAGTAACTAAGCGAATTATTCTAACCTGTTGTAACTACGCGTTCGTTGCGTAGAAATTCGTTTATCGCGTGGGAACCGTACATTTTAGAACGGTAAAAACTATTTTATTTCCCTAACTCCCTTTCCAGTTTCCTAACCAAATACCTACCAGGTAAGTATTCAAAGATTCTGCTTATCAAATTTCATTAAAATCGATCGAGAGGCTTAAACATGAAGATGTCACAGACAAATCGACAGACAAGCACACTTTCGTAAATCGATTAATATTAATAAAAACAATTATATTATAATATGCTTAGATATAGAATTATTGCTTAATTATTACTATTAGCAGCTCATGTTAGACATTTATAAAAAGTATACTTACTCATAAACTTAATAATAATTATTATTGTGTTTTCGCAAAACTGAACTTACGCGTACGGACAATGTTTTGTAGTTTTTGTTTCAAAGTTGTTACGAACAAACATCCATCAATCCATCCATTCTCATACATTTTTTAATTTTAGGGTTCCATGCCCAAAGGGTACGGTAGTAGTATTACTAAGACTTCGCTGTCTGTCCGTCTTTCTATCTC
This sequence comes from Plebejus argus, assembly GCA_905404155.3. Lineage (NCBI taxonomy): Eukaryota > Metazoa > Arthropoda > Insecta > Lepidoptera > Lycaenidae > Plebejus > Plebejus argus. The sequence continues at coordinate 11,969,063 of FR989943.1, forward strand.
CAGGCTGTATCTCAAGAACCATCTTAGAATGATAGTCTATAGCTAGACTTGTAGGCACCTGAAATATTTACAAAATCCTCAATTAGGTATATATTTATTATTTTGTACTTGAATAATTAATAATAAAATTAATATTTGAGGGGGCTCCCATACAAAAAAATGAATATTTGCCTTAGTATCATCTTGCTAGTATCAAGTGCTGCATTCAAGCACCAAATGAAAGTTGTACGCATACGTGAAGCTTGTCTTACAATATCCATGAACCTGTTGCAGAACAGGAAATTATTATTAATGCTGAAATAGAGATTAGAGACCACTATTTCAGGGTTTCGAGACAAACAAGCATCTTGGCGGCAAGCACGTAGATTTTCGCTTGCTTGGCTATTGTCTATGACAAACTTCCAAAACTAAGTTATATAAATTTTAAACTACAAGGGGAATCATGGTTGAGCCCCTGGGAATGTGCATGTTAATTGTAGTAACGTTATTAATAACGTAATTAACCATAGGTTTTTAACGTTACGTCAAAAACCTATGGTTAGTTTTAAATGACAACATACGTTAAAAATCCATTTAAGTAAATTAGTTTTAAACGTAACGTAAATACCTATGTAAATACCAATATTATAATTCTATTTAAGTGAGTTTTATTTTTCTATTTAAGTGAGCTTTTGTAAGTTTTTGTAATTAATTACTAATTAGTTTCTAAATGTGAAAACGTGTAAATGGTGTCTAGTTTTTATACAGCCTTCTACAAATTGAATAAACCCTGTATGTTTTCTAAATAAATAAAAATAAAATAAATTAAATGGGAAAGTATCTAGGTAATGTCACTAATATACTATTCTGTGGTAATGCCTTCGTTTACTTCTTCAGGCTTAGGTACTCCTCTGAACCGATTTCGAGAAAATCGTGTGAAGATACTTTGTGTAGGTATCGGGAAAGTGCAACATAATATAGCTAAGTATTATAGTAACAATTATTTTACAAAAGAATATTAAATATATTTTATTTAAATATTATTATTAATTATTAACCTTTGTGAAAATTACAAGTGCCTACCTGTTGCCATTATTGATATCGAGCAAAAAAGGCCAAAAATATCACGTTTGTTGTATGGGAGCCCCCCATATGAATATTATTTCGTTTTCCTAAAACCCTAGTTCCGTAGCCAAAATGGCAAAAAACGGAACCCTTATAGATTCGTCATGTCTGTCTGTCTGTCTGTCTGAAATAAATCAAAAACCTTTTAATTTCATAATAACTGTATTTTAAAAAGATAAAACCGACTTCAACATTGTACGTAATTGAGAATTAAAACTTCCTATCTCCAAAACTACTGAACCGATTTTGATGAAACTTGCACTATTCCCTAAGTTGAACAATACCTAGTACAATAAAAAAAGAATAATTTAAATCGGACTTGTAGTTCCGGAGATATATGCGTGAACAAACATAAAAACATACATACATACATACACTTGAAATTTGGCACATTTGTTCAGAAGCTGTTATAGATTAACATATTACAAAAACTGGGCAGTTCTGGAAATATTACATACATACGCGTCGAATTGATAACCTCCTTTTTTTGAAGTCGGTTAAAAATAAACCTTATTGCTGCTGCGGAACCCTTCATGGGCAAGTCCAACTCGCACTTGGCGGCTTTTTTAATATTCGTTGTTATAGCGGCAACAGATATAATACACAATCTGTGAAAATTTCAGAAACCTAGCTATAGCGGTTCTTGAGATGCAGCCTGGCGACATACATACAGACAGACAGACAGACAGACGGATAGACAACGAAGTCTTAGTAATAGGGTCCCGTTTTTACCCTTTGGGTACGGAACGCTAAAATGGCGTGATGGACTTAAAGTAGATTAAGAGTGAGTTGTACCAACCTACTTTAACTATAACTTTAACCATAACAAAAAGTCAAATGGACTGTCAAATCCCTAGTAAAAGTCCATTATGGACGCCATATTTGACGATAACCTTAACTTTAACTTTAACTACGCCTCTGGTGCAATCCACCCTAAGAGTGAATTGCACTAACCTACTTTAATAATAACTTTAACCAATGTAACAAAAAGTCAAATGAACTGTCAAATTCCTAGAAAAAGTCCAATATGGACGCCATATTTGACGATAACCTCAACTTTAACTTTAACTACTCCTCTGGTGCAATCCACCCTTAAATATTAACTGTAAGCTTGGTACGTGAACAAATTGAATGAAAAAGCGACGTACAAAGGATATGGGCGAAAACCCCATAGGGTCCATAGACAATTAAAATTACTTTTATTAAAAAAATTGTTTATGCCTGTTTTCACCAACCCTAAGATTCTTAAAGTCTTAAGGTCATATTTTATTTCCTACGATAACTAGGTTTTTAACAAAACGAGAACTGAGAAAGGATACTTTTTAACCGGAAAAATTGTACGGATCCCGCTCGATAAACGAATTTTGGCGCAACGGATTTGCGGGCAATTTTATGTCCCTGACCGATACATTTCTAATGTATCGGTCAGGGACATAAAATTGTAGTAAACCATCTGTAAGCAAGAGTTTTCCACCCTGCGTTTTTAGGGTACCGTAGTTTACTTAACTTTCTGCCATTCACATTGAAACTATGCAGCTATGGGACGAACTGTCACCAGTATTTCCGGACTAATACGACCTGAAAACTTTCACGAAAGGAGCGTATTCCTTGCAACGCACCTGCAGCTCTTCTGATCTTGCGAGTGTTCATAGGCGACGGTACTAAGCTTTCTATCAGGTGACGACGTGTTTGCCCCCCTAATTTTATAAACAAAGTTATTTCTACTGAAGAGGTAGAAATCGGCGATTGGGTGTATTTTCCAAGGACGTTGAAAATATTTTCTTTGGGATTCCACTTATCCTCCGATACATAATTGTACCATCGGAGAAATTGATTCTTAGGCAGATGTCAGACTTACGGGTAACGTTGATTTGTGCCTTGGTGGGGCCCCGTATAAAAATTTGTTTGGGGAAGGAAGGATAATTAGTATAATAATTATTTACACATCTTGGAGGCCCCAGGGGCCTGGGGCCCCCGTATAATTGTTGCGGCAGATACGCCGGTAGCTACGGCCTACGCTCCTGATTTGACACAACCCAACCATAAAAGATAGGTCTGTCATTAGTTTGTAAATCATTTTCTACACATTAAACGAGTGACGATGTCAACTGTGTCAGGTTGCAGAGCGTGCCAAGATAATATGCATCATCATTCATCGCTAATTATAAATGGATTCTTAGCCAGGGATTATAATTTATAATGTAACGCCTACCACGCTGTTTTCAGAGACAGTTGCGTTGTAGCCCGTCAATGCCGTCAGCTACGAAAGAAGAGAAATTTTATAGTAAGTAATAAGTATACACGTATAGTCAACCACCGAAACTATAATATTATAATAATTAATTTTTTTTATGAAATAAGGGGGCAAACGAGCAAACGGGTCACCTGATGGAAAGCAACTTCCGTCGCCCATGGACACCCGCAGCATCAGAAGAGCTGCAGGTGCGTTGCCGGCCTTTTAAGAGGGAATAAGGTAAGGTAAGTGGAGGGTAGGGATGGGAACGGAAGGGAATAGAGGAGGGTAGGGAAGGGAATAGGGTAGGGGATTGGGCCTCCGGTTAACTCACACACTCGGCGAAACACAGCGCAAGCGCTGTTTCACGCCGGTTTTCTGTGAGGACGTGGTATTTCTCCGGTCGAGCCGGCGCATTCGTGCCGAAGCATGGCTCTCCCACGTCTAATAGTGCAGACCGGCAACTCTCATACATTTGATAGTTTGTATTGTTCGTCCATTTGATTAGCGTTATGGCTCTAGTGACTGCCATACATGATACACACGTAGTTAGCCGCTAGGACAACGAAAACAGTATGACCGATCCGAGTTTACAACCAATTAAAGTACGAAAGATCCACGAAATGCACTTCCGGGTGTAGATTTCGCATTTTTGACTCAGTTACTCTTCCCTAGACCTTAGTATGTAGTTTACGGAGTACGCAACATTGTGCATAGTACCATCGAGGAAACTGGTTCAATTCAATGTTAATTGTGATCTGTCGGCTGGGTTTGACCGCTTTGACGTAACGCGACCAAACTACGTAGGCAGATGTCTATGAATCAATTTCTTCGATGGTACATTTAAGAGTACTATTTCTCTTTTCCCTTTTAATAATACAAAATATTTTATATGACGTACTATGGAAACTTTATGCCGATAGGCGCGAGTTACTATGGACCCGACCGAATTTTTTTTGGATTTGAACAAAAAAAACTTCACAAATCTATTGTACTACTAAGATAGAATCATTTTACTGCGGGAAAACAACCATTAAAATTTCACACTGTATAGTCACATTGATAAATCTAATTTTCAGAATTAGATAGGTTTTGCATCAGACCTATTCAATATACATAGTGAAACTTCACTTCACTTCACCATATAAACTATAACTGTGCAAAATTTCATTCACCTACGTTTCCCCATTTTTCGTCAAAAGGGATACAAAGTTTTTCGCTCGCGTATTAATATACTAAGTATAGAATTATTATACACGCAGTTTGTCATTGTGTATCCTATAAAATTTTCCTCTTTATTTACAAATGTACAAAATATACAATATATTATGTAATTTATATTTAAAGAGGAAAATAGGATACACAATAATCATTGACTTATATGATCAACGAGAGATATTTTTAAACTTACAGTGCCCAACTGATACTTTGAGTCCCGGGAAAGGACATAATAATATATTATATTAGGATACTTTTCATCCCGGAAAAATGAATGGTTTCTGCGAGAATTTTTGCGCAAAGGAGATATGCGGGTGTCATTTAGTAGGTAATCATTTTTTTCCAAAGCTATATCCTCCTCCTCGCGTCGTGTTTCTCATTACTGAGGGTCGTGATTTCATTTAGTTGTTTTTTGGTGACCACACTACGCCATACGTGGCGATCCTTTTTCCAAAGCCATAAATATAGTATACTAGACGTTCTGCGCGGCTTCGTCCGCGTAAATATTAGATATTTCACAAAAAAATAGTCCACAAAATAGCCAGAGATCCTTACGTGGTCTACTTCTTATCTGTGCCAAATAACACAAAAATTGCTCCAGTAGCTCGTGAGATAAGCCCTTTCAAATAATTTCCCCCGTTTTTTCCACATTTACCTCTATTTCTTCGCTCCTATTAGTCTTAGTGTGATAAAATAATAGCCTATAGCCTTCCTACATAAATGAAATAATTTTTGAAATCGAACGAATTAGGGTTGAAAGTTTGAATGAAAGTCCGTCATTTCTTAAGTTAGAAACATGATGAACGTTTGCGTTTGACGTTTGCTTAAATAGGGTCCCGTTTTTGCACTTTGTAAATTAGGAACCACAAAAAGGGGAAAACTATCCATCTTTGTTATTATACTATGTTATCGCGGACGAAGTCGCGGGCAACAGCTAGTATACATACACAGTATACTAATATTATAAAGCGGAAGACTTTGTTTGTTTGAACGCGCTAATCTCAGGAACTACTGGTTCGATTTGATAAATTATTTCAGTGTTAGATAGGCCATTTATCGAGGAAGGCTATATAGGCTATATCTTATTACGCTAAGACTAATAGGAGCGAAGAAATAGAGGATTGAGGAAAATGTGGAAAAACGGGGGAAATTATTTGAAAGGGCTTTTTTGAACGCGCTAATCTTAGAAAAACTGCTGGTTTGATTTGAAAAATTCTTTCAGTGTTAGATAGCCCATTTATCGAGGAACTAATAGGAGCGAAGACATAGAGGAAAATGTGAAAAATACGGGGGAAATTATTTGAAAGGGCTTATCTCACGAACTACTGGAGCAATTTTTATATTATTTGGCACAGATAAAAAGTAGACCACGTGAACTGTGAAGGATCATAGGCTATTTTTGTGGACTAATTTGTCTGTGAAATAACTGATTTATGTCTAGTTACAGTATAGATGTGGTGTAGATTATATTGTAGAAGGCAGTTGCATCTGTAACACGGTGAGAGTGCATGTGCTATTAATATGCGGGTCGGAAGCCAGCTTCCCGACAACACGCGGGCTGCGGCCCCTCACTACGCGCCGCCATTTTGTTGAAACTCGCGACTCGCCACTCGCGCGACGAAGCTAAAGGATGTATAGTAATTAGCATTGAGATAATATAAACTGTATGCAGTATAGCTGTTAATTATTTTAAGTTTGATAATTTATGCAGGTAATTCATGTTGATTCATCATTGTGGCAAAATACTACTGTAATAAGAAATAATAAGACAAAATAATTTGTCGGGGATAAAAAGTATCGCATGTCCTTCCCGCGACGCAAAATATCTTTATACTTATCTTTCTCAAAAATCGGTTCAGCGATTTGGGCGTGAAGAGGTAACAGACAGACAGACATAATATTATATGGATATAGTGAATAGGTGAACTAAGTGGCCTAAAATAGTTAACATGATTTATTAAAGGCAGCCTCAATTTAAATTTTAATCTAGATAATACACGTCTAGGTCCCATGTTTAGTATTCAAGTATATGACGAGGAAAGAAATAAAACTCAATCATAAAGTGTAGGTTATTTATTAGGGAACATGATGGAGCTCGCATAAGTCCCAGAATAACTAACCATACCTCATCAAAATCAGTTCAGTAGTTTAAAGAATATAGAAAGAAGAGGTAGACTTACTTTACACTTTAGCATTACAATGTTTGTATGGATTAATTACTTAAGTATTTCTAAGTTATACTTTTGTTGAATGCGACTAAAATAACAGGAAAACCATAGCAAGTTTATTTTGATCGGAATATTTTAGGATTTTACCTCTACGCAAATTCCGCTATGGAAGAAATAAGAATAATCTTGTCGTTCGAACTTTTCCGAAACGCTATTTGTATTTACGTTTTTGTTGTACCTACTTATTAAATAGTGGAATAGGGATACAAGTTTTGACTATAGGCCGCCTGTACCAACTACCAAGTTAAAAGTTAAAACTGTCACAAGGCCTGTATAAACGCTTACATCTTGTAACTTTTGGTATCAAACAACGTTTTTATTTTTCTTTTCAATTTCATTCAATCACAGAGTCATACAAGAAAAGCTTTACAATCTTTTGCAAAACCTAAACCTGTAATGTACCAATTACCTTAATATACTTACTAATTACTATTATAGACTTTAGAACACGCAATTTTTTCATTGCAATATCTTGCAAAGAAAATTTACAATCATCATTGTATAGTTTTCCGGACAAAAAACTATATTGTCTTTTTTTGAAACTCAAAGTTCATTTCATACAAAATTTATTCATTGGACCCACAGTGTAAGCGTGATAAGACTGACAAACTTTGCCATTTATAATATCTACAAGTCTAGCTGGAGTCATTACTCGTTCGCACTTTATGCATAGTTTTTACTTTCATATTAATTTCTCTGAGAATTTTAGAGTACAGTTAAGTTACAGGTAAACTATTCCCCATTGATACACAGATACATTTTTTGTAACACAAGTAAATAACATTACAAAAATGTCACCCCAAGGTGAGATAAAAGCGAATATACACTTATACTGTATCTACACTACAGTCAATAATAATTTGTAAACGTGTTCTTTTGTTGGGGCCAGGTAGAGCTAGCTCATTGTCTGGTCGCGACGGATTGTCTATTCAGACCCGACAGATGTGCCGCCGTCATCATCAGACCGAGTTTACCTTGTGAAAATAAAGAAAAAATAATAAACATATTTCATATCCATGCTAATATTATAAATGAAAACGTGTGTCTGTCTGCTGTCACCACTTCACGCCTAAACCGCTCAACCGATTTTGCTGAAAGGTACGGAGATACTTTGAATCCCGGGAAAGTGGAAAGGACATAATAACTTCTTATGCCGGAAAAAGTGTACGGTAAACGATAAACGAATTTTGGCACAACGAACTTGCGAAAAGAAAACCTTAAAGCTTAATAATAATAAGTTCTTTATTTGCACACACAAAAAGACATAAAAACATATAAATAAAAGAGACAAAAAACAAAAATCGTACTTAAATTAATAATTTAATTTCATGTATGGCTGGCTGACTCTACTCATGCATATTTAAAAGGACTTTTTCGAGTGTAAGATATTTTTGGTCCTAAAAATGTTTAAATGTAATCATTAGATCTTAATGTTTACAAATTATCTAGGTAGGTATACTTAAATTTATTAAACTTAAATTTTTAAATTAAATAATTATACACTTTCCTAGCACTTAAAATAATTATCTGGGGGCACGGCAGTGCCCCCGCCAAGTCGAGCAAAAAAGCGGCACGGCCGTAGCATCCTTTTCTCGAACCAATTCAGGCTCTTTTCGACCCCCCTATAACTTCGTTGTGGAAAAAACAACAAGCCTGAATTTTCAGTTGCTAAGTAAGCATTGTATAAACATGGTATATTTAAAATTTCATTCAATTTGAACCAGTAGCTTAAGAACTGTAACTTGTTGAACTTTCATAATTTTGTCACTCACTGACTGACCGATCACCAAAAGTCTAAGGCACTTCTAGCAGACATAGAACCTTGTAATTTAGAATATAATTAGTGTCTAGTGTCTAAATCAAAGGAAAAATCAAACATTTCAAATTTCGGTCCAGTTTTCTAGTTTTACTAACTTTGTAAATAACTTTGTAATCCCATATAAATGTATAGGATTACAAAGTTATATTTGCGGTTTATGAATCATTGTACCCGTACCATCGATATCTCCGGTATATCATCGGTAGATAGATAGTGTTTAGTGTCTTAATCATTGGAAAACCTAAACATTTCATAATTTCTGTCCAGTTTTCTAAATACACCAACTCCCTAGCTTTTGCCTGCGGCTTCGCTCGCGTGGAATTCGAAAATCGCGTAAAATATTAATATTCTAATTGTAAACCTTCTTTGGAAACATGATGTTTCCAATTTCCATCCTTTCACTTTCAACTAAGTTTAGGCAAAAAAAAAACAAGGAAGACTACCTACAAAAATAAGAAAAAATCATGAGACAGGGTTTAAGAAAAAACGTTATATTTAAATAATATTCTAGAAGTAAAAGGTACCAAAAAGGAACAAAGTAGGACTCTACAAAAAGATGTGAGATCCCATCAAAAACATCCTGTAAAAAAACCAAGTCTCGCAACTCAGTTTTTCTACCGTAAAAAGTTGTGAGATCCATGTGATACCAAGTCGGTGAATTTATTCAGTCCCTACTTAAGGGACCTTCAGTCTCAAATTATTACGTAAGTTCTTATCATAATATCAATATTAAAAATCTTTCACGTTTTAAATAAATAGATCAACTTGGACATCGCATGATTAGATTGTTTGGTATACAGTATCATACATTGTGTTTTCATGCGATGTCCAAGTCGATCTATTTATTTAAAACGTGAAAGATTTTTAAGGACGCTATAACAAAAAACAACTTTTTACGGTAGAAAAACTGAGTTGCGAGACTTGGTTTTTTTTACAGGATGTTTTTGATGGGATACACTTTCCTTGCACTTATTCCACTTTATTTTAATAGATTTATTACAGAATTATTATAATATACACGACCGGTTTCGAAAAATTCATCATCAGGTAAATTTCCACCAAGAAGTGACAGTACATTCAATTTCATAAATTTTTAAAATAAAGTGTTTAAATTGTATTATCATAATAATTAAACTTCGTAAATAAAGTAGTACAAATAAACAAAGTCCTTTAAAAGTGTAGAAATAGTCAGGATAGGATTCAGGAAATATACAATTACCTTCCCACAAACGGCGTCGGCAAGTTATATCCACACTATACAGTATACTTACTAATATTATACTTATGAAAGTGTGTCTGTCCATCTGTCTGTTACCTCACAGTCTCACACTTACATACACACTTTCGCATTTATAATATTAACAGTAAGGATTACTAACTTATCTTACTTACTATTACTACTTGTCCAATTCGTATTTGTAGAGAACGCCGTTCGGAACAGTTTAAGATTTCAACGGGGTCGCCAATACTGCCTTCACATAGGGAAATCGCTTCTTTTAGTTGATTCTGTTAATAATATTACTAAAATACAAATAAATAATAATAGCATGCATTCGCCAGTGCCGATTTAATAAAACTGCGAAATGGCATTCTCATTGTGTTTTTACTTTTTACCCTTTGTGCGGTAGATAAAATCTAGGACTAAAGTATATTTTGTCAAAATTCCTAAAAATGTATAATATTAAACATGAAGTACTTTAGTAATTAACCTAGATACATTAGTAGAGAACCTAGAAAATGCTGCTTGCATTTTTTTATAGTGAAATGTTTAAATTCACAGAACTAATTTCTTGTTTGATTTGAAAAATATATCAATTTTGTAAATATACAGTATTTTTTTTACTGGCTACATTAAATCTTTAAAAAAAATTAGGTTTCGTCGTATGTTGCTCTAATATTAACAGTAATGATTTTACGCATAAGTTAGCATATATGCAAATCTTGGTAAAATATTGGTAAAATGCCATGGCATATAATCATTATTTTGTATAGTTAGTACACATTTATGTAAATATAAAAATATAAAAAAGAATAATTATTATTTATAATAATATTTAAATAGAGTCTGCATTCATACTTTGAGTGCGCGCGGGCCGCGTAGTAATTACCGTAGCGCTGCTACGCGACCTCGTAGCACTGAGCGCGGCCGCGCGCGCACCGTGCGCGTGGGAGGCAGGACAGCCACGCGCCTACAATATTTTATCAAAATATAAATTGTTTTGTTTATCAATAATTGATTGTTTATTATTATTAAGTCGTAAGTTCAAAAATGTATTGATTGTTAATTTTATATTGAGAGATATTAATAGGACTTAATTTTGTACTACTTTAGGTATAATAAAAGATTCAATAAAATGTTTGATAATTTAACTATGTAATTAATTTAACCTGTTACTTCATTGTGGTAATAAAAGAATTATGAATGATTATGAATTATTATATTATTATAAGAATGTCTGTTAATAATTGTGAACTAGTTACAATTAATTAAAGTTTCCGCAGTTTTTATTCCGAAAAATTTCTTACCATAATATTAAATTTATTATTACAACTTAAAAACTTACCTATTTCTTAGACTTACAGACGCACTCGATGATATTTAAATATGACTTAATTTAATTATTCAATAAAAGATTATTAAATCATTCAATGAAACTCAAAGCTTGATACATTTTCTATCAAACTGTTCATTAAATTAAAGTTTATTAATCATTATAATGTATCCGAGTGCGTTAGACTCGAACAACAAAATTATATTGTAGTGTGGTGTTAAATACTGGACTTTAATTATAGTTTAAGTCTAGTTTTTAGGACGTTATAATTTATAAACACCGTTTTTCCGATAGGATCGACCTATAATGTTAAAAAAGAATTTTAAGTTTACATAACAAGTTACGAGACATTCTAATTTATTCATATTAGTTGTCCCGACGACTGAAGAGGGTAAAATGTTATGTACGAACTACATACTTACATAACATTTTTTCCAACTCTCAACTATAATAATCCATATTAATACATACTATAAATGCGAAAGTCTGTCTGTCTGTCTGTTACCTTTTCACGCCGAAATCGGTGAAACGATTCTGCTGAAATTTGGTATGAAGATACTCGGAAAAGCGGTTCCCGCAAACGAATTTTGAGGCAACGGAGTTGCGGGCGTCATCTAACTAATAAAATACATACGTCTATATAATAATAGTCGCTTTGGAGAATTATATTAAGAATCATAATATGATTCATCTTTAAAAAAATAAATTAATTAAAAATCAAAAAACCCGACTGCAAAAAATGTTAACTAAAAAGAACGAAACAAGACCTAATTCTGCCGGAGACATCGAATCCAATATCCATGTTTTAATTGATACGACTCTTGCTTACGAGTTTCATGCCAGGATAAATAGAAGGTTACATAGAAAAATGTAGAAGAAGAAAGTGGATTATAAAATGCAGTCGGAGGCATGTCGCACCAAGTTTAACATTAATTAATCATAAATCATAAAATATTATGCCTCCGACTGCAAGTTTAGGCAGCGTACGTAAAATAAGTATATTTTCTGGTTGTTATTTACACCTTACGTCCGAAGAACCCAAATATCTTACGGAACCCTATTTTTTTCCAAAATTAAATCCAGCCTATGTTCAGCAAAAATAATGTAGAATTCCAATGGTAAAAGAATTTTTCAAATCGGTCCAGTAGTTTCCGAGCCAAACAAACAAAAATCAAATCGTTCCTCTTTATACTATTAGTGTAGATTTATCGTTAGATTTAATATTAAAACTGCAAGTTATATACATATTTAGAATCAGTGTTTAAAATCCTTTATTTTGATACCCCACTCGATATGCTTGGTGAAATTTCATTTTTGTTTACCTCACAATATGGCGTCAAACATCCGCCATTTTGGTTTTTTCTTAATGTCACCTATCTAAGAACACTTGGGCCATTAAGACAAATCTAACGATACCTCAAATATGAAAATCCACTTAGCGGTTCTGAAGATACGAGGTAATAAAGAATATTACAAACATACAAGATACGCGCCAAACACATAACCCTCCTGGCAGTCGGGTAAAAATCGTAAAATTGACACTGTGTTGGCAATTCAGATGTCTAAATTCGTACTAATTTGACATTCGTGACTTTGACAGTTTTGACAATTCATTTTGTGAATCGATTGAGAGGAATTGCTAAATGTGACCATTTTATCCCCGCTGGTAGTGTTTTCCCTACAATTATTTAAGATCGATAATAATAATTATTATTAGCTTAATCGGCCTTAAGTTTTCGTGAGATACATAATATTTAAATTGCAATCCTGTTTATAAATAACTTAATAATGTACAAGATAATGTAGATTTACATCACATTGCATTACCATCAAACTCATGGCACCTTTATATGTGCCTCTATCAGGGTTACCAATCGTTGGGAAAAACGGGAGTTTTTCCAGGACATGTCCTACAGTTTTTGGTGTTTCTGGGAAGATTCTTGAAGGGACTTTTTAAATATTGTACGCCGCTTTTAAAATGCTTATTGTTGTGAAGAACTTAAAGTCTTTGTTTTGTAATATTTTAATAACTAAGTATTGTAGTAACTATTTAAATAAGTTTATTAACAAATTCAATATGCATATTATTGTAATAACTATTGCATTTCTATAGTTCCTTTGTCCTGTAAAAACCAAATTTCCCAGTTTTTTTCTAACGTTAAATCCTGCTTTTTACTTCTGCAATTGCAATCCTGTTTATAAATAACTTAATAATGTACAAGATAATGTAGATTTACATCACATTGCATTACCATCAAACTCATGGCACCTTTATATGTGCCTCTATCAGGGTTACCAATCGTTGGGAAAAACGGGAGTTTTTCCAGGACATGTCCTACAGTTTTTGGTGTTTCTGGGAAGATTCTTGAAGGGACTTTTTAAATATTGTACGCCGCTTTTAAAATGCTTATTGTTGTGAAGAACTTAAAGTCTTTGTTTTGTAATATTTTAATAACTAAGTATTGTAGTAACTATTTAAATAAGTTTATTAACAAATTCAATATGCATATTATTGTAATAACTATTGCATTTCTATAGTTCCTTTGTCCTGTAAAAACCAAATTTCCCAGTTTTTTTCTAACGTTAAATCCTGCTTTTTACTTCTGCAATTGCAATCCTGTTTATAAATAACTTAATAATGTACAAGATAATGTAGATTTACATCACATTGCATTACCATCAAACTCATGGCACCTTTATATGTGCCTCTATCAGGGTTACCAATCGTTGGGAAAAACGGGAGTTTTTCCAGGACATGTCCTATAGTTTTTGGTGTTTCTGGGAAGATTCTTGAAGGGACTTTTTAAATGTTGTACGCCTCTTTTAAAATGCTTATTGTTGTGAAGGACTTAGTGTTTGTTTTGTAATATTTTAATAACTAAGTTTATTATATTTAAATATGTTTATTAACAAATTCATTATGCATATTATTATAATAATTAATAAAATAATAACTATTGCATTTCTATAGTTCCTTTGTCCTGTAAAAACCAAATTTCCCAGTTTTTTTATAACGTTAAATCCTGCTTTTTACTTCGAATCCTATTTTTTCTTGTAGTTGACAACCATACCATATCATGTTTCTATGTGTGACGTCACGCGTTATCTTATCAGTAGAGATAACGCGCGCCCTCCACACGACCTTGCTGACCGACGTAGCCTTTGTTAGGATGTTATACACGAATCTATATCTTCAGTGTTTATATCCTAATAAAAGGTATTGTTATTTATTACATAGTCGGCTGCCGCATAACAATTGAAAATCTATTGTGTCTGCGATACCCACGATGGAGGTGCTACGCCGGCCATACCACAAGGTTTGCCTGAACTGGTCACCTGGTAAGGTAAACCGGAGCGTATATGTTACAGAGTGCAAGTTTTGCCTCAACTTTGCCTGACAGGCGTAAGGACACAGGCAGGACATAGGAAACATTTTCCGGCATAAAAAGTATCCTATGTCCTTTCCCGGGACTCAAGGTATCTATAGCAAATTTCAGCAAAATCGGTTCAGCGGTTTAGACGAGAAGAGGTAACGGACAGACTACGCGCTTTCATATATATTATAATACTTTTTAGTAAAGTATGGATGCCAGCATTTTCGAAATTATGTGATACAAAATCTAAGCAAGCGCCGCATCCGTATTCTGAGACAAGCGCATAAAATGGAACACCGTTCTCTGTCGACATTACCTACTCGTTGTTTACAATGTTAGCGAGTGCAGTAAAAATATCGATTGCCATTTGCCAGTAACATGACCTCTGTAGCGCTGCTACGCGCGACGTAGCCGCGCTACGAATTCACTACGCATAATAATTATTATTATCTGTTATTATCATATTTTTTTATAGACTTGTCCTAAGACTTAACTTTTTTGTTTTTTTGTAACTAAGAAACGTCTGTCTTTTGTTTTGTAGGACATGACAAGACAGCAGACAAAGACAGAATACAGGTAAAAATATAACATTTTAAGAACTTAATTCCTTCGTCAAACATTTTTAATAGTATTTATGTAGGTTTATCGGCTTCAACAAAACTCATTTATTTATTGTTAAAAGATTTTATTTTTTGGTATTAAAATGATGATAAAACAAACGAAAACGAACGAAATAAAAGAATAATTTAAAAATAGAACTGGTACAAGTTTCAACGAAAATTTTGGTTACTTTGTCATCTCCGATATGGTCTAGTGGCTAGGATACCTGGCTCTCACCCAGGAGGCTCGGGTTCGATTCCCGGTATCGGAATATCTTTTTTGTTATTTTAGATACTTTTATTGCATTTTTGAAGATTTTTATTATTCATTTAATGTATCTTGTCTTGTTTATTTGATAAAATATATACAATTTAAAACAAAGACTTTGATTATTTTAAAAACTTATAAGAAACTCCACTCCAAAGAACTAATTATCATATTTTCATTGAATTTTTTTCATGAAATTTTTTAAGATAATATTTATCAAGGTTGTTAAAAATAAACACAAAATTTAGAAACATTTTTTATTTAAATAATACTTACATTAATTTCTTTCACACGATTTTAAGAAACATTTCGAGGAGAAAATAGTAACACAACCGTTGCTAAATCATTTGGCTCCCACACAAAACTGCGAATTCGCATCGCATCGTAATGTCATGTTTATTATGAACTTTGTCGCAGATATTTGCGATGCAATGCGAGTTCTCAGTTATGTGGGGAGCCCTAAGCCTTGTTGCTAAAAGCCCTCGGCAATCTCACTTGTTCTATAAACATTACGGACACGGATGAGGTATTAAAAATATTGCCGAAAGCTAATACATATTTATATCTTGGTAGTACTGTTAAGACCGCTCTTCACTTTGGGCCAAGATGGATGGAACAGGGAACTGTTTACCAGTATGATTAGGCAGCTTGTTACAGCATGTTGTATCATCGAGGAAATACCATCCATAGACAGTTGACGGATAGCTATGTTATTTCGTTGGTTTATGTCAATTCAACTTTAGTCGTAATCTGTCGAGCTGGGTTTGACATAACACGACCAAATTACGCAGGTCCGCTATCTATGTACTTAATACTTATGAATCAACTTCTCTGATAGTACAATTCGTTCCGAGTAATTGCTAAATACAAGCTGTCTAAAGTATGCAAAAAAGACTACGATCATTATTCATTACCAATTAAACTATAATAATTATTCTGATATACAGACGTGTAATATAGGCATGTTTATGCACATTTTACACGCCCGTAATCGCTTATCCATCATGGTCCAACGTTGAAAGGCCGGAAAACTTAAACCAAACTTACTTTATTCTGTAATTTAGATTTATAATTTATCAGTAAAATGGCAGTAGACTTTTTCTACTTACTTTTTGCCATTTACTTAATAAACACAAAAAGATAAAACTATTGAGGCCACACTCAGAGATAATATATTTATTGAATTATTTAACGAAGAGTTTGAAACAGAATGTATGCCAAAATTCTTACAAATTTCTTATAATTATTTCTGACCGAGACCGCAAATTAGCCCTAAATGTAATTTGACTTAAGCAGGCATTATAATTATAGCGTTATGGTTGTAAGTATTTTGGAGCATTTATTCATTATAAACACTTTAAATAAATAAATTTCCTTCCCTTTTCTTAAATCAGTACAACTTTAAACAAATTAGCTTTATTTACCAAACTAATTAAAATAAATTCGGCATTGCTATAACCAAACTAAAAAGTCGCTTCAGTTCAGGCTTACGTCGAAACAAGAAGAGGATAAATAAATAATTACTTTTGTATGTAAGCCAACAACTTAACTACTAAATAATTATTTCTAATTCGTCTGCGTGGATTTTTGAAATTATGGATTATGTAATTATTACATAAACGTCAAACAAGCTATTATTTTTAATTCACCGGTAGGTAGAGCTCGCCGTATTATAAAAATAAAATGATTTACAGTTAAAATCTTAATATAATATTATCACTTGGCGCTTTTTAAAACCTTTTTATTAGGGTTCCGTACCCAAAGGGTAAAAACGGGACCCTATTACTAAGACTTCGTCGTCTGTCCGTCTGTCTGTCTGTCTCCAGGCTGTAACTCAAGAACGGTAATAGCTAGAGATTTGATATTTTCACAGATTATGCATATCTGTTGCCGCTATAACAACAAATACTAAAAATTAAATAAAATGAATATTTAAGGGGGGCTCCCATACAACAAACGTGATTTTTTTGGCCTTTTTTGCTGTCTCCAGGCTGTAACTCGAGAACGGTAATAGCTAGAGATTTGATATTTTCACAGATTATGTATATCTGTTGCCGCTATAACAACAAATACTAAAAATAAAATAAAATGAATATTTAAGGGGGGCTCCCATACAACAAACGTGATTTTTTTGGCCTTTTTAGCTCTATATCAATAATGGCAACAGGTAGGTACTTGAATTTTTCACAAAATCCTTAGTTATATGTGTACTTTAATATTTAATAATAATATTAAAATAAAATAAAAAAATAAGGGGGGCTCCCATACAAAAAACAACTTATGGCCTAATTTTGCTCTATAATGGTACGGAACCCTTCGTGCGCGATTTCGACTCGCACTTGGCCGATTTTATAAAAAAAGTACTGCGGGCATTATTTCCTTTACTTTAGTTTCGTAACATTATTTTTTATTCAGTTACTAAGTAAAAAGAGGTATTTTATTAAGTAATATAATGCTTTAGATATTATTTTACTATGAAATATATCAAAATCTCAACGCAAGACAGAGCAAGACTGTCTGCACCCAAAAAAAACTTAAATAGATATCAATAATAGTCTCTGTCATACATACTGGAAAAAAAAAACACCCAGGTTAATGTGTGACAGATGACACTGACGTATTCGAAACGTCAAATTCAAAATCGGAACGTTCTGCACAAGCTCGCTAATCGGCTCGTTCGAGGAGCTTCCTCACTAACCGCCAGTCCTCCATGATATCGGAATCTGGCAGCATGTAGACTATATAAGGAGGGGAGACTGTCACTTGGCGCTTCCGTTTCTTCCTGCCCCACTCTGGACCACACGACCAGAGGTCCACAGTATGCCGTTCCTCCTCTATCTTCCGGATTTTTTCTAGAATTTCTTCTTTCAGGGACTCGTACGCTAGCCACTTTTCACTCTGCTGACAAAGAAAAGGACGACGTTAGTGAATTCATCTTGATAATATAAACGGTCGATTCGGGTAGGGTAGTTGATTGAAAACAATAAAGAAAATAATTATATTGTTTTGTTCATCCTTTGAAATATAAATCAACGACTGAAACTTTAACAAGGCTGTTTTTTTAACCAAAGAATTTATGGGCCGAACTCGGAGATATTCAACAATTACTTGACTTTAATTATAAGAAGATTTGATATAAATTACATACATTTTCCGTTAAACTCTACATTGAAGACAATAGTGGACGAAGCGGGTAGTCGGACCCGTAACAATTTGAAAACTGACGATTTTTTTTGCATAAATGGGAGGAAAATAATTTGAAAAAAAATAATTCTATGTATAGCTGGATATATTAGCAAGATCATGAAATTTACCTCTAACTGCAGCGGCCGTTAGGCTATTTACGCTTTTTCATCCCATACTTATTCAATTGATATTTTGGCTTTGTTTCTTGATTTAACAACCTCATAATTGTTGTTAAATAAAGAAATATAAAATGCAATACTTATTCTTAAGTCATGACAATTTTTAAAATGTTATACAAATCACTCGTATAAATATCGATTACAAGTAAATAAAATACAAACATCATTATTTTTCAAGAGTCGGTAACTACTTCATATAATTCTTGTACAATATATATATTGCACTATATTCACTTGCAAATATATTCATTATCTCTGTAATCCATACTAATATTATAAATGCGAAAGTATGTCTGTCTATCTGTTACCTCTTCACGCCCAGACCGCTGAACTGATTTTGCTGAAATTTAGCTTGGAAATAGTTACTTTAGGTCTCGGAAGAGGATATAGGATACTTTTTATCCTGGAAAAATGTACGGTTCACGCGTGATAAACGAATTTAGGCGCAACGGAGTTGCGGGCGGCAGCCGTCGAGTGGTATACTTTATAATTTACAGAGCTTTTACTCATAGCGAAGCAAACAATAAGGCTTATTACAACGTAACACATAAATTATTAACTATTAAATCTCTTATAATCCCGAGAGTCGACTTAACACAATACTCATTTATTCTCCTTAATTACATCGTGTTTCCACCTGCGCGCGCGCATCCAACATGGCGGTCTTCCGGGAAACGCGCGCGAGGTCACCGCGCCCGCGCAGCCGCCATCTTGTACAACGGCATTTAATGTTGGCGCTTCCTTTGTATCGTATTCGTTGAGAGAGAATGTTAATATGTTTTTAAAATAAATCTTATTATTAGTAATGAGGGAAGTTAATAATAAATATTATCATAATGAATATCGTATTAAGAAGTTTTTACAAAAAAATACTTTTACATTTAACATAATACGAACTTCGTTTCAGTCAAATCCTGAATTTTATCACCGTTTAAACCTTCCCTAGAGTTCCACGAATATTTCAAACTTAAATTTGGCAAACCGGTTCAGCCGTTCTCGAGTTTTACCGAAAATAACAAAATTTGAAAATATTTTTTATTTAAATAAATAGATTAGCTCTATACTTATCTCTAGATCAGGTACTAAACTATACATAGACTCATACCAATGCCACGTTGGGATTGTTTGGGAATTGGGGCTATTTTAATATTTCAGGAATCAGGTACATCTAAAGACTAAGGCTCTGTTTCACCACTTCCTGATAAGTGCCGAATAGGCTATCCACCAATTAACTTGACAGATCAAGTATGGAGAATCTGTCAAAAAAAATGTGAATAGCCTATCCGGCACTTTATCAGGAAGTGGTGAAACAGGCCCTTAGTTTAACCATGTTTAACGTATTGCACGTTAAAGTAGGACGCCTTTCGCTTTGCGCCGCCGTTGGTAAGCCTGCTGCCTGACTGATATTATGCATCCTAGCCGCCCTGACCATAACAAGTAAGCAGCTAAAATACCATTTTTGCTACGCCGAAATCGGTTAAAACTATAATTTAACGCATACGAAAGTAGAGCTGCTATCATAGCTAAATATTATACGAATCGAGCTTTTCAAGTCCATTCCTTCAATATGCAGCAGATGCTTCACAAGTCACAACTAACATGTTCGAGCCGTTATAAGTAAATAATTTAGGTCTTTGACTTTTATTTACTTGCATATTATAAAAAAAAAAAATTAAAATCCAACAAAATAATTTAAAAAAAAAACTCACAAAAAGGTTCTCTCCGGCGGGGAATCGAACATTTAAAATCCACCAAATAATAAAAAAACTCACAAAAAGATTCTCTCCGGCGGGGAATCGAACCCCGGTCTCCCGCGTGACAGGCGGGGATACTGACCACTATACTACCGAAGACGCTGAGTGTGTGAACGAAATTTTCAACCTGTTGGTACACCTCTGACGTAGTATTGCGTAATGAAGACTAATTTTATTGGCCTTAATAAGGCTAAAAATACAATTTACGTGGGCGAGAGCCAATAAATATAACGTAGCTACGTAAATAAGTCCTGCCTACATCAAATATATTTCATACCAGTTTTATAACTAGACTCAAGTACGAGTTTATGAAAATGGCATTATTAATGGCTCATCTTGGCGGGGGCACTCCCGTGCCCCCAGATAAGGTTGCTTGCTTGTTACTTTATAAGTTGAGGTTTTGATGGTTTAAAATTCTACTATAATAAATTTGAAAACTGTATGTTTGAACTTTGAAATGTGGTATGGAAATATTCAGAGCTCCGAAAAGGACTGATATATTATATTATACAATATTACGGTGGTTTTGACGTTGAAATAGTATAATATTAAACTACCTATTTTGATAAAAATATATTTTATTTTATTATGATAAATAGTTTTATCAAGGAAAATGTAGTTTCCGCACATAAAACTTATTGCAATTACTGTGCAAATGTAATAATATTTTTGGAATATTTTTCATTGTCATAAATCATTAATTACTTACTTACTTGTATCTCCTGGGGTAGAACTTCTACCCTAGAAGTATGTGTTATAAATTATAATGATTATGGTAAAACTACGTTGTTCATATCTGGAAATTTTCGCTTCCATACAGAAATAGCAGACGATTTATTTCAATAAGTTTACTAAAACCACCATATTTGTGGTACTGTATGTTTATTTGCTCCATAATAGGTCCTAAACTGACATAATAATATTCAACCTTAGTGTCCCGAAGTAACAAACACCGCGACACTGATAACCGTTATCAGGGTGAACTGATAAGGTTATCTAACGCCGTATAAGCGACTGTACTGTGGATGGAGATACTGCTTCTTAGACTATTGATATAGAAGTAATTCGTTCTAGAAATGTAAAATTATTATTTTAAAAATATTAACTAAGTACTATCACTCTTACTATGACGATCCTTGTGGCTCATTGGTTGGGTTTAAGTCGGGGGCGCGGGTTCGAATCCCGCTAACGGAACAAAAAGTTGCCTATGTTCCTGGGTCTTGGATGTGTATTAACTTGATGAATTAACTTGACGAATTAAATATGGTATAATAAAAATAGGTCGGATCACGTCAATTCAATGTTAACTGTGATGCTGTCGGCTGGGTTTGACAAAACGCGACCAAATTACGTAGGTCCTCCATCTATATACTTCTCTGATAGTACAGAGAGTGCTTACAAAGATTTGGCGAATGAACATTTCTGAGTCACTGTTGCGCAATAGATTATGCGTTTTCGATGATATCACCAGAGGGGTTAGTGCGAGTTTTATTCGATCATACGCTGCATCGAGCGCGTAAACGCGAACTTATATGGCATCGAAGCAGCGCCATCTACTGGCTGACGTGGATACTGCCTTGATCCCATATAAATTCGCGTTTATGCGCTCGATGCGTATGATCGAATAAAACTCGCACTGAAACGGTTAAAACTTAAATACAAAATAACACCGACTACTTATTGCTGAACACAACAAACTACATCACAGATTACTACATAACCTAAAAATCTCAGTTTTGACATTACTAACACAGAGTTACTTGATTTAACCCTCCCGTATAGGTGGGTTAAAAATTTAAAAAATTAACACGAGGTTAACTCCTAACTCTTGGTGGTGCAAGACATGATTAGAATTTAAGTCCGAAGTATAATTTAACTCAGTGTTAATGGTGCTAACCCGCTCTGGGGCAAGTGGGCCTGCCCCCCTAGACAAGTGTCAAAACGCTAACGCTAACTCTAACGTTACAAAATGTATGCGATTTGACATAAGTCATCGCTTCGCTAGCGAATACTAATGTCAAATCCCATACATTTTGTAACGTTAGAGTTAGCGTTAGCGTTAACGTTTTGACACTTGTCTACAGGCCCTGAGTATTTTATTAACATTAACTTGTAACATCTGATATCCCCCCCCCCCCCCAGTAGTATATGAGTCACAGTACTCAGAACTCATAAGTCACAAGTCTGCGTGGGCGTATTTTCTCGGAAACATTTCTATCAACACACGTCGCACAAGCTTACAACTTTCCTTGAATTCGTAAGGGTTCTACAAGTACCACAGAATATATATTACAAGTACATTGATTTAATTTGTTGCCGGGTTTCTTTTTTCCGTTACGGTATACCGTATACCCGTAGCCGTAAGGCAATTTTGACGTATTCCTACAACCTAGGCCATAACTCAAAAGTCCAAACATCCGAGGGATGAGCACAAGTATTAATATATGCCAAAATATGTTGCGAGTGTCCATGGGCGACGGTAGTTGCTTACCATCAGGTGACCCGTTTGCTCGTTTGCCCCCTTATTTAAATAAAAAAAAATGTAAGTATGTCAAATAGGACGAGTGGCATGAAGGAGCCAATTTTAAACATGGCCTAAAAAGTTAGTTAGGAATGCAAAAATCTACCAACATCTACTAACATCTTCTAACATCTTTACTAACACACATTTTGCAAATAAAGAAATTGAATTGAATTGAAAAAAAAAAGATACATGTCTTATTAAGATAGTATAGAGCACAGTTTCGTAGATGATTTTCATGCATTCTTTGGTAACGTGACCTGTATGAATAGTTTGTGTAATTAGGATTACTAGAGATCGCCCAGTGGTCGGAATTCGAACTTAGTTTCAACGACATTAGGGCTACTACCTATATTTTGTAAAAAAAAAATATATTGACTCTGTCATATTTTTTTCAACTGATGATGAACTGTCTCTGGGACTCGGCTGATCTTAACTAGCCGAGTGACCATTGTCTAAAAGTATCTAAGATTCAATAAAAAATAACTATAAAGGTGAAGCTAAACGAGCGTAATTTCTGCCGGGCATTGATATTCTGCAGAGGCCAATGAGTGGCTTTACAACGCTACTAAACTAAACACAATAAAAAAACGAATAATAAAAGTGTAATTACTAATTAATACAACAATATTATACAATATAACATGAATTTCAATCTACAGCTGGTGTTGTTGTCTTTAGCTTTGAAAAGAGAGAAAGAAAAAAAATACAAATTTGACAGGTGTTTGATAAATGGAGGAGTAAATCTGTTCTGTGGTAAAAAATAATTATATAATAAAACTTAAAATGGCGGTTTGACGTCTGCATTACTAAAACGTGGTTTATGACGTGGAATTAATAGAAAATCTAAAAAGCAATACATAAAATATATAAATAAATTACTACAGTATATAATAATATATATTTTATATCCTAGAAAAAGAAAAGAAAGTTTTTTTACTATCCGTAGCGGTTCGCCCCGGCCGCTACGAGCGCGCTACGGGCTACGCGCTACAATGTTGTACTATATTACCCACTTTTACTTTAGGAGGGTAATGTTTTTTATTACCTTATTATTTTGTACTGTAATAGGACCATAATAAAAATATATTGTTTCAAAGTTGAGAATTGTTTTAGAGTTAATTTTTTACACGTTTCTTACCTACATGAAAACAACTTTTTTTGTAAAATTCACGTTTCATATAAATAAACTGCACAATTTGATGCACATATGGTATAATGTATAAAAATTTTACTTTTTAGCTATTGCAATTTGCAAACCGATTAAAGAAACTTACAATTTATTTTTTTTATAACTACGAAAGTAAAAAGAAACTGTTAAAGATTAACTAATTTTGACGACATTCTACTTCTGGGTCCCTTTGACCTTGTCCATTGGATACTTAAGACGCTATATTGATAATAACGTCCTTTTTGAAGTAATACTATAGGACCCTCAGAAATGTTACAAATCTGGTAATGAGATATACATAATATCTTCATAGCCTTATCTAGGTTTGAGAAGAACCAGAAACACGATTAATGTATTTTGCCTCGATACATTTCTCGATCGAAATGACCTCTTAAAATACGAAATTTTTAAACGAGAATAGATGTATTGTAGGAAATTAGTCTAATTAATAGACACCTTTGCAATCCAAAATCGTATAGAGGCATTTTGCTTAAATGCTCCTAGTTATTGTTTAAATAAACAAAATTACGTTTTTTCGCATGTTTTCCGAGCGAGCCGATAGCTTCTGGCCGCAGCGTATTCACGACTTTATAGTCATACAAATTGAGGTCCCTTGGAAGGATCTAGTATAGTTTTTATTATAAAACAATGTACATTGTACAGACAACACCTACTTTACTGTAATAATAATCTCTAACACTTTCAAACTTTAAAACAGTCGCACTCAGATTTAATAACTTGACTCAAACAAATTAAAGTAGTTTAGCCAGAATACTACCACTGGGCGGATCGGGCTGAAATTTGGCATGAAAGTAGATGTTATGACATAAGCATCCGCTAAGAAAGGATTTTGATCAATTCCACCCGGGCACCCCCAAGGGGTTAAAATAGGGAATGAAAGTTTGTATATAATAATAATTTCAACGCGAGCGAAGCCGCGGGCAATAGCTCGTTAAATGTAAGTATCCAAGGGCGGCTGAAGCAGTATAGTTTTCCTTGACGACAACAATTTGTATCGACGACAAAAAAACTGAAGCCCCACAGCTCACAGACTGCTTAAAAGTCATTGTCGTGAAAATTTCGGCGTCGCAGGAAGTTTTTTTTGTACGTCTAGCTACAAGCGTCTCCCTGCACAGTCGATTTTATATTTTGAACGAAAATTTTAAGCCTTTGGTTGAAATTTTTGGGTAAAAATACCCGTGGAACAAATAAAGAAAACTTCAAATTACCTTTTGAAACTATGAAAGTTGTTAATACTGTTTACAAATTGATTGTATTGTTTATACAAGTATGATATTTATTTTTTAATACTAGCTGTTCCGACACAATATTGTTCTGTCGCATCTAAAACGAGTATCAGCAATTTTTCCGGAACTTCTAACTGTTTAAAACTTTCCTAAACTAATACGATTATTATTAGACCAAAATTAGTCAATACATTCCAGCCATTCTTAAGTTTAAGCCAGTCATTCAATTGCAATCCATTTTCATATTACTTATTTATTACGAAAAACCGACTCTCAGATAAAACTCTAATTTTAGTTCTAACACTTTTCGATCAATATGATCTATAGATCTAGAAATAGCCCTCAATTCTGTGTGGGGGAGTGGGAGAGGGGTTCAGTACATAATGCGGAATTAGTTTATAAAGATATAGCCGGGAATCGATCGGTGGACCGCGCCTGCGCGTCGCCCGCGATGCAGATGCCTGCTATGTACTTACTATATACGAGGGGTACTGCCGATATTTGAATTGCTTGTTGTAGGAGTAGACTAGAACATTGAAAAGAAAAAAACAGCTTAAGCTTAATTTTTTTTTTTTTTTTAATTTATTTATTTCTCACCACATAATATTATAAGACAGAAAGTACATTCTTAATAGACACAAAATAGAATGATTAAGATAATATTATAAAGTATAATTATAGACACAAATAGAGAGTAGCTTAGACAATAGCACATTGTTATCGGTAGGTTTCATGTGGGAGACTGGTGCCTAAACTGGGCGTGAGCCTGTATTTCAGGACACCAGGAGGCCTACCACAACCTCTTAAAGCAGTATTATTTTAATATTACTTCATGATTTCGTACCATCACCTCTTAAAAGTAAGATTATTTTAGGCATATTTTAAGGTTGTTTCATCAAGAAGTTTTGTGACGTCATCTCAATTTCATTCGCTCTATTCGTACCACGAGCTCCATTTTGACACCGTTTGACAGATAGCATGATTACTTTTAACGTCAAACTAGCAATCATAAAAAAGTTGATATTTCGCAGCGGATTTAACATTACTTTGCATTTTTTACAGTTTTTATGTAAGATTATAATTGAAAAGTGAGTGTTTCTCTAAAGTTATGTAATTCTTTTTTCAAGAAATGTCTTTTTTATTAAAGTTTACAGTGTGTAAATAATATAACATAAAAAACGGCGTTGGTTTCTAGATGGCCAATGAATTGGAGATTCTTGAATTCCTGCAAGAGTTGCATGCATCTGCTAGCACATCAGCGATGCAGCGCAGAAGAAGATTGCGTTCACAATTTAATCCTTTCGATTTAGAGGATGCCGAGTTCGTCAAACGGTACCGGTTGACTAAAAGTTTAACCCGGAGTTTGTGTGATGAACTCACGCCAATGCTAAAGCGTCCCACAAAATCGACCGATTTATCTGTAGAGACTAAGGTACTTACATAAGTAATATTATATTCACGTTGTTGTTACACAAAATGTGCCATACCAAGCCAATACCTTTAACCAAAAATGTTTCAGGTGCTGACTGCATTGTCGTTTTATGCAACTGGGTCATATCAACGTCCTACTGGGAATATTGAAGGACATTCCATGGCCCAGCAGACAGTTTCTTCTTGCATAAAACAAGTCACTGCCTGTCTCAACTCTACAGAAATGAGGCAAAAGTATATTGTATTTCCAGCTACAGACCAAGAAAGGAATAGAATAAAGACTGAGTAACTATTTCCATATAATATATAAAATACTTTATTAATAATAATTAATAACACTGAATTTCTTTTACATATTTTAAAAACTTTAAAATTTATTTCAGATTCTACAACAAATTCAAAATTCCCGGAGTTCTAGGCTGCATAGACTGCACCCATGTTGCTATAGTTCGCCCGGTGGAAAACGAAGAGCGGTATTATTGCCGCAAACATTACCATTCGCTAAATGTTCAAATAGTGAGTTGTTACCTCGTCATGAGGATCTAATTTAAAAGTTTATTTGTAAATATTTGTTACCAGAAATATGTAGTAAAAAAATTATTATTGTTCATAGAAGTTTTTATTGAGTTATTTAAATCTATAATAATGATTTTCTTACATAAATAATACATAAAATTATAATTTTAACATTAAACTATACTAAAAATAACAGTTAAAGCTACAAATCACTATAAATGATTTTTAATGTTTTAGGTTTGTGATGCAAAAATGAATATAACTAGTGTGGACGCAAGTTATGGTGGTGCTTCTCACGACTCATTTATATGGGCCAGTCACCCGTTGAAGGCACATCTTGAAAACCTCAGCGAGACAGAAAGTATTTGGTTTCTAGGTAATAATGTTTTATTGAGCATTGAATTTATATTAAACAATATTATTTTAATAAAAGCTATTTATATAAATATAATTATATATTATTATATTATTTTAAGGTGATTCTGGTTACCCGCTGAGGAAGACAATGATGACTCCGATATTAGATGCAGCCTCTAATACACCCGAAGCACATTACACAAATATGCATGTTCGCACTAGAAACACTGTGGAGCGAACCATTGGGCTTCTTAAAGCACGTTTTCGTTGCTTACTTGTGCACCGAGTCTTACACTACTCCCCAAGAGTAGCGGGCTCTATTGTGAATGCTTGTGTTATATTACATAACATTTGCAATAGGGCTAATACTCCTGTGCAACAATTAACCCACGAAGAGGTGACACAAGAAGCCCAATTACAGTTGACCCTAAGTAGGGCTGAAGAACTCCCAGGCACTGCAAACATTGAGCTGCAGCAGGGTCACGCCACAAGGCAAGCTCTTATTCAGCGTCTCTGGGAAAGGCGGCACTTACGGTCCTGAAACAATTTTTTCTGTTTATTTTTAATTATTATGATTTTCTCTTATAAATTGACGCTATTATTTACCAACATGTTAAAATTATTTTATTAAAAGTTAAGCATACTATTTAAAAATAATGTTTAATATTATATTGTATATTATAATATCTCTATTAATAAGTCTGTTAAAATCTACAGTCAGAGACTGTTGTGCACACCTTGACAGTAAGAAATTCAGTAAAATAAGTTTATATGTTTAGGAAATCTGTTGTTATATTTTAATTTTCTCACAATTAATTTAAAATAAGTGTAAATGTATAGTTATGGTAGTCAGTATTAAGTAATATCATAAATCATAATATTATCATTGATTAATAATAGTTGTTAAGAAATTAAAATAGACAATTCTTTGGTCTTTGTTTAACAAACAAAATACACATAAATACATATTTTGTATGCAATATTTTGATTTCTATGAAGTTTAAGTTAATTCTGTGTACATAGTGACAAAACTACTACCTTTTTCATTATTTAGCCGTGTTAAATATAAAAACATGTTCTTAAAGTACTTGCCTCTCAATCTGCTGGAGACTGCTGCATATTCCTAGTAGAGCTCCCTTCATCTCTATCAGAGTATCTCCAATTTTTTCTAGATGTTGGCTACTACTTATAGTAGCCTGAGCCCTTCTCTCTGACGACTGTATGAGAGACCGGCTTATTGCTTGCATAGTAAGTGGAACCTCTCGCCTGCGACGTCGACGCCGGGGCGAAAGCACCGTTGTGGGTTCGTCCTGTGCAGATGAGGCGATGGGAGGAGTCCGGCTAGGAGGTGGAGTTGCAGGTGCCTGTTGGACAAGGGTTTGGCGGGACGAGGATGGTGCTAATAATATGGACTCTGAGGCAGGAGAATCTTGTTGTTCCTGTATGAGGCACTCAGGAAATGGAATGTTTATAACTTCCATGTCCATGGACTCCACCGCCACAGCCGGAGTGCTTTCGACAGGCTGCAAAATATAGCAAATATTACAAACCAATTTTGCGAAATATGAAAATAAATATAACATTTACTATATCTTGTCTTATTTAAACATAAAAATTTTGAGTTACAATGTAGGTTGACAATAAACTCCAAAACTACTGAACCGATTTTCAATCAAATTTCACATAAGTATACCCGTACTTTGGTCTAAGAGCGACCGCAGACTTACAATTTCAAGTTGTACAACTACTACAGTCTGTCAAGAAAGTCATGACAGGCGGGAAAATTTTCTAAACGTAATCACGCTTAAAAGAGGTATTGTTTTCTTTGTATTTTTACAGAGAATGCTTATTACATTTTAAATATTGTCACCTTGCACATTTTTATCTCGAATTTATAAAGCTCATATTATTTTTTCATTTAAAAATTGTAGTTGACTGTAGTTGGCCAACTGCAAATTGTATATCTGCGGGGGCCCTAACTTACTAGATAAGATAGTTATCATCTCAATTATTCGCTTATATTGTGAATGTAAACAAATAAAATGCATCAATTAATAATTATTTCAGCTAGTTGCAAATACACTCAATACATGGCGCTGTGTTCTGTTTCTTAGAATACAATTTTATTAATTTAGCTAATTCGATTTTACTCAGTTGCAATTGAGGAATAATCTATAATGGCGGTACAAAGCTATTATTGTATTTGACTTTTGATAAAATATAATATTATAATAAACTAAAATAATTACATAATGGACTTTTAATTTCCATCTGTTTTCAGGCAATAAAAATGATGTATTTTTAATAATACATATCTTATAAAATAGATAATTATAATTTATCTCTCACCGGGAATGGTTCCACTCGCACACCACTCAACCCCTGTCCGTAGTCTTCCCCCAGAATCTGGAGGAACTTGTTCTCAATATCGGACAGAGGTTGCTCATTTGATGGCCCTCCCCCAGTCCTGTGTTGGGACAATCTTAAGGCCGCTACCCTCCTCTTTAATTTAGCCTTATAATCTATCCAATACTGTAAATAAAACACAGCAGTGAGTTTATGGTCTTAGTAATATTACAGATTGAATAATTTAAACGTAAAATAATTAATAAAACAATATTTTTGAGTTACTTTGGACCAGCTTTTCCAATCTTTGTGTACGCCGGTGCCTTGAGCATTCAGTATCTCTGCAACCTCCTGCCATTTTCGTTTGGAGTACTCCTTTGCTTGTAATGATCGGTTGAAGGAAACAGCGATATCTCTATGAGAATTTAGGTGTTCCCATAGGATATCGAGCTGTTGCCCAGAAACCCGACGATTACCAACGCTGCAAACGAAATCATGAACACTTGAACCACTTGAAATTCCATTGAAAGCATTTTTAACTTTTGCTTTGGTGTTTTAAGTACCTAATTAAAATTATAACTAAACAAAAGACTATATACGATCACTAAACAATTAATTCATCGAACACTTTTTTGGATGTTTACTTACTTTCTATTTGACATAGTTATGAGTAAGAAATAAGAATATTAAAACTGAAAAACTCTTTTAAAGTTATAACTCTCACACCACTTGAAACTTTTTATATTTAGCGCGTCCGCGTCAGTCGTCACAACAACACTTCAAGTCTTCATGTATGTTCAATGCTAGAAAACGGAACGCGTTTTTCAGCATTGCTATTAGTATTTTGTAACAATTTCACTGTTTGATTTCTTATTGTAAACAATTTAACGCTGTTACATTTAATTTGTTAAATATTAATTGAGTTTAACATAAAACCTTTCAAATTTTCTATATGCTCTTGTGAATTTTTCTACTTTCATTTTAAACAATACCGTAAAGCGGAACGCAATTCGTAACGTCAACGTCAATGTCGTAAACGTAATGTCACAGCGTAATGTCATTCGTGCGAAAGGGACAAAGCGGGTGCTATCTCGCTTCCACTTATAGCAAAAGGACATACAATAATTTGATAACGTTCGTTCTTTCCCATCACTAAGCAGGCATAAAACAATATTGTTTTCATACACTATAAAAAGCTCATGGTACGAACTACGAATCAAAGTAATCTTATTGTAATCTTACTATAAAGTGTTCTGGAAACATGATAGTTTTAGAAAAGGTTGTGGTAGGCCTGCAGGCCTCTATCCCAAATTAAGAAGCTCTACAAAAACAGTTTAGAAGTAGATGTTCCAGTTTTCGTGTAGGTAGTATATTAAAGATGTGATGAAGGTGTGTGTGTGTGTGTGTGTGGGTGTGTGTGTGGGTGTGTGTGTGGGTGTGTGTGTGTGTGTGTGTGTGTGTGTGTGTGTGTGTGTGTGTGTGTGGGTGTGTATGTGTGTGTGTGGTGTGTGAAAGTGTGTGTGTGTGTGTGTGAGTGTGTGTGTGTGTGTTTGTGTTTGTTTGTTCATTTTCGTGTCTATAAATTTGGAACTGCCATTAACTTTTCAGTATCGTCGTAGCTTAGATTTTGAAGCCATTTGGTAAGTCGGTTTTTACAAACTACTTTTGTAAGATTGTATATTTTTTCACATCTGTTTATTTTATTGTATAGGTATCCCCCAATAAAACAAAAGAAATGGTTACTTAATCGCGTGCGGAATAGTCTATTGTTGTTAGTGTTGACGGGATTGTGTCGTCTCTTCCCTTGGGATGACGTTTGTTCGTAAGATAGGAGACTGTGCTGTTTGAGTATTGTATGGAGAATGAATAGTTGTCGAACTGTTAGTACCTTTGTCTTTTGGTAGAGATCTTGTGTAGGAGAAAGATATGGAAGGCCATAAGAAACTTTAAGGACAGCTCTCTGTGCACGTTCCAGTTGGAGAAGAGAGGTTTTATGGGTGCCACCCCATGATGTGATGCAGTATGTTAGCAGTGACTGGCAGAGAGCAAAGTATACTGTTCTTCTAGTAGCTTCATCCGCCACATCTCTTAAATTCTTAAATATTGGAATAAGTTTTCGTATTCTGGAAGCAAGGGCCTCGATGTGGGGATTGAAGCTAAGAGAAGAATCTAGGATCACACCAAGGTATTTGGTTGTGGATGTTTTTTTCAGTGTCCTGCAGGAGCATTGAATTGTAGGAGATCTAATGCAGGAATGTACTTTGAGGCAGTGGGATGGTTTGAGGGGAGGGGGTTTGCGTATAGAGAAAGGGATGTATATTGTTTTTTCTGTGTTTAGTGATAAGATATTGTTACGTAGCCACTCTGATACTGTGTTTAGGCCCTTTTGAGAGATCTCGTATACGTTATCCCAAGTGTCCGAGTGAAATAGGAGAGCAGTGTCGTCTGCGAAGGTGAAAATTTGTCCGTTCGATAGGTTGAGCGCACACAGATCGTTAATGTAGATTAAAAACAGGGTTGGGGCTACCACGCTGCCTTGTGGGACACCGTGGGTAGTGACTAGTTCACTACTTGTGTAGTCATCTACTTTAACGCTCTGCGTGCGCCCCGTTAGGAAATCTTTGAACAGTTGAAGTTGGGTGCCCCTAATGCCTAATAGTTCCATCTTGTCTATAAGGGTGGCAACAGAGATAGTGTCGAACGCTTTGGCTATATCTAGGAAGATTCCCAGGACTTTTTGACCGCCATCTAGTTTTTTGATTATGTAGTCAGTAAGATCATGCACGGCGTCATGGGTGGACCTACCAGCACGGAATCCGTATTGAGATTTTATTTATTTATTTATTTATTGGACTCACCAACAGAAAAGCATTTGTTACAATTTAAATTTATACATAAAATTTGTTTACAGATAAAATGAATTCTAATGACAGGTGAAGTACAGCGTGCGTATGCGACAAAAATTAGACGAGATGAAATGAAGTGAATATGGTGATAATTATTATGATAATGATAAAAATATGTGTGTATCAAAGAAAAAAAAAAGTCTCTTATTTTTTTAAACAAATTAAAAATTAAAATACTTTTAAGATAAAACTAATACTAATATCACAAAAATGAAAATTATAACAGCTGTGACAGACAGTAATTAATTATATTATTATTATTATAGCTTCAACTTTACAAACTGACCGTGGGAAATTTATTAAAATAGCGTTTAAGATTTGTTTTAAAATAACTAAGCTTATCAGAGAATATACAGATGTCGGGATAGTCGGATATAGCATTGTAGGATCTACACAATCTTCTGAGTGGTGCATAGTGACCCAGGTTTGTCCTAGCAACCTTTACGTGTAATGGTTTGTATTTATTTTTTCGGGGTAGTCTTGTAGGAATATTTATAGATATTTTACTCAGCAATCTAGTAT
The DNA here is from genome assembly GCA_905404155.3 of Plebejus argus. Taxonomy (NCBI): domain Eukaryota; kingdom Metazoa; phylum Arthropoda; class Insecta; order Lepidoptera; family Lycaenidae; genus Plebejus; species Plebejus argus. The sequence goes on from FR989943.1 coordinate 12,002,594, forward strand.
TGTCCGTAGCACCAATCAGAATTTTGTGTAGAAAAATTAGTTCTAAGTATTTACGGCGATCCTCCTCATCTGCTCCCCAACAAATTATATCATCAATGAAAGAATCTACTCCTTCTAGTCCTTCCAATAATTGTCTTACCTTAGCATGAAATATCTCCGGTGCACTATTTAATCCAAAGGGTAACCTCAAATATTGATAACGCCCAAACGGCGTTATGAATGTACATAAATCTGTACTCTCATCGTCCAACTTAACAGACCAGAAGCCTGAAGTGGCATCTAAAACAGTAAAAAATTTAGCACCCTTTAATTTCATAGCGATTTCATTTAAAGTAGGCAGTTGAAAATGTGCACGTTGAATAGCTTTATTCAGAGGTCTAGGATCTAAACAAACACGCAAACTACCATTTTTCTTGGCTACCACAACAATAGAATTAACCCAGGGTGTCGGATGCGTAACTTTTCTTATGATTCCTAACTTAACCATTCTATTTAACTCATCCTGTAACTTGTCGCGCAAAGTTACTGGTAACAACTAAGTAACGAGTAGTCCGTTCAGTACTCTAGTACTATATGCGACCTCTTCACGAAGGCCATGATGGACAAACATAGGCGATTACAAACGTGTAGAGGGTCATATTTGTCTATGTCTGCCTACTATCGACGTAGATTGCAAACTGTAGACAGATTGCGCAATCAACCATGATTCCGTCAGACGTAAAACGATTTATTTAGAAATATCCAATAGCACTCTAAAATTAATAATTCAGGACCGTGACAAAGGAGTTATTACGTAATGCATTTTATAAAACAAAGTATTTTTTAAAACTCCTAAAGAAAAAATGTTTCAAACTAATTTTTTTGGACCACAAGTCATAATTATTACGCTCGATGCCGAGCCTAAAAACTTAAAATTTTACTTTTTATGGGGCAGTATCGGCTAAAAAGAGTGTTTCAAAAAAGGGGTCAATATTAGTTATTTTAATTACTCAACAGTATTTACGATGAAGCCGTATAGTTTTGGGCCACAACCCTCGATATAGGGCTGTGTAGGATTACACAGTACTGAGAACTCAAATAGGTATTGGAGGAGCTTGTAAAGGCTATACAGAGGCAGGTTCTATTACTAATAGTTCCTGGAAGATTAATGGGTATATATAGGATTAAATCCTGTTATAGTTAGTACCTGGAACTCCTGGCAGACCTTTGTTTAGTACTTTAGTTATATACAAATGATAAAATGTAAAAAGTTTGATCAGACAGGATTCGAACCTAGGATTACTGCTTAAGTTAAATTTAGAAGTCTAGCTCATTGCAAGGATAACATAAAAAGAAAATACAAATATATTTATATATATTTCTACAAAATAAGCTCAACTTTTTTGAACTGAAACCGTTGCTGAAAACTACATTAAAATCCGTTGACTACTTTGTATTTAAGTTACATAGAAATTAACTTGGCACGTGCTCCCATAGATTTCCTAGGTGTTCCAGCGCATCGTCGCGGAGTAATGTGGAATGGTGTCCACGAGTTGAGCCTGAAGAGGCAGAGGTGGTGGGGCTGCGGTCGTGTGTCACGCGTTTCCCGTAGTCCCACCTTCAGGAGCAGGAACACCGTTGGGGTTTTTAGTGGGTAGTCCCGGGTGTGCGTCCACCCCGGGGAGTTCCACATACCTCAGTGATCCTCCCCAGGCCCCGGGGATGCGTAAATGCATTCCCCCAACGAAAAAAAGGATCAACAGTGGTAACCAACCACGAAAACCCTTTGATATGATCTCAGGGAGCCCGAGGGACAAGCTGAGTCTGTCTTGGTATATGCAGCGAAATTATCCTCGATCGAGGTCCATGTTCAACTTTTTCGTGTTACTTACTCGTATGTTTTTGACTGAACCAACTGATGATGACGCTGTTTAGACCAATCCTGAATTCGTTCAAACTTTACCACGAGTTAGCTATAAGTTATAACCACGTTATAACCATTCGACACCCACTTGAAAAAGTGGAATTTCGTTGAAATCTTTTCCACTTGCATCTTACCAATCGAGGAAGTTGATTCCTAGGCAGATGGGGGACCTAAGTAGTTTGGTCGCGTTACGTCAACCCCAGCCGACAGACCACAATTATTAACATTGAATTGACATGATCCGACCAAAATATGTCGTTGGTCTGTCAACTGACTAGGAATCAACTTCTCTGATAGTACCTTGAACACAAAAGTTTTCCGAGCACTACCATAGAGTATACCATAGAAAGCCAATAAATATTATTATGAATACGCAAGGTGTACGCCATTTATTCCAATATCCCTGGCCTCTGACGTCCTGGATGTAGGTCAGGTCGCAGAGGAGGGGGACTCGTGTATCGATACACGGGTTAATTGAATATCATTATTAATAAATAATAATAATTTTTAACCGACGAAACTACCATTTCGATTTCAGTAATTCTTTTTCTGTTGTACTAGGTATTGTTCACCTTAGGGCATAACGCAAGTTTTATCATAATCGTTTCTGTAGTTTTGGAGATACTTTCACAGTGAACTCTCTACACAAGGAACACTGCATACACACCCTAAAGTATTATCACTTAGTTTTGTTACACCCTGAATAAGGAACACATACACACCCTAAAGTATTATCTCTTAATATTGCTAGACCCTGTATATTATCATCGATTTTAATAAAGATTTCCACTGCAGTATAGTAGAGAAATCGCCACGTCCGCCAATCGCCAATTCTCTATTACGAACTTGTATTCGTTTAATTTCTACGATCACGGATCATAGTGTCAAAATCATCGTAGTCTTCGAAAACTGGGCAGTTCTAAAAATATTACATACTAGTTTTTGCCCGTGGCTTCGCTCGCGTTAAGAAGTTTTATATTTATTTGAATTTATTATTATTGTTACAATATTGAATTTATCAAAATCCTATTTAAGCGAACGTCTTTCGATTTCAGTCGAAAATCTAAGAAGATTTATACAATCTTTCATCCCCTCTTTTATGCCCTTAGGGGTGGAATTGATCAAAATCCTTAATCTTAGCGGATCCCTACGTCATAACATCTACTTGCATGCTAAATTTTAGGCCTAGCCGTCCAGTAGTTTGGGCTGTGCGTTGATAGATCACTGTCAGTCAGTCACCTTTGAGTTATAATATGTATATTTACGGGTCATACATACGGGTCGAATTGATAACTCCTTTTTTGGAGTCGAATAATTAGGCGGCAGTTTTCTACACTACTATTATAAAGAGGAAAGATTTGATTTTTTGTTTGTTTGTTTGAGTCGAATAGGCTCCGAAACTACTGGACCGATTTGAAAAATTCTTTTGCTATTGGAATCCTACATTATTTCTGCTGAACATAGGCTACATTTTATTTTGAAAAAAAAGTAGGGTTCCGTAAGATATTTGAGTTTTTCGGACGCAAGGTGTAAAAAATCTGCTAGAAAAGTTACTTATTTTGCGTACGCTGCCTAAACTATAAAAGATAGAACCATAAAATGTTCTAAGTAATTGTAGATCTTATAAATATCTACAAAAAAGTCCGCGACACACTATACCTATCTATGTCGAGTGAGGCACAATAACCATTTATTTATTTAAAAATCCTGAATTTTTTTTGGACTACATTTGAACGGATATATTTTACTCACGCTATTAATCCTTATCAAAATAAATTATTTTATCACTAAGTACAGTTTATGTAGATAATATTTGGTCTTTGAATGATTAAAATTGGACGTTTGGTTTTGAAATTATGGCGAAATTAAAATATTACGATAGTGGGCGTCACCAAAGCGCGTGCGGAGGGAAGACAATATTCTGTTGTAGAAATGAAAATTCTGTACATAAAGTGCATAAAAGATATGAAATGACACCCGAAATTACACCTTTGTCACTACATCGCTATAGAAGCCAAAAATGTGGTTAGTTTTTTGTCTGTCTGTCTGTCTGTCACTCTGTCTGTATGTTTGTTCCAGCATCACACGAAAAATACTGATCCGATTTGAATGTGGTTTTCGCAGATATATTTATCTTCTTCCAACTTAACATCTGGTGTATAAAATTTTTTTTCCCCCCACCCCTCTAAGGGGACAAAAGAGGGGGTCAGATTTTGTATCAAACTTTTTCCTTTAACACGAAAACTACTGATCCGATTTGCATACGGTTTTCACAGATATATTATATTTGTCTTCTTCCATCTCAACATCTGGTGTATAAAAATCCTCCCCCCCCTCCCCTCTCAACCCTCTCTGCGGACCAAAGAGGGGTCATATTTTGTTTACAACTTTTTTCTTTAGTGGACTTACTTCATATTATTAGGTATTAACTGTGTTTTTCAACTTAACATCTGGTGTATGACCTTCCCCCCCACACCCTCTTAGGGGACAAAAGAGGGGGTAAAACATGTATCAACTGATGATGTAGAAAATATACTTTAAATGGCAAAACAACGTTTGCCGGGACAGCTAGTCGATCATATTTGTACACTATTCAGTATACCAATACCATATTATAATATTAATCCGATGTCGAGCGTGCATCGAGTCTGTCCGCTGTGGAGACGGAATACCGTTTTCCTCAAACGGGCACAACTCTCACGCGCACGCGACACTCGCAGAATCCTAATGCCATCTTCCGTCCGCTATACTTACTACATAATACTTAGTGCTATTTTGATACAACATTACATATTGTACCTGGTTTTGATGCAGTATAAGGCTGCGTTTCCACCGGAGATGTGTTGAGACTGTTGCGAGGAGGGTGTTTTTGAGAACCAATAGAATCGCTTCATTGACATTGACGACCTCTGTGGCTCAATTGGTTGAGTGTGTGGCAGCTCAAGCCAGGAGTCGCGGGTTCGAATCCCGCCGACGGAACAAAAAGTTTTCAATGTTCCCGGGTCTGGATGTGTAATAAATATGTGTATGATAATATTATAATAAAAATCTTAAATATATGTATAGTATTAAATATATTTCCGTTGTCTAGTACCTGTAACACAAGTCCTTCAGGTACTTAGCACAGGGCCAGACTGACGTGGTGTGAAGCGTCCATAGATATTTTTTTATTTTTATTGACGTGACCTCGCTCAGCGCAGCGATTCTATTGGATCTTAAAAACACATTCCTCGCAACACATATCTGGTGGAAACGCAGCTTAACAACTGGTAATAATTACTAGTTGATGCCCCCAACTCCGTTGCGCCAAAATCCGTTTATCGCGGGAAGCACACATCTTTCCGGGTTCGGTTCAGCGGTTTGGGTGTGAAGATGTAATAGACAGACAGACAAACGGACACACAGACACCCTTTCGCCTTTATAATATTAGTATGGAATGGAACTATGGATAATTTTAATAATTAGTAAAATATTATATTTGTAGATCAATTAGAATCGGATCAGAATGACGGACACTTTTAAACTTGCCGTGCCGTCTTTTTCCTTTATTCGCTAAATCAGGCCAAGAAACTTGAAAGCTTTAAAGCGAAGCCTTGTAGAGGTCTTTTCTTTTTCTTGTGATGGAAAAGTGAAAAAGTAAAATGAGGGTTAATATAATTTTCGAGTAGGAAAGTAATATTTAGGATATAGTTATCTTTTGAAACCTTTTCTATCACTGCACAACGTAGCAACAAATTCCATTGTTAATAATATAATTTAAGAGGCTATAAAGTATGGACCTCAGTTGGAATAACTGTATTTTAAAAAGATAAAATCGACTTCAAAATTGTACGCAAGTAATTGAGAATGAAAACTTCCTATCTCCAAAACTACTGAACCGATTTTGATGAAACTTGCACTATTCCCTAAGTTGAACAATACCTAGTACAATAAAAAAAAGAATCACTCAAATCGGACTTGTAGTTCCGGAGATATGCGTGAACAAACATAAAAACATACATACATACATACATACTTTTGAAAGAATCATGGCCAAATTTGTATAGGAGCTGTACTCGACTTTTATTTTTGATGTCCCAAATAAACTATAGTTAGATTGGATTGTTCTTATGCTCTAAACATAATTTCGTTTGAGAATTATGTCTAAATAGCTACGATTTTTTATAATAATTATTAACGTTTACAATTATTTTGAGGTTAGACTTAAGAACTACCTTTTTTCCGACGGTGTAGCCTACAAGTGTATATTCGGCGATCTCGTTTCTAATTATTTCAATTTTTCCTAGAGTTATAGTATATATATACCCAAGAGTATAGTATATATACCCAAAAAATAGAACGAATGCGAATGATCGCCGGGTGTCAGAACATATGAAAGACAACAACGAAACTGATCTTTTTTTTGTGGCTATTTATAGACACATTTCTAATGTTTTTCGGTGCCTTAAAATATTAGGGAATTTTTGCTACCAATGTCATATCACCGGGACGCCACCACCCACCTGGTACGATTTGGCCATTGTTCTTTGGCACATTTGTTCAGAAGCTGTTATAGATTAACATATGCAAAAACTGGGCAGTTCTGGAAATATTACATACATACGCGTCGAATTGATAACCTCCTTTTTTTGAAGTCGGTTAATAATTAATATCTTTAAACTTTTTATTTGAATCAGTAAAAACACGTCCTTTTGAAGCAAATTAAAAATTATTAAAACAAAACGCTTTGTAGTGACTAGTGTTACAGCTAAGCTTTTGAGTCTGTTCGAAGCTTGTGAGTTGTGACTCTACGTCAAAAGCTCCTAATAGGAGCTTTTGACTGTACTCTAGAACTTACTCTACATGGGATTATTTTAATAGTAAAAGACAAACTCTGACCGAGAGAAACGTCACACCTTAGCTAAATTTTACATATTTTTTGTGGGAAGTAGTTGTACCTTTTTTCATACTTTTCTACGTAACTTCTCTATTTCTTTGTAAAAAGTATAATTAAAATTTATCTCGTTAATGCAGAGTATATAATATATAATAACGACTTCATTATTTCAAAAACTAAAAATGTAAACCGGTTCAGCGACCTTCAAAATAATCGTTAGGCGCATACTTAATATAAAAGGTACAACATTTTATGTGGATAAGTACATATTTTGTAAGTTGTGGCATACAATAAAATTGATGTTTTGTAATCTTTATACATAAAACTCAAAAGTGACTGACTGATATGGTGATCTATCAACGCACAGCCCAAACCACTGGACCGATAGGGTTGAAATTTGGCATGCAGGTAGATGTTACGATGTAGGCACCCGCTAAGAAAGGATTTTGATCAATTCTACTCCCAATATGGCTAAAATAGGGGTTGAAAGTTTGTATATATACTTAATAATAATTCTTAACGCGAGCGAAGCCGCGGGCAAAAGCTCGTAAATAATAATAAAACAATTACTGATTTCTTTCACGTGTTTTATTATACTTAAATTTTTACTTTCGACAAGTGTAGCCTTAAGAAGCGATGTTATCAATTTTTATAACTCACAAATATTTTGTTAATCTATAGCTATTGCCGATAACATTTCAACCGGAAACTTAATATTCCACATGAAATAGATTATAGATATTTAAATTTCTTCACCTTCACAACAAACAATAGTATTGATTCTTCACGAGTCTTTGAAAGAATTATACAGTTTAAGTTATTATAGTGTCGTTAGGAGTGCAAAGATTTAAGACCTTTGGGCGTAGCGAGGTACTAGCTGTTTTTACTAGGAATATTTTATGTAAATTGTTAGATAGTAGATAAGCATAATGTAATAAATCGCTTCGATAAATTTTATAAGAGGAGTGTTTAAAACATTTTAGAAATAATAAAAATGCTCTGAAAAATGTCTGTTTTGTAAGTTAGTACAAAGTGTTCTGAGCTCATGTTTACAAAATCCAGATATTTTAGAGGGTTACACAATTACACATACATTATGTGAGACATTTTTAATTTTTATAGCTCCGAATCACTTTTCAGTGCATAGTCTATTAGCTGGAAGGATTAAACTTTAAAGGTATGCTTGAACTTGTACTATTTACTTTTAATTCTATAACAATATGTGTAAAATATATTTTTGATGAAGTTATATTTTTGAAAATGAGGTTAGGTTAACTGAAGTTTATGTTTTGAACACCGTCGTTGATTGGATAACGGTTTCGACGTCTCTGCACCTAAAGTGTCTAAATTTCACTTTTTTCATATTAAAAACAATTCCATGAAATAACAATTGTATATTGTACTTTTATATGATTGATGAAACAAACAAGACGCCATGTTTAACCACAAACATAATAATTATGATATGATAATACGCGATAATATTGAAATATTATTCATTTCATTCGCAGTTATCATGAGTTATTGTCAACTGTATGAGTTTATTTCATTTTGAATTAATCCACTTTTGCTTATTAAAACGTATATTATAATTTATAACGTATATGTTATAGCGGCAACAGATATACACAATCTGTGAAAATTTCAGAAGTCTAGCTATAGCGGTTCTTGAGTTACAGCCTGGAGACACACAGACAGACAGACAGACGGACAGACATACATACATCAAAATTCGAAGTCTCAGTAATAGGGTCCCGTTTGGATAGGAACCCTAAACATTACTATGTTTTAAAGCACAAATCAATAGGCGTGATAGTTTTTCCGTAAAGTGTACCACAAAATGTTCAGTTGTGGGATATACTAGGGCTCGCTTCGCTCGATCTGATAAAGGTTTTAAATCGACAACATAATAATACATACTTACATATTAAATATACATATACAAATTACAATTATACATATTCCATAAAAGCCGGATTGTTACGTATTTCGATATAAAACAATATGTAAAATAAAAACACACAGATTGAAAAATTGCGAAGATTCTGTTGGGGGGGTCGACAGAGGTCAAGATAACTATTTCAATATAAAAAAACGATAAAGATTAAAAAATATAAAGTAGGAGAATTTTAACAAAAATATATTTTATACATACTTAAAACTTTTATAAGTACTTACTACAAAAAAGTAAAGGGTTGTGGATCGCGAAATTTTTTTTCATACCAAGGTTGAAAAGCACTGCTTGATAGAATCTATCTAAAGAGCATTCCTCAAACACAAAAGACGATTAGAGGTTAAATTCTCAACCGAGTGTTAACGTTGGTCTTATCAGAGCATTTTAAAATGACTAGTAAAACTTAAAACTGATATAGTCAACGGTCTCTTTACTCTCTACATTTCCGATGAAAGCAATATTATATAATTATTGTATGAAGTAAAATAGTCAAATAAAATAATCGCGTGGGTACTTAATCTTATGGTTATCCAAAACAACACAAAAGTATAAAACGTGTTTAAAAAGAGTTAGAAATGGAAACTAACACTAACATTCCAGGATACAACTTGGTAATTCATGATTCATTAGATAAATGACATAATTATATATTATAATATCATTTCCAAATTCCAATCACTAATCAATATTCAATACATGACCAGTGAGTATCAAAAACGAGCTAAAGTTTTCACAGCGATATCCCCAGCCTCTATTCCCTTCATAAATTCGTGTCGACGCATAACTTGCTTGTTTAATGCATTTCTATACTCTATGAAATAATCTAAATTAAGCAATTATATCGTTTATGTTGAACACAATAGGAGCGACAATCGTATGCAGCGCGCGGCGTATATGTAGGTAAGCGAGACGCGTTCCAAGCCAAGTTAATAATAATAAAGAGAGAAAAAACGTCCAACAACCGAGGGGTTAACATCTACCATACGATATTGTAAATAGAAGGCGCGCGCAACACCGCGCATGTGCACGCCGAGCTAAATACACGTGGTTTACTCCAAAACCAGGTTAAGAAACATGAATTTCTGTATTTTTTCTTCATGTACCGATACACAAGCATATAATGATAGCAAATATGCGGCAAAAACTGTGTTATTTGTGGAGAAATGTGGCGATAAATAGAATATTTTACACGTGTCACATGTGTGGTTGTGCGCGCGCACGTTTGGCTCGGGCGAGCTCGGTCGTTTTCGCGCGCGCTCGGCTAACGGCTGCGCCGGCGCACTTTCGGTAGTCGGTACAGAAATAAACTCCTGGCAGACCATCAAGGCGAGCCTTCGACGATTATGGGCGGAAGATATTATTGTGCTGGGACTTGGGATTATTTTTGTTTATAATATTCTTGTCCCAACTTCCAAATATAACAACGTCTAAAAGGATTATTTTATAGAACTCTCTGGCTGACCCAGCAATTAAAAAAAATAGGTTATCATTGGTATAAGAAACAGAATAGTTGGGATATTATCAGACCTACTAGAGGTACACAAGTCACAACACTTGATCCTTTATTTTAAATTCTTCAACAATTACCGCGACATGAGAACTTTATGACATAATCTGGTCAAAATGTATTCTTAATTTTGCTGATCTGGCTGGTATGGGATAACCATCAAATGACGTCATCAAAATATCTGTAGACCTGTTTTACGTACATTTTGAACCGCACTTCAACACAGGTCCGATTTAGTACAGTTTACTTTTGGCAATAATCAAGAAATAAAAAAGCCTTATTAATTATCTTTTACTAAAACTTTCCTTTGTAGAATTACATACCAGAATTAAGGATCATTATTATTTATTACACACTTTCAAAATGTAAAGTTATTTCAACTTGATGCTATACTCGTATCTTTGTGAAGGAACTCTTTGTGCTCGGAGCTTTACATAGAGATAATTACACCGAGTGAAGAATGACTGACTATAGGTACCGTTATAATGGCTTTGGAAAGTATTTGAAGTAATAAAATACTTTAGTGTATTTATTTTATAGATTCTTAGCTTTTATAACGTTAGATAAACCTGTATTCTTAGAGTATATTATATTACTTTCGTCATTTAAGTTCAGTGAAAAAAAAATAATAAGCTAAGGGCTGATAAGCCCTAAGGTAAAAAATAAGTGTTTTAATAATAATTGTAATAAGTATAAATAATATCATAAGTTATAACGTAAAATAGTTGAACACGATTTAGAAGTAAAGAGTGTATGTAATATATCCAATTTCGTGGCGAAAAAACTGTGTGGAAATTACAAGCACGTAGTCAATATTTTCTAGTACTATTTTAAGTCATTCTTCGTGTTTTCGCAGTAGAAATATTACGATACTCACTAATTAACTTATTTATATAATATTTCAATGATAACAATAGGTATACTACATCACAATTCACAGACAAAGATATCATGCTGCATGATGACTAGTTTAGTCTTTTGTCCATTGTTGCTGGAAGGTTGCTTAAAGAATTTTACTTTAGTAATAAAATATTATAATGTAGATGGCATATTATGCCACTTTTGAGTCTTGATTCCAAGGAATAACATAAAAAAGAGATCAACAGGATAAATTTTCGACCGCTTTTATTGGATATTTAAATGTTTAAAACCTATTAAATAAATGGTTTTTTTCTAAAACTTTAAATGTAAGGCTATGCTTCAGGTCATGACAATTTGGTTTTAAGTGGTTGGTTAATACCTCAGTTAATACTGTTTATTACACTACATAGGGTGAATTGCACCAGAAGCGTAGTTAAAGTTAAGGTTAAGGTTATCGTCAAATATGGCGACTTTTGCTAGGGATTTGACAGTTCATTTCACATTTTGTTATGGTTAAAGTTATAGTTAAAGTAAGCCGGTGCAACCCACTCATAGTGTTCTTTTCCAAATTAATAGAACATCATACGATTGACATCTTTCAAAACGTAAACAAGATATTTTGTAAAAAGATATTTTGCAAATATTCAGAAAATAGTTACTGTGGGCTTTACTTGTATTTGAGTGCAAATTTACGCGCTATATTATTGCCGAATGGATCCTATATCAGAGGAAGATGATGGGGAGGATGGATGCTGCGAAATGTTGTGTGAGGAGACAGAATGTATTGTCAACGGAGAAAGAAGACCTAGTAAAAGAGGACGAAGCGAGAGTGATGTTGAGGAACACAAGGAGTTAGAGTGGCAGGAGGTGCCGAAGAAAGCCAAGAATAGAAAAGAGAGGGATACAAGGTATGACATTATAATTCGAAGTACTCAAGAAAAATTACCTAAACAGTTTGCCATGGCGAAACTTCTTTTAAGTTTGGGTTTAAATGATATAGATAAAGTTAAATATATTGGTTCCTACAAAATTGTGCTGAAAATAGCTGATTCGAATGTAGCGGAAAAGATTTTGAGTTGCCAAGAATTACAAACAAAGGGTTGGGTTGTGTACCGTGCTGGTCACATAAATATTACATATGGTATCTTAAGGAATGTGGATCTAGATATAGAAGACGAGGAGGCTTTGAAGTTGATACGGTGCCCAAATGATATAAGGGTACACTCCTTTAAACGCTTATTGAGACGCGATGGAGAAGGCAAGTGGGTACCGAGTGAGTCAGCTCGAATTGGATTTGTCAGTTCTAATCTTCCACCTTATGTATTTATTAATATGCTGCAGTCTAAAATTGAGCCCTTTATCTTCCCCGTCACACAGTGCTCGAGATGTTGGAGATATGGACACAACAAATTATTTTGTAGTGCTAGAAAAATCACCTGCCCGAAGTGCGCTGATTGTCATGAAAATTGCGAAACTACAAATTTTAAATGCGTCAATTGTCTAGGTAGCCACATGGCGCTGAGTAAGTTGTGCCCTATATTCTTGAGAGAAAGAAGTATTAGAGAGCTAATGGCTGAGCACAATTGTTCTTTCCGTGTTGCAAGCAACATGTACGTGCGGCCGGAGACTGAATGTGTGGCTGCAAGATCGATTATCAACACGCCCGCGCCAGCTCAAAGAGATTCGGATTTAGTTTCACGTAACAGCTTCGATTTTTTAGAAGTGGATAACACGGAAAGGCCAGAACATCGTTTAAATACGCCAATTATATCAGATTTCCCACCGTTACGTAGTGAAACAATGCAAGAAAGACCTACGTCGAATAAAGCAGATAAGAATAAAGAAAAGGCTTTCACGCGTGAGCATCCTTCGACGAGTACTGGCAGCCGTAGCGGGGCGAGTCCGGGTTATTCCTACGCGGAGGTGGTGCGTACACACACACAGAACGTTCAGGAGCAGAGCGAGGAAGGCAGCGGTGGTAATGATCAAGCTGATAAGAAGAATGAGGTGCATACAAATGAACTATTATCGCGTTTAAAGGACCTATTATTTTTGCAGCAGTTAAGTTTCGGTGAGAAGATTCGTAGCGGTTTTAGGTATGTTTTAGAATGGTTTGTAGTAACGAAAGCGGAGTACTTATCTAAAATGCCAGTCTTACTATGTATTGTAGAGGTTATTAGGTCGTACCTTGCATAATGGATCAAGTTGTTAATATTAAAATATTACAGTGGAACTCACATAGCTTAAAGAACAAAGTCACGTGTTTAGAGAATCTGTTATTGCAAGAGAAAGTACACATAGGCATCCTGTCAGAAACTTGGCTTAGGCCTGGAAGTAGGTTGAAAATCGGGTCTTATAATATATACAGACAGGACAGGGACGACTCATATGGTGGAGTTGCAATTTTAACCCACAAATCTATAAAATCTCAAATGTTTACTGTGTCGTTACCCAATCGTAGAATTCAGTTGCTAGGGGTTAAAATCTTTAACTGTAATTTCATACAAAACATTGTAGCGGTTTATTGTCCTCCTAATATAAGCACAAATACAGACGACTGGAGAACGCTTTTTTCTAAATTTGCGGCTAAAACTATTATCGCAGGCGATTTTAATGGCCATCATCCAAATTGGTCGTGTAAGTTAGATAGTAGAGGTTCACAAATATTTGATGCTACTAATGATTTTAGCTTTGTATCACTTAATACGGGACAAAATACGAGAGTTAAAATGGTAAATAATTGTATACAAAGTGGTTCTCCTGATATCACATTTGCCACATCCGATATTGCTTTACGTTTTAGGTGGACAGTCTCTAATGAAAGTTTGAATAGCGATCACCTTATAATATTTTTTTCGGTACAGGTACAATGTTTCGATCGTTCTGAAATTAAAAAACGTAATTTTAAAAACGCCGATTGGCCCGAATATAAAGAGTTTATACAACAAAATTATTATACTATGAATGCGGATCTTACTATTCAGGAATATTATGATAAGTTGTTAAAACTCATTAACGATGCTGCGGACAAGGCCATACCTACCACTAAGATTTGTAACTTACCAGCTACTATTTTTACTCCGAAACAATATTGGACTCCATTACTTTCTCGTTTAGTGGCCGAGCGGAGACGCGCCCTAGCGAATTTTAGAAGAAACCCGACTCCCCATAATTATACGGTCTATAAACAAAGAGTAGCTGAAGCTCAACGGCAAATTAGAAAAGCTCGAATTAATTCATTTAGGGATTTCTGTAGCAGCTTAGATTCGACCACATCTACCAGTGACTTGTGGGCTAAAATGCAGTGGGTAAAAGGTTTTGGGAATTGTCGCAATAATTCTAGTATCCTAGACTACGATAAAGCATATTTATTTATTAAACAGTTTACTCCGGATTATGTCACACCAGGCTCACCAAAATTTTTATCGACGAATAGACAATTAGAGAGCCCTATTTCTATGCCGGAATTGATCAACGTATTAAAGAGTAAGGACACCTCACCGGGTACAGATGGCGTTACGTACTCCATGATACGCAATTTTCCTCGCAAGGAGATTTTATTGTGTTTTTTTAATAAATGCCTTTCGTCAGGTGTTGTGCCAGATCAGTGGAGAGATGTACGAGTGATTCCTATACCGAAACCGGGAAGAGATCCGAACGAAGTTTCTTCTTTTAGACCTATATCTTTAATATCATGCATATGCAAGATATTACACAACATTATAACCAGGCGCCTCGAATGGTATTGTGAACATAATAATTTGTTTTTAGGAGGTACTGTAGGTTTTCGTCGCACTTACTCGTGTTTAGATAACTTAGTGCGTTTTGTGTCGCAGGTTCAAGCCGGATTCACCACAAAAGAAAAAACTTTGTCGTGTTTTGTCGACATAAACAGTGCATATAATAATGTTAGTATTGTGAAGTTAGTACAGATTTTAGATGAAGATATAGGTGTAGGCGCCTCCTTATGTAATTATCTATGGGAGTACCTGCGTGAAAGGCATTTGGAGATAAGAGTTACAGGTGCTAGCTGTTCGGTTGTGAGATGGACTTGCGATGGTTTAGCACAAGGTGACCCAATGTCACCCATCTTATTTAATATTACGACACGTGAAATTTGTAGATGTATAATGAATGTTTATTTCTCACAGTATGCCGATGACTTTGTTCTTTATGTGACTGGTATTAACCTGCGATTTATGACTTTAGCTAAGTATTCAAAATGCTTTAGATAAGATGGTGAAAATGTTGGAAGAGGTTGGTTTAGATTTATCGCCATTAAAGAGTAAGGTATGTTTATTTTCTCGGGGTAGACATAGGCAGCCCATCAATATAGTAGTGAACGGGGTTAATTTAGAAAATGTTGATATAATAAGATACTTAGGACTTTATTTAGACAGTTCGTTAAGTTGGAAGTTTCATGTGAAACATTTGTGGGAAACGTCTTTAAAAAAAATCAATGTGTTTAAAGTTCTAGCCGGTTCTTCGTGGGGGGTTCATCAGTTACATTTAAGGAAATTATATATAATGCTAATTCGCAGCCGACTCGATTACGGAAGTTTTTTGTACGACACGAGTGCTAAAAGTAATATTAGTAAGTTAGATCTAATACAGAATCAGGCCATGAGATTGATAGGTGGATTTGTTAAAAGTACTCCTATACATGTTATGGAATCGGAACTGTGTCTACCTCCGTTATTTTTAAGAAGAAGGTTTTTAGCGGGTAAATTTTATTTGAAATCTAAATCTATTAGAGATGGTGAAACCATCTCGAGTATTTCTAAGTTAGCAGATCTTTGTTCTGGTCATTCGTATTGGCGAGGTAAAAAAAACCCGTTATTAGTTGAAATACACAGAGAAAATTGTGATACTAATGTATATACTTCCTTAAAACCCGAGATGTTTTCACTATCGACTTGGATGATAAATATAGATATAAAGTCATGTATATGCTTAGGCATAGAAAAATTAGACAGACCCAAGCGTGCCCTCAATTGCTTGTTCATTTTAAGCAATACTGTAACATATATAAATAAGAATTATAAAAATTACTATAAGCTTTACACGGATGGTTCGAAGAGTAGTAATGGTGTAGGCGCGTCTTTTTACGATCCGCAGATTAACCTGAAGGCATATTTTACTTTAAACAGAAAACATTCTATTATGTCAGCTGAATTACATGCAATTTCCGAAAGTCTCTCGTATATTAAAACTTGTTCTTACAGTAATTATGTGATACTTTGTGATTCTAAAAGCGCTTTGCAACATCTAGCTCGGTGTTCCTCGTCCATACGAGGGCTACCCATAGCTTACGTTATAATCGACTCGCTTTTGGAATTACAAAGAATCGATGTGAATGTCAAATTTCAGTGGGTGCCTTCGCATATAGGTTTGACCGGGAACGAACAGGCAGATGAATTGGCGCAGCTGGGGGCACACTCGGGTATAGTAGTGCATCAACCGCCTTTCTTCACGGACTTATTGCCGGATCTAAAAAATAATTGCCACAGCCTATGGAAAACTCATTTTGATGATAGATCGATGGAGAAGGGCATTTGGTACAGAACTCTGTGTAATGAGCCACCTAAGATCCCGTGGTTCATTTCTATAAAAGCAGATAGGATTAGGCTAACGACGCTCATGAGACTTCGCTCCGGGCACGTTCCACTCAATGCATTCGGATATATGATGAAAGTTTGCATGTCGCCAGATTGTAGTTTGTGTAAGAAGCGGGAAGATCTTTACCATGCTTTGGTGGAGTGTGCCCGGGTGGAGTCAGAGAGGCGCAGGTTTGAGGCTGATGCGGGGGTAGCGCTGACACAGCTCGGTTGTGTGAGCGCTATTCTCGCTCAGCCGAAAGATCCTGTTTGCTGGGGGCTAGTAAATTTGTATTTAAATTTTATTAAGTGTAGAGCTAATTAGTATCTTTTTGCAAATTGTTAGTAATGAAGTTTATAATTTTGATGTATTTTATGAGGCTGGCATTGTCGGAGACGACACAAGCCTAATAAATAAGAAAAAAAAAAAAAAAAAATTAATAGAACATCTGCTTCATGTCAAAGAAACATTGAAGAATCCTAAGCCAAAGTGGCTTAGGATTTAAGAACCCAGGAATTGCTGCACTGAAAATGTTTGTTGGGCGGTGGGCTAATGCAAAAGCATAAAAACCTACCCCTATAGAGACATTTATTTATATAGTCAATTACAAGACGAATTTCGTCTATTCATAACATTATCGAACGCTTATTTATGTCAATTCGTTTTTGATCGGTGATTCTATAAAGAAGCGATTAAGAAAACGTGTTGGCTGGGGGCTCAAAAGGCAGGAAACTTGTTTATATTATTAGACGACGTCCAACAGTAGATAATAGGCTGATGATGGTGATGATTTTTCTGTCAAAATATATCTTCCTGAGTTTGAAAATCTCCGAGTTATCGTTAGCAGTGAAAACCGTCGTAGTTTTCACGTCGAGTGCGGGTCTAGATGTAAACCAGAGCGGAACCGAACCTCGTGTCATGGATGGCCTCATACAGATTGGAAACGATGGGATGCGACGACTGATTAAATATCAATAGATATTAAAAATATCGAAATTTATGCAATTGATTGTACTGTCAGTTCTTGGTGGAAATTCATTTTAGACACAAATAAAAACTCAGTACCTAATACTTGCACTTTTTCCACTATATTCATTAATTGTTACAAAGTGATTAAGTGAAATTTGTAACAATTAATGAATATAGTGGAAAAAGTGCAAGTATTAGGTAGTGAGTTTTTATTTGTGTCGAAATGTATGATTATTTTTACTAGCGACTGATATAATAAGCAGTTATACAGGGGTAACAATCATAGAGTAAACTGTAAAAGTAGTAGCGCTGAAAAAAAAATGGTTTGTATGGGCAAGCGCCACATCTTCATCGTGCTCATAAAACATAAAAAAATCGGCCAAGTGCGAGTCGGACTCGCGCACGAAGGGTTCCGTACCGTTATAGAGCGAAATTAGGGAAAAAAAATTGTCTTTTGTATGGGAGCCCCCCTTAATTATTTTTTTTATTTTGATTTTATCATTAAATATTAAAGTACATACAGTGTGAAATTTTAGTGGTTGTTTTCCCGCAGTAAAATGATTCTATCTTAGTAGTACAATAGATTTGTAAAGTTTTTTTTTGTTCAAATCAAAAAAAAATTCGGTCGGGTCCATAGTAACTCGCGCCTATCGGCATAAAGTTTCCATAGTACGTCATAAAAATATTTTGTAGTTTCAAAAAATAACATGCATGGTTCGATAGTACTACTATAGGTAAATCGTTCTGCTGCGGGAAAACAACCACTAAAATTTCACGTTGTATATACAATTGAAGATTTTCTGAAAATTTCAAGTGTCTACATGTTGCAATTATGGATTACGAGACAAAAAGGCCAAAAAAATCACGCTTGTTGTATGGGAGCCCCCCTAAAATATTAATTTTATTTTGTTTTTAGTATTTGTTGTTATAGCGGCACCAGAATTAAACAATCTGTGAAAATTTCAGAAGTCTAGCTATAGCGGTTCTTGAGATACAGCCTGGAGACAGACAGACAGACGGACAGACATCGAAGTCTCAGTAATAGGGTCCCGTTTTTACCCTTTGAGTACGGAACCCTAAAAATAGCCCTTTTAGCACAATGTACATACTTTAAAGTATTATTACTATGTTTTGTTACACGGCTTACACCCTTTTTTTTGCGTTGGGGTAATGCATTTACGCATCCTGGTCTGGGGAAGGACCGAGGTATGTGGGACTCCCCGGGGCGGACATAACATCCGCACCCGGGACTACCCACTAAAACCCCAACGGTGTTCCTGCTCCTGAAGGTGGGACTACGGGAAACGCGTGATACACGACCGCAGCCCCACCAACTCTGCCTCTTTGGGCTCCACTCGTGGAAACACCACATTACACACTCCGCGACGATGCACTGGAACACCTAGCGCATCGTGGCCTACCCGGGACTCGATGTCATGGGCGACGGCTGCCCCATGCCGACGCCCCGAGCTCCCCTGCTAAGGCGGGACGTCGTGACCATGTCTGGCCCTTAGTCTCCGCCTCGGCCTTCTCCGAGGATTGTGCGCCTCTGCCTCTCGCCTGCGCTCCGCCTCCTCCTTCGACGACATTACCACTTCGGCGAATGTCTCGACTGCCCTCCAAGATTGTTGGCTGTCCAGCATCGCACGAACGATGGCCGGCAGCGTGATATCGGGTCCAATAGTGGCCTGTAGGGCCGCCCTTTGTCTGCTCCAAGCGGGACAGCGCGTCTGGCCATGTCGCACAGGTACCGACCGAAGCAGCCGTGCCCGGTCAGCACCTGTGTGAGACGGTATGACAACGCACCGCTGTCTCTGTCCACCCATTCCCTCAGTACGGGACGACACGGCTTACACCCGGCCCTTGTCTGACTGCTACTTTCAGGACGCGAGGAATATTTTTACCGACTTCAAAAATGGAGGTTATCAATTAATATCAATTCGACGCGTATGTATGTAATATTTCCAGAACTTCCGAATTTTCGTTCAATTCAATCCACACTCTTTTTTGCCAAGCTGTAAGTCCTCTGAACCTCAGACTTAGATGCCAATATATTATTTGACGTTTATATTTATAAAACTAGCTGTCCCGGCAAACGTTGTTTTGCCATATAAAGTATTTCTACTTCAACGATTGATACAAAATCTTACCCCCTCTTTTGTCCCCTGAGAGGAGGGGACAAAAGAGGTATCATATAAACATCTGATGTATAAAGCCCCCCCGGCTTTATACATCAGATGTTAAGTTGGAAAACACAGTACTTAAATAATATGATGTAAGTCCAAGTTACAAAATCTGACCCCCTCTTTGGTCCCCCTTAGAGTGGTGGGGGAAAAAATTTATACACCAGATGTTGAGCTGGAAGAAGACAAATATATCTGCAAAAACCGTATGCAAATCGGATCGATAGTTTTCATGTTAAAGAAAAAAGTTTGATACAAAACCTGACCCCCTCTTTTGTCCTCTTAGAGGGGTGGGGGGAAAAGTTTTTATACACAAGATGTTAAGTTGGAAGAAGACAAATATATCTGCGACAACCGCATTCAAATCGGATCAGTAGTTTTCGTGTGATGCTGGAACAAACATACAGACAGACAGACAGACAAAAAACTAACCACGTTTTTGGCTTCTATAGCGATGTAGTGACACCCCCCGCTTATTATTTTTTGAATATCTTTAATGTACAGAATTCACATTTCTACAGTTTTATTATATGTATAGATATCTCTAACTAAGGGACTCTCTAACGAATGTAATAATGTACGATCACTTATTCTTCCCAAAGTAAGCAGCGTGTAGTACATAACGATATTATTTTCAATACTGCATCAGTTAGGTTTAACCTCGACAACTACAAGGTTACTGAATGTTACAGGCTACAGCTAAATGACGTAAGTAACGAAACTTATTTCGTTCAAATGTTTTATTCACTTGTAATTTACACTGGGAGGTAATTTATTAGCATAATTAGCTAATTTAGCTTCAGTGTTCTATGACCACAATCCATACTATTATTATTTATTATTATTAATAATAAAGTGTGTCTTTCTGTCGGTCTGTCAGCTCTTCACGCTGAAACCACTGAACCGATTTTGATAAGGATACTTTGATACAATTAAATTTGAGTCCCGGGAAAAGACATAGGATACTTTTGATCCCGGATATATGTACGGTTCCCGCGCGATAAAGGAATTTCTATCATGCGTCATCTTGTATAACAATTTATAACAATTAATTAATATTATAACAGAAAAAACCAACTTAGCTACAATCTCTACTATAGAAACCCAACTTTCAACCACAAAACCCTTATTCCCAGCTGTGCTAGAACGTACAAATATTCCACACATTACTTGTGTGAGAGTAATGGGTGTTAAAGGTGATGACGTCAACGCTGCAGCGTCATTTGTATGACGTCATATATTCATTAGCTTTATTTGATACCCAACGCTTGATTTGTACGAAAATGCCTGGTTATTTGAGGATTTGAAGGGTATCGCTATTATTTTTGTTTGTTCTTTCCAGTCATTAGAAGTAAGTATAGAAACTAGGTATATTGTAAAAGATATAAGTAGATACTCCATGCATTATAGTCATTACAGTTTCTTAATACAATGAATAATTAAGTGCCTTTTTCAAATTCGACTAAATTTCTTATCTTCATTAAACGCACCTTTCTTTTTCAGCACGCTGCACGTACGTTCGAGTTATCCCCCAAAAACGGGACTGAGCTTGTCCCGCGCGGGACATTTAATTTAGATTTAAAAAAGCGGCCAAGTGCGAGTTGGACTCGCCCATGGAGGGTTCCGCAGCAGCAATAAGGTTAATTTTTATGAAATTATATTATTTTTGATTTATTTTTATATTTCAGTCGATTTAATGAAATTTAGATTAAGGTTTACTATTTATGACGTATAAAAAAACTACTGGCTAGATCTCGTTCAAACCAATTTTCGTTGGTAGTTTTTATAGTAATATACATCATATATTTTTTTTAGAATTATCATGCCTCTACTTTAGAAATTAGAGGGGGGGGGACACACATTTTTCCACTTTGGAAGAGTCTCTCTCGCAAACTATTCAGCTTAGAAAAAAATGATATGAGAAACCTCAATATGATTTTTGGAGACCTATCCATAGATACCACACACGCATAGGTTAGATGAAAAAAAATTTTTTTTGTTTCATTAAGTTTTACTATTTATGACGTATAAAAAAAAACTACTGGCTAGATCTCGTTCAAACCAATTTTCGTTGGTAGTTTTTATAGTAATATACATCATATATTTTTTTTAGAATTATCATGCCTCTACTTTAGAAATTAGAGGGAGGGGGACACACATTTTTCCACTTTGGAAGAGTCTCTCTCGCAAA
Source organism: Plebejus argus (assembly GCA_905404155.3). Taxonomy (NCBI): domain Eukaryota; kingdom Metazoa; phylum Arthropoda; class Insecta; order Lepidoptera; family Lycaenidae; genus Plebejus; species Plebejus argus. The sequence continues at coordinate 12,024,637 of FR989943.1, forward strand.
CTATTCAGGTTAGAAAAAAATGATATGAGAAACCTCAATATGATTTTTAGAGACCTATCCATAGATACCACACACGCATAGGTTAGATGAAAAAAAATTTTTTTTGTTTCAGTTGTACCTATGGGGACCCCTAAAATTTTTAATACTTTTTCCATTTTTGCATCAAAATCTTAATGCGGTTCACAGACTACATCTACTTACCAAGTTTCAATAGTATAGCTCTAATAGTTTCGGAGAAAAGTGGCTGTGACATACGGACGGACAGACAGACAGACAGACAGACAGACATGACGAATCTATAAGGGTTCCTTTTTTGCCATTTTGGCTACGGAACCCTAAAAAGTGGAACTTAAAGCTCATGAATGTCAAGCTAATGAATATCATCATCTAAAGAAAGGTCGCTTTTTTCGGTCACCTACATAGAGGATTCCAATACGAATTCCGGGAAAAAAGACCACCTCGTCCACCAAGAAGAAAATGGATCGATGATATAAAAGAATGGACGAGAGGTACGAGTAGCTACCCAAAATTAAAGAAATTAGCCCAGGACCGGACGAAATTCAACCTGCTGACCGCCGAGCTTCGATATGAAGAGGGCACTAGCTGATGATAATGACGTCCAGCCAAAATCGGGACGTATGGCAATGTTCGTTCCTATTCCTCTTCCGGAGCCCCGTTAGTCGGAACACCTCCGCACTCTCATCCTACGCCGGCGAAGCGGAACAGAGGATGGATCCTCTCTGTTCCGCTCTCTGTTGCCCCATGATGGACCTGTGGGATATAATGCGTGGAGGCCCAAAGGAAGATCTTCCGACCGAGCGAGGTGTTATGCTCGGTCAGGCCGGAGCCCACTTGACACATTTCAGCTGTCGTATATATACGGCCGCGCTCAGAAAACTTCGATAGCGCGATGCAGGAATGTTAGGCGAATGTGGGTACCGCCACAGACCAATACAAGCAATTACGAAAATGTAGACCATATATTTTGTTTACGATCGACTAGAACATTAATGAATATTAATGAATGAAGTAGATAACTAACATTTTATAACATGAGGGCAATTACTATTTTTAAAAGCTTTTATTTAACTTGCTCTGTATGTATGTTGCGGTGGAATTTTGGAATTCAAATTTGAAGTAGATATTATATTTAACCGATTGAGCTGAAATGTTGCATAAGCGTTTAGTTTGGATGACAATGCACGATATGGTATGTGACACCACAACAGAATAGATAATAGTACAAGTAACACCACTCTAAATCCAATATGGCCAACCATCCAAGATGGCGAAATAATTGTTTTCAGTTCTACAATATATTTTGAACAAACCTAGAAACTTACATATTTAACTAGCTGAAAGCCGAGCTTTGTGAGGGCTCGCGTCGTTTTTCTGCGTGCTAATATCTTTAAGGCATTATTTATATTTTAATAGTAACCAAACCTTGACTGACTGATGATAACACAATATCCACATATAAATAAAAATTAATATGTTAAAGCACAATTCAAATAGGCGTTATAGTTTTTCCGTAAAGTGTACCACAAAATGTTCAGGTTGTGGGATATACTAGTAACTAGGGCGAGCGAATAACATATTATTCATTCACCGGAGTTTGGCTTTTCTTATTAATTATTATCATACATACATAATATCTCTTATCTAGCTATACATAAAATCCACATTTTTTAATTTAAAATCACTATCCCGGTCCTAAAGCCTCCTCTTACTAAATGGACAGTGCATCATAAACGAAGTGTGACTATTCTGTAAAACCATATTCGAAAAAGTGCTCAAAGCCATGTCGGACGTAGGTACTTATTTTTTTATTAAATAAGGGGGCAAACGAGAAAACGGGTCACCTAATGGAAAGCAACTACTGTTACTCATGGGCATTCGCAACATCAGAAGGGCTGCAGGTGCGTTGCCGGCCTATCGGTTATATCACGGGGAGTGCTCTGAGAAAATGTTCGGAATCACCCGCGTCCTCATCACCTTGAAGAGTGGTAGTCTTCCACCGTGCAAAGCGCGCTGTAAAACTCTATAACGAACTGTCACCAGCAGTGTTTCCGGACCTATACGACCTGCAAACCTTCAAGAAGAGAGCGTATTCCCTCTTAAAAGGCCGGCAACGCACTTGCAGCTCTTCTGATGTTGCGAGTGTTCATGGGCAACGGTAGTTGCTTTCCATTACCCATTTCCTCGTTTGCCCCCTTATTTTATAAAAAAAAGTTAATTCCAGAGTTATTATATTACAATGGGCGGCCGGGCTAAAAAAGAACATGTATGTTATTAACATGGTGTTATTTGGGGTGTAGTATTTTCCGAAGTGTTATAAATTAGAATTCTAAACTTATTAGATGAGTGAAGAAATCCACACTCATATTATAATGTGAAAGTGTGTCTATCTGTCTGTCTGTTACCTCCTCACGCCCGCTGAAATGATCGTAGATTCCTTGAGTCCAAAGTAAAGACATAGTCGATACTTTTTATCCCGGAAAAATTAACGTTTCCCGCGCGATAAACTACTCGTAATTTTGGCATTGTGGGCATTACCTACGAGTAGATATTAATATATACGTGCACATAATGAGTAACCTTAAGGGCCCGGGCTACCCTCGAAATTTTCATACATTCTTAATACCAAAATCATTTTCTCATGCGAAAATATTTAACATGTTTGAGTTATTTTTCAGCTTAAGATAGTAATTACCTAGGGTCCTGAACAAATTTTTTTTACAAAATATTTAAATACTAAAAAAAAAAATTTGTGTTTAAATATTTTTTAGTAAATTTACTACTAAATATATAAACTTTAAAAAATATTTTTTATTATTTAAATATTTTGTAGTAAATTTACTATTTATTTATATATTTTTTAGTGTTTTTGTCTATTTTTTGGTGTTTAAATATTTAGTAGTAAATTTACTAAAAAATATTTAAACACAAATTTTTTTTTTTTAGTACCTATATAAATATTTTGTAAAAAAATTTGTTCAGGACCCTAGGTAATTACTATCTTAAGCTGAAAAACAACTCAAACATGTTAAATATTTTCGTATGAGAAAATGATTTTGGTATTAAGAATGTATGGAAATTTCGAGGGTAACCCGGGCCCTTAAGACCTAAAAGATTATGAGCAATATCCCATTTGATCCTTGTCATAATCAAAAACAATCGAGCACAATTTTACGGCATGGAGAATGGAGATAGGTTATTCCCCGTTAGTACCGGAGTTATTACTACGATATAGGCTACATTTCATGTTTATGACGCGCGTATGGTCTGTTTCATCTCGAAATAGGTTATCATTTATACTGCTCCACTTATCCCAATGTACGAGTATGGTTTGAATGTAGGTGACTACGTAGCTACATTTTATACATTAGACCGTATATACGTAATTGAGGTAATCTACTAGACCAGCGATTCTCAAACACTTTCTGCGCCGGAACCCTTTTAACTAGAGATGTGCCGACTAGTCGCCGACTAGTCGGTAAAGCCGACTATCCGGCCACTTTTGTAGTCGGCGACTAGTCGGCAAAAAGCGCCGACTAATCGGCCTTTTACTTTTTTGCTATTATTGAAATTGCATTAAAGAAAAACCTTTATAATTTGTTCATATCATACTCAATCAGTGTTACCTACACATTGTAAAATTAAATGATGTGTTTCTGAAATTACTTGCTAGTAAATAAATTATTTTGTATTAAATGTTATCGCCCGCTACGCAGATGCTACGCTTTTATTTTTGCTGCAATATGCTTTGAACCGTTTACCGTGCGCACCTGTACATACCTAGTACCTACTATTAAGTTAATGAAAAACTCACTCTTTTAAAAATCTACATTTTTTTTTCAATAATAAAACTGATAGAACATTTATGACAGATTTAGTTCAGTGAAGACTAGATGAAGCCCGCAATTATTCCGTTGCGCCAAATTCGTTTATCGCGCGGGAAGTGTAGGTAAATAAATGTTTCGGGGATAAAACGTATCCTAATTCCTATGTCAAAGTATCTATCAGCTATCTCCATTTGAGCTAAATCGGTTCAGCAATTTAGGCGTGAAGAGATACCAGACAGACAGACACACCTTCGCATGCATAATAGGTATTAGTATGGATTTTAGTCAGGTAAAAGGCTATAGTAGTAATTCTTAGCCTTTTTGTCACGACCATGAGATACCACATTATATGTTGACAAACATAGCATTCTAACTTAGGATTTTAATTTCAAGCATTGAGAGCGGATCGCTTCAACTAGGTATTTATTTATTTCATAAAAATAACTATAGCATAAACTTGCACAAACTATTACTGGTCCACTTAGGACCCAGTACAGATCATTACGTGGTCTCCAAACTATCGGATAAGAATCACTTTACTGGAGGAAAAAGTTTATTAATATCAAAACTTGGCAACTATGTCCGAGATCCGTATATTAATTTAAAGTAGTTTTGACACCTACGTGAAACTACAGTAAATAGTATGTCAACATACAATGTTTGCTTTGTATGTAGTGACATCACTCGACGCCTACCCGGACAAACAAAATCGGGCCTCCAATATCCGTACTTAGATACTAAAAACAAAATAAAATAAATATGGGGGGCTCCCATACAACAACGTCATTTTTTTAGCCTTTTTTGCTCAATAATGGCAACAGGTAGGTAATTGAATTTTCCACAAAATCCTTAGTTATACTTGTACTTTAATATTTAAGAATAATACCTATTAAAATAAAATTAGAAAATTAAGGGAGGCTCTCATACAAAAAACACAATTTTGGTCTAATTTTGCTCTATAATGGTACGGAACCCTTCGTGCGCGAGTCCAACTCGCACTTGGCCGATTATTACATAATAATTAATATCTTTATATCGCGCAGGTTTAGGTAATATTATTATGAAAACTTTTTCGCTTGTTAAGATCAAAATAATTTTGAAGCAACAGCCAAGAACCAAGTGAGTTTTCTCCACGTCTAAGCGAATTAATAGATTTTGATTGCTATAGAGAAGCTTTCAGTCCCGAGAAAGGAGTTTGGAAAATGTCCAGTAGAAGAGCGATAAAAGAATTTCCGTTCTATGAAATTGCGAAAAGTTTGTCCTTTACTCTTCATGTCTAAGCCACTGAACGGTTTTTCATGAATTAATTTGGTATAGAGAGAGGTTTGAGTCCTGAAAACGGCTATTTTTCCTTTTTTGTTGATTTAATCTCTGCTAATGTTTAAGACGGCCGCGGCTTAGTGGATGTGGTCCAAGAATGTGATGGTTGGCGCTCACTGCAAGAGGACTAACATCCAGAGACAGTGTAAGGCTGATGATGATATACCCATTATGTATGATATCATGTAGGGAATCAAATTTTCCTTTTACGATAACAATTGTACGATTAATGTCAGTACAATAACATACGAGTATATTTCCACGTATTCATTTTCATGTTTTCAAATAACATAATACTTGCTTTGTCCTTGTCCACATATTAAATTCAGTATATTGACGCTATTTATGTTTCTCCACAGGAGCTCCAGTTAAAAAACATTAAATGAAAAAAAATTGCTTATTATAACTTCTAAAAAAGTATTGTATCCTAAATGAACATCCAGAAACTGCAAATCGCTTGAAGGCCGTCACAGACTTAGCTATAATATATATTAATATACCGTACTAAACACACTGAAGACCAGAAATATATATTATAGCTGAGTGAGTGGTCACGCGAAAATTGTATAGAAAATATATAGTAATATGCCTAGCTATAAACATATTAATATATATTATAGCTAAGTCTGTGACGGCCTTTAAAGCTACGACAGTCGACAAGCGCAAAGACAATATGTAAAATGTATGGCATACGTGATACACGTGCCATGATTACGGTCTAGTTTCCCATACGCATGGAAAAATTATGTTTCCACGTATCCATTTCCACCCAGCTTTTGATGAAGGCCTTAAGGCGCTATATTGAAAGTAATTTTACCGCAAGGGCAATTTTATACTTAATTTGTATGACTATAAAGTCGTGAATACGCGACGGCCAGAAGCTATCGGCTTGCTCGGAAAACATGCGAAAAAACGTAATTTTGTTTATATAAACAATAACTAGGAGCATTTAAGCAAAATGCTTCTATACGATTTTGGGTTGCAAAGGTGTCTATTAATTAGACAAATTTCCTACAATACATATTCTATTCTCGTTTAAAAATAATCTTCAAATTTCGTATTTTTAAGAGGTCATTTCGAAAATTAAATGTATCGAGGCAAAATACATTAATCGTGTTTCTGGTTCTTCTCAAACCTAGATAAGGCTATGAAGATATGTATATCTCATTACCAGATTTGTAACATTTCTGAGGGTCCATAGTATTACTTCTAAAAGGACGTCATTTTCAATATAGCGCCTATTTACATGTTGGTCTGTGATGGATGACAATACAAGCAATAACGAATGTTAGGAGGGGAATATTCGTCCATGATCGAAGTCGTTAATCGATACTGTAAGCGTTAGCAAGAATAAGTTTAAAGGCGCTGCTGTCTATACGAGTTTGTGGTTAGAAATATAAAGTTTTCAACTTTATGGAAAGTAAGTATAATCATTCAGAGCAATATTTAGGGTACGAGCATATTACTGCTACATCTTAGTTAAAACTGTATAGCTATGTCCACATTGTGCCCTTTCATCTTCAATTTTCAAAATCTTTTGACATACGAAATGTCAAAAGATTATGAAAATTGAAGATGAAAGGGCACAATGTGGACATATTAGCTTATGTGTATTGTGTGTCAATAATTGAAGACGTAAATTCTACATTAATGTTATAAACTAATATTTTATAACTTGTGGGAAATAACTCATTATTTCCCTTCCAATTTGAACGAACCTTTCAACTTACCCACTTTATCATCTGGTTAACTTTTTATAACCAATAAAATATGAATAATGCGCCTCATTATTATAGCTGCTAATATATCGAGTTTTCGAACGAACGTGGCAAATTTCTCCTCAGTACGACTCTCTAATCTGTATCATAGAATTTATATAATTAAAGAAAATATATTGTTAGTCCACTTAATAAAGTAAATCAAAATACTACTAGATATAGAAACCTAGGCATATTTAGTATTTTTACCTTCTGGGCATCCTGAACATGGCTAGATTACGTCCCAGCTCACGCTACCTTCTTTTGGACTATTCTTTGAGTGGACATCTATTTTATTACCGAAAAAGAAAGGGATATTATAAAGTTTAACATGTACAGCGACATACATCTATCTATCTGTGAGTCTGTCCGTGGCATATTCGTAGCTCCAAAACGGGTGCTACGATTTTTATCAACTTTTTTGTTTGAAAGCTGACATAGTCGAGTCTCGAGAGTGTTCTTAATTCATCATCATCACTTCGTTCACTGGTGGAAAATGGCTTTGTATAAGAACTTAGTCAGATAAACAATATTTTAAGCGTTCAGTATTTTACGATTAAAATATAGTTTAGTAGTAAGACTATCATTTAAATTATAGCGTTTTTTCAATTCTAATTTCAAAGACTCAAAGACTTTATTTGCAATTTTATTAAAATTACATTAAAGCCAGATCTATAGAAGCCCTACTGTTAAAAATATAATATAAGCTACTAAAATCATTCTCCTTCCAATTATAATATTGGTTTTGTCGCAGTAAAAATTACAACGAATATAACCTTCAAATACATTAAGGTAAGGAATGTGCTTAATTATCTCTTCAATCTAGTTCTACGCCGAAAACAACGCTAATGGACCACGTATGTAACATACCAGCTTACACGCTTAATATCATATGTCGAGGACATACTAAAGTCCAATTAATGGCGAATAAAGGCACAAACTTTATAATAAACCCAATAAAACGCATTTAAACTAAAGGCCCGTATTCGCTTTGATCAGTAACAAGTGCAAGTGATTAGTGCAGGTGATTAGTAATCAGGATAAAAAACGTGTGGACAGCGACTGATTAGTACAACTCCTTTCATTTCTCCTAATCACTAATCACATGCACTAATCAGCTGCACTCGCACTAATTAAAGTGTATACAGGCCCTTATAATATTACGAGTATGACAACTAGATGAGTCATGAGGCACGCAACTCCGTTGCGCCAAAATTCATTTATCGAGCGGGAACTGTACACTTTTCGGGATAAAAAGTATCCTATGTCGTTTCTCGGGACTAAAAACATCTCCATGCCAAATTTTAGCAAAATCGGTTCAGCGGTTTGGGCGTGAAGAGGAAGACAGACAGACGCCCTTTGCATTTATAACTTTAGTATTATTACACGAAACTTTGCTCTTGTATGTATAATGTATATAGCAAAGGTTCTTATATTTAATTAATTAATTAATTTAAGACATAATATCACATACAGTCTACATAAAGTCTAGGCTAATAAAACATATTATATTCTAAGAATACACGACACATTGTTCGAAATACTAAATCGCATTTTGTAAGAATTCAGTTCTACTATAATTATAGATCTATAGAACTTTATAAAATGCATTCATAACAATGTACAAAACAGTATCGTATGTATTAGAGCATAGATATAATATATTATGTACATAATGTTTTCGGGCCTCATTAGTCAATAGTCATTCCTCTTATAAAAGTATACTTTGTACATAAGCCGTTTGCGACAGCTAGCGCCATCTGTTAGCAGCGGCGGAAAACGGAACTACATAATATACGTGTTTGGTATTACAATGCACCACGTAGCACGCTATCTTTATCATTACGTAGGGTCGCGACTTTTGTCGCGACTCGCGTAGAACTAAATTGTACTACGTCTCAATTCATTTCCACATAAATGTGAATTGTGAACTGAGCTCAGTATGAGCGGCTATAATGCTGCAAAAAGGCTGCAAACTTTTAGAGTTATTTAGAGTTATATTTTATAAAGTAAAGTGTGTCTGTCTGTCTGTTACCTCTTCACGTTCAAACCGCTGAACCGATTTTGATGAAATTTGGTATGGAGATACTTTACGTCCCGGGAAAGGACATAGGATACTTTTTATCCCGGAAAAACATACGATTCCCGTTTGGCGCAACGGAGTTGCGGGCGTCATCTATAGTTACAGCGCAGTAAAGAAAGAAACACCACTGTAAATTGCAATGTATATAAAGTTTTTTAACAAAAGTTTTTATATGCAATAGCGTTCTTAATTGGTTAAAAATTGTCTGTTCGGGCCAGCCAAGCCAGCCAGCCAATCACCAGGACCAATGAATAGATAAAATTCAGCCAGAAAAACACAGAAACACGCTCTAACTACGGGGTAAACTATACGACCAACCATAGCTTAACTCTTACAGGCAAAAAGGAAGAACTTTAAGAAACTCTTACAGGCTTTATAAATATTCTTTTCATTTCCTACTGAAATTGTTTTCGAATTTTGTGACTCGTCTCATCGTTTGGACCATAATAAAGAAATTAACGCATAGCCTTAACCCTTGATTGTAGAAAAACTGAATAGGCGCGTGATAATAATTTCAGACAAAACATAATACAATTATGTTCCTTGCGTATAACTTGGGCCTCTGAAATTTACAGTATTTCCCCAAAGGAATTACCTTTCCGTATTTTAAGACCAGCCTAACTCTTATTGTGAGTTTTCAGTCGAAATGTTTATCATGGCCTTAATCGATACGAATAATTTAAAAGACACCGTGGTATTAAATCACATGAAGATTTTAAGTCCTAATGACTTTACTCAAAATAAACCACAGATATTTATTTATAGTAACAAAAAACGTAACTGATAAGTGAAATTTGATTGAATTCGGAACAACAAAGTTACAGTAAAACTGCGAGATAGTTAAATGTCACATAGCTCGCACACAGTTAAGGATGCTGCAACCGGAGAATTAGCAGGTCGGATGTCAGTCAGTACGAATATCGACGTTAATGACATTAAAATAAGATTCATATTAGCGCGCCTTGTACAGTGGCGGTTACGATGCTCGCCGCGTTCTTGATATGGCGAAAATGTATGAAAAAATTTGAGAAATTTTCTTATTTTTCTTATACTTAACTGGAAAAGTTGTTTATTTTTAAGTATATAAAATTTTTAGCGGACTTTATAGAGGACTAAATAAGCAACAATTTTTTTGTATATTCATTTTCCTCAGTTCAGTGTATTTAGATATTAAAGTACCTAATCAGATCCCATTTTTTTCATATTTTGCGATTTTTGTGATGGTTAAAACGTATTTTATGTGAAAATTTTGTATGCGACTATAGAATTTTTATGGTACAGTCGTGGAGATGAATATATTATCTTTCATTTGAAACCAAAATATCCTCGCAGTTTGACTCCTAATTCTTTAAAATGGTACCGGAAAATCGCTGATATTTGTAATAGCGTCCTTAACTTCGACAAAAAGTAAACTTTGTCCTCCTTACACAATATATTCTGCAATTAATATTGTACTGTAGGTTCTTGGTGGAAATTCATGTTCATACAACACACTTTTCTAATTTCTTGCACTACTACTATATTTAATTAATAATTTATTTACATGAATTTTTAGTAGAACATACAGCTGGTTTCGACAAAGTCATTATCACCCTTACACAAGTTTACTTGCGCATACGAATTACGAACTACGAAGTCGAAAACGTAAGACTTTAACTTAAGTATAAATATACAAGATGAAATAAACGGAAAGCGTCTAAAATAAAATCTTAGAACTTTATTAAGCTTCTTAGGCAGAGACTTGCCACCTACGCACGTACTTACAAAGTTATAATGAAACCTATAAAATTAATTTTTAATTTACAATTTAAAGTAAGTACTTGAATTTGCAGACAAAAACCTCAAAATATATATTTAATTATTTAAATAAATTCAAAAGTGTGTCTGTCTGTTACTTCTTCACGCTCAAACCACTGAACCGATTTTGCTGAAATTTGGCATGGCGATACTCGAGTCCCGGGAAAGGACATAGGATACTTTTTATCCCAGAAAAAACATACGATTCCCGTCCCGGTTGTTTTATCCCGGAAAAATTTACGGTTCCAGATACGGATCTGCCTTCGACTAAAAATAGTTATAGAACGCCTTTTTCACCCTCCTTTCATTAAACCAATGAGTATCAACCTAGAGTTTCCAAGGATTTTTTAAACCTTTTTGCCAATTTCCTCGTGGTCCGTTAAAATGAGAGCAGTCTTTTTTTTTCAAGTCTTTCGTCCCATAAATGTTCGTCACAGTAGGACGAATGGCTCGAAGAGATTTTTTTTTTGCATCCGACTGTTTTTTTTTTGAGTCTAAAATGAATGGTCTCCAAAAATTTTTATTAGCATTTTAACTTTTTGTGTCAATAAAAGCAAAGGCAGGATATATTTTACAAACGAATACTGTCGTTAGTAAATTAATTCTTAGTATATACTTACCTTAGAAAAAAAAAAGAATTTTATACAGCAAAGAGATTATTCGAGTCGTGAAGTATTGTTCAACCGAAGACGTCGTAGATCGTAGAAAGCGTGACAAATTCTCATAGCTGATTGCGGTTTCTTAGATACTAAATTACTTTTGCGTTTGTCGCTAATTTCAGTTTTAATGTTTGTAAAGCCACTTACACCAGTATTGGTTAGAGAGGTTAGAGTTAATCGTGTATATACCTTCTCGTTTATCGTTAAATACATTATTTTACAGTCGATAAATAATATGATTGTAGAACCAGATGTTCATGAAAAGTTCAAAGATAATCTGTTTTACTTTCATTCTGAAAGCAATGATAAAACCTTTTTTTTTCAGGGTAACTTAAGGAAATACAGACATTTTAATGATTACTTAACCTTAATTTAATCTAGAGTTTGACACAAAATGTATGGAGTTTATGTCAAAACCAGATGACGCCCGCAACTCGGTTGCGCCAGAATTCGTCTATCACGCGGGAACCGTACATTTTTTCCAGGTTAAAAATTTAAAAATCTAAAATATCCTGTGTCCTTTCCCGGGACTCAAAGTATCTCGATGCCTCAGCAAAATCGGTTCAGCGATTTGAGCGTGAAGAGGTGAAAGACAGCAAAACTTTCGCATTTATAATAAGTAAGTGAAGTAATGATTAACTGTATCTAGGAAAAGCCGTTTTCTGTGTTTGAAGAACGTCTTTCCTCCTGATATTAGGTATCATCGATGTACATGACAAACAGGAGACATGCGTCTGCGCTCGTGTGACTTTCGCGCGACCTCCACGTCACGCGCGCGTCACGTACACTGCCCGACATCGACAGTCCGACAGTCTCTTACCACTGTTAGACGACCCTTGTTTTGTCACACCCACATAAGAATGGGTTGCACCAACTTACCAGACACTGCATAGTCTAAATTCAGATAAGTTACAATATCAAATCAAATCAAATCAAATCATTTATTTCGGGCATCAGAGGCCCATAAAACAAATACCTTAAACCTAACATACATATTGATTATATTAATAAATACCTTAAAACTAACATACATATTATTTTATATATACTTAAAAACTAACACTGTCACTTGTTGCCGGCGACGTGACTCGACGCTTCGTTTCTGAGTCTCCCCCGGAACCTCCGGTAGACCACATCCAGCGGCCAGAACTCCGGCGCCTCGAAAGTCGACAGAAGATTCGTCGGTACTCTCACCACAAAGGACAACAATATGCAATTAATTGTTATATCCGCGAAATAGAAGCTTTTTATGAAGCTTGTATCAATTCGATAAGTTTGCGTGTACCACGGAAGCGCAAAAAAAGCACTGTGGGTAATTATCAAGAAATTTCGAAATTTTGTTGAACAAAATATGACATAGTTTTTGAGGATTGAGGTTCAGTCGAGTGGAGGAAATCTCGATGATTAAATGATAGGTACGGGCGAGTATACACATTTCACTTAAGAATACGTTTAATTAAGAAATTTAAAAACAACTCCAGAGTCCAGACTCAAAAAATTTAAGTAGATCAAACTCAAATTTTTCAGTATTCAGCAGGCTGACTGATTACAGATTAACTGATGATGATGAACTAAAGCTAAGCACACGTTCGAAAACGTCAGCTTTCAAACAAAAAAAGATAGATCAAAATGGGTCCACCCGTTTAGAAAGAAAGAAAGAAAGAAAGAAAGAAAGAAACTTTATTTGGTAAAACAATACATCAAATATTACAAAGAAATAAAAATATATCAAAACTGTATTTACCAAATAGGTGCTTACTTAGCTTGTGTTGCGACCGTATAGTCGCTACGCTGATTTTCAGTAAGCGCCTTGAAATATTAAGGGCCTGTTTCACCCATAAAGTTAATATACCTAGCGGAATAGAGAAACAAAGGCGAGATGTCACTATCAGTAACACTGCGTGGTAAAAAGAGACGTGTGGTACATGACAGCATCACTCTTTTTTTGACGTCCATCAGCCCGGATCAGCCCCGTTGACAATTTATTCATGTTCAATCGTGCTTGTGTAAGTGTATACGTACACATACTGCGTGGTAAAAAGACACACATTTCACACAGATGAAAACCAATTTCGGTTACGTAATACGTTTGACAGCTCGAGTTTGTTGCTCTATTCCGCTAGGTATATTAGCTTTATGGTTTCACCACTACCTGATAAGTGACGAATAGGCTATCCACCAATTAACTTGACAGATGAAGTATGGAGAATCTGTAAAAAAAGTTGTGAATATCCTCTTCGTCACTTTATCAGAAAGTGGTGAAATAAACCATTACTTACTTTAGATGCTTTAATGCCACACATAGACACGTCAAACTTAACACCCCTCTTTGTCGGGGGTTAAAAAATTTAACCATTAACGTCAAAATATGTTTTGACATAGCTCCAAACTACCCCAAACTTAGTTTGGTTTCAGCGGAACAAGCTTTTTGCCTTGACGACAGAAATCAATGCAAAATACATAACAATAGTTTTCTGTAACTTTCTGTAAGTTTTCATGAAAAAAGGAGAGGGCTTAATCCACAATCATAACGGGTCAGGATATTCAAAGTAGAGGAATATCAAAGTCAGTAAGAAGTTCACAAAAAAAATAAATTAAAATTATCAAGATTATAGCCTCCAAATAATCTAAGTTCTATCTGGACTACCTTATCGAATTTCACTGAGGTTTCTACTTTTTTAATTCAAACTGACTACACAACAACTAAACAAAGATTTCAAAACATATATAGGATTTCATGCAATACATAAACGCTAAACGAATTTTGACAAAACGGAGTTGCGGGCGTCATCCAGTTTAAATGCCAATATGACCGCACAAGCAACAACCCCAAAAGTGGAGCCATTCATTAGTTGACCATAAGTAGGTAAGTACTTAAGACTTTTAGGCGTCTCCCAGACAGACGCGGGCAGCGGTGGCGGTGGCGGCGGCGGCGGCGGTCAGTTGTTTGTACTGCCACCGCCACCGCGTGTGTCTGTGTCGTTCCTAGAACTCTCAAGTCATCCAACTGACCGCCATCCACCGCCACCGCTGCCCGCGTCTGTCTGGGAGACGCCTTAAACAGTCACTCTCACTGAAATTTTCACGATGTCGTGATACTATATCAGATAGCTCTCTATGATTGCGAAGTTGTCTAGCAAACAGAGACGAATAAGAGCTACAGAAGATGTAAAAAACATACTGATATAAATACTTACCTTAGGGTATGTAATATGACCGTATGTCATAATATGTGTCCCTAGTAAGGAAATTCATGACGCTGGCGAGCTTGCTACGGTGAAAGTAGCAGCGTTGAAAGAGAAAAATTTTTTTTGTGATTTGTATTAGCAAGCTCGCCAGCGTCATGAATTTCCTTCTTTCGAAAGCTTCTCTCTCAGCGCTGCTATTTTAACAGCGAACTCTATGTACGGGACCCATACACACCCTAAAGTATTATCACTTACTTTTTTACACTCTGTATATTCGTTTCTGATTGCCTATGATCGATATAAAGAAACGTTCGTAATCATTGTATTGGTCCATCATGAGCTAACGTGGCTAGGCGGCCTCTCCA
The DNA here is from genome assembly GCA_905404155.3 of Plebejus argus. Classification (NCBI taxonomy): domain Eukaryota; kingdom Metazoa; phylum Arthropoda; class Insecta; order Lepidoptera; family Lycaenidae; genus Plebejus; species Plebejus argus. The sequence continues at coordinate 12,039,651 of FR989943.1, forward strand.
GTCTCCACCGAAGAAATTGATTTATAGGCACTAGAGGGACCTACGTCATTTGGTTGGATTATGTCAATTCAATATGTGTGAAATCTGTCGGCTGGGTTTGACATAACGTGACCAAATTACGTAGGTCCGCCATCTACCAACGAATCAACTTCTCTGATAGCACAAAAATGTTATCTGCCGGCCTAAGATGCGTAAACGACAAAATCTCGAGATATCTCACTCTCGTGTGTAGTTTATATTTTCGATAACGACATAATGTCAAAATCATTTTTTGACATTATGTCGATACATTTTGACGACAGATCTACACGAGAAAAAATGTATGTCATGTTAGGGTCAATAGATATGAAGAGAAAAGCCATCAAAGATCGAGAAAACGTGTAGACAACATTTTCTCGTTGGCGTATGCTCGAGAGACTGATAGCTCTACGTAGAGCCAAATACTTCTAAAGACGTTTATGGTTAGAACGAACTGTTACACATCGATCTAACGATTAAGAACATAAGTACGTCATATTCTTATCGCCTTGTTGAAATAATTGTTAATTTAAATTGTATTTGCATAGTTTATCTTGTGTATCTACTATCTGAAAAAGGAAAGAACTTGGACATTTGCAGCACTCTCCTTTTTAGGAGGCAAAAAGATTCTAAGCCTAAGAAAAGATAACCATGGTCAAAACTATGAGACCAGTCATAAAATTTCATACAAATTTCGATTTCGTTTAAGGTTTTGTGACTCTCCGTGCATTAATAAATTTAAAAGTAATGTTTTACCGAAATGTCTTATTTTTTCTCGATTTAATTCGCCCTTTAACACCTATTTACATGCAAGTTCACTGAAACGTAAATACATGCGAAGAACTTAACCGCATTAAAACTCAAAACAGACACGTGAGTCAAAACGTGACTGTGATAACTAGATTACTGTCAACCGCCAGCTAAAAATAGATCGTCTATGCAGTGTGATCAAAAATAATAAAAAATTGTAATATAAACGTTCTTTACTGGCATAATAATTATTATTTAAAAAAACTTTTCAGTTCTTCGAAATTCGAAATCGCGAAATAAAACAAAATGGTGTCCGCCCAATGCACTTATCGGCGGGCATATCAAAATGCGACTTGGCAACGTAGCGGCCGCATTCTTGCTGGCTGCTGCCGCGCGGCAACGTCGCAAGCGCTACCCGTACCTCCGAGTGACGTCACGTGATAAACGTTCCAAAATGTCAATGTGTCCTCACAATTCCAAATTCGAAAAACTTTTGTCTCCCTTCAGCCAATACTTTAATAGGATTATTTTTCGTTTCTATTCATGAAAGACATTCAACGAAATATTCTTTTCAACGTTTTCAGAGCAGGCTTATCCTGTAGGGTAAAAAATATTGTACGAAATGAATTTCATGTTAAGGACATAGAGTCTTTAAAGACCATTTAATATTTTTCCTTAGAAACCCTTTTTTAGAAAAAAATCCTTCTGCTAAATTAGATGTTTTCTACGATAAGCAACACCTATTTACTTAAGATATCCTTCTTGAAAATAAGCTGTTTATACAAGGTAGTAACTATTGTACGATCATGTAAAACTTAGATAGTATTGTTTTGTTTTACATAATCACGTTGATAAACAACTAAGATCACATACAAAAGCGACATATAAGTTAAACAATACGAAACGCAGTACAATTTACACAAGCATTTGTTTAAAGAAAACTAGATACGTGAAGGAATGTAGCCGCATATACGTAAAAACGTTCTAATCACTAATGTCTTAACTGTTACTGGATGTTGTCTGCAAATTGAATCGCTTAGTAATGTACCTATTTATCTCGTGAAATTTTACATTTTTTCGCGATGAAAACTATTCTTTGACCTTGCCCGGGGCTCTGAGTATCTGCCCATCTTTATGCGGTAAAATGTTACCGAGTATAGAGTAGTATGTATAGAGTATAGACAGACAACAATATTATATTTATAATATTATGATTATGGATTATGGATATCAAGTAGTCATTTTAAATTCTAAACAATATAAGCTATAGCTTCTTGGAAGCCGGCTTGTAAAGGGCTTGTCCCTTCTCGTAAAGTTTAATAAGACCCTAAAGTTTTTAAGAAGGAAGAATTGAGCCTCAGCTATGTTAAGGTTTTCAGTAAAGTTTAAACTTTAGTTCCTGACTTTCTCTGCAGTTAAATTGCTATTTTAGCTCCCAACAAAATAGAGGAGTGTTATAAATTTGACGTGTCTGACAGACAGACTGTTTGTCTGAGTGTGTCTGTCCGTGGCATCGTAGCATCTAAACGGATGAACCGATTTTGATCTAGTTTTTCTTGTTTGAAAGCCGACATTATTGAGTGTTCTTAGCTTTAATTATTATCTGCAGCTCAGTGCGGAAAACCTTGGGTTTAGATTTTCTTGAAATGTTGAATCGGGGGTTGTTTTCAAACTTAATTTAACGTTATTTGTGTTGTAACTTGTATTGCATCGGTCGCTGTACAGCATAGAATTAATACTGAATAGAGAATATGAGATGGAGAATCGGCAAGAAAACAAGCGATTTCTAAGTGCGTGTGTGTATTTACTTATTTAGTTTTAAAGTATTTGTAATATGGGTCGGTATTAATAAATAAAGATGATTTATTTCGCCACTTTTGTAGGCCTGTTTCACCACTTCCTGATAAAGTGCCGGATAAGCTATCCACAACTTTTTTGACTGATTCTCCATACTCTATCTGTCAAGTCAACTGGTGGATAGCCTATCCGGCACTTATCAGGAAGTGGTGAAACAGGCCCTAAATCTTATTTTTTTCTTTTTAACTTTCTGTGTTTAAACATGATGCATTTACAACAAAACAAAAAGCAAGCGAATCTGATGGCAAAAAGTGCGAAAACAAATTGACTCTAGCAATACCGGGAATAATTGGAATAAAACATTGATCCTTTTTTATCCTTTAGCGGCTGATTCTGTGTGTGAATCATGAAATTATATAAATTTATCCAATGATCAAGAATATTTTTTGAGAATCTGCTGTCAAAAATTGCCATCAGATTCTGGTAGACCTATATAATGTAAATAGTTCCAAGAAACGCCTTTGCGGTAGGTTCTGGGAAAATTCCATTTACTGGCGTAACGAGTTTCTAGCGAAATAGCGACGCAATGCGACTTTTTTCGTTATAATATTATGTAATTCATAATTTTCTATGAAATAAATATCTCACATTTTCATATTTTTAATTTCAGTAAATTAAAAGATTAAAATCATAATATAATAAATATACCTATTATATTCCATTATAAAAATGCTTTTAAGAACCATTCATCATTTTTAGGATTCCGTACCCAAAGGCTAAAAACGTGACCCTATTACTAAGACTTCGTTGTTTGTCCGTCTGTCTGTCTCCAAGCTATATCTCAAGAACCGCTATAGCTAGGACTTTTGGAATTTTCACCGATTGTGTATATATATGCCGTTATAACAACAAATACATACTAAAAACAAAATAAAAGAAATATGAAAAGTATCCAATGTCCTTTCTTGAGACTTGAAGTCTCACCATACCAAATTTCAGCAAAATCGGTTCAGAGGTTTGGACGAGAAGAGATAACAGACAGACAGACACACTTTTACATTTATAAGTAATATTAGTATGGATGACGCCTGCAACTCCGTTGCGCGAAAATTCGTGATTTTTCTGGGATAAAAAGCATCAATTAATATCCTTTCCCGAAACTCAAAGTTTCTCCGTACCAATCTTCAGCAAAATCGCTTTAGGGCGCGAGGAGACAGATATATTATTACGGATACTTTCGCATTTATAATAAATAGTATGTATGAACGGTTTCTAGGCAAGGATCAGCCCTTTTTCATTATTTTAGTATGTGAAAGGTTTTTGGGGAAAAATAAACTTCCTAGCTAGGTCCTATGACCTATCCCTTGGCAAACTATTGATTTGAGTATTTTATGTTCTCTTTGAGTGGATTTCAAGAAAAGCTCGGCAGTCGGCACCAACTAAAACACTACTTTATCAAAGCCTTGAAGAATTGAATATTGATACAATTTTACAACTTTAAATTTTGAACTTAATACTATAAACAATGATTAAATTTCTTTAAAAAGCCGTATAATTAATTAGGCAATATCTTTCCATTTTATTTTCTTAGCAACAAGTTACAAGTTATATTTTGGCTCAGATTGTTTTGTTTGGAGTAGCAGTAATATAGCATAAACTATATTATAAACAAATGCATTATCTGTGGACTGTTGTGTTATTCATGAATCAAGCAACAATTTATTTATTGTATAGTTACATTGTTTGCAATTTTGTTGCGTTTAGGTTATCCATACTACATATTATAAATGCGGAAGTGTGTCTGTCTGTCTGTTATCTCTTTACGCCCAAAGCACTGAACCGATTCTGCTGCAATTTGGTATGGAGATACTTTGAGTCCCGGGAAAGGACATAGGAGACTTTTTATCCCGGAAAAATGTACGGTTCCCGCACGATAAACGAATCTTGACACAACGGAGTTGCGGGCGTAAGGCTGCGTTTCCACCAGAGATGTGTTGCGATTTGCGAGGAATGTGTTTTTGAGAACCAATATAAACGCTTCATTGACGTGCCACGTGACCTCGCTCAGCGCAGCGATTCTATTGGATCTTAAAAACACAAAAACGCAGCCTAATCGAGTGCATAATTATCTAGACGTGGGTAACGTCGATGTCTTGTACGTAAATAATCGCATCTTCAAAAACCCAAGTTTTGAAGACATATGTCTCCAAACGGATTTCCTGAAAAATTGGGATTTTAGACATACGAAAGTATACGTAGAAGGCATGAAAACCAATCTTCTGTAAAACAAAACATACAAACAAAACATAAACAGTCTTCAAACGACTCTTCTAAGGAAGGCTATAGGAAAAAAATGTTTGTATCGAAAGATCAGGACCTTATAAATCTCTTTTAATTGCCGAAAAGTGTACGGTCTCCGCGAGATTTCATTTAGTACATACAGACATACAGTAGACAAATAGTAGTAGGTACCATGAGTTTTTACTTTTTAGATACTTTCAGTCAAAGGTTTCTGTTGGAATGTAAAACGAAACGTACCATAAACTGTTAGAGTATCTGTATGTCAATGTCAATGTCTATGTCAACATGACATTTGACGTAAGATGTATTGTTGTCTCACTCTTACTCTTTGTCTGCGCCATTTCGCCTTGCCGGTTGTGCTAAATAAAATTTATCTGAATCTCTGCAATCCTCGTTTAATTTGGCCCCAACCCATCAGGTTATGAGGCCCAGGGTGTCTATCCCTGTCGCGAAAAGTAAATTTTTGCAATTAGCACAAGTAGTTCGCGTTTTGTGAAAATTGTGCGTATGCACATAACCTCGCGATGGCTACCGGCGACAAAACGAACTTTCCTATTGAGAAACTACGTGGAGTTCAAGACTATCATAATTGGAAGTTCGCGATGAAGATGATCTTGGTGCATGAAGACCTTTGGGAGTGCATAGAACCTACCGAAAAGGGTGCGAAACCTGATCCAAGGCAAGACATGAAAGCACTGGCAAAGATATGCTTGTCCGTCCATTCTTCGGCATATCCTCATGTGCGCAATGCAACTGGGGCAAGGGCTGCTTGGAACAATCTCAAGGCTGCATATGAAGACAGAGGCCTGAGCAGACGTTTGAGTCTCCTACGAAGTCTCTTCGCTACGAGGCTTGAGGGTGACATGGACACATATTTATCCACAGTCACTGAGTTAGCTCAACAGCTTAGCGACATAGGCTCTCCGCTAGACGATGACTTTGTAGCAGTAATAATATTAAGCGGACTACCACAAGAGTACGATCCACTGATAATGGCTTTGGAGAACAACAACACAACGTTATCAAGTGAAGTTGTTAAAGCTAAGCTACTACAAGAGTACCAGCGTCGTGATGACAAGGAAACTGTGAGCGCTCTCGTTGTTAAGAAGGCAATGAAATGTTTCAAGTGCAAGAAGCCTGGACATGTCATGAAGAATTGTCCACAGAAGTACAAGAAAAGCAAGGATGGGACATCTAATGAGAAGAAGGACCAATCCAAGCCTGTACTGATTTCAGCACTTTCAACAAATTTAAGAAGTGATGTTTGGTACGTGGACTCAGGGGCGACGAACCACATGTGTAATGATCGGTCGTTCATGTATGACTTTACTTCCAAAGTGTTAAAAGTGTGTGTCGCTAATGGCAATGAACTTTTGACTGCGGGACACGGTAATATAAAAATTACATTAAAAGACTGTGTAAGAACAATTACAAACGTATATTATGTTCCAATGTTGTCACATAATCTGTTATCAGTTAGTGAATTAACTCGTAAAGGTTATAAAGTAACATTTGATAGGAAAATGTGTAAAATATATGATTGTAATGAGATTTTAGCCACCGCTACATATATTAATGGTGTCTATCAGCTAGATACAATAGGGTTTGCACTAAGTTGTAGTTCACAGTCTATAAATGAGTCAGGTATGAAACCTCAGTGCTCGACTAAGGCGCCGGGTGATGGGGAATGTTCGTACGACTCGAGACAGGTCCCTGGCAGTCAATCACAGGATACACAGGAGCTGTGGCATCGACGTCTGGCGCACTTAAATTCAAGAAGTATGCATTTGATGAAATCAGGTATGGTCATAGGAGTTAATTATAATAATTCTGTATATGAACCATGTGAAACTTGTGTTAAGGGGAAGCAGACAAAATTACCTTTTCCAAAGAAATCACAAAGTAGGTCAAAGGAGATTTTAGGTCTGGTGCATACTGATCTGTGTGGCCCGATGCCAGTTGCATCTTATGGTGGATGCAGGTATTTTTTGTTATTCACTGATGATTTTACTAGAAAATCATTTGTTTATTTTCTGAAATCCAAAAATGAAGTGTATGAGTGTTTTATTAAATTCAAAGCTCTCGTAGAAACACAATCAGGGATGAAAATAAAAATTTTAAGAAGTGACAATGGTCTTGAATATGTGAATAACAAATTACAGGTTTATCTAGAACAGCATGGAATAGTTCACCAGAAGACTGTTCCATATTCACCGGCTCAGAATGGAGTCAGTGAACGTGCCAACCGGACGATTGTTGAAAAGGCGCGCTGTATGCTGCAAGATGCTGGTCTGGACAAGCGCTTCTGGGCTGAGGCAGTGCAGACAGCGGTCTACATCAAGAATCGGACACCGACTAAAGCAGTCATGGGTGTCACTCCGGAAGAAAAGTTTACAGGAAAGAAGGTAAATGTCAGCCATTTTAAAATATTTGGATGCCGGGCATATGCTTTGAGTTCAAAGAGAAAGAAGCTAGATCCTAAAAGTAAACTGTACACTTTTGTAGGATACTGCGAAGCGACTAAGGGCTATAGACTTGTAGACCTGAGTAGGCCTAGGGAAATATTGATAGCCCGTGATGTTGTTTTCTTTGAAAATAAATTTAATAAAAATGATACATCTGAGATAAAAACTTTCACGTCATATGATGATAATTTTGACTTACTTTCACCCACTGTATCAGCAGAAACTACTGATGGTGGTGGAGACCAGTCAACTGGCAAACTTTACTCTGTGCCAGAGTCATTCGATGACAACCAGCCTCAAACTGGTTCTGATTATATAAGTCTATCTGATGACGAATATAATAATATACCCGTTAAACCAAAGCAGAGAAGGCAAGAGATTATTCAATCGAATGACGCTGACTTAGATGAGTCGTTTGTAGAAAGTACAGATGATGTGCTGGATAAAACTTACATTCCAGGGAGTTCGTGCTGCAACTCAGAAAACAACTCGAGCTACTTCAGTCAATCGGATGCCGATGAGTATGCTGGTATGGCAGCATTGGCAGGCTACGGGAACGTGGATGAGCCCGTGACGGTGAAGGAGGCTTTGAGCGGTGATGATGCTAAAATGTGGCATGATGCAATGACAGATGAGTATCACTCTTTTTATAAAAACAAATGTTGGACTTTAACAGAATTAAAGAAAGGTCAGAAACCTGTGAAATGCAAATGGGTTTTTAAAATAAAACGAGGCTTAAATGGAAAGATACTGAAATATAAGGCTCGTTTGGTTGCAAAAGGCTTCACTCAGAAGTATGGAATCGATTACCAGGAAACTTTTGCACCAGTAGTTAGGTATTCTACGATCAGGATGTTATTTGCCATTGCAGCCGAATTTGGCTTATCTATAGATCAATTAGATGTCAAAACAGCATTCCTGAATGGAGACCTAGTGGAAGAAGTAGTGATGGAACAACCAGAAGGATTTGTTATAAAGGGGAAGGAAAACTATGTTTATAAATTAAACAAATCCATCTATGGGTTGAAGCAAGCTGCCAAGTGCTGGTATGATAAAATAAATGAAGTACTGATAAGGAAAATGCGTTTTTCAAAAATCATCAGTTGAACCTTGCGTTTATTTTAGAAATGAGCAAAAACAGCTGACAATCATTGCTTTGTATGTTGATGATATTTTATTGTTCTCAAGTTCAGAAAAAATAAAGAAAGAAGTCAAGGACCAGTTAATGAAAGAATATGAAATGAAAGACTTGGGAAAGGTTCATGAATTCTTAGGAATGAGAGTTTGTACAGAAACTAAAAATATCATCACCCTCGATCAAACTGATTATATTAAGTCTGTTTTAAAAAGGTTTCAGATGGAAGACTGCAAACCTGTGTCCACTCCGATGGAAGTTGGACTGAAATTGTATAAAGAAGAAAAGAAGACTGAAAATTTAGAATACAGAAATTTAATTGGATGTCTGATGTACATTGCAGTATGTACAAGGCCTGATATAGCTCATTCTGTGAGCTTCCTATCTCAGTTCAACGACTGCTACTCTGATGCACATTGGAAGGCTGCGAAACGCGTTTTGAGATATTTAAAAGGAACACTCAATTATCGTCTGGTTTATGAAAAATCCGGTCTTAATGTGAGAGGTTATGTTGATGCTGACTGGGCCAGCTGTGAAGTTGACAGAAAATCATATACAGGGTATGTGTTCAAAGTTGGTAATTCTGTAGTATCTTGGGAAAGCCGCAAGCAGAAAACTGTTGCCTTGTCGAGCACGGAGGCAGAATATATGGCTCTCTCTAATGCTTGTAAAGAATCGTTATTTATTCGAACATTTTTCAAACAATGTTTAAATATAGACTCTGTAACTACTTTGTATAATGATAATCAGTCTGCTCAAAAATTAAGCGAAAATTGTATGTATCATGCGCGTACAAAGCACATAGATATAAGACACCATTTTATTAGAGATGTTGTTAAGAATAATCTGGTTAAAATTGAATATGTGTCTACAGAAAGCATGACAGCTGATCTGTTGACAAAACCTTTGTCGGGTGTTAAGTTTAGTAAATTTGTGTCTCAACTTAACTTTAAGACATTCTCATAAAACTAGTTCTAGTTTTAGAAAGGTTATTTGTATATTTATGTGTGCTGTAATTTAAAACTTCAATGCAAAGTATGTAATTGAGTTTGTGTACTGTTCTAGTTATGTACTTGTTATATTTTCAAGTATGGTACGTTTATTTTAAGGGCTGGTGTTGGAATGTAAAACGAAACGTACCATAAACTGTTAGAGTATCTGTATGTCAATGTCAATGTCTATGTCAACATGACATTTGACGTAAGATGTATTGTTGTCTCACTCTTACTCTTTGTCTGCGCCATTTCGCCTTGCCGGTTGTGCTAAATAAAATTTATCTGAATCTCTGCAATCCTCGTTTAATTTGGCCCCAACCCATCAGTTTCAAAATACAAGATAGGGCCATAGGGCTTTCTTTGAGGTACGTCGTAGACCGTTAGATATCTGACAGGCTACGGTGTTACGTCGAGAAATATCTTAGCCTTGCCAAGCCGAGAGCCTAGCCTTGTCTATTTGGCTTTTAGCTGGTTTGTTTTTTGGACCACTTACACATTTAAAATTGACATCACAAACCATTATTTTGTATGCAAATTTTCTTTTAGTGACTGTTATCCTAACCACCCGGCACCCACTTCGTAGCCATGTCAAACTGATTGATTATATTATCAATTATATATTATAATCTTAATCGTGACATTTTGAAATAAAGTAGTTGAATTACGAGGAAAACTTTAAGTTTAGGTAAAAATTTAAGAACCTATTTAAAGTATTTCTTAAAACTAATTGCAACTGAATGAAAATGAAATGACAATGTAGGTAGTAGTAGTATAGTTATAGCTTATGCCCTCAAAGCTCAGACTAAAATTAGGCAAATCAGTTCAGCCGTTTACGAGTATTAGCGAGACTAACAAAATTTAAAATCTTAAATCATTTTTACTTAGATACTAGCTGTCCCGGTGAACTTCGTGTCACTTTAAAACGTTCCCTGGACTTCTACGATTATTTAAGACTAAAATGAGCCCAATCCGTTCAGCCGTACTTACTGTCTGTCTGTCTGTCTGTCTGTCTGTCTGTCCGTCTGTCCGTCTGTCCGTCTGTCCGTCTGTCCGTCTGTCACATCATAAAAAAAAAAATTTTTCATCTAACCTATGCGTGTAGGGTATCTATGGATAGGTCTCCAAAAATCATATTGAGGTTTCTTATATAATTTTTTTCTAACCTGAATAGTTTGCGAGAGAGACTCTTCCAAAGTGGTAAAATTTTTTTCCCCCCCCCCCCCCCTCTAATTTCTAAAGTAGGGGCATGATAATTCTAAAAAATATATATGATGTAGATTACTATACAAACTACCAACGAAAATTGGTTTGAACGAGATCTATCCAGTAGTTTTTTTTTATACGTCATAAATGGTAAACCTTAATATAAATTTCATTAAATCGACTGAAATATAAAAATAAATCAAAAACCTTTTAATTTCATAAGAATAAACCTTATTGCTGCTGCGGAACCCTTCATGGGCGAGTCCAACTCGCACTTGGCCGCTTTATATATATAGGATAATATATGAAAAGCTTAACATGTGAACATAATTAATACCAATAAATATTATACCCATTTTATTCGAAACCTCAGCATTATTAATTCTTGTGTCGTCTGATAAAACCATACGTCGTGTGCGGTGTGAGTTAGATGCGTTGAGAGTTTGAGATGCATAACGTTTTTAATACTAGCTATGACGCATTTTATTAACTTTGACGCATTTTATTTTACACAATGCATCGCGAATGAGGTAATCTTGAATCGTCTTATCATGTAACCTAATCGAAACTCGCCTGAAGTTCGCCCAACTTTGGTAGAGGCTGCAACTGGACTTTTTAAGTCCAGTACATCCTTAACGCAAAAACAAGGACCCCGTTAGATAGTAAAAATATTTAAGTATTTTACTTAAATATTCCCCTCATTACCCCCCAAATTTGACTGAAGCCCTCCAACAAAAATAGTTCATGACTTATGAATTATGATATACATAGTTTTCTGTATGTAAGGGGCAGCGAAAATGATCTTTGCCAATTGTTGCCCGGAGCGGGTAAATGGCTAGATCGGACCCTGGCCCTGCCGAATCATCGAACAGTACTTACGTATATTTTGATGATGTAGATAGTTTAAGCAACGCCGTGCTTATTTAGTAACGAACACGCTTCAAAAGTAAAACAGATGGATAAGATGATACATAGGACACTCTCAAGTCTCAACTGACTACAAATTATTGTATAAAGCCTTGATTACACCTACCGAGTAGAGTGGCGACACAGTGGTGAAAGAGTGCAAACAGACTATTTGATTGGCCAAGAACACTGTCTCGCCAGTCGCCACTCAACTCGGTAGGTGTAATCATGCCCTAAGCATTTTCCATCGCCTATACGAACACAATACCCTTTGCTCCACCAAAAATCTACGGCCTCGGGCCTACCGCCTACGAAAAACTTAAGCTAACATCAAAACTGTCCCGATAGTGCTGAAATTATACCGTCACGTCGTCGATTAGAAAGGCGCTACTGAAACAATATAAAAAAAAATTGTAAGTGTGTAAGTATACATAAATTGTTACAACAGATAGCATTGGTACTATGAACAATGCTGCTTGTATCGTGGTAAGCTAGCCTACAAAATATAATTATGTCGAAACTTATACCTACGTTGTAACTTGTAGCAGAAAAAAAAAACAAAAAAGTAAAACTAATGCATTTTTTATCAATTTTAAATCTTAAGGCCGTCCCCCGAGCAAACGACCTTGGCCACACATTTGCCGCGTTGCCGAGATCTCATCAAAACCGTATTTTTTTACTTATCTTAGTTCAAAATTGACCTTAAAAATATTTAAAACGGGGAATATGTAGTTTATGATATTGTCAAACTATTGGCGTGTGTTTCAAATAAAAGTAATTTGTAAATACTAAGGAGATGCTGAATGTATGCTTGAATTTTAATAAATTGGCTTTACTTTGAAAGCTGATATCATGAGTATAATAAACGAAAATAGAAAATTTAAAACGTGGAAAGGAATGTTGAGATACTAAAGAGTATAGCTTTCAAATTATGAGTTTATAAGGCTCTAAATACGGTAAATTACGGATTCTCCGTAGGGAAGGCCCTTAAATGTCAATTTTTAACGCGGGAATCGAATCATTTTACATTACGAGTATACTATTACGTGAGGAAAGGATGCCTTCTTTCGCACATAGGCTATTACCATGAAGTAACCTAAGATTCACTTGCGTAAATCGCAGTTAAAGTTAACCCTGAGTACCTATCTAAAATATCATGACTTTTCTTTCTTTTTGTATGACGAAGAACGAAAGAAAAACATAATACTTACCCTGAGTAAACCAGACTGGCAAGTGGGTAAGCATAATGGTCTAAGCTCTACTAAGAGCTAGTGGGCAGCCAAAAATTCACCATCTTTTTCAAAATCATACCATTTTTTCTGTACATGTCCCCTAATCGAGGTAAAAACGACTAGCGGAGATTGGGTACGGTTACTTAATTTTTTGTCAAAATAAAATAAAGTGTCCCCAGGGGTCATTGAAGACATGTGGAAAATCTCGCTCTGTCTTGGTCTCTATGCTGCCTTGTCGTGATGTCGTCTTACCCATGCGACTGACAAACACACAGACACAACAATTTTAGTCATAATGAAAAAGAAAAAAGAAAATGAACTTTTCCTTCGCTACAAACAAATTTCTACCCAAAATACCTAAGTTATTGTCAGAAACTTATCATTAACCATACATAAACGTAAAGGAGAACAACAATTGTAAACTTATACGAAACACCTAAGCGTTTCAAACGGCGATTTCGCAAATTGACACAGAAATTTGCGCGCGCGCGTGTGAGTGAGGGTACGACGTCACCTTGACACTCTCCCTGTCTTGCTCGCACACGAATGTAGCCGTAACATGCGAGCGAGACGGGCGACGCCCGTAGACGCTTTCAGAAACGCTACGCGTCCGGTCGCCATTTTGTTCTTTTGTTGATTAATTATTTGGGAGCCTCTCCACGACGCTGATAAAAGCTTGCGCCTGCGCATGCATCAAAATCGATGTTCAATTATAATTCAATCAATTAAGTTTCAGCGATTTAAATTGCAAACGAAGTCATTATTATACATAGGTATCAATGATAATTAATCAAAGTCGAAGGTCAAACACGTTTATTACAATATGTCAATGACATAACATTTCATCATTCTGAAAAACTACAACGTCCTTAAACCATTCTTAAGCTTAAGAAAACTAAAAGTGTAACTGTACCTTTGATTTTTGAACAATGCCGTAGAAAAGTACTTAGGTAGTCAGTAAAAGTTATTAGGTAACTGAGTAAATATATAAACATAAGCACGCTATAGCATTTTAAAGTACTTATTGTAAAATATACAACATAACACTTATACAACGTGTAACTATTTTGAAGATAAAGGCTTTCTAACCAACTAAATCAACCACGTTTTTACCTATACCTACCTAAATCGTCTTGTATACGCAAAAAACTAACCTCCCTAATCGCTATTCAATCATAATTATATAAGAACATCAATATAATAGAACAAACAACAAAATCTTAATCGAATTAGAGTAAACACATAACACATTATATAACCCTGAAGGAAAACCGTGTTTTAAAACTTTTAGGACCCCTAGCGCCATCTATGTTGTAACTTGGCAAACTCCGCAAGGGCGCCGACTATTTCTGTACCCAGGCTTGTCTTGATGTCTATTTTGGTCATTGTATTCCCATCTCGGTGTAATTAGGCTAATTATATTGTAAATTGTATTAATATGTGGCGTTTGCGATGTTTGATCGTTAATTCCTCGTTTCTTTACGTCTGATTTAATTCTCATTCGAATAATTTGAGTGAGTTTAAATTGAATATAGGTATTATATTATTGTATTTAATACTCCTGTAACGAGTATAATTAGCTAGTAGTAATTGCCTCTGATATCTGATATACCCTGATTCTCCTGTAGTGCAAATTCAATGCATCTTTGTTCTTTGTACGAATGAGTCCATTTCCATTTTCCAATCAAATACCAAAATAGTTTTCTTCTATACGAACGAATGACTTTTGGATTTTTTAATAATGACTTTATTATTCTATAATTTTTTAATCACTCTCAGTCTCAAGAAGCGTTTGTTTAACATTTCTTGACAATTTTGTAGTTAGATAGGAATTAGACCGAAACAAACAAGGAATGATGCTGCATTAATGTGGCATCAAAATAGTAGAATTTGGATACTGAATGATTATTTTAAGGCTTATTTCGAGGAATTTATTACATTAAACTGACTCATCATGTTTGCGCGAATATTCCGATTCGATAATAAACTGCTTTCAGATTATTATGGTTGTTTGTTTTAATTTTTACGTTTTCGACGTTTTAAATAGTTTTTCAGCCACTACACTACATATTACTAAGAAGTTAGGGTACACTACATAGTTTTCTTATGTAGGTTTGACGGCAGTCCGACATTCAGACAAATTCCACACAAAAGATAGCCTATGATCCTTGACGTGGTCTGCTTCTTATCTGTGCCAAATAACATGAAAAATGCTCCAGTAGTTCGTGAAATAAGCCCTTACAAATATTTTTTCCCTTTTTTCACATTTTCCTCTGTTTCTTTGCTCCTATTACTCTTAGCGTGAAGCCTATAGCCTTCCTCGATAAATGAGCTATCTAACACTGAATTTTTTTTTCAAATCGGACCAACTAACAAACAAACAGATTTTTATAATATTAGTATGGATTCACTAGCCCTTTTGATTGGCTAACGTGTGCTGTTTGACGTTGCTCGGTGAGCCGTTGATCGGTTAAAAACTTCTGTTATGTGAGCCATACACGCTACGGTCTACCGGAGAGGTCCACCTGTGCAGGTATGTCCGCGCAGGTAGACCGGAATGTGCATGGGCGCCGGTCGCCTGCGCAGGATCAAAAAACTGCACAGGGGGGTGAGCCAAAATCTTTTCGTTTTCGCTTCGTTATAGAATCGCCGATGAAAATGTATGGAATTGACATAAGCGTTCGTTAATATGACGTTGACGTTCGACTCGTCTTATGTCAATTCCATGTATTTTGATCGGCGATTCTATAACGAAGCGAAAACGAAAAGATTTTAGCTCACCCCCTGGGGGGTTATTCCCACACACATTCCGGTCTATCTGCACAGGTGGACCTCTCCGATAGACCGTAGCATGTTTGGCAGCCGGCAGGCATTATAACTTTTGTAAATCATTTTCCTTTTTGGAGATATTGCAAATAATACGATAAAAAAAGCGGCCAAGTGCGAGTTGGACTCGCCCATGAAGGGTTCCGCAGCAGCAATAAGGTTTATTTTTATGAAATTAAAATGTTTTTGACTTATTTTTATATTTCAGTCGATTTAATGAAATTTAGATTAAGGTTTATCATTTATGACGTATAAAAAAAACTACTGGCTAGATCTCGTTCAAACCAATTTTCGTTGGTAGTTTTTATAGTAATCTACATCATATATTTTTTTAGAATTATCATGCCCCTACTTTAGAAATTAGAGGGGGACACACATTTTTCCACTTTGGAAGAGTCTCTCTCGCAAACTATTCAGGTTAGAAAAAAATGGTATGAGTAACCTCAATATGATTTTTGGAGACTTATCCATGTCCATAGATACCCCACACGCATAGGTTAGATGAAAAAATTTTTTTTTGTTTCAGTTGTACCTATAGGGACCCCTAAAATTTTTAATATTTTTTCCATTTTTGCATCTAAATCTTAATACGGTTCACAGACTACATCTACTTACCAAGTTTCAATGGTATAGCTCTAATAGTTTCGGAGAAAAGTGGCTGTGACATACGAACGGACGGACAGACAGATAGATAGACAGACAGACAGACAGACAGACAGACATGACGAATCTGTAAGGGTTCCGTTTTTTGCCATTTTGGCCACGGAACCCTAAAAACAAGTAAGTATATGATAGTTACGGTATTTCAGAAAATCCTAAGCTCAGCCTACAGAATAAAGCATTGCAAGCACAGGCGCAAAAAGAGTTACGGACGAAGGGTATGATAAATTATTTATTTTTATATAATATGCCTGGCATATTCAAAAGAAGTCTTGAAAATTATAAGATAAACAAACATAAGTTTGTGAGAATATAAAATTTAATATGAGCTTGTGGGCTAAATGAGGGCGAAGTCTAAGGATAAATCCAGTCTAGGTCATAAAGTTAATATACCTAGCGGAATAGACAAACAAAGGCCTGAGCAAGCGAGATGACACTATCAGTAACACTAAACTAAACACTAAAAAGAGACGTGCGATACATGACAGAAGAACTCTTTTTTTGACGTCCAGTCGGCACATGACGCACGTTGACAATTTAATCTCATAGAATTCACGTTCAATCATACTTGTGCAAGTGTATACGTACACAAATTTTTCACACAGACGAAAACCAATTTCAGTTTCGTTTGACAGCTCGAGATTGTTGCTCTAGGTATATTAACTTTATGGTCTAGGTAGAAGTTTGATGACAAAAGAATGTATACAGTACTGAAATTCATGTTGCATTACAATGTAAGAATTGCGGTGCTATTTACCATATCGGGCAAAGTAAGTTTATGAAAGTCTTTTTAAATACGAGAATTCTGTTCCCGAATTATGCTAAGAACGAAAACCAAAGCCTATACAACATGGAACCTTAAGATTGAAGAGTTGTTTAGGAGTGTTTGTAACAATAATTAATGTAATCATTAGTTACAATAAGCTTACAAAGCTACCCCCTAAGCTTTTTGGGGTCACATTTTAAGCTTCGAGAATAAAATTAACTATTTAGAAATTTGCAATTACTGAGAATAATTTAAGTTAATCTTTAACTAGGTCGTAGAATTCGATTTACTTATAAATAATTAGTACTTAATTACCAAGAATAGTTTATGTAAGCTTAGAATTTTTTGATAGTGTACACCTATTTAAAACATTATAGGCCTATAAATATTACCGTTTTTAGGGTTCCGTAGCCAAAATGGCAAAAAAGGAACCCTTATAGATTCGTCATGTCTGTCTGTCTGTCTGTCCGTCCGTATGTCACAGCCACTTTTCTCCAAAACTATTAGAGCTATACTATTGAAACTTGGTATTAAGTAGATGTAATCTGTGAACCGCATTAAGATTTTGATGCAAAAATGGAGGTTAAAAGGAGGTATTTCTTTCCACGGGTAAGTTATTTGTTCGAACTAAAAGCAAAGCAAAAATTGACACGCGCGATTCCTTAGCAACGGACGTGTGTGGCCGTTCTATCTTGATTTATTTCTCTGGGATAGCCTATCCATTTTGCCTATTATGTTGTAGAAACAAATTCTTTCTACAATGCTCAGGCTAAGGGCAAATTCAATTTTACATTATGTTAATAAGAATGAATTTGGAAAACCTGTACCTACTGATTGTGAGCTGGTACTTATAGCACAGGTTTATCCTAATTTAACACTTTCACAGTCCACGGTATCCAAACAGATACAAAAACGTGGTTACCGTGGAGTCCATGTATCCAAAAGGATGCATTGGCAATTTGGCACTAAAAAGCATAGAAAAATAAGAAGCATAGAAGCATTCAAAAATATTGAATAAAATAATAATCCTTATAATCCATTATAAATAAATACTTTACAATGAATGAGTGGGCTTGAGGGACTACATTTTGTTTTTGTGTGGTGGACTGTGAAAGTATCAGCATTCAGCATATTATGTACACAGCCACCAACTT
Organism: Plebejus argus; assembly: GCA_905404155.3. Lineage (NCBI taxonomy): Eukaryota > Metazoa > Arthropoda > Insecta > Lepidoptera > Lycaenidae > Plebejus > Plebejus argus. Next base: position 12,057,859 of record FR989943.1, read on the forward strand.
TCCTGTATCATGTAACATGATAATTAGGGCTCGGATTGATATGTAAATAATACATATTTTTATTTCACGCGATTTTCGGCCTAGAATGTGTTTTTTACACGAATTATCGTGTTTAGACTGTGAAAAAACAAGTCTCCAATCTCCATATTTTCGATTTTTTCGTCCATATATTTTTATGTACATATTTTGTATTTTTAATACATATTTTTCCGGGCCCTAATTATAATGAAACTTCTGTATTTTGAGCAAATAAATAACTTTATTATTATTATAATTCAATTCAGTTAAATATATTTCATTCCCGAACTGGTTATACAAAATATAACTTTGGAAAGTCTACTACTTACTATGTATTATTCTTTATCTATGTCTATTCTTTATTATATCTTTATAACAAGGACGAAAAAGGAGGGGTGTTAATAGTAACACCCCTACTTTTTCGTCCTTGTTAGAAAGAGTGGCTGTATAAAATATACAAATCTTTATTTCAAACTACTATGGTCCATTGGCTATGCTAAGGCCCAACATTTTTCTATGGTCGAGCCCATTGTGGCCTGACAGTAACTTTATAACCCCCGAACGAAAAGAGGGGTGTCATTATAGAGGTTATTCTAAGCACAGAGGCTCAACATAATAATAATATTTCCATGGCCGCTGAGCTGAAACTCTCACGCGCGGTCGTTGACCCGCGGGGCGATGACCTCGCCCGCCACCGCTAATACATAACATAACGCGGTATATTAGTATATAGTGCGCTGACATTTGTGTTATGTACTTGTATACTTTAATTGTACAAGCTTTTGTGTTTTATTAGTATTATATGGATAAAGTGAAAATGAATATTCTTTTTTCTGTACTTACACAAATACCTAGTTCTATAATCTATATCATAATGTCATTAATTTAATCTATTTGTTTGAAACAGAAGATTTTTGTAAAAGTATAAAAATTAGTATTCAGAATTCAGATATGGCTAAAGTGAAAATGAATACTCTTTTCTCTGGACACAAAAACCTAGTTCTCTATCAAAATGTCATTTTAATGCATTTAAGTTTAAACAAGATTTTTGTAAAAGTATTAAAATAACGTCTCTGTAAATTTTAGATACCTACGGTTGAACCAATTACCAAAATACCGAGAATCGAATACAAATTGTAATTTTGACCTCAATTCGCCGTTTGGACTTCAAATTTTATCATTATTTTAGAAAAACAAAAGTGTATAATATTTTTTTTAATTCTAGTTTGTTAATAATAAAAAAATGCGTTTATTTCAGGTAATAACCCATAGAAAAATTCTTAAACTAAAAGGAAATAATATTTGCCACCCTCTGGCGCACCGGATACATGCACGTGTGCACGGACCCAGTGCTTCAGGCTGGTTTAGCCTTTAAATTATATTGTACAACACGACATAAAAGTCTATATTTTTTTTAAATATTATGATATTTTATGATATCTTACTCTAAAACTACGGCGCTGTCGTATTCATGCCCAGTTTCTGAGTTTTTTTTAACCGGAGCACTATTATATATTCTGTGACCGGAGTTTATCTTCTCACTATTGCTTTTGATTGGCTAGCGTCAAAAATTAACCAATCAACAACGCCAGTGAAAAACTGGACTAACAAAAACCTCAGAAACCTGGCATCAGACGTCTCTGATATTACATTACTGTAGCATTACTGTCAATAAATTAAGATTTTGACAGAAACCCCATATGTTATCTGTCAAACTCTATATATTTTAATTGAAGTTTAATCATAATTAAATGTCTCTGAGTCATGCGGCCGTAACTCGTAAATCACAATTACTCTACTCAAAATCTCATACTTTTTATTATTTTTATATAACGTTTTATATCTCGCCTCGCGTTTTAGTCTATATTACTTTTTATACACGGAATGAAACTATACTGGGACTGCGGACATCAACCTTTTAAAAACAACGCAGTTTATTTTGTTTGTACGCGTGAGTCGACGTAGAGGTCGTTTTAAATTTGATTAAATATAACGATGCAGTATTCATACTAATATTATAAATGCGAAAGTGTGTCTGTCTGTTACCTCTTCACGCTTAAACCGCTGAACCGATTTTGATTAAATTTGGTATGGAGATACTTTGAGTCCCGGGAAAGGACATACTTAGGATACTTTTTATCCCAGAAAAATCTACGGTTCCCGCGCAATAAACGAGTTTTGGCGCAACGGAGTTGCGGGCGTCATCTAGTCATAAGTATTACCCTTTAATGTGGAAAAAACGGGGAAAATTATTTGAAAGGCAAGAACTCCTGGAGTAATTTTTATGTTATTTGGCACAGGTAAAGAGTAGTTTGTAGTAGTAAAGTACGGTTTCCGTGAAATTCCTAATTTACGCGGGCGAAGCTGCGCGGAACGTAACGAACGTGCCCAGATCTATGAGCTACATAGATCTGGGCCTGTAGACAAGTGGCAAAACGCTAACGCTAACGCTAACGTTACAAAATGTATGAGATTTGACATTAGTATTCGCTAACGAAGCGATGACTTATGTCAAATCGCATACATTTTGTAACGTTAGAGTTAGCGTTAGCGTTTTGCCACTTGTCTAGGGGGGCAGAGGTTTCTAACTCCTAACCTTTTCAGAGCTGTTATCTCTATGGCCTGTTAGAGAAACTGATTTTACCCCCCATTAAAAATATTTTAAGAAATGCGGCGTACCTACCTACTATTTTTTTATTTTAAACACAAATTTTTTTTCTGCCTATTCATCTATTTTCTGTACCACCTCTGTTACCCCTATAGAATAGCTGTTTTACCCCTGCGGGGGTAATTACCCTCAGGTTCGGAACCACTGTCATAGATTGAAAATATTCATTTTTGTGTTGTAATAAAACCTCCAATAGCTGGTATGGAGAAGTAAGTCATAGCGATAACGGTGCTATGCCTTTCACAGTTGTAAAATCGACGGGTCTCATACAACTTGGATACTTTTAAATATGGGACGGCACGGTGTACATAGTATAATGAAGTAACTATTAGCAAAATGTATTTTTAGGGTTCCGTAGCCAAAATGGCAAAAAAACGGAACCCTTATAGATTCGTCATGTCTGTCTGTCTGTCTGTCCGTCCGTATGTCACAGCCACTTTTCTCCGAAACTAGGTAAATCCTGTAATGATAGTTTGTGTGATGATTAGAGCTATACTATTGAAACTTGGTAAGTAGATATAGTCTGTGAACCGCATTAAGATTTTGATGCAAAAATGGAAAAATTATTAAAAATTTTAGGGGTCCCCATAGGTACACCGTACAACTGAAACAAAAAAAAAATTTTCATCTAACCTATGCGTGTGGGGTATCTATGGATAAGTCTCCGAAAATCATATTGAGGTTTCTCATATCATTTTTTTCTAACCTGAATAGTTTGCGAGAGAGACTCTTCCAAAGTGGTAAAATGTGTGTCCCCCCCCCCTATAATTTCTAAAGTAGAGGCATGATAATTCTAAAAAAAATATATGATGTAGATTACTATAAAAACTACCAACGAAAATTGGTTTCAACGAGATATAGCCAGTAGTTTTTTTTATACGTCATAAATGGTAAACCTTAATCTAAATTTCATTAAATCGATTGAAATATAAGAATAAATCAAAAACCTTTCATAAAAATAAACCTTATTGCTGCTGCGGAACCCTTCATGGGCGATTCCAACTCGCACTTGGCCGCTTTTTTTATTTTATCAAGAGTATAGTAATAATAACGAATGTTTAAATCATTATCATAATAACTAATATGCACCATATAATTTTCTGTCCACAACTTATGCCAGGGGGGCTATTATGAGCTCTTATATCCAGCCAGTTTACAGGCCAGTTTACAGGCCGTTGCATAGACACGGCTTGTAAACTGGCTGGAAACTGGCTGGAGATAAGAGGTCGTAATAGCCCCCCAGGTTTCAGATGTTTTTTTAAAGGAGTTTACGTTCTTTTTATATAAAATTAGGGGGCAAACGAGGAAACGGGTCACCTGATGGAAAGCTGCTGCCGTCGCCTATGGTTTCTCGCAACATCAAAAGTTGCAGTTGCGAAGTGCTTTTAAGAGGGAATACGTTGACTACATTGTGTTGTCTTTGGGAATACGTTGTACTCTTCTTGAAAGTTTGCAGGTCGTATTTGTACGGAAATACTGCTGGTGACAGTTTGTTCTAGAGTTCTACTAGGCGTGGCAGAAAGTTACGTGAAAAACACACAGTGGAAGACTGACACTCATCAAGGTGATGAGGAAAGTATATTAAATATAGTATATTCACTAGCAATTGTTATTGGTTATCAATTATCATCAAACCCGATTACTTGTAAGTTGAAAACAACAACGTTATGGCATAGATAAACTTCAGTAAAAAAATCAGAAATAGCGAAGTAAATTAAATATACTTAAAAGAACCTATAAAGTATTTCAAGTAAGTATAGGTGCTTTGCCTAAGTTGGGAGTTGGGACCAACAATTAAAGTACTTCAGGCTATTTAAATGTTAGCTTTTCTAGTATACATCTGTGAGAAGTAGAGCCGCTAACCGTTACAGACCAATTAACTGACCCTCTTACCTCTAACGCGCGATGTTTGGCAAATCAGACGCTCGCGAAGGAAGGAGGTCACAATTTGAATAAAGAGATATTAAATTTACATTTTTAGAGCTTTAGGCTGCGTTTCCACCAAAGCTGAGCGGGGCGGTGTTGCGACTTGCGAGGTGGTTTATTGTAGGTGCTCCCTCACTCAACAAGCAAATGTTGTTGCACGGAACGGCAACGTCGCGCGGTTGTGAAAATCGACAAATTTTGGCGGCTGAAGTGTTTTTCGCTGATAGCGCGAAAACCGTAGAACCTAAGATTTTGATCTATTTGGAGCATAGTTCTCTCATTCTAAGCTACGATTTGAGATATTTTTGACGACTTTCCGTTCAGTAGTTTCCACGCTCCAAATGGGCTTGCTGACGGGACGCGACGCCAGTAAGCCCGTTTTCAAAGGCCTGTAACTCGAGAACTATTGAAGCTACATTAAAATTTTTTTTGGAGCAGAGTGCTCTAAATAGGGCTCTATTGTAGAGTTTTTAATCATAATCCAAATCATTACCGTTTCAGAGATCTGCGTGGGCTTGCTGACGGGACAGGACGCCAGCAAGCCCACCGGTTAATCACGTCTAACTCCTTTCACATTCTAGTTTCGAAGTTGATTTCACGGGAGCAGAGTGCTCCAATTTTGCTCGAAAATTTGAACCACAATACACGATAGTACTCTCAACGGTTCCCGAGATCCAGCTTGGGCGTGCTGACGGGACAGGACGCCAGCAAGCCCACGGTTTTTAGCTCGCAGCGTCGTTCGTATTAATGCTCCAATTTATTTACTTGACTGTAGAGGTGCTCCATTTTTGCTCTAAATTCTGATATATTGAAAATACACCTAGCTCTATTGGGCTTTCTGGGGGGACGCACACTAAAATGTTATTAAATTATTCCTCTCGTTTCCCGTATCTATGAAAGAAAAGCCATGATTTTTGTTTTGCCATTTATAAAATGTGTAACAACTAACAAGACTTGATACTTTAGTTTAGGGTGTGTAATGTGTATGTACTATGTGTCCATTATACTATGTTCACTGTAAAAATGGCAGGCGCTGATTAGGACAGACAAGCGCCTCCGCGTCACGAATTTTTCCTTGTAGAGGTGAATAAAAAGTTACTTTTTTAGCTCTGGTACTTTAACAGTCCCTTATATAAGGGACTAATACACACCCTAAACTCTAAAGTATTATAACTTAGTTTTGTTACACCTTGTATACCGTAACTTTAGGCACTATAGGTACCTAAAGTTAAAGTATAAGAGGTTCAGTAAGGTTCAGTAAGTCCAAAATTGTAACAATTGCATTGTGCAACGTGTATGAGTCACAACTAGGAACAAAGCCAATATCCGCTTTGTTTCATAATAATGCAAATGGTGTAATGAATGAGGTGATGATTATGTTTTATTAAGTTAAATTAATTAACTATATATATGAAATAATCAAAACCTAGTTTTAGCAAAACTAACATAATGTCAATTTATTTTTATTCATATTATAATTATTATAATATAGATATTGTTTTAAATATTATTTATTTGCCGTTATGAGGGCCGGGCAATTATGTTATGAAATGTTTAATTCATTGAAACAATAGGTTAAAACATAAAATTGAAACAATATAATATATGCGTGTTCCGCCGTAAGCCTTAGCGCCCTAGGGCCTATTCGATCAATTGTATTGTGCAATATTATTGCGTTTCAATTTTATTGAACAGTTTTTTTGACAATATTAGATTGAAAGCGCGCGATGTTCAATGTCAACCCTAGCCATAATATTAAGCAATACGTGATATTGCGCAATAAAATTGATCGTCTACGGTCTAGGGGCTGCTTAACTAGACAAAATCATACAACTTTTGATTTTAAGCTTTAGAAAAATTTTGATTTAGGAAACTTTTGAAAATATTAAGCCTTTTGGGTCTAAAGGCTTGTGTCTTTAAACCTTTATGTGGGTCCACCCAAAATATAAATCTCGAATCGATTTGAAGAAGACACATTTTTAAGACACAATATATTCGCCCATAAACTATTATTTTGGCTTATTTTATTCAATTAAATAGTAATTGAAACTGAGTGAAACTAGTATATCTGGTATATTTTGACTAAGCACTTTAGTACTAAGTACTAAGTTAGGTAACGTGTTGGCACTTGGCAGCGGCGCGCGATTGTTCTGGGCTCTGGCGGATATTATGACGACAACCATTGTCCGTGTTTGGGCGTGCCCCGCGAATCGCTAACAATTAACACCAAAAACGTCCTCATTATGTAACCTTCTCTACCTTTCGGTTTTTGCACCTTTAGTCCTATAGTTTACTTGCTCCTTGGTAGCGAAGAGCTTTAGCGAACAACGTTTAGTAACGTGGCGACATCGGACATTGTTAGGTTTTATTAATTTCTATGAAATTCCCTTGTAGCGACATAACCTTAAACACAAAATACAGTTCTCGGCAGGTTGGGCCATGATGAACAACTACAAGAAATCGCGAACGCACAAATGGTTCTAGCACGTTTGTGTTTGTGGCCCATGATGGACATGTGTTCTCCAAGTCTATACCATAAAATAGTATAGCCGCATACAAAAATTTCACATAAAAACGTTTTAACGGGTCTATTATTTCTTTATTTTAAGGACGCTATTACAAATATCAGCGATTTTCCGGTACCCTATTAAAGAATTAGGAGTCAAACTGCGAGGATATTTTGGTTTCAAATGAAAGATAATATATTCATCTCCACGACTGTACACATACACGTTTGAGAGTTTCGACATTGATTTAAAATCGGAAAGCAGATGCTAGTACTATGCAAATTAAATTCGTCATCATCATCATCACTACCATATTATACCATCAACCACACATCGTCCCATGATACGTTTCATAGTCTTTTAGATCGAGACTCGAGATTGTCAAGCAATTTAAAAAAAATCTATACTAATATTATTAACCTGAAGAGTTTGTTTGTTTGTTTGCTCGAATACGCTAATCTCAGGAAGTACTGGTCCGATTTAAAAAATATTTCAGTGTTAGATAGCTCATTTATCGAGGAAGGCTATTTATTATTACTTACGCTAAGACTAATAGGACCGAAGAATCAGAGATATATCAGAGAAATACGAAAAAAACCGGGAAAATTATTAGAAAGGGTTTATTTCACGAAGTACTGAAGCATTTTTAATATTATTATTTATTATTCACAGATATAGAGTAGAGCACGTGAAGGGACATAACTCATAAGGTATTTTTTTGCGGGAAAATGTATGGTTTTCGTAAAATTCCCAATTTACGCGGGCGAAGCCGCACGGGACATCTAGTTAACCATATTATTGTTGTGATAAAACGTATGTACAGTATACGCAGTGCATGTCATCGACTCGGTCGGCCACACTGAAAGTATGACGTCACGTCCGGTCTGCGCGCGCGCAACAGCGCTTTGTGCTGACAGTGGCTATATATTCTGTATGGCTATAGTTTAGACCCGCAAGCTAATGAAGATAATTTTATAGCGAAGAAGTTTGGTGATTAATGTAGGATGCAAATAATATTTGGTCCTATCCATACTAGTATTATAAATGCGAAAGTGTGTCTGACTATTACCTCTACACGCCTGAACAGCTGAATCGATTTTCCTGAAATTTGGTATGAAGATACTGTCCCAGGAAAAGACATATGACACTTTTCATCCAGAAAAAGGTACGATTCCTGCGCTCTCTGTTTTTGAATATATTGAATACTTATTTATTTTTTATGCAGATGTAATGTTATACACTGTTTTGTCTCTATCTAGTATCTATCAACACTTACTAGTTTCGGTCTGTCCGTCCGTCCGTCTGTATGTCCGTCTGTCTGTCCGCGGTTTTGCTCAGACACTATAATATGGACCTACAAAGCTGTAATTCAGCATGAATGCACATATTAATGATGCCGATGAAATGGTATGATAGATTACAATCTACCGAATAATAATACGTTAAATTGTAAACAGATGTTGCGGTTCACAATCTTTCGACAATTTCAAATTTGTTTTAAATTTCGTTCACAATCTCTCGAGATAGATTATAATTTAATGGTATTTACAATCTTACGGTAACATGTATATAAGATCTTTAAAACAAATTTTTAAGGTGTCCTCCCCTACACATTATGAATTATTTTTTCGCGTCCACCCCACCGTGTGGGGTGTCGTTGGACCGGTTTTTTAAAAATATTATGAGTATTGAAAGATCATATTTTTCCGATTGAGGGATCCGTTTCTGAAATATGAAGTTTTAAAGTGGAAAAAATCGTTACGAGTCCAGTGTGGCCCTTCTACCAGCAAAAGTCTAAATGGTTGCTTCTCGAAATGTGAAAAAAATCACGGGAGTAGGAAATATGCTTAATTTAAAAGAAAAAGACGACAAGAAGACAGAAAGACGGACAGACAGACAGACAACGAAGTCTCAGTAATAGGGTCCCGTTTTTACCCTTTGGGTATGGAACTCTAAAAGATGCAAGTGCGCTTTTATAATTAAATGCACAAATAATTAGCATAACAAAATAGTGTTAAAGTACCAAGATCTTTCAATACTAGATCTTACATAACATTCAACGGAAAATTTGGAAACGTTCGCAAAATCGCATCAAATGTGTTACTAGAAAGAAAGAAAAAAATTACTAACTAGTATAGTATCGCAATTTTTGTGTACTTAGTACACCAATATTTAATTGAGACGTGCTGCCGCCTATTGTTCATGTACTTAAGTTAAAACGAAGGAAGTTCTTCATATTAGAGTTACCATTTTACCTATGGAATACCTACTAATTTACTAATTAATATGTACTGTCACCAGTGCAAATCCTATCTTATCCGATACCTTATTTTCTAAATAAGTGTTCAACAGTTTGACTTAACACATACAAGCCAGGTGGCGTTAGAGCGAGATGAATGGAAGGACTTGGGGGTTGCCTCTGCCCAGCAGTGAGACAGCTTAGGCTCTTTAAAAAATGTTTGTATGACACGGGGTATAACATCGTATACATCGTAATAATATCTATAACATATATAATAATATACGAATGTCATGTTTCAGAGATTTTTAACCCTGCACTGGTCCATGACGGTCGAAGACGTCGTAAACTACATCCGCGAGAAGACCACCTACACCTTGAGGGTGGAGCGTCTGCACTCTCGCCACAAAGTGAATTTCAGTTCCTTTGTGGTGAGAGTGCCGACTCAAGTTTTATCCATCTTCGAGGTGGAGGAGTTCTGGCCCGCCGGAGTAGCTTACCGGCCCGAACGAAGCGCGCATCACGTCGCCGAAAGAAACCTTACGTGATAAAGTGTAGTGGATTGTGTGTGTGAATGTGTAAATAATAATATATATTAGGATAAAATTGTTCGGCGTGCATCCGTTGTCTGATTGCCATAACACAAGTTTTTACTTAGCATGGGATTAGACGACGTGATGTACGCTACCTTGCTTTTATACTATTGTATATTATTGTATGTTAAATAAAGAATTTGAACTTGAATTTTAAGGACGAAAAGTTTTAGTATTAAACAGCGTTGTTGATTGGTTAATATTTTGACGTGAGCCAATGAAAAACATTACTGACTAGATAAGCTCCAGTCAAAAACCTCAGAAACAGGGCAGAAAAGAAGCACTTACCTTGCTCTGGAACTAGCATTTAAATTACTCTAAGGGGGAAGCCAAACGAGCGTAATTTGTGAGATGTAAGTCGCAGAAATTCGGTTGGCAGAAATAGGCTACTTGACCTGCTTTTTTTCTTCATGCTAATCGCTTCTTAATCATTCGTTTTCACCAAAAAAAAACTAATATTTTAATATTTTAAACAGTCGAAACCCATAAAAATGTTGATTGAAAAACATGCCTGCAAATTTAAAAATATAGAATCATATTTTCAAATCGATATTATTTATCAATCATAAGCTTTTATTTGATGATAAGGGTGAAATACGGTTTCCTAGGCCAAGTTCTACTAGAAATATGCATTTGTTCAATGAAATTGAATATAGATCAAGTAGCCTATTCTGCTGCATTCAGTTTCATAGAAAATTCCTACTTCATTCATACTAGCGTAATTTTGTGAGTCATGATTTATATGAAAAAATAGTACCGAAATTCTGCGACTCACGACTCACAAAATTACGCTCGTTTGGCCTCACCCTAATACACGTAAGAGCCACATTGCTCACTTTGCACTGCGTTGTGAAACGCGATTTTTCAACGGATTTGAAGAAGCGATACTCCTTTTAATTTTGGTCGATACTGCTGTGGCCGCGCAGCTTTGGGTGCGGTAAGGTTTCGGTACGAGCATTAATGTACTATTCCGTTGCGAAATCGCAATGCAGCGCAACGCAGCGCAACCAACAAATGCGAAGCTAATCTTTTTACTATGCATATAGTAATAGTGCATACCTTAAATAGAAAATGACTTTCACAGATAATGTATAGTATAGCGTTCGCCGTTCAGTAAGTCAAAATCTTTAAGTTAAAGTTAAGAAATAATTATATCTCTCTAATGGCCGCAATCACACTCAAATCTAAACCAACACATTACACATTACATAAACACGATGATATTTTCCATATCTTGCAATGAAGCATGCCCCTCCACAGCGTATGTGTGATTTATATAGCTACACATGTGCAAAGAACAATAGTGTCGACATTTTTCATGATAATTTTAATGTCTTCATGAAGAAAGTCCTAGAGTGCTTTGAATTAAGCCACTAATAATTCAATATCCCGTTGGTATAAAATAAAATAATTTTACGATCAATTTTAATTTGTAATATTATAATACAATAATTTAATATATAATTGATGATGTGATTGTAATTTAATTAAATAATTTGTATAATATTATGTAAATTACCTGAATTGGCTTTGCTCTTAAAATGTTATTAATTATGTTATTTGATCAGAATTCAATATTTTGTTACTTTTTTTTTTTATTTCTTCTTAATTTATGCTCGTATTTTATCATAATTTATGATTGTTAATTTAAACACCATTTAATGTAATTTTGCATGTTGTTGTTAACACTACTATACTAATGAGTGCTGTGTTGCCTATAAAGGTGTGTGCATCAGAATTGAAAATTCCTGTATACCATTAACTGTAATTTTAAAATGCATATTCTGTTGGCAACCTTAAATAAATAAATAAATAAATCTTTTAAAGCCTTATGACTTATGACTATGAGTTATGGTACATTTTAAACAAGAACCCAAGTCAGCACTTCTAAAGTGTTGACGCGCGGTCTATTGGCCCTAGCCCACGGCGACTTTTTGTACCAATCGTGCGTCCACATCGCTATAGTCGCGTACTGGTCACACGGTGCGTTCATTCTGTCACTATAACCAACTGTCTGTCACTACAAACGCGATGCAAACGCCATTTAGTAACGGCAAAAAAATACCTAAGAGGGGCTCTTAGGTATTTTTTCCTAATCCTCTAGGTAATTTTATCCTCTTTTCTCCCCGCTGTCGCATGACACGGTCGCGCGTTGTGCTACAGTAGCGATGCAAACGCGCGTTGGTAGTGCGTTAACATCGTTATAGAAGCGCGTTGAAAATGCGACGAACAAGCGTTAGTACTCAACGATTTAATCGCTACAAAAAGTCACCGTCTCATATGGCCCTATTGTTTGCCAAGGTAATTTCAACCATATAATATCCTAAAAAATAAAGTACAAACTGCACTCACCCTGAAGTGCTGGTGCGCCGCCTGCTCCTCCGCCTGGAATTTGTGCTTGATGTTGTCTATCCGCATCTGTTTGAGAACACCTGCCACCTCGATTCTGGAAATATAATCATCTGGAATTAGTCATCATCATCATTATGCATCAATGAAATGGACATAATATTAATTATTATGTATTTATTTAGTGAGGCACATCAACAATATAAGCCCATAATTTAATTAACTTATCATAAATAAGAACTTCTGTTTACATCACTTATGCACGACATTTTGGATCACCACATTGCGTATCAGATACACATTCATTCAATGTGCAGCTAATACCAACTTACCAAGTCTGTTAATAAAACGTGTACCTTTTTGTATAAGGCATAAAGTTCAAAATTGCTTTTGCGGCTTCGCGTTTTGTCACGGTGTGTTTAGAAAGCTGAGTTTGAGTTTTAGTAACTTTTTTTTTAATTTTTTCAGCCTAAGTACGAATTTACTAAACTACAATTTCTATGGCATCGACACAGCGCCTCCTAGTGACAAACTACTGTAACTTACATCATACAAATATTAGTTAACTTTCTCATAAGAAGTAACAAATAATTACGCTTAGCACACTCACACAAAAAGTGAAAGGCAGTCGAAATTATAAAAGAAGTAGAAATATCGTAGACGCAACTATGTAGCCGCGTAGCGCTCGTAGAGGGTCTACGCCGGCGTAGCACTGACATACTAACACTGGTTTTAAAATATGTGTAGTGATAAAATATAGTATAATATTATAGTGATTTGTATGCTTTTTAGGGTTGCGTACCCAAAGGGTAGAAACGGGACCCTATTACTAAGTCTTCGATGTATGTCCGTCTGTCCATCTGTCTGTCCTCAGGCTGTATCTTAAAAACCGCTATAGCTAGACTTTTGAATTTTTTCACAGATTGTGTATATCTGTTGCCGCTATAACAAAAAATACTAAAAATAAAATAAAGTTAATATTTAAGGGGGGCTCCCATACAAGAAACGTGTTTTTTTTTGGGCTTTTTTGCTCGTAATCAATAATGGTACTTAACAGCAGCTAGCCGCCTAGGCGCTTGAAATTTTCACAAAATCCTTAATTGTATCTGTAATTTCATAATTAATAATAAAATTAAAATAAAATAGATATTTAAGGGGGGCTCCCAAAAAAACATAATGTTTGTCTACTTTCGCTCTATACCGGTACAGAACCATTCGTCCGCGAGTCCGACTCGCACTTGGCCGATTATTATACATCTTTATTTTGTGTCATTTGATCTTTTTACGTGACAGACAACATCGGCCTGCTTCGGCCAAAACTACTCGACCTAAGCGACTGCGAGCGGGAGCGGCTGAAACGCGGGACGTTCGCGTCGGCAGAGCGGGAATAATCTACGGTTTCGCACCGTAGTCGCGCAGGTAGGTGTGCACACCAGTTTCACGTTGCAGACGCTCCCGTCCCGCGTCCCGCGTTACTGACGCGTAGGTTTGGCCGAAGCCTAATAGGGAAGCCTGGATGCTCAGCGATACAAAGTACATAAAGTAGAAACTTAAGTTTTAATATCAGATAGTTAAGTAAGTACTCATTTTGTTGTGAAACGTGCTACGCAACGAGCATACGGATTATCTGATTGTAAGGGCGTATCCATTCGGTGCCAAAGCATTTTTTGGGCTTTGTTAAGTATACTTAATACTTATAATTTATCCTTACCAACCAATAAATTATTATAATAAATAATTTTAACAAGGTTGGTATTTCCCCGTTGCGTAAGGCCTCTACCTCGATATCAGCGGGCAGCGGGGCGGTGGCGGCGGCGTGGGAGCGGCGCGTTCCAATGTATAGATTTATATGGCCTCGAAGGCAGCGGCGCGGCGAGCGGCGCACGGCGTACTTAAAGGCTACCCGCGCCGCCGCCACCGCTCCCGCCCCGCTACCCGCAAAATTCGAGGCGTCGAGTCGAAAAGTCGAGCTCTTACGCTGTTTTTCACCGAGTAAGTGAGTTTACCGGAGGCCTAATCCCCTACCCTATTCCCTTCCCTACCATCCCCTATCCTATTACCCTATTCCCTCTTAAAAGGCCGGAAACGTCCCACCAGCTCTTCTGAAGTTGCGAGTGTCCATCGGCGACGTAAGTTGCTTTCCATCAGGTGACCCGTTTGCTCGTTTGTCCCCTTATTTAGTTAAAAAAAAACATCGTGCAGTCTCACCTGACTCGCATATTCTCCTGCAGCCGCCGCAGAGGACCGACGTACTCCTGCGAGCGCCCTCCTCGCACCTCCTGCAGCTGGTGTTCGACGTGCCTCATGCGCTCCGAGTACAGCTGTTCTCGCAGTACAGTGAACTGACGCTCCAGGTTCGCTGGAATGTTACAAGCAAGATCATCAATAAACATTACAGAGCAAACTTTATTGAAACGAAGTTCCTTATCGCACGCTGTGAAAGGGGGCTAGACGGAAAAATATCATACGAAAAGTTGTAACGACACGACACTTTTTGACACAGACATAGTTCAAGATAGTTACCGCATGTGTATGTTCTTTGCGGGACATGCGGTATCTATGTTGATCTATGTCTGTGCTTTTTGCTATAGTTGTAAGCCGTAGCGCGTGTTTCTCTCTCTGTCTCTCTCGCATTGAACAGTGTGATGTAGTGACTATTTTTTTTTTGATATTTTTTTTGTTGAGTGTATACAGGTTTTTGTACATAAATAACTGTATTTTAAAAAGATAAAACCGACTTCAAAATTGTACGTAATTGAGAGTTAAAACTGGCTATCTCCAAAACTACTGAACCGATTTTGATGAAACTTGCACTATTCCCTAAGTTGAACAATACCTAGTACAATAAAAAAAGAATCACTAGAATCGGACTTGTAGTTCCGGAGATATGCGTGAACAAACGTAAAAACATACATACATACATACATACATACATACATACACTTTTGAAATTTGGCACATTTGTTCAGAAGCTGTTATAGATTAACATATACAAAAACTGGGCAGTTCTGGAAATATTACATATGTACGCGTCGAATTGATAACCTCTTTTTTTTTAAGTCGGTTAAAAATAACTTTGTTCCATCCGGGTGTCCCTTGACACCTCTCAAGTTCTTTATTGTATTTATCTCCCAGCAGTATAACAACATCAATATTGTTGATGAGATGAGATATTATGGTGTTGTGCTTTTAACCAACATAAAGCTGTATTTCGATTGGAGCTGAGCTAAACTTAAATGTTTTAAGGTCTACATAAATTGCTGCGCTGTGAGGTCAGGTATGTGAAGCAATTCTATCGGTTCTCAAAAATACATTCCTTACAACACTGCTTAGCTAAGCTCTGGTGGAAATGTAGCCTTAAGCAACAATACCACAGGCGCAAGATACATGTAACTGAAAGAGGTTAGAAACAACTGACAACCAACAGAATGAAAAATTCATACTGATCAGTCCCCTTACTCTCGAAACTAATTTGTTTAGTATTTACCAATCCAAAACTAATTTTGATTCAGCTTTGATCGTGATGGGTACTTTCAGTCAAACTTAAATAAATCATCATCCTTTCAGTATCCTTCACTAAAATGCATTGCCAAAATTGCAGCATACAGGTGTTGAAAGCGTAAATAGCTATCAAGATTAAGTTGATTGAATTTAGGTTGCCTAACGCACTCTAAAATCAAAGGAGTGATTCTCCTTTCCTGGTGTATAATATTTACTTTACTTTTAGATATGCTCTGTTAAATACATCATACAATCTATTTATTAATTAATGTTATTGTTTAGTCAGTCCTCTATGTCTCCATAAAAAGATGCAAATGATATTTATTGCACTGCTAATTAAAAACATGCATGCCATAGGACTAAAGAAAATAGATCTATGTCATAAATCAATGTTGTTGTTCTCAATTCAATATTTTTGTGAAAAACAGAAAAAGTAGAAACAGTTACAAGCAAAAAAAGGATACAACATATTATGGTTAAATGTGACTTTTGACTGTCGCTGCCTAACACTTCTAAGCATTTCAAAGTGAAATCTTTCGTTGGCCTATAATGCATAATAATTCAAATTCTATATAAATTTAAGCTGCCAGTCAATCACCAAAATAAAATAGCCTGTCTTTCTTTTGAATAGAAAGACAGCAAAATTGATACGGGCAGGATAAATAAAAATAATAAACTCCTGCTTCACTTACATCAGAATTATACAGAAATACTGTAATTTTTTGTTTTCCCAACTATTTGTACAAGTTTATTTATATGTTCAGTACAAAATTTTAAGCAATAGAAAGTTTGGCATAGGTAGAAAATCTTATGTTACTTTCTATTTTCAACTTTAACCTTCTATGTTATAAATATAATTTGTAATACATGAATGATGAATAGCCCAGCAGATTGCACAATTTGCGGTTTCTGCTTAAAATACAAGAACTGCTGCAAATGAGAACCACAGTCATGAAAACAAAAATTGTTTGGTTTGTAAACATAACCTCAAAACTTTACGAACCCAAATTATTGAGGCATTCCGTCCGCCGCCTCTCGCATTCGCATTCATCCATCTCGGAGGAGTCATCGGAATCGGGCTCGTCTGCATCCTCAGCGCTGGAGTCACGATCAGGGCCTCTGGAGGAGCCACCAGACCTTTCAGTCTCCCCTCCCGACAGATCGCCGTCCCCGTCACTGTCGCCTTCCACTTTCATTGATGGCATGATTAAAACTGGCAAGAATTAATAAATTATAAAAAGCAGTTAATAAAATTAAAGAATTTCGCTCCTTTTTGGTATGTAGTTTACAAAACAAATGTAGCCTACGTCAAGCTTCAAATGTCAATGTCATTGTCAAACGCTGACCGCTGTTTATTTTTTTATTCTTGAAACATTTGTAGCAATGACAATAATGGTATACAGCCAGAATATAATACGAGCTAATTTTTTACTTTTTTTCAGCTTGTATGAATATTCTACATTTAATTTTACTAGATAACATTATATATTATATTATTCGTTATTTAAACCGAATGTTCAAGTATGCAAATGAAGTACCGCTATCAACGAAATAATATTATGCAAAATGGTGCAATCAAGGTGTGATGGAAAACGCCATTTTTGTCCCTGGTACAGTACAGCCCTAAAGATGTTTGTTCAGTATTTCGTTAGGTGGCGTATAGTATTTACGTTCTTATTTCGTTTCGTCTTGTTCGTTCCGACTTCTGAATACCAGTGAGAAAGCAATAATAGCAATGGGTTGAGACTCCTTTTTTTGCGTTGGGGGAATGCATTTAACGTTCAAACAAAAGTCGATGAGCCGTATATGAGTTCAGTTGATGCATACCGAACTCTTATGCGGCTCCCGCGAAGCTGCAGTGCTTCGGGTATGTTTGCGGAGGCGGGAGTCCCTTACTTTTTTGCTATCATTAGAACAACTTGCAGATTCTGCGAGGAGAAAGACGAGACGCATATACACCTTCTCCTTGACTGTCCCGCTCTACTACAGAGCAGAATTAGGCACCTTGGTCGCTACGAATACTCATCTACAGTCTACAGAGGAAATTCGTGGCACCAACCCCAACCACATCGTTCCTCTAACGGCCCGGCTGCACCTGCGTCTATCGTCCGAAGCTTCGTGCTATGAGACGATACTATTGGACGATACACGCAGATCGTCCAATAGTATCGGTTTTAGCGCGAAGCACTAAGCATAAGCGGCCGCGGCATAATGCGAAGGAGTCACAATAGATCATCAAGGGTCGCAGTGACATCAGGATTCAGGATTACAACCTCCTTGCCTTCAGCACAAAAAAAAACAGTGACAAAGCTCAAATAAAAAACAAAAAATGTGATCTAAACGAGGCCTTTGTACCCAATTATATATTTGTCAGGTGCATGACCTTTGTTTGACCAAGGACCAAGTGCATGTTTTGAGCAAGGTCGATTGAGTTTTAGGAAAAAGGCAAATGGAATCCTGAGTATTTGCAATTAGTGCTCTGTATAAATAGGTATATACTTAATATTCTATAGAGATTAGCTCCTTACTATAAGAACTCTGTGGGAACTGTTACCTTCCAGATAAATAATGGCGCGTTTGTAAACGTTTTTTATGTATTGGGCTCCAGCTGCGTTAATGCAGATTTATACTTCGGATTGTTGAAATAAAACACAGTAAATATCTGATATTAAATTTAATAGGTATTCTATTATTTACATTAAATTGTTCTCTATTAACATGGTATTTATATTTTATTCAATTTCATTAATATATTTTATATACAGGACTTTTATAAATTATAATATTATGATATTAATATCAATACTGCGTAGTCTCAAACTCTTATCCGGTCGGTTGAAGGCGCGAGGACTTTTAAAAAAAGTTCCCGCGCGCGCCAACCTACAAAACTTAAAATACAAAAAGTACGACAAAACTAAACTAACTATGCAATTTAGCACCCTCACAGGCTAAACAATATTTATAATAAACCATTAAAGAATACTCACTACAGTAAAATTGTTACTCAATCGATAAAATGATATTCCAATGAGCACATTGCGAGTACCTACAACTCAAACATGTAACACATAAATAAATTAAAACTAAAATAATTGTGATTTTGAAGGCGACACCGCCACACGCTTTACCGGTGTATTTTTATGCACTTTATTATTTGGCACTATAATATTTATTTGGAATGCACAATTCTATCTACTTAGTTATTAATTATTTGAAACTAACTGTAAATATTCTAAACACAGATTTGGAATTTTGGACATTCAGATTATGTTTATTATTCGTAAAAAAAGTCTTAAAATATCATAATAATTCATAAATAATGCAACTCGACCTTGCATTGCCCAATAAGAACTTCATATCAGTAAAAAAAAAATAGGTATGTTCGTTTTTCAAAAAAAATTTCGGTGAAACCATTTTGTCCTAATAATGTGTCTAATAATTTATTTTACATAATTTTTAACTAAAGTTACCTTGTTACAATTTATTTTATTGTCGATTCCCGAATTTACAGGTATGCATTCTTTAAAATGGTTTTGAAGTAGGTAGGTACATTCTTAATAACATGAAAAACAAAGACTCTTTCTAATACAGGTTTTTATCTTTTCTGCAATTACTATTAGTCGAGTTACTATTAACTTATTATTTTGTTATTAGGTAATAGGACATCACTTCTATAAATTCCATGTAAATTGTGATGAAGTTTTCAAAGTTTCTACTATTTTATATCTATTGATTTTATATTATTTGGTAAATTTGACAAAAAGAGGTTAAAAATGTAATAATCTCTTTATAAAAATTAGATATGTTCCATAATAATTAATTAATTTAAGTAAGTAAATATAATTCATAGACATCAAGGAATGGACTGAACGCTTTCGAGCTGTAAATTCTAAAAAAAAAAGTATCATCTGTACAAGCTCGACAAGGCTTTAAAATGAATCGAACGTGGCGAGAAAAGGAACTAACGCTGCTATCATACAAAAACCTCATTTTTGACAGTTCTCCTTTACCAGCAGCGCCCATTGACATTATATCCATTTATAGCCTTGGACCATTCTAACATATTTATCCAGTTATAGTTTTTTGCTAAACTGTATTAAAAAAAAGTTAAAATAGTATTGCCATTGCGCTCAGTCTATTTCCAATTATTACTTTTTGTCTATGGTTTAAAATTACCCTTTTAAAATGTTGCCAGTTAAGTATAGTCAAGTCGACATTTAGTTTAAGAACAAGATAAAGTTACAGGTTTACAATAGTTTGGGTTCCTCTACTTTCTATATCTAACTTTAGGCGAAGGTTTAAATTTCAGCTTTAAAACCGTCAATTATTTTATAGAAAAATTCCACAGAACTAGCTACTTGTAAAACGTTAAAATTTCACGTATTTTCATCTATATTAGTAGACATTTTGGCAACGAGGAGTAAGGTAGGTACTATTCAGTAGTTCTATCGAAAGTTGAGTAGTTGCGACGCTCGTGTTTATGGAAAATATATAAGTTCCCTTGCATATTGTGTCCTCCGTCTCGAACGATCGGTATACGATCAAGAAAATAATATTATACAATCTATACTTAGGTACTTAATAGAAAACCATACAATTTAAAGTTTACAATTCGGATCGATACTTATAAAAATTTAAGTACACGTATTCAAATTCAAGTGCATATGTACGAAATACAATAAAATATTATGTTTACATTTAAATACGAAATTTATTTAAATTTACAAAAATGACTCCGACCGGTGCGACGACGCGCGTCAACGTGACGGCCGTCGGGAGTCGGGCGTCGGTTTGACGCGCGTCATCGAAGCGGGTAAAAGTTAACGAAGAAACACATCGAATTTAAACACGCAATTCTATAATTAGTTAACAGGAATATTAAGGCAGTATATTGTGGAAACTAGTCTCGCGTCAACGAGTAATGCACAAAATAATTCCACCCTGGCGTCGACGCGGCGACGGATGGCTTGGTCGAATTTATTGCATTCTACAGATTATTTAAGTTCGAGTTCTATTCGTGCATCTACGCTCGTACGTCGCGGACCGAGATACTACGTCCTACGTCCTGCCCACGCGTCGCGAGCTCGATTCGCATCGAGTACCCAGACTCGAATCGCTTCGAGTAGGTTGACTCTATTCGCTTCGAGAGCATCCACTCGATTAGCATCAAGATCGACTCGATTCGCATCGAGTACATGCATTCTAGTAGCTTCAAGATTGACTGGATTTTCACCAACTCGATTATCATCAAGATCGACTTGATTATCATCAAGATTGACTCGATTATCGTCAAGATTGACTCGATTATCATCAAGATTGACTCGATTATCATCAGGATTGACTCGATTATCATCAAGATTGACTCGATTAGCATCATCGACTCTAGTGAGCCCACGAACACGAGATAAGTGTATAGGAGCGGTTCGCCCCGGCGGCGGCGCTAGGTCTGCTTGAGCCAGTGCGCCGGCACCCACTGTGGCTCTCGCTCCAAGCTGTTGATCTCGTTCAGCAGCTGCTGGTAGGCGCGCTGTGTGTCGTTGTTAATGATGATCATGTCGAAGAGATGGCCCCACCGGAGCTCCATGTCGCGCGCCGTCGCGATTATCTCCTTTAGCTCCTCCTCCTGAAATAGAGCGTGTGTTAATTACGTCTGAAGTAGAGTGATGGGTGAGGCTTGCTTCATTGTTATTTCAAAATAAGGAAGTATTTTTTTAAGAGCCTATGCTATCCCACTGCTGGGCAAAGGCCTCCCCCAATTATTATAATACTTCCCCCATTGTTATAATATACCATAATAGTTTCCAGACCATACTAAATGTAATAAACTCCTCCATGACGAGTACTTAGTTACCACTTACAGTGCCAGTTTCTGGTTTTTTAAGAGGGATTTATCTATTCAGTATCGCTTTTGATTGGCTTTAGTCAAACTACAACGTTTTCTCAACTCCAAACGTTATAAACCCTTCTACCGGGCATTACACGTTAAATGTGATGTCGACGGATATTTTTTTACCTTGAAAGCCTCGCCATTGCGTATCTTCTTCTGCCTCAACTTCTCTAGCGAGGGCGGCGCGACGAACACGGTATACGGCTTGAGGTCGGAGTTGCGCAGCAGCCGCAGCGACTGCGGGTGCAGGTTCAACACGCAGATCTTGCCTGAGTTCACTACCGAGCGGATCGCTTCGAGGGATGTGCCTGGAATTACGTTCAGACTTATATAACATCCATGATCCAGCCTAGATATAGGTACAGTGAGCTTTTCCAGAGAAATTAAGTCATTTCGTTACTTTTTGGGGTCATTTTGACATTAGAAGTTCGTCTGAAGATAATTTTTGTTGGAAATCTTGAGTTTTGTAATCCTACGTTGGTCGCGTCATATTAAACCCAGCCAACAGAGAATTGGCATAATCTGGCCAAATTCAATTGTACTATCTGATAAGTAAATTCATAGGCAGATGGCGGACCTGCGTAATTTGGTCGCATTATGTCAAACCCAACCGACAGATTACAGCTAACATGATCCGACCAAATGACGTAGGTCCATCATTTGACCATGAATCAATTTCTTCCATGGTATACATTAAACGTAATCAAACAACGCGCTTCGCCGTCCGCGACCTATCCACACAATATATTTTATAGCAGTACCTTAGACGGTCATATTGTAATGTGGCATAATACTGCAGGGCCCCCGCTACCATATGTGTAATGTGTGCAATGCACACGGGCGCCATCCTCTAGGGGCGCCAAATTGCCATCTTTAGGGGCGCCAAAACCAATGTCCCAAGAAATTTGCTTTAGAAAGGGGCGCAAAATCTTTTTTTTGCACACAGGCGCCAGTATCCCTTACGGGGGCCCTGCATAATAGTATACTAACCATAATACGCTTTCTCGTACTCCCCATGTTCAACAAACCGCCGGTTGAGGATGTCGGCCTCGAACTGCGTGCGCGATATGAAGTGGTAGTCCTGACCCGGCACCTCATGGTCCTTGCGCGCGCGAGACGTGTCTGGAAATTATTTTATTTATTTACGAAAACTTACAGCTTGATTAACAAGTACTTTTAACATAACATAGGAAGGCCTGTTACATTGTGATGATGTAGGGAAGATAATGGCTTAAAAATATGATGACGGCTGGTGTGTGTACGTACGCGGCACTGGGCTGATCAGGATTAAGGACTATGGGCCGCTTGTGTGTGTGTGTGCGTGCGTGTGTGTGTGTGTGTGCGTGCGTGTGTGTGTGTGTGTGTGTGTGTGTGTGTGTGTGTGTGTGTACTCACGCGGCACAGCGGCGGCGAACCGCGCGGCGTCCTCCATGAGCCGCTGTCGCAGCTCGTGGCGGCCGATGTTTGGCGGGCCGATCAGCACGATGGGCCGCTTGTGCGACGCGCGCGGGTAGTATAACGCCACCTCCTCGTATGTAAGGATCTCCTCTTGCTCGTATTCTGAAAAGTAACAAAGCTACAACATTGCCTAATCACGATATTATAGCCGATACTAATAGAAAAGTTTTTATTCTTTCACTTTTGAATATCTAGCTCAGAAAACAACGCACAATATTTTATCGTGCTATTGAAGTTTCCGAGCTACTCGACTCGACATATTATAAAATTACATCAGCTACAGCCTACAGTGGCCCGAGGCGAGCATAGCACTCCGCTTGATCGGATCTTTTAGAGCTCCCACGTATATTACCAAAACTTAGGCAAGAGCATTTTAAAGCCACACTATCAAAAGTGTGACAAAACTTTTGATAAAGTGTGGTAGCTAAAAAGCTATACCTGCTATGCTATCCAGACCTTAACATACTTGAATGTGTATAATATTATGCCGTTGGGATTTTCGAAAAATAGACTTATAGAAAGATAGAAGAAAGAACCTACCATCTCCTCCAGACGTGGAGTATAACGGATATCCGGCCTCGCTGGTCGCCTTCTTCCCCTTCTTCTTGCGCGGCGGTTTCTTCGCGCAGAGCAACGTGCCGCCTTTCCGGGGCTTGTCCCGCGCTGCCACCTCACCCGCCAGTGTCAACTTCATTGATTCACGTCTGGAAATTATTGAAATAAGGTTTTTAATAAGAATTGGGGTATATTATAGTAATGAAAAGCATGTCTTCAGAGGCCGTAGATATGTTAGAATACTAACGGAGTGTGGCTACGGACTACATAAAAAGTAAATGTAACTAAGGGCCTCTTTCACCACTTCTTGATAGGCTATCCACCACTTAACTTGACAGATAGAGTATGTATATGACAAATAAGTTGTGGATAGCCTATCCGGCACCTTATCAGGAAGTGGTGAAACAGGCCCTAAGTTAGTCTTTCTAAAACTCTCTGGTGCTGAGCGCATAATTGGGTGATACAATTAAGTAATAGTAAAAACGCCTATAGCTACTTTAAAAATATTAGAATCCACACTATTTAGTTTAGTGCGTCACAAAATTATCATAATCATTATTCATACCTAATCATAATTTTTATTTGCAAGAATATGGTAAGTAACAAATTGTAATATTATGTTGTCTGTCTGCTATTGTTTTCGTTATGAGATTCTGTTGTGTTTTATCAAATATCCATCAAAACTAACTGGTGCTGGAACGCCTGGCTGGGTATGAGTCCCGCTAGCGACTGGTCCTCCTCTCCCTCGCGGAAGGCCTGCCACCAGTTCGGATCCTCGCGGCTTATCACATGTAGCACGTCTCCCTTCTGGAAACTGATGCCTGGAACGGAATTTATATTTTATTAGGTGTGTAGGGTATTTTAATGTACCTAAGAATGCCCAGTAAGTGTATCTAAAATGCTTTTAAATATTTTAGCAACCTATCTGACGCACTAACGTAAAATATAAGCATTAAATACGTATTATTCAAAGCTGTAATTCACAATACTCTTGCTTCTCTGAGAGAAAAAAAAGCAGAAATCTGAGCGAGGAATTCTCGCTCAGATTTCTCCTTCTTTACCTGTATATCTTCCACTAACTTTTCCCTTCACCACCTATCTTTGAGCCACGTGACAATCAATTCTCTCTCTCTATAATCTATCTATCCCACAGCCCACTCACCTAGTTCCCGGCACGGAATATAAACATCGTCCTCTGGATCGTAGTCGAAGTGTGCTCGCACGTGCAACACGCGATGCGGCGGCGGCGGTCGCGGCGCGCGGCGCGGCGCTAACACCACCACTAACGTGCCAGCGAGCGCACCCAGTAGCTGGCACACCTCGTGCACGGACTTACCGCGCATGCTTACACCGTTTACTTCTAAAAGCTGGAACAGAAATATAGTATGTCAATGCAATCTCAACTCTGTTGGTCTTCCTCAAACCATACCTAGAGTCTTGGTAGGGCTTGTCTAACTTAAAATGACACGCCCCTCCCTCGTATTCATTGTAAATTTTTCATTTATTATCAATTAGTGGAGTGGTGGGGCGCGTAATTTTAAATTAGACAAAGCTCTAGTAGTCTCACGACCACAGATCATAGAAGTAACTCACGACTAATTAGAGCCTTAGAAGCTACAAAATCTTTATTAATATTTTAATGCGAAGTGTGATTTTGTCCAACAACATCGGCGTATTGATATACTCTTAAGGGCCCGGGTTACCCTCGAAATTTTCATACATTCTTAATACCAAAATCATTTTCTCATGCGAAAATATTTAACATGTTTGAGTTATTTTTCAGCTTAAGATAGTAATTACCGAGGGTCCTGAACAAATTTTTTTTACAAAATATTTAAATACTAAAAAAAAATTTTTTGTGTTTAAATATTTTTTAGTAAATTTACTACTAAATATTTAAACACCAAAAAATAGACAAAAACACTAAAAAATATATAAATAAATAGTAAATTTACTACAAAATATTTAAACTTTAAAAAATATTTTTTATTATTTAAATATTTTGTAGTAAATTTACTATTTATTCATATATTTTTTAGTGTTTTTGTCTATTTTTTGGTGTTTAAATATTTAGTAGTAAATTTACTAAAAAATATTTAAACAAAATTTTTTTTTTAGTATTTAAATATTTTGTAAAAAAAATTTGTTCAGGACCCTAGGTAATTACTATCTTATGCTGAAAAATAACTAACATGTTAAATATTTTCGTATGAGAAAATGATTTTGGTATTAAGAATGTATGAAAATTTCGAGGGTAACCCGGGCCCTTAACGTGTCTTTTGGATTGCAGTTTTTACTCTTTCTAAAGGCATTCCACCTCAAAATGCCTTAGTCTTAGGACTCTAAGGCAATCAAAGGTCATGTACTTATTACATGTATATTCTCTTTGGTCATGTATAAAACATCTTAAAATGTTTAGAATCTTACCTCATCTCCCTCATGTAGTAACCCTGACTTTTCCGCAGCTCCACCTCGCACTATCCTGCCTATTATCACCGCTTCCCCTTCATTTCTTACTGTAGCACCTGCAAGGATATCAAATGCTTAGCTAAAGTCATCGTTGCAGCTCCAGGTGCAAAGTTAATATTAATAAGACTAAGGTCCATAATATTATTTTTGCATCTAACAATGGTTGAAAGGAATTAGCTAGAATCGCCTTTATTCAAGGCCATCGCTTATGAGAAAAAAAGTAAAAAGGGATTTATTACTATATAGGTGTTCCGCAAGGTTCAATTGTTACGTTAAATTTATTCATATAGTTTATTGTTGGTAAAAATAACCAGTAACGAAATTATTATCAATATCATTCTACCTTAGTCCTTAACGTAACTAAAGGTCAAATAGAAGAACTTACCAAGAGGTTCATTGGTTTTTTCTATCTTAATAATTTTAATGTTTTCAGTTGAGTCGTCGGGCGAATGTGGTGGAACATATTTGTCGTTTTCGCCCTTGTTAGCTCCAGTCTGTAAAAGTATATAAACGGCATATTTAATAAAATGATCTTGAGATTAATGTTCGATCTTTAAATAAGCATGTCTTTAACTTTGAGATCTTTGGTAAGTAATCAGTTGAAAGTTTGACCAACACTTGGTCAGTGTTTCTCTGAAAATCTGAGTTTATCAGATCCATTTAGGTAACAGTGATCAGTTTGTTAACATAAAAGTTATGTCTATCATCAGATGCTTATGAATTTTGAAGAAGCAATATATCAGCGATCAATGGATCAAGACAACATGACGTCATACCTTCTCCTCCTTACTGGAAGAGCGTATATTATGTCAACATTTTTTATATAAAATAAGATGGCAAACGAGCAAACGGGTCACCTGATGGAAAGCAACTACCGTCGCCCATGGACACTCGCAACATTTGAAGAGCTGAAAGTGCGTTGCCGGCCTTATAAGAAGAAATATGCTCTCTCCTTGAACTTTGCAATGCTGAAGTGATCACACCATACCTTGTCCCTCCTGGAAGAGAAGCAGTCGGGGTCGAGCAGCGCGGCGGCGTTGTCGTGCGCCTGCAGCAGCGACTCCAGTTCCAGCGAGCCCAGCACCGCCAGCAGCTCCGCCGCCAGCGCCGCGCCCGCCCCTCCCGATGACGTCACCCCACCCACCACGTCTATACACTGAAACGTCATCATTTAAAATGAGAATTGGAACTATACATCTTGGTGTATTTTTGTCATCCAACTAGGGTCCTAGACGTATGACCTTAAAGTACGCGGTTTTTAAGTTCGCGAACTTACTCGGCTCGCGTCGGTGACACACGAGAATCGCTCGCACTGGATTACCATACCCCCAGGCTCGCGGCTCTTTGCTGACACACAGGCGAGTAAGATCGTCGAGCCGTAAGTCCGCGTACTTACTCGCGTGTCTGTCACGTCCTCTTTAATTGGATGGCAAAGTTTTCACTAAACGCCATACGTTCGCAAGCATAGAGTAGATGTAGTTCGATTTTTAGGTCTGATAATAATTATAGTGGGACGGAGACTATCAGCATCATCATCATCATCCCCTTCATTTTGCTCATCAATAAGTCGTTCGCATCCTATTATGTAACTAGAATCAACTTACATCCTTCAGTCGATCAGTGGCGCGATGCGTGTGTGGTGGCGAGAGGCCGCTTCGGGCGTGCCTGGTCGCCGTGAGTACGGCAGCCCGGGTGCTGAGTACGCTCCTGAAACTGGGCCCCAGGAGCGAGCTGGCCGCCCCCGAGACTCGTGCCGCTAGCGCCGCCTCGCCATTCGTCGCTAGGGACTTCTGTAGACGCGTAAGCGCCGCGCATACTTCTTGATAATCTGCAAAAGAAAGTACAACAAATGTCAACAAACCGCGATAAATGATCCTCGAGGTAAGATGTAGAGGAAAGAGAGAAAGAACGTTACAACTACCTTTAAAAAGAACGAAATGAAGGAACGTTGCAATTGCTATACAACCAAAAATATTATACAATCTCTGTGGTCAGAACTCACTAAGTGATATACAGAATATGGTACTGTTTTGACTCTTTGGTTAGAGTAACAAACGTTTGAAGCTCGATTTCAGCGTTTTGGGTGCTATCTGCTAATATTCAGTTCTGTGGTTGCTTTGCAAGGCAACGCTATTGTTGTAAAGTGGACAATGTATCCTTTTAACACGAGAAGTTTTGATGCTGTGTGTAGTGTGACCTATCCAGTGTACGTCGGTCGTCGTGTACCTTTGTAATCGGATATCACACAAATGCAATAAGTAAATAATCTAAAATCTACAACCTAAAATCGTTTTTTTTTAATTTGCGAATGGGCTAGCGAACTAAACCAACACAACCACCACCATCATCATCAATATTATAAGGTCATACAGAAAACCAGCGGGAAAAAATGCCGATGTCGTGAGGGGAACGCTGGGAATTTTAAAATACGGGAAGGCACATGCACATATGCGTATGCCAGAATATGCCTTAATAATTATTTTGTAAGTAATTACGTAAATTACTGATCTCTTGTCTTAATTTATAACTATGATTAAACAGAGTTTGCGCTATTTATTTTTATATTTGAGTGGTGGTAGCTGCAGCTGACCTAAATGGAGGCACAGGAGCGGCGGAGTGGAAATAATTCACGTGGCTGAGTGGAGATCATGTCTATAGCTTAAATAGCTCCAACTTTATGATGACGTCATGTCTATTTTTAACCGGCTTTCAGAAAAGGAGAAAGTTCTTTGTTTACACTACGATTTCGATGGCTTTCGAGGACAATCGTTATCCATGCATCGCCTTTTATTAGCTGTAATTTCAAAGCCAAACTAATGGACAAATAGATAAATGTGATCACAAACATGTGGAGGGCAAGGGGCTTACTTTGTATATATATACTTAGAGTCCCGGGAAAGGACATAGGATACTTTTCATTTCGGAAAAATTTACGGTTTCCGTGCGATAAACGAATTTTGGAGCAACGGAATTGCGAACGTCATATTATACAGTATGACTGGTGAGACATGTTCAATACCGCATAGTAATTTTACTAAGTGTCCATGATTCATTTATTTAAAGGCAAATTTGGTCAAAAATTAAGTACCTAATTTTATTACATAATTATTATAATGAGAATCGAGAACAGAGTACTCTCCATAAGTATCGGTAATGTCTCACCAGTCATGCTGATATGTTACAGTTGTTTTATATTATAAAAAATTAGCATACCATTTCAGATATTATTAACGTGTAGCGCGTATTTATCTAAAGTGTGTCCTATTGTATATTTTATTCAAACAATGCTACGTACAAACAAGGAAGTTATCATAACTAATCGATTCAGGTGAAACCTTGCGGAAAACACTCCTATACTAATAATATAAATATTAAATAATTATAATGACTATTGTATTAGTTATTTTATAGTTTATCAGTAAATAGTAAATATCTGCTAAGTTATAGTAAATGTTAAATGTAAGTCGGGGCTTGGTACTAACATATTATATGTTATTGTTATTGTACTACATCAAAAATAATAATTATTATTTATTACTATCGTAATTTTAATATTTGAAATGCTAATTGTTTACTTATGCGAATTGCAAATGAGCTATCACTTATCACTTATCATTTTCACTTAGGACGTGGAAAAATGATTAGGCTTTAGAAAAGTTGCTTTCCTATTGCGAAAATGTATTAGATTAATTTAAAGCGTAGTTCGAAATAGAAAATCGTAGTTTAAATAAAAACAATGTCTTGTATTTGATATAACGCATGGCAAATGAGTGAGTGCACGTATAGGCAGTGTGGGAGAGGAGGGAGGTGCTGTACGCATGCCTATGCGTGCACTCACACGCCTGGCTCCAACTGCTACAGCTATACTGCTTAGTGCTTACCTACAACACTTTGCAATAAGTAAAATACCATACATTTCTTTTAATTACTAAAAGTCCATTTACGTAATCACGACGTTATTTCTTATTAAAATCTCATCACTAATTATTATTGTTTAACTCACCAACAAGTCTATACAGCTGCGGCACCTCGTCCTCCTCGTACGCGTCGTTGACGAAGCCCGGGGGGTGTTGGGGGTGTTGGGGATGCTGCTCCAGCGCCTGCAGCTTGTTGGACCCTCGCAGGGAGGTGCGCAGGAACTCATTCTGGGCCGCGATCCGCTCCTCCGCTTCTTTGCGCTGACGAAGTTGCTCCTGAAAATGAGATAATGTTTCAGCAAATTGAAGACACTTTTGGTTGTAAATGCTTCGTCTTTTTGGAAATCGGTTAAAAGCTGGATGTTGGGGTTCCCATACACAACTGCGAATTCGCTCGAATTCGCATCGCAATGTCATTTTTATTGAGTTAAGTTTTGTAACAGATATTTGCGATGCGATGTGAATTCGCAGTTTTGTGTGGGAGCCCTTACAGCTACACTGCGGACGAACTTAGCGCTTCATTCGCATGCGCACTACAAAGAGCTAATGTTATTATAGTTTTGGAAAAATCGTGCATTCCTGCAATTATCGTATTCAGTTCAATCCCGTGTAACATGGTCTACCAGGGGTGGATTGCACCAGAGGCGTGGTTATAGTTACAGTTATGGTCATAGTTATGGTTATAGTTAAGTTAAGGCTAACTTAACTTTAACCTTAACATTGACCACAGAATTTGACAGATGTCTGTTGCTGGTCCGACAAGGCTTTGCATGAACGTGGGCGGGGACGCTGCTGGTAAAGAAGAACTGTTTTTTTTTTTTTTTTTCTTATTTATTAGGCTTGTGTAAAGAAGAACTGTTAAAAATGATGGTTTTGTATGATGACAGCGTTAGTTTCTTTTTTCGCCACGTTCAGTTAAAGCCTTGTCGAGCTCTATGGTTATGGTTAAATATATGGCGTCCATTTTTGACTTTAACTAAAGATTTGACATTTTGACAAGTTATAGTTAAAGTTACAGTTATAGTTAAAGTACTAGTTGGTGCAACTCACCCTTATATTTATCTTTAAATAGAAATCTGGGGCATGTTTTGTCAGAGTTTAAAAGTTACCTGCTTCAAACTTTAATGCTTATGGTAAAATGATACCGTAACAGTTACCAAGCCTACGGTATGTACGCTTTTCCTTTCGCGTAGCATTAAACATGACCTAAGAGGGTATTTATATTTTATATACTTGTGTTAAATATGTCGTTTCAGAGTCTCTATTTATTTACATGTTTAAGTCATTAAATATAAGCCTCGGGCTTGGTAAATAGTAAATACAAAATAGTGCTCTAAGGCCGACGCTAAATTACTTTAGTTAACTTATTTCAACGCAAAATAAATATTTATTGTAATGCCAGCCCATATTATGTAACTATGTACCTACATTTCTAACTGCCGCCGTCAGAGACATTAATAAATTGATGATGATTAAACTTAAATTTATTGAAGATTTTGACGGATAATGTATGGGGCTTAAATCAAAATCATTGAATTACAGTTAAGTAAAAATCGGCCAAGTGCGAATCGGACTCGCGCACGAAGGCTTCCGTGCCGTTATAGCGAGAAAGTAAGCAATTATATAATCTGTGAAATTTTTAGAAGTCTAGTTATAGCGGTTCCTGAGATACAGCCTGGAGATAAACAGACAGACGGACAGACATCGAAGTCTTAGTAATAGCACAGTGTAATTAACTAGAGTCCCGTTTACGTACCCTTTGGGTACGGAATCCTAATTATTATTCGTCTCCGAGTGCAGCAGTAAGGTATGTATCAATCAAACATTGACCTAATATGCGGTTTAGTTTTAACACCAACCGCTATAAGATCATAATCGTTACTAACTTGGCCTCAAATATTTTCTAGTAATGTATAAATGACCTTTAAGTAATTGTTAAACTATTTTAAAACTTAAGACATTTATATTTATGGTTCCATTTAGTTAAGAGTTTATTTAACTCTCTTTCACACGTGTTTTAAATAACTAAAGCCAGTTCTATACAACAAGAATCTAGGATAGAGTAGGCGTAGATTCTACGCGTAGATTGTAATAAGACGTATTATGTAGTTTACTACGAAATATTCTATTGTACCAATTGAATATTTCGTAGTAAAAGTTTTGGAAGTTTAATATTAATACTTCCAATCGATGTTAACACTTTACAAAATAAAGATACTACGGCAAGATAATAATAATAATATAATAATAATATCTATGGACGCTTCACACCACGTCAGTCTGGCCCCGTGCTAAGTACCTAAAGGACTTGTGTTACGGGTACCAGACAACGGAAATATATTTAATACTTTTATACTATACATATATTTAAGATTTTTATTATATCATACACATATTTAATACACATCCAGACCCGGGAACATTGAAAACTTTTTGTTCCGTCGGCGGGATTCGAACCCGCGACCCCCGGCTTGAGCGACTGACGCGCTTACCACTGAGCCACTGAGGTCGTCAAGATCGCCGTATCTTTGCTAAAATACAAATTAAGTATTCAGATTCAATTTATCTTTTTGATGACAACAACTTCCTTGCAATGTTTAACTGGTTAGATCAAGTAAAGGTACAATGTAACTAGTAAATGTTCTTTAAAGTAGTTTAAAGTGAGCGTAGAGCTCGCTTATGCAGTATTTAAGTAGGCAATGAAAATTGGGGCACTCGCGAGTTGTAACTTGTATCGTAACTTTGATTGGTTTTCCTCTGGAAGTTTGTACTTTATTTAGCAGTGAACGTTTAGTAAAACATACTACGGATTTTACTGAAAGCAGTCATGTAATGTTAGAAATATTAGATACGGTAGAGAATTTAATTCATACCTAATGTTTTTAAACCATCTTTGTTGTCCAGTGTTTTAAATAAACTCTACGAAATCAACAATTATTTCGGAGCAGGGAAATCACGCTTGATGATTCTAAATACGATTCCCGTGTAAAACAGCAACAAAAACATAGTCAAGGTTGGTTACAACAATAAATAAAATATAATAGTCAACATTCTTCGAGTAAAACTAAAAGAGGTCAAAGCAACACCTAAAACGGCATATGAAAGTGAAAAGGCCTATATATGGCACTATATGACCTGGCATTTTCCATTAAATATGGCGTCGATATGTGCATAGCGATAAAAGCGCGGATTTCACTCCACAAAGCCTATGTAGTCGCGTCTTGAGCTGAGCTTGGGCCGCTTGCATATTGTTGTCGCTTGTCGCAGTCGCAGTCGCTTATCATATTTAGTAACACGACAGATGATTTATGTTATATAATATATTGTAGAGATCGTGGTTGAGAAGACTATTATCAGGTAACGAATATACAAAAAACACAGAATATGTAGAAACTGAGAAGATTTGTTGAATATAGAGCTTTTGTGAAAACATCGAAAATAAAAATCATATTTTATTTTAATTGATATTACAAACTGCGAGATCAGGTAAGATTATATAACGACTGCGCTAAAAGAAGTGTTTGAAATATGAAATTTATAATACTCAAATAACACCCACTGCCTCTTTCAGACGTTAGTAACTCTGGAAATTCCCTCTTATTTATAAAAAGATGTAGGTATGTATTTATAAAAGTCTGACCAGTCTGACATAACTTGTTTAACGTATCAAACAGATACAGCTGATCATAGTGTTAAGCATAAAGTTATTACTTTTGTACACACAGACATAGATAAATGAATAATAGGAATACCTAATTCTTCCAAATTTTTGACTTATGACCAATGAATATCATTGCATATGAGTTATGACTTTATGAGCTATGACACATATTATTATGATTTTTTTACTAGTAAGATGGTTTAGTCAAAACAGTCGCTTGCTCGCAGCATGGTTTGAGTCCTTCGCTAAGAACCTGTTTACTCACCGAGTACGCCTTTATTCTTTCTGGGTCAACATCGTGCGGAGACCGAGTCTGCGCGCGCGGCGACGACGACACCATGATCTATAGATCGCGATCTATAGATCCACATAGCACACTAACTTTGTATCACTTAGTTTGTGTAGCATTGTTTACTTTCCTTGTGACACTACAACGTAGGTAATTGAATTATTACAAAATGATTCATTGTAATAATCATGAGTCATAAAAACGATTATAAGGTCACAATTAATAATGTTATATTAATGAAGTCATTAATTACTTAAGTCTGTTAATTGAAAACCATAAGTACTTTAATTTTTTCTCTTCAGATGGTAATTAAAATTTGCTAAGAAAATACTCGAATACGAAGGCACAGAAATGTTTACCAACTTAGTACTTATACTTAAATAAATTTTAGTAAGTAAATAACTTTTTATTATGGGCATTTAAAAATACACTTAAAAGGTGTGGAAAAATCGTATGTACGGATGTTTTGAGCATAAGATTTTATGCTCTGAGATTGATTAATGCTTATTATAAAGTCAGATTGCTTATTATAGTATTTATTGTTATAGAGAGGCAAAGACAATAGAACAGGGGTGGCCCCAAATTTATTAAACCTAAAATCTACTGTTTACTAACGAAACCCTGTGCGATCTACCAAGTTCATACTTCTCGAAATCTATACATATAATAAAATCGTAGGAAAGTCAATTCTGTACATTGAATATTTTTGAAAAATAATACTTGGGACGTGATCTACAATCGATATGGAAGCCAAAAATATAGTTTTTAGAATTTTTGTCTGTTTGTCTGTTTGTCTGTTTGTCTGTTTGTCTGTATGTATGTCCGGGATAAACTCAGAAAGTACTGAATGGATTTACTTCAAATTTTGCACGAATATTATATAGAGGTCGGGTCAACACATAGGCTATATATTATGACGATATCACCTAGGGGGGGGGGGGGGGGGGGGGCTCAAGTTTCAATATTTTTAGTTTTTTGCTCATATCGCTAAAACGGTGCGTTCTAGAGAAAAAATGTCCTGTACGTAATGAAGGCCCATAAAATTTCCTACAAATTTCTCCTTCACACTTTGTATTTATCTTCACTCCTTGCCATGCTATGAGCTTTTGTCTATCTTTTCTTGGGGGGGGGGGGGGGGCTTCGCCACCCCAACCCCCCCCCCACCTCCCCAAATTTTGCTTCAAACAAAGCGGTGTTGCGGCGTTATACATCTTTTTTAAGAAGAAAGTTAAAAACTAAACTACACATACGGTTTTCCAGTGTCGTTTGTTAACCTAACCCCCCCCCCTTTATTCCTCATGAAACTTTTGTTCATAATTAAAAGGTATCGTGGAGTTTGTATTGCGTCTTAATTATCCTTTTTAGGAACAAACTAAGTCATCTATACATATAATAAAATCGTAGGAAAGTCAATTCTGTACATTGAATATTTTTGAAAAATAATACTTGGGACGTGATCTACAATCGATATGGAAGCTTAAAATATAGTTTTTAGAATTTTTGTCTGTTTGTCTGTATGTCTGTTTGTCTGTTTGTCTGTTTGTCTGTATGTATGTCCGGGATAAACTCAGAAAGTACTGAATGGATTTACTTCAAATTTTGCACGAATATTATATAGAGGTCGGGTCAACACATAGGCTATATATTATGACGATATCACCTAGGGCGGGGGGAGGGGCTCAAGTTTCAATATTTTTAGTTTTTTGCTCATATCGCTAAAACGGTGCGTTGTAGAGAAAAAATGTCCTGTACGTAATGAAAGCCCATAAAATTTCCTACAAATTTCTCCTTCACACTTTGTATCTATCTTCACTCCTTGCCATGCTATGAGCTTTTGTCTATCTTTTCTATACAAATTTCGAGTGTCGTTTGATTAACATGCTGGGAGCTTTGGCATCGGTCTTTTCTTGGGGGGGGGGGCTTCGCCACCCCAACCCCCCCCCCCACCTCCCCAAATTTTGCTTCAAACAAAGCGGTGTTGCGGCGTTATACATCTTTTTTAAGAAGAAAGTTAAAAACTAAACTACACATACGGTTTTCCAGTGTCGTTTGTTAACCTAACCCCCCCCCCCCCTTTATTCCTCATGAAACTTTTGTTCATAATTAAAAGGTATCGTGGAGTTTGTATTGCGTCTTAATTATCCTTTTTAGGAACAAACTAAGTCATCTATACATATTGTAATAAAATCGTAAGAAAATCAATTCTGTATTCTGTACATTGAATATTTTTGAAAAATAATACTTGGGACGTGATCTACTATACTAACGCGGACGAAGTCGCGGGCAACAGCTAGTCTTAAATGAAACAGCATAGTGTAGCTTATTGGTCATTGCGCAGTCTGGTCTAATTATTTATATTTTTCGCCTGGCCACGATCGACTGGACTAAAAGTTCCGATCGACCGGGGGGTGTAGTGCGAGTTTTATTCGATCATACGCATCGAACACGTGAACGCGAATTTGTATGGGATCAAAGCAGCGCCACCTACTGGCTTACGTGGATACCGCTTTGATCCCATACAAATTCGCGTTAACGTTCTCGATGAGTATGATCGAATAAAACTCGCACTACGCACTCCGTTGGCCACCCCTGCTAGAGCCACCCATACGAATTATGAGTTAATGATTCTGCACTTTAATAACGAGTAACGACACTTATATTCTGCAAAGACGTCTTTATTTATAGTAGAACAATATAATATTATAAAGTAAGCATGTGAAAATTCTGCCAATACAAGAGAGTAAAAATTAGCAACGTAAAAACCGTGGTGGGGCTAAAACAGTGGGTAGCTGAGTGCCAACTCGTGTCTCGTCGTTACCTGTCACTCCTATTGGATCACGCTTTGACACATTTAAAAATATACTGCATATTTTTTGTTATTATAGATCTCGTTTTTTCTTTCCGCTCTTTAGGGACGCTAATTCGATTTTGAGGCTTTGACTTTATATCAAAACCTACACTGAAAAACTATAAGGTATATTATTTCAATCCAGTTATCCAATCCAGCGCTAAATTGGAACACTGGATTGGAGTAACATTAAGGTGACGCCTTGATAATTTGGCTGTAGCGATGTCCATTTTTCTCAGCAATGACTAAAGCTAAGAAATTAAAGTTCACTGTCAGGTATTCATCATGTCTTTGTCTTTGAATTACCCATAGCATAACACGATTGGTCAACTTTTATAACACAGAATATTCAATCAAAAAGACCTCTGTAAAAAAAGGGATTCCTATTTTGCCAACAGAGGAGAGTGATATAAGCTTCCAAAATTTGTACATAAATTGGTTCTAATATACACTTTAATTTGTCCATAGCTTATATGAAATTTATTTATGGTTTTTAAATTACGCGACAAAAACCATTTTGTCGCTACGCCCTTTCAATTTTTTGCTGTTCCATTACTTGTTTTCTATGAGAGGCCGGGCCAGCCTCGCATAGAAAACAAGCAATCTCAAACACATCCAACACGGTTTTTTACTTCAACATGGCGTCACCTTAAGTAATAATTAAATAGAAGAATATACCTACTGTGCAAATTGTAATACAATCAGTGGCTTTTCGTAATCTTCAGTAGAACATTATGGTTGATTTCAGTAATACCACAACCGATCGTATGTTGATATTCTTCATGCTTTCGATAACGTTTCCCAGGTTTATGGAAACATTTTTTATACTCGTAAAAGACACCACGTCGCGTCAAATTATTGTATCGTGAAAATGGGAATGATAAGTATAAATATTTTTACGACTGGAAATATACAAAATGTACCGAATTCCTTTACTACATCAATATCGTAATCAAAGTCCTAATATTAAGAAACATCTTACTAAAATGTTATTTAGCTCTTTTATTTTTAGATAATAGGAGAATAACAACATTTTTCCCTAATTAATTTCCAAATTCTGATAGGGGAAAACAAATAATGAAATAATGTTTTTCTTGTTGTTTATAATATCAAAGTGTATTATACAGACGAATAATCTTATCTTCAAGAGTCAATGCAATCGATAAAATTGATTAAAATGTTCGAAGCATCTGAGATAGTTTTATAACACTATGTAGCAACATCACAGTACAAATCTAACACGAATCAACGATAAACTAAGAAAAATACGTATAACTAAAGACTTTATTCATTTATAAATGCGACAATATCTGTTGGTTCGTCTGTATGTCTGTTTAACTCTTCACTCTTGGACCACTGGACGAATTTTGATGAAATTTGGTTTCGAGATACTTCCGAGTTCCGAGTCCTAAAAAACATTGATAGTTTAACAGTTTTAAAATACTTCTAGAGCATCTCATAGGCAACATTTTTAGATAATCTGGTTGCTTAGCTTTTTTGTAAATCTAATTTTAAATACATAAAACTGGCAAACCCAATATGAACCTTTTTATAACAACATGAAAGGGCTAACACAAAATGTGGCAATGATCGATCTTCGGGAATTTTTAATTTGCTTTCAGAATGACTCGGAAATAGCTGGTAAAACTTGCGGTTGCCTTGCAGCTCGCTGGCATTTCCAGATGTTGATGTAAGTTAAATACGCTCTCAGAATTTTGCTGAGTGTTAGTCAATATTATGAGAAGATAGAAGTTATAAACATGAAATAGTTCTTATCTTTATATAAGAAAGTAAAAACAGATGTACGCTGAAGTAGTAAAATCAGTTTAAAGTAGGTAAAGAAAATAATGTAGAGTTTGAACACTAATGAAACACAATTTTCGTGCACTTTTTCCACTATATTTAAGAAATTATAACAATTTTAACAAATTACACGACCGGTTTCGAATTAATTTAATCGAAAATTTAATAAAAAATCGAATTAATAATTCGAAACCGGTCGTGTAATTTGTTAAAATTGTTACAATTTCTTAAATATAGTGGAAAAAGTGCACGAAAATTGTGTTTCATTAGTGTTCAATATGAATTTCCACCAAGAACCAACAGTACAATCAGTTACATATAATGTAGAGTTTGTAAGAATACATTTTTTTACGATAGATTTTTGTTTTTCGCTCTCAAAAGAGACTCAAAAGACACAGAATTGTTTTCTAAAGCCTACAGGGTTAAAAGGAACTACGGATGGCGACAAATTCCAACATTCTACACTGTTCGCTTCACCTTGAAACTACATTGCATCATTTAAAGTTTGTTTTATAATGAAGGTTAATTAAATACCTGAACATAGTTGATCATACCTGGTATTTTTATGAAATAATCGATACTAATATTGGCTTACAGAGAAAAAAATTGCTTTTCGTCGTAGAAGTATTGTATTCAAGTACATGGTTAACAGCATTTTCTGATAGTCACGGATAAGTTTCAAATTCCATATCGATTACCTCGTTATCTCCTCTGCGACAGAGGCAGAAGTGTTTTAGCCTGTCCACGGTCATGCAGCATTTCGACGTGTCCAGCAAGTACGCGTTCAACGTCTGTACCACTTTCGCCATCACGATTTAAAAAGTAAACCTGTCATTCCGCGCGGGATCCTGTTCGATTTTCGAACGTATTGTTTTTGATTCAAAATGGCGTGCGCGTGCCCGCGTAAATGAGCGCCAACTGGTGTTATCAGAGCGGCTATCTCGATTTTGTCACGCAGATATTCGCGCTGTGATGTTTGATAAGGGAGCTAGGTGTTATTGTGGGCGTAATGAGGATATTGGAGATATTTATCAATCTTTTACACTGACAGCCGACCCACTTGTTTGATGTAGGTAGGTGCTGAAACTGAATTTCTATAGATTTTTTTATCACCCAACATGATCTATGATCCCGATTCCCGACTTGTATGAAAATATCTCAATATTTCTAGCAAAGAATTTAACAGTTATATTACTAGGCTGAATATAATACTACCACTTACTATACTACCAGTCTGTTTTGTTTGATTTTTTAATGGAGTATAAACTAGCACAAAGTTGCACCACTGTATTTTACTGAGAAACCGTAGCCGTGGCAGGTGTATGGACTACCATTTTTGCGATGTAGGTTACAGATGTACACCTTACTTGGTCTCTAGGAATGCTGTTTTATATTGAATAAGCAAAAACGCTTAAGAGCCCGGGTTACCCTCGAAATTTTCATACATTCTTAATACCAAAATTATTTTCTCATGCGAAAATATTTAACATGTTTGAGTTATTTTTCAGCTTAAGATAGTAATTACCAAGGGTCCTGAACAAATTTTTCTTACAAAATATTTAAATACTAAAAAAAAAATTTTTGTGTTTAAATATTTTTTAGTAAATTTACTACTAAATATTTAAACACCAAAAAATAGACAAAAACATAAAAAATATATAAATAAACAGTAAATTTACTACAAAATATTTAAATAATAAAAAATATTTTTAAAGTTTAAATATTTTGTAGTAAATTTACTATTTATTTATATATATTTTTAGTGTTTTTGTCTATTTTTTGGTGTTTAAATATTTAGTAGTAAATTTACTAAAAAATATTTAAACACAAAAATTTTTTTTTTAGTATTTAAATATTTTGTAAAAAAAAATTGTTCAGGACCCTTGGTAATTACTATCTTAAGCTGAAAAAATAACTCAAACATGTTAAATATTTTCGCATGAGAAAATGATTTTGGTATTAAGAATGTATGAAAATTTCGAGGGTAACCCGGGCCCTTAAATTAACATAAAATAGGCAAACACGGTCTAAAGTCTAAATGGCATCAATGATTTTCTCTTATTTCAATTCCTAATGATCTTGGGCGACCTCAGGCTCAGCTGGTTAGCGCATCGACACTACAGGTACCTACTATCAGAAAAGTTGA
The DNA here is from genome assembly GCA_905404155.3 of Plebejus argus. Classification (NCBI taxonomy): domain Eukaryota; kingdom Metazoa; phylum Arthropoda; class Insecta; order Lepidoptera; family Lycaenidae; genus Plebejus; species Plebejus argus. Next base: position 12,098,693 of record FR989943.1, read on the forward strand.
TTCCTAGGCAGCTAGGCAGATGCAGGACCTACGTAGTTTGGAATGGTCGTGTTACGTCAAAGTTCAAACCCAGCCACACAGATCACAATAATTATTAACATTGAATTGACGTGATCCGACCAAATGACGACGCAATGGTCTGTCAACTGCCTAAGAATCAATTTCCTCGATGGTGTACATACAATGCTGTTATTATATTATGTACCCGTAGACCCCATAGTAGGTAGGTACCTATATTGTAGTCAAGTTGACTTAATTACTTATTTGTTTTTTTTTTATTTTATTACGTGGCAAATGAGTAAACGGGTCATCTGATGGAATGCAACTACTAAATGAACTGTTAAATGAAAATGAATTAGAATAAATTGTATCAGTTTCAGGAGTTATTTTCCCTATAATAATCTCTTTAAATAGCTCCTTATAACAACACAATTGAAACGGAATACCAATATACCCGAAATATAACCTAAAAGCGGTAAAGTCATGACCGCTAATGCTATATTTAGGGCGGTATAATAATTATTGTAGATCCCTATTAGAGACGTTTGGGGGCGTTTATTGCCGTAAATGCGTAACCCGGCTAAGTACGAAACGCGGTTGAGGTTGGATTGGGGAATTTATTGGATGTTTTAACCCACGGACTTATTGTTACGTAAACACCAGAATTTTACAACGATTTTTTTAATTATTTGAGGGTTTGGGATGTTTTGGTGAGTAATATGTACCCCGATTTTATGCTAATAAGTAATAACCTTCGATCAATAAGGACTAAGTTGCATTAATGTAGCATTTAATAGGTACAGGAATCTAGGTAGTGGAATACGTCTCCCAATATTTCTTAATCTTTTTTTTTTCGAAATGACAGTCCGTATCATCAAATAAAGAATACATAGACGGAATTGTTATTACAAATTATAGATTTATGAATATAATATATTATCTAAGTTATTCCAATGAACAATTCCATACCCGACCTTTAGCTATGCGGTTATGCATTCGACATTTAGCTGGGGACGGTGTGTGGGCGATACATCATGAACTTCTAACACGTCGAAACTCAGAATTCCAGCCTACTCCAATATTAACGAGTTACCGTAACATTTCGATGAATTTGAATAAGGAAAATAACAGTAAAAAATAATATTTGAAAAGACTGCGATAACTATTTCGTATTATTATTATCTGTTCCATAAATAAGGTTTTTGTGGAAATGGTCTCTATGTAAAAGTTAAAAATAAAATGATAAAACCTTAAAATAAGTGCATTTTACTATAATATTCATAAAAATCTGCAAAATAACTATGAACTATAAATACGCGATATTTTAAATGAAATAAAAACTAATTAGGTCAAAATGAGAAATATTTCCATTTTTAGCTGCCTCTCTATTTATAACAGCCCTCTTTGAGGTGTAGAGTTATCACTCGACAGCCTTATAATAGCGAACTTTACGTTTTGTTGTTAATTAATAACAAAATTGTGTAAAAAAAAAACTTTAAATATTGTCTGTCTGTCCGTTTCATCATCACGCCCAAACCGATGAACCGATTTTCGTAATGAGTCCCTAAAAAGTACTTTAGGATAGTTTTTCCCGGAAAAATGTACGGTTCCGGCGCGATAAACAAAGGCGCAACGGAGTAACGGGCGTCGTCAAGTTAATAATAAAATTATGTAAAATAAACTGTTAATACTCACAATAAAAAGTAGCAAATGTAAGGACTTTTATTACTTATAGTCTTATCCAAAGATTTCTACTAAAGTGGACATTTCACCGCAGATCGCTATGAATTATTATATATATGTCGCAGTCATCTGGTTCAATCTGTGATTCGATTGAATGACTAGCGTATTCATTGAATGACACCGTTCTATTGAATGACTGAAGGACAACTAGTCAAGACGCTGACTGTAACGTTTAACGTCTTGACTAAACGTCATCATAGTGAAGTCGTTAAATGGAATGCTATGATTTTTTAAAGTATTTGTTGGTGGCGTACTAATAGGTTAATCTAGAAACTGACTTCAATTATGAGGCGACAGCTACTTCTGGGTGGTTTACAAAAAAAAAAATAACCACGATGGCTAAGGCGGGAGCTTATTGCTATTAATTACCTAAGAATTATATAATGTTCTTATACATTTCCTATTCCGTTAAAAATAAATACATTCAATTACCTGACTAATTTCATATCCGCTCTCTTCAAAGGGCTATGTTAAAAATCGCTAACTAGTTGAACGTTGAGTGACGATTGTTCAATCAACGTTCGGCCGAGTCATTCAATTGAATGGAGTCATTCAATGAATGCGCTAGTCATTCAATCGAACCGCAGATTGAACTAGATGACTGCGACATATATATCAATACCATCATCAGAATTCCTACAATTTCCTTTTTGTTTAATGAATTTTTCTCATTTCTAAATATTACTCTTAGAAATAATTAGCGCTCTAATGTTCTAGATCTTATTCGTCTAACCTATATCAAGCCCCGTACGAGTACCGGTGATCGCAACAACAATAGAATACAATGGCATTTCCGAGAATCTCCGATCGACGGATTAAAATTACTATTATTACTATAAATTAAAAGTCGAAACAAATACACAATGTACAAGTTTCCTGAAACAAAACAGGCGCTTAACTTGGAGCTCCTTTCACCGCAAGTGGTTAATTAAATTTGAACAATGAAACAGCTAATAGAAACTCTGGATTGCCGATAGCTCGCTTTAAATTACGATGCACTGTATACACGCTTCGCAAACAGATTGACAATCGTAACAAGGGAATATAGAAGGTTTTGCCTACGACGTCAATCTGAAAGCATATCTTAATATACTGAAACAATGCAATGTCCTCTTAATGCACCTTTGCATCATAAAAAGTGTTGTATTATATTTACCCCGCGTTCCATTTGATGTTAAAAACGATCAATACGCTCAAAATAAGGGCTTTTGAGCGTTTTGATCGTTTTTAACATCAAGTGGAACGCGGGGTTAATATTAATTGACAGATTTTAAAATGGATGTCAGTTTGTCCCTAAAATGTGTCAGTGTTTCCATTTTTTCGTATTTTTACTATGGCCATGCTAAGACCTAACATTGCTTTCAGACGTCAGAAGTATTGTGAATGTGATTTGTGCTTATATTTTCTGCCTGCACGTCGGAGACTGCTACATAGGTACATACTACATATTTGTGCGTATATCTCGCGTTCTTACGCCGTTTGTGGGCGTCAAAATTGACGTCATCTTTTACATTTTTTTACGATCACCACGAAGTAAGCAAACAACGAAAAATATTTGACAAACAAACAAATAATATCACTATTCGTCCAACCTGCTTGGCACCAAGCTTCTTGCCAATTGAGGGTGCTATAATAACTCGGATACGATAGATCGCTATGAAATTCCCGATCCATTATTAATCTAACTGGGTTAACGTCTTCTTAAAATCAACGAAGTGTTTTGATTCAATTTCTCGAGAGTTTTTAGAATTTTCATCGGGAAATGGGTGGTAATGAAACGATGAAAATTCAGAATTCTTAGATCAGAATTCAATGTAGTCTAGTGCTTTTGTGTTTTATTAAAAATTAATATGGAAAGAAAAGTAGCCTATATCCTTTATTATTTAAATTCGTGCCAATTTTTATCAAAATCAGACAAGAGTTTAAGACTTTAGAGCCTATTAAAAATACAAACAAATACCTAAACATTCGATACAAAAAATAAATTAAAAGCAACTATGAAATACGTATATATCAGTACAATCTAATATGTGCAATATTATATTCAAACAATATACCTAATTTGTATACATAAAAGCTATGCAAAGCAAGTTATGCATATCACCTATGTTTAGCTCTGTCCCGTAACGAACCTAATCTCAGGCCGACAGATCCGCTATAAACTAGAGTGCTAGATCTAAATTAATTCTTAAACTAGTTTTATGTTAAATACAAATACAAAATCTTGTGAAAATATGGTAAAATAGCTTAAATGGAAAAGCTCTGATTTTAATATGACAACCTCTTCACGCTAAAACAGCTGAACCGATTTTGCTGAAATTTGGTATGAATATACTTTGAGTCCCGGGAAAAGGACATAGGATACTGTTTATCCCGAAAAAATGTACAGTTCCACATCAATAAACGAATCTTAGCGCAACGGAGTTGTGGGCTAGTCATACATAATAGCATAATCTTTACACCTCCTTACTGATTTCTTCGTAGTCCGATAGAAATACTAACACATTAATAAACAATCCCTTTAAAACCCTTTTGTTACTATTTTCATTTCGAATCCATCTTATTAAGCACTTTATAAACAATGCAGCTACCTCAGAACACTGTTCCATTTGTCTGTTCAGAGTGCCACATTTAGAGATGAAGCGACTAATGTTCGAACGGGCGACTTTATTTGTCGCGAGATACAAAATTTGCATATATTTAGAGTGCGGACAGTACATTTTATCACATATATTATGAGTTATAGAGCTGACTAGTAAAATATAGAGACTAGAGACCATGGACAAAACAACTCATTTCAATTGTCGCTAGGGAGCAAAACAAATTAACTTGTAAGTATATTTTGTTACGTATGTAGACTTCCGAAGATTGCAAAAGTCTCCACGGCAAATATATTATGACAGAAAAAACTGTGCAAGCAAAATTTTGCACCTCCTAAGGTTATGGTAAACACCAAATGAATGACTAATTAGCTCCAAGCAAGATAGTAGAATATATTAATTAGTGACCACGATTACAACAACGACAATTACGTGGCTGTAGTAGCGCGACAGATGTACTGTCGCCCGTTTGTACAGCCTCGAGACAGAGGTTAAAACATGAATTAAAATATTCGTTGCCTGCAACTTAGCCAAGACATCGCTTGGCTTTCGACACTCGTCATAATCGTGTGATCGAACACTGTCACTGTATTGTACTGTTTTTGCTAAAGATCTAGTATTGATCTAGTTTAACTTTTCTATATCGTCATCGATCGAGTATTATTGGAAATACATGACTTCGTGCGCGGAAAGAAATCACGCGGGAACTTTACTTATTTTGCCAATAAAAAGTCTATACTTATGCCAAATTTTATCAAAATTGGCTTGGTTATTTCGAAGCATATTCAATGCAAACAAAACAATTTATTCCTGTTTATAATACAAAGTATAGTCAAACAGACGATATATACGCCTAAGATAATATTATCATAGATCCAGTCCTATTTCTGACTACAAAAAATCTGCTCAAATGTTAACAGTTAATTACATTTCTGATTCCGTAAATAAAATTCTACAACAAACATTACTCGGTACAACAGAATTGGCACAAAATATAGACACGATCCAAAATGGCTCCTTGGGGTGGGCGTATTTAATTAAAACAAAGTCAATAGTCACTCTACAAATGAAATGAAACATCATTAAGAAAACAAAAGAAAATGACAGCTTTTCCCACATTTTGGGACGTTTAACCGTCTTTATTATTTCGTCGGGGGATTGTGTAGACGCACAGACAATGAATGACCGCCGGAAAAAATCCGGAAAAGTCCAGAAATTCTGGGAAAGATGTTTCATTTGGTAATGGCGAAAGTTGTAAGTTTCCCCGCGCGGTGCCAACCTAATTGGGAAATAGTAAAGTGAATTTCCGTTGTCCGTCCAAACTTTATGATAGTTCCAGGCAGCGCTAACAGATTTTTTATCTTTTTTTAGGGTTCCGTACCCAAAGGGTAATAAAAAAGCGGCCAAGTGCGAGTTGGACTCGCCCATGAAGGGTTCCGCAGCAGCAGTAAGGTTTATTTTTATGAAATTAAAAGGTTTTTGATTTATTTTTATATTTCAGTCGATTTAATGAAATTTTGATTAAGGTTTACCATTTTTATGACGTATAAAAAAACTACTGGCTAGATCTCGTTCAAACCAATTTTCGTTGGTAGTTTTTATAGTAATCTACATCATATATTTTTTTTAGAATTATCATGCCCCTACTTTAGAAATTAGAGGGGGGGACACACATTTTACTACTTTGGAAGAGTCTCTCTCGCAAACAGGAGGTTTCTCATATCATTTTTTCCAGGTTAGAAAAAAATGATATGAGAAACCTCAATATGATTTTTGGAGACCTATCCATAGATACCCCACACGCATAGGTTAGATGAAAAATTTTTTTTTGTTTCAGTTGTACCTATGGGGACCCCTAAAATTTTTAATAATTTTTCCATTTTTGCATCAAAATCTTAATGCGGTTCACAGACTACATCTACTTACCAAGTTTCAATAGTATAGCTTTAATAGTTTCGGAGAAAAGTGGCTGTGACATACGGACGGACGGACAGACAGACAGACATGACGAATCTATAAGGGTTCCTTTTTTGCCATTTTGGCTACGGAACCCTAAAAACGGGACCCTATTACTGAGACTTCGATGTCTGTCCGTCTGTCTCCAGGCTGTAACTCAAGAACGGTAATAGCTAGAGAGTTGAAATTTTCACAGATTATATAATATTTCTGTTGCTGCTATAACAACAAATACTAAAAACAAAATAAATTAAATATTTAAGGGGGCTCCCATACAACAAATGGATTTTTTTTTAATTTTTTTGCTCGGTATTAATGATGACAACAGGTAGGCACTTGAAATATATACAAAATACTCAGTTGTATTTATACTTTAACAATTAATAATAAAATTTAAATAAAATAAATAATTAAGGGGGGCTCCCATACAAAAAACACAATTTTTTACTATTTTTGCTCTACAATGGTACGGAACCCTTCGTGCGCGAGTCCGACTCGCATTTGGCCGATTATTTTTTACTTTATTTAAGAAGTTTAAATGTTCGGATATTTTACAATTACATCAAAATACATTATCTAAAGCGGTGTTACATATTGTATTCAGGATTATCAATTGAATGACAGAGGGTTTGTAATTGTTATATAAAAGTATACTAAGATACTCATTACTCAATTACTCATTGATGTTTTAATTTTAATCAATTTTAGTCATTTGCACTACTTTGATGTGACAAACAAATTTTTTATCTAAGTATAATATGTATCTCGTAGCGGAAAATGTACAGAAATATCACAAATAGCTCGTCTAATACTGTCACAATTGCGAACTTTTGACAGCCCTGATATTGTTCAAGCTGTCAGCCCTGAGCTATCTTTGTTCATTAGGCAGGAAGCGGGAAGTACGTGAGTCGTGACTGTTGTGGAACTGTCACTATGGCGACAATGGACAACCCTCTCGCTCGCACTTACATATAATATAACCAACGAGATGAGACGACAGCATCGGAAACGCAGGTGAATAACTATTGTGATTTTAAACATTTTAGATCAATAGAAATGCCGAAATTGTTAGCGATTTCGTTATGCACCGAAAGTTATGTGGTGTTGGGATATTTTTACTATCTAGGCTTACTTGCACCTGATTAAATTTAATGTTATCTCTCCTGGTATTAGCTATAATATGTATATGAAAATTGAAAGAGAGAACAAGATTACCGAAACTTTAATAATAATTACAATTTAATAAAGATTTATGTAGAGTCTAAACTGGAAACAACAAAAATCTTTCTTCAATATTTCCCAGTTACAGCAAAATCTGAATTATAAAAAGGCGAAAACCAAACGCATTAAAAAGTTAGCGATATGTTTTGTGATAGTTTTGTTACGAACCAAAACGAATTTAAAATGAGTTTCCGAGTTGAAATAATTTAAAGTTTGAAATCGCATTTGATCCAGCAGAATCCGCCCAGCGTTAGTTTAACTTTGCTTTTCCGTTCAATAATTTTAATGTTTAAATTTTTAGTTCTAATTCTATCTCATTACTCATACTATTCAATTGGATTATATTCCGTTACAATACATTTTAATTTTGGTTGGAATTTTTAAAAACAATTGAAAATATACAAAAAAAAACTGGCACATACCACCTCTAACTTTTTATTGGAAATCGGTTAGAAATGAAAAGTGCAACTTTTTATCCAGTTAAGTTAAGGTAACTTATATAACAATACTATAGGTATCTTACACTTTATAGTATAGTACCGACGCGAGTCACATTCAGCTGCTAGTTGGTAATTAAAACCGAACTAGTGGATCGTAAATTTGCGGTGGAAAGTCAACTAATGAATGACAGTGATAAACAGATCGCGGTGATTGGCCAATTAGCGCTCGTGACAGCATGATAAGCGCTTACCAGTGTTGCTAATTAGCGCCGGTGTCAGCGTGGTAAGCGCTTACCAAAGCCACTAATATGGATTAGTACGCGACCGAAGGTTTTGCAATTTTCGCCTTAAAAATCAACAAAACCAAAGCTTTCAGCAAGCAAAGCTGGCTTTTAACCAAAGTAACGGCCGCAGTGAGGATATAAACTTATAAGCTAAAGAATTACCCATTAGAAAACAGATTTGAAATTAACCGAAGTGTTCCCCAAATTACTAAGTAATTATTCTTACTTACTTACTTTATAGTCAGCATAAAAAGTCATAAAACTATAGTACTTTACGGCCTATTCTGTAAATTCAAAAACGAGTAATATACATATAACTTGAAACTAGGTTTTTCCAATCATATTATATTCCCCAACATTATTTCCCTAACATTATGATCATACTCGAGAGTCGATACATACAACAATGATTCGTTTGATATGTATATTAGTGAATGTATCGAGTATCACACATGTATATGTGGCAACTGACATGTGGCAACCGGCAATAATGGCTTGCGTCATTATTGTTCGTATTGATTATCACCGTATGTTCATTTTCTCAATCATTGTCAATAATGATAAATTATATAAGCAAATCATTATTCATCCATACTAATACTATTAATGCGAAAGTGTGTCTGTCTGTCTGTCTCGTGTGTCTGTCTGCCTGTCTTCACGCACGAAAAGTAGAACCAATATTGCTTAAATTGGGAATGGAAAAACTTTGAGTGCCGGGAGTCGGGAGAGTACATAGGAAACTTTTTGTTCCGGAAAAAATACGGTTCCCGCGCGTTAAACGAATTTTGGCGCAACGGTGTTGCGAGCGTCAGAGTTGTACTTATTAAACCAGCAACCACATTTTCGTCCACCCGACGCAACATTTTCCGTCCAGTTTTAAGATCGAAAGTAGTTTTTATTCGTTTTGGCTGGCGCTAAGCCCCATCTGTGGTATCGCAGAGATTACTGGGAGCTTCCAACACGTGGATTTGTACAGATTATGGAGTAACATACATCCCGGTTCATTCTGAATAGTCAACGAAATCCAAAAAACTGGTGTAGTTTGTAAAGTTTTATTTCCTGTCTGCATGTAATGTTCCTTAGATTGCAAGAGAATAGACGTAGATACTAGATTTTTCCGTAAAAAATGAGAGTCATACCTATCTCTACTTTGAGAAAGACAAAGTATATTAAGCGCAACGAAGTCAACATTGTGTCTGCCGTGCAATATCAATCATCATCTCTACAGCTAACATCTCTAGATAAATTACATATATTGTAAATTCACCATAAAATATAACTGAAACCACTAAAAGACAAAGAATAAGTTTGATAAGAACCAGAACTCAATAGAACTATATTCAAGACCTAGAGTTTTCTAACAGGTGTGGCCGCTCTACATATAGTTTGACCTACTATTGGATACCTTTGTACTATTGCAACTGTTTTAAAACTGTCTCAATATAGCAAGAAATAAGTAACAAATATCTAAGGCACAATAACCAAGACCAACATTAATCTAGAAAACATTACAGGATAAAAATACATCATTCATTAAGTTACATTATCGCGTCTTTGCTGATCAAAAATAGGGGACTAAGACTATAATAAAAATGTAAAATATAGATAAATATTTATAGCCACTAATAGATCATACTCGTCTGAGAGATAAATGGAGAATATTTCAAAGCCTTAAACAATTTTGGCATAAGATAATATTTTTGTCTTCCTGGGACGTATCACGCACACGAATTCCGTTTGTAAAGAAACAGCAAACCAAAACAATGGCTGTTATTTGTAAAATAATATATACAATTTACAACACTCAATAATTATGCCAGGTTTATAAACAGAAGTTACCGCAAGCCCGCATTGAACTATTTAGTTCGAAATAAGCTGAATCATGTTCTAATATTGTCGAGTGATCATCCATTAAGTGTTTTGCCAGCTCATTTGCCAGATTGTAACTTGAACTCAACGGGCTGTCAGTGCTCCCTTTTAGCGAGAAATGTGATTCAAGTCAGAGGCTTTGGAGTTAGGATAAAAGATATAAGTTATAACTAATAAATTTTTTGTGCTGAAGGCAGGTCAAGTAGCCATGACGTCACTGCGAGTTGCGACCCTTGAGGATCTATTGTGACTCCTTCGCAATTATAGAGTACCCAATGCTGCTCATGAATTGAACGATATGGTTGGGGTTGGTGCCACGAATTTCCTCTGTAGACGATTATTCGTAGCGACCAAGGTGCCTGTTTCTGCTCTGTAGTAGAGCAGGACAGTCAAGGAGGTGTATAGGTGTCTCGCGTCCTCCTCCTCGCAGAATCTGCAAGTCGTAGTAACTAATCCATACAGTTAATATTTTATAAATGCAAAAGTGTGTCTTCTGTCTGCTGCATGCCTTACACGCCCAAACCGCTGAATCGATTTTGCTAAAATTTACTATGGAGATACTTTCGGTCACGGGAAAGAGCATAGAATATATTATATTATGCGTGTGGCAATCGCAAACTGCCGCGGTAAAGCAAATGCATAGCAATAGCTAGTCTACACGTACTAGCCTGTCGAACTAAAACGACGTTAGACGATGTGTTAGATTTATTTTCGTTACGGAATTTCTTGATTCGCCGCGCTCAAGCCCGCGATAAAAGCTATCATGCATTAGCTTGTAAGTTGTAGGGACCATGTATGTGTGAATGTGCGAGTGTCAGCAGTTTTGTTTCTGGAAGGCGATGTAATAATATGTATGCTAGAGACGACGGTCAGTCACTGCGTGAGGCATTGTCAGTGTATGTCCGAGTGTTAGTTTTCGGGACAATAAAAGGTCAAGTGTAATATCAGTTATTTGTTTTATTGTTGCAACCTGGAACTTAATAATGAATGACTAGAGTGACTCTCACAAGCTTAAAAGACCAAAGCCGAAAAGCTAAACGCATTGTCACGACGCCATCAAATCCTAAAATGGCACAATAACAATTCCGAAAATAGTCATGTTCAGATCGGTGTCGTGATAGCGATCTGAAATGACGCTCGCTAGGCCAAGGCAACGACACTGGCATACATAGACCAGAGACCTGAAATGACTTAAATGGCAAAATTGTGTCGCGCGAGGTTAAAAGACGCTTTAAATGTAAATAAAACTAAATGTGCAATGTCTATAATAGAGCCTATTTAAAAGTGTTTTCTCTGAAGTGAACTTTTAACGATTTTTAGGGTTCCGTATCCAAAGGGTGAAAACGGGACCCTATTCATGAGACTTCGATTTCTATCTGTCCGTCTGTCTGTCCGTCAGAGAGAGTTCTGAAATTTTCACAGATTGTGTATATCTGTTGCCGCTATAACAACAAATACTAAAAACAAAATAAAATTAATATTTAAAGGGGGCTCCCATACAGCAAACGTGATTTTTTTGGCCTTTTTTGCTCGATATGGCAATAGGTAGGCACTTGGTATTTTCACAAAATCTTTACTTATATTCGTACTTTAATATTTAATAATAAAATTAAAATAAAATAAGTTTCGGGGGGCTCCCATACAAAAATCACTATTTTTCGCTCTATAACGGTACGGAACAGAACGGAACCCTTTGTGCGCGAGTCCGACTCGCACTTGGCCGATTATTTAAATGTAAATCAATGTGCAATGTATATAGGTAATACCTGTGAAGTATGTTTCAACCTAAGCCAGCCGAACTAAAGTCTAAACAAATATCTTTCTCTGAAGTGAACTTTCAACAATTTGTTTTACTTGATGATCCACGTTTAACCCTAGAAACTTGGTATTATTTTCAACTAAGCTACAAATATTCCATTTCTCTTTGTACATAATAAACTATACGATACAGCTCCACAATAAATTGAGTAGAATCCTCCGAAAACTTATCTTCGCACGAAGCAAAGCATAACAAATGTATGAGGTCAGCAGTTCAAGAGTATCGCTTCTAATTTCTAACTTAAGCCACCGCTCAAGGACGGATATTTCTGGACGAAACATATTAGTTATATAACTTAACAGATTATCATCTCGTCATTCCCAGTTTCACTGCTTCCTTCAATACTGTACTAAAATACCTTATATCAACTTATATGCGTAATATCACAGTAGTTGATTCCTAGGCAGATGGGGGACCTACGTAGTTTGGTCGCGTTACGTCAAACCCAGCCAGATCACAATCATTTAATTGACATGATCCGACCAAATGACGTTGGTCTTTCAACTGCCTAGGAATCAATTTCCTCGATGGTACATCTAGTTTAATGTTAACTTTAGCGAATTATACTTCGTTGCTGCATCCTATGAGATTTAATAAACCTGTAGTCCGAATTTTGTGGTACTGCATCATCACACGCCATTTAGATATTATTTATTTAATTTAAAACTGAAAAAAGACAATCAATTGGTTTTATAGTACTTCCGCCTTGCTTTCCTAGATGGCGGTGTTAGTTCGTCCGTCATTCGTTTTTCGTGTGCGGCATCGTCAACACGTTATTGGCTGCCTAGGGATTGAAATCATTTTTCATTTCATCGTTGTGATAATATTTTAAATGTCTTACTAAGAATAAATAATACTACTGCCATAATTATATTATCTTATATTAATATTATAATGTGAAGTATTCAATTTCATCATCTCAATGAAATCGCGAGAGATATATGGCAGTAGTGCGAGAAACAACGCATATATAATTTATTTGCTTCTTATTTATATAAAAACACAGATGCTGACCAGGCGTCTAGGTACTTACGTAACGTAACGATAGGAACTTACTAAAGATCTTATTGAGCTTCGGTCAACCTGACAACCTGATGGCTGATACCGTACTTGCTCGCGTTGTGCTTTAATAATAAGTGCTATATAATTATTATCTGCTAAGATATTATGTCTCTTGGAAACAAGACCCAGGTGCCTTCATCATCCTTGCTTTTACAATTTCATGGCACGATTATTTTTTCTATGCCTTTCCGCACTTCGCGCTCATACTGTCTTAGGAAAATTATAGAAGAGGAAGCGACTGGTAAATTAGTCGTTCCGTACTGGCCGTCGTGTCTCGGCCGTGTTTTCCACTGTTTTGATCGCTTCTCAAATCTGACGAGATTTATTTTAGGCCAGATAAAACCTTCTGGCGTGCGCAGTATTGTGCGGAAAGTCTACCTAAGACGCTGAATACCGGAGATGTCTATTGACAATATCATACTAAAACCGTTATCGGGAGGTACAATTAATCAGTATGATACAGGATTAAAACATTGGTTTAATTTTTGTCAAAGTAATAATATTGATTTGTATTAAGGATCCGTAGCTGATATAATATTATTACGAATTCTTAAATTTTAACAGAAAAACTTAATGAAAAAGCAAGTTGCGGAATGTTAAATTGTTATAGGTCTAGACTCTAGTTTGTCTCTAATCATTGGTAAATCCCGTTGCAATAACGATCCTAAGATTTTTTAAAGGAGTTTTTAGGAGTAAGCCCAGCTTCCTAAAGTATTCATTTTTAAGGGAACCTTATAAACTTTTGGAGTACGTATCTAAATTTTATCCGTAAGATTCGATACTTATTATCATTAGAAATTTAAAAAAAAAAAAAAAAAAAAAAAAAAAAAAAAAAAAAAAAATGGTAACTCTCATTCTAATATTATAATAATTATATATAATAATTCAACTCGTTGTCGACGGGACAACGGGTGCAGACGTTATCACTCATAAGAACAGAAGACGTTCATTCCGAAAATTCACGTATCGTAATCACTATCAATAATTATTCATCAAGCCCCAGCTAAAGCTTTATCTGTGTACCTAGATAAGACAAAAGAGCTGAGAAATGGCCCAGCTACTGATAAGCTCATTTTAACAACTAGAAAGCCTTTTCATAATGCCAGTTCCCAATCTATAAGTCGCTGGATAAAGAGTGTCCTCAAGGACAGTGGCATAGAGATTGGCGTTTATTCAGCGCACAGCACGCGACACGCCTCCACGTCGGCGGCGCGCCGCGCGGGAGTCTCCGTCGACATTATCAAGCGATGTGCTGGCTGGGCCGGCTCATCACTTTGTTTTGCTAAGTTTTATAACTTACCTTTACCAGATTTAGCACAAGACAGAGCTTTCGCAGAAGCTATTTTTAATGTAAATTCTGATTCATAGCATATCCAAACTAATTAAGTAGTATTATTATTTAGAAGTACAATACTTTATTAAATAAAAATTGTTATGATGTCTATAATGTTATACCTATCATTTTAAATTCCGTAATTAATTAACTTAATGTAATTAATCTGGTATTTTATCATTCCGCAATTACGCGCTGAACATCTACAGGTTTATTAAATCTCATAGGATGCAGCAACGAAGTATAATTTGTGGTTAATTGAACTTACCTTAAGTGAACTTCAACCAAAATTATACGAGTTGCTGCATCCGTAGAGATTTAAAATCCCACCCCACCCACTTCTCTTAGTTTGTTGCCCCTATTCTTTACTTGCGGAATGATAAAATGTTATGAATTATCCTCTCTAAAAAGAATGACGGACGAACTAACACCGCCATCTAGGAAAGCAAGGCGGAAGTACTATAAAACCAATTGATTGTCTTTTTTCAGTTTTAAATTAAATAAATAATATCTAAATGGCGTGTGATGATGCAGTACCACAAAATTCGGACTACAGGTTTATTAAATCTCTACGGATGCAGCAACTCGTATAATTTTGGTTGAAGTTCACTTAAGGTAAGTTCAATTAACCACAAATAATACAGAGTGCTTAGTCAAGGTGCTAAAATACGGCGAATTTCGCAAAAGAAATGTTAAGATTTTGTCATTTGACAAAGGCACCGCAAACTTAATGTACCTTGCGAGCACTGTATATGACTGTAGAAATAATTAAACCATTTTAAATTAATATAAGTTTGTTTGTATGTAAGCCTTTCTGTCGGCAACTAGTCGTTCGATTAAAAAAAATCTTACTGTATTAGGTAGTAAATTTATTCAAGAAGGTACCATAACAATTTACTCTACCAAAGTCGAGTATTTTAGTAAGTACATAAAGACAGATACTCCTCGCGCCATCACTTGAAAGACTTTTCTCTACTTTATGTGCTATAAAGATTATAGAATTCCTATCATAAAGTTTATCATATTATAACCTTTTCAGTTGGCTGACTCTGCTAATATTATTCGTATTTGACGCTATCGCTTCGTTCTCGATCGTAAAAGTTATGTAGTAGTTGAGATAACATAAAAACTTACTATAGGACTTGAAGAGCCATAAAAAACTCTAAATGTTTTTTAACTACTTATGTTATCTAAATACCAGTCTGAGTTTTGGACTCTAAATATCTATATATATTATATTATACTTATGCAATAAGTAAATATTAAAAAAAAATATATGTTTTAATACATATACTCCTTCTGTGGCAATTTTGTTAAAAGGCATAAATGAAATAAATATGGAAGGATATAATATATGCGTGTCAAGTGTCAACGCTATTTTTAACGTAAAAATAATCTCGATTTCCTGTGTGTTAATATTATAACACTTTCTTACTGTGGCACTCAAGTATTCCATATAAACATCCATATTTTTACGCTACGCGGTTATTTATTTTGGTAAACAAAAGCATTATGTAGAATGTTATTTATTCACCGCGCTACTTTAGTATATTAGATTATAGCCACTCCGAAATTATTGTTTCAATCCTTTGTACTAGAATAGTAAGTAAACTTCTAGCCGTTATAGTTTAGAAATAGAATAAACTTCTAGTAAATATTAGCAGAAGTACAGTTTCATTATTATAAATCGAAAGATTACTAAGTAAATAGCTACAAATACCAAGTTTCTTTTGGAATTTAAAGCAATAGTGTTGTTGATACGTATAATATTTAACATTGCCAATTTGTGCTAGTGATTTGATAAACTTCTGAACTCAGCATAAATAACTTTTTTTAAAGCTTTATTATCGTTTTAAAAATATTTCCTATTTAACTACAAACACAAAGTAGGTAGGTACAAAAATATTCCAAAAACGATTATCATAATACTTTTGATAAAAAACACCCCATTGAACCTAAAATTCTACGTTTTAAATAAATTTTCCGAGCCTTTTCTTCCAAGGAACGTTTTCTCTTTGAAGTAGATGTAAAGGCAAGAATTAGCATGTTTTAGTTGAATAAATAAGTTATGCAGTCTACGATCCATAGCCGTTTGAGCAGGTTATGGAAAAGGTGAGCTAAAATTTAAAGGTAAATAGTTGAATTCTGAGATAATGACATAATCTGCTTTATTTACTTGATCCTATTTTGTATGGGCTTTTGGATTATTCCGTGCTTTGGCTTAATCCTATTTCCTTTAAAATTAAGGCTTATTCTACGTTCTAACACTAGACATTAAACTTTCGTCCTTCGTAATATCATTATAAAGATGTAGGATAAAAGTTATAAACCTATAAAGGTAATGAGTTCTACTTATTTGTGAAAAAATCTGTCTATAATACGTCTAAATAGCTCTACGCAGTGCGCGCAGTCTGTAACTGTTTAACAACTAAGACGAATACAATGATCAAGGTCAAATTTACTGCTAAAGCTAAAGAAACATGCACACAAACCATAAATCTTCTAATCCCCAACCCGCGGCCCGCCGGGATTTTATTTGTGACCCGCGTGATGTAAAATCATTTTGAAATTCACGCCCACCGGCAAAATAATGTAGTCATCGTGAAAGATGTGACTTGTGATTTTTTTCAATTGTAAATCGTTAATTTTGAAGAACGTTATTTTTAAACCTAACAATTTTTGTAGCGGCCCGCGACACCAAGACCAAAGCATGTTTGTGGCCCGCATGAAAAACAGGTTGGGGACCACTGTTCTAGCACAATGCTGTATCTGTAGAATGTTTACAAAAGCTTAATTATAAAAAACGTAAAGAAGCCTGTAAGTTGTAACATTATTTACAAGCCCTCTTCTAGCGGATGGCGCGGCGAGGAAAAGCCAGTTTTTAATAAAAAACTTTTTACATACATTATAAATGCGAAGCCAAGATGTTTTTACTCAGAAACCAGAAGAGCAGGTGCAGCTTGCTTTTCAATAAAGCTGTATAAGCATAAAAACTACCTTTTAGTTGGTATATGGTCCTTATGTAGTGGACACAAAGATCTTGTTAGAGGTGGGATAACTCTGAATTTAATAGTCGCGACTCGTGCCACAGTATCTTAAAGTAACTGCAGACTTAATAATTGTTCGCATATGACATTAGTGGCTTATATACTAACAATACAATATGATAATATGCATAAAATTAACTCATGAAAATTAACTATCTTGGTTTTTCATTTGATCCAAAATATACATACTTACTTATTAATATTATAAATGCGAAAGTGTGAGTGTCTGTCTGTCTGTCTGTCTGTTACCTCTTCACGCCTAAACCGCTGAACCGATTTTGCTGAAATTTGGCATGGAGACACTTTAAGTCCCGGGAAAGGACATAGGATACTTTTTAGCCCGAAAAAATGTACGGTTCCCGCGCGATAAACGAGTTTTGGCGCAACAGCGTTGCGGGCGTCATCTAGTTAATTTCATAAGATACTTGGAATATTCACTGCAAAATGCCACAAGATCTCTGCAATATTCTACATTCCTTCCCCACTGATGTTTGTAAATACTAAATGGTGAATACAGCAAATGTTACACTAAGATTTTCGCCAGAATTTGCAAAGGTCTTTGGTTTAAGGAATTCCAGAAAACTCTGTAATTTAGCTGTACAATATTCAAGCTTTAATATTGTAATTCTGAAGTGGTGGTTCACATCTTGAAAGAGAAGGGAAGAGAGAAATAAAGACGGAGTTATTGTCAACATTTACATAATTTTATATACATACGTATACCTTTACTAATATTATACAGCGTGTAACAAAAATAAGTGATAATACTTTAGGGTGTGTACGTGTTCCTTGTAGAAAGTTTACTGTGAAAGTAGCAGCGATGAAAGACGAAAATTTTTTTTCACTTTTGTATGGGCAAGAGCCCGAGCGTCACGAGTTTTCCCATACAAAAGTGAAAAAAATGTTGGTCTTTCAGCACTGCTACTTTCACAGTGAACTCTCTACAATTAACACGTACACACCCTAAAGTATTATCACTTATTTTTGTAACACCCTGTATACGATAGCGTTCGACGTTAAAAAAACTTATGCTTCGCTCGCGTTGAATTCTTTTACTTTAAATGTTATGGTCTCCTTGACATATTCCTTGACAAGTGTTATTAATTACTAATTATTTGATCTGCATCCTTTTACACAATAAGTTTAGTGTAATATAATTTATTATAATATGTGACACAATATGTTTTAATTTGCACCGTGTGGCGGACTTTCGTCTCACTGAGCTCGAGCCATGCGCCCGCGCCGCCCACATGTTGTGCCCAATTTCTTTCATATAGTAAACTATTATTAGTGAGATGGGAATGGTAATGGACTAGAAAAACTCTTTTGTATGGCACTTTGGACACCATTATTAGTTATTATTATAGTATGTTATCGATGGCTTGTAACTAAAATGTATGACATACAGAAGTATTAACCGTTGCTTATTTCAAGTTGTACTTAAATCCCATGGAAAAGTCCTGCTTTGACACGAATGGGTCAACAGTCAACACAATTGGACAGATTACAGAAAATCGGCGTGAGTTAATAAAGTAGAATATGAAAAAGACAGCGCGACCGCTCCGTTTTTAGGGTTCCGTATTTAAATAAATCGTTTTTCAATTGGTTGCATACAATAGGCTACTTGACCTAATATTTTTCTTCATGCTAATCGCTTCTTAATCATTAATTTTCACGAAATAAACTAATATTTTATTATTTTACACAGTAAAAACCCATAAAAATGTTGATTGAAAAATACGCCTTATAAATGGCGCCGAAAACACTGTCCGCCATAGTGTGACGTCATGCTGTTTGTATTTTAGAGTCTCTTTATTTAACATTTTTTTATGTGCTAAATGTACGAGTCATAAGGTGCCCAAAAAATATAAAAGAATTAAATAAGAAATTAGAAATCATTTGTAATGTTGAAAACTTTTGGAGAAAAGTTTTGGCCATTTCATTTCCCGTCTACAATTATATTTCTTCGCTTCATTCTTCGATATATTAACCAAGTAATCCTTTGTCTATCTGCTAGGCAATCGCGTTTTTTAAAGACGTATGTAGGTAGTTGAAAAAATAACTTCCCATCCCGGCCACTCGCTCCTAGACGCGCCCCATTCTTTGTTAACGCGAGGCAACGCGTGCACGTATACTAAGTAACCATGCCAAAGCGCAGCGCTCAGACGAAAATTGGTTATTTTTTTAAGATGATTGAGTCAGTGTTGTAATTAAAATCAGTGTTATTTTATCGTGTAACAAGAAAATACATGTAAGTACTATTAAATACTTAAATAAACGGCAGGCACTACCGAGGCCAAGACGAGCCAATTATATTCAATACTAACCGGCATGTACTGCGACCGCGAGTCAATAAACGTACAATGTGTTTGGACTGAGAGTCTTTATACACAATCTATAATATTATGTATGCTTCATCTGTTCTATAAATATAATAATTATTATAGAACTATATGTTTGCCGGATTGGGGGAAATATCTGCAATTATTTAATTAACCGGCATGTACTGCGACTGTGAGTCAATAAGTACAGTGTGTTTGGACCGCGAGTCCTTTTACACAATCTATATCTATATGCATCGGAATTGACTGCGAGTCTCTGACGATGTTTTACCTATTCTATAAATAGAACTATACGTTTGTCCGATTGGGGGAAATAAGTGCAAGTTAATTACTGCAAGTACTTAATTATATTAAGTTATTTTATAAACTGCCATAATGTGTGGATTGACTGCGAGTCTCTAAACACAATTTATATGCATCGGAATTGACTGCGAGTCTCTGACGATGTTTTTTTTTCAGCTTTTCTATAAAAATAGCTATATATTGGCCGGTTTGTCTGAATCAACTGCGAGTTATTTTATAAACCGCCATAATGTGTGGATTGACTGCGAGTCTCTAAACGCAATTCTTATGCATCGGAATTGACTGCGAGTCTCTGACGATGTTATATCTAAAAATAGAACTATAATATATGTTGGCTGGTTTGAGATGATTAACTGCGTGTTAATTACTAGTTAAATTTAAAATATATTGTTATTCTTTAAATCAACATAAAGTATGGATTAACTGGGAGTCTCCGACAATGTTTAAAAATAAAAATGAGCAACTACCGCGCGTTCCCCCGCGCTCTTTGTTCTATAAATAGAACTACATAATTATTATAATATTATCTTTACCATTTTATACAAAAATATTTCGAGCTAATAACTACATTGACTGCGAGTCTTATCAGTTAACAACCAATGCGCGTCCCGCACACCTTTTGTTCTAAATATAGAACTACGATTATAATTTATTATGTCTGACGGTATGTAACTATTATTATTAAATCAATTTTGCACCAATGTTGGGATTCGGGATACACCGCGAGTGTATAACGAAACTTATTTAATATCTTCGTAACGTGATAGTTACTACCCTCAATATTTTTTGTAACATAATATTAATTTATATGACAAATAAGTCGATTATAACGAACAATATAACTACCCCAATAATTTTTTTAGGTCACTAAGACCAGACTATCGGGGAAATATAATTAGAAGTGACCGATATACGGGTCGATCAGGTTACGAATAAACCAGAAGTTTTCCCACTCCTAAACCAGGTGCCAACGGTCGATTCTAACCCACCGGCACCGGACCAGATCCGGATAGATCCAGAGCTTCTACTGACGTTAGGTGAACCCTTGTTGGGTTCGCCAGATTATGATTTTAAAGGATCACAAAGACGATTAAGATAAGCTATTGCTTATAAAACATTCCTGCTAATAAGTGTTGCAGCTCGATTCTATTTCGATCGATTATTATCATTATAGATTTCACCTGACAATGTCTCGAAATTATAAGACCTATCAGTTATCGCCAGTATCTAACTTATCTCGATATTAATTATTATCAGACTTATCAGATAATATACTATCAGACAAGACAAGATTATAAGCCTTGTTATATCAGACCGAGATTATTATGGTTTCGCTGGATAATTCCAGTATTTGTTCTCAGAGACAAATTAGTACATTCCATCATCAATCGGGTACTTTTCGGGCTCTGACAAACCCTTCCCGTTACCCGTCAAGGAGGGGGGGGGGGGGAGAGATGTGGACTGTGGTAACCGTCGGCTGGCGCCACTAGTATTGTAACGCTACAATCAACCCCCTTCGAGTTCGAAGAACGTTGAGACGAACAAATGCTCAACACCGCAGCCGTAGTGCAGCTAACAGTCATTTTTATACATATTTTATAGATGTTACTATTATAATTATTATTCCCAACCTGCGGCCCACCGGAACTTTATTTGTGGCCCGCGTGATGTTAAAGCATTTTGAAATTCACGCCCACCAGCAGTAATCGTGAAAGTCGTAACTCGTAAATTATTTTTGTTCACTAGTAAATCGTTGATTTTGAACGTTATTTTTAAACCTAAAAATGTTTGTTGCGGCCCACGACACCAAGACCAAAACAAGTTTGTGGCCCGCTTAAAAAATAAATAAATAGGGAACTTCGTTCCAAAAACAACAACAGGTTGGGGGCCACTGGCTTAATGTATTATACATCATGACATCAATAAATTATTATTAGAATTTAAAACTATATCTTCGTGTAACTCCACCGAAGATTACCTTATTTCAAAGATTTTCCTTTCTTCAAACTATTAAATATTGTATTATATTTTAAATACAATTTTTTAAAAATTATTTTCAATTTTAATCCACTTCGTAAGTTTATTTCTAAATAATTATTTTACATGTTAATTTGGAAAATTACCGTATGGCTTTCAAGGCAATATCCAAAAGTGGATATCTGTCAAAAATAGATTTAAAAGCCAGCTACTTGTTGGTTACTATTAACTCACTATTCGATTGAAAGATTTAAAGCCTCAAGTCTTGACGTACAGACTATCAGATGCGCAGTGCGCTTACATTTATTCTCACAAAAAATATAAAGAAGGAAACCAGATCAGGCGTAGAAGGCTTTATCACTACTAGCCTTACCACGCTTTCGCAATACCAGTGTTCTAGGCGCAGCCTCAGGCGCCCCTTTTTTGTTTAAGTTTTATTGTTAATAGTGCCATGGGTGTATTAAATCCACAACAAATATGTAAATATTTAAGTCTTAACGCTTACAATACATATTATTATAACATAACTAGATGTCTCGGCAAATGTTGTTTTACCATATAAAGTATTTTGCCCATATTATTTTATTGAAGTGACTTAGTAAGTATGTCACCATGACGTCTATGATTGCTATCCCATCGTACAAACAATGGT
Organism: Plebejus argus; assembly: GCA_905404155.3. NCBI lineage: Eukaryota > Metazoa > Arthropoda > Insecta > Lepidoptera > Lycaenidae > Plebejus > Plebejus argus. The sequence goes on from FR989943.1 coordinate 12,121,341, forward strand.
CGCCGTCAGTCTCGAGTTGTAACATTTTACTATTATTTATTCAAAAATACACTCATCAATATAAAAATAATTAGACGTTGTCCGATTCTCAACCCTAGCCGATATGCTCGCTAAGATTCACGAAAATCGGTCGAGCCGTTTCAGAGGAGTTCAACTACGCACACCGTGATACGAGAATTTTATGTACCTACATATTAGATATATTATATAATAATAATATAAGCCTATTAAAAACGAAATAATATAGAACAGTTAAATCAGTGTACTATTCGTGAGCTACCTCAACTGATAGGTGTTCTGACACCTGATTTCTGACCCCCGTCGCGGAATGCAACTGGTTTTCAGCGATTAAAATTATTAATGCTAAATAAATGCAATGATAAATACGATAACATAATGACACTTAATCTTGAATAATATAAGTGTAAGTATAAATATTTATCCTGCTGGACCGAGAACACAATATTCTCTAATTTCAATCATATTGTAATTGTAATTTGTAATATGCAATAATCACACTATCAACGAGTCGACGACCACAGGGCCGGACACAGTTATGAGTTATAACAGTAGACGCCTTAAAATTTATTCTAAAATGCTCTACTTCGACTTAGATTTTAGGTAAATACTCTCTTCAATCTCATTAGTTTAATAGACTTATTACAGAGATCTTCGTCTGCTTTATCAGAACCTTGCCAAACAATTTGACAATGGCTGTAAAACGATATCTTCTACAGCCATGTCACTGTGCACTGTCATTGTTTATGAACAATGTTGATATTATTGGATGGTGACATTGGCTTAGATGAATGTTTAAAGTGTCTTTTGAAAGAAGCTTTCCGGTAAACATTCTAATTCCTAGCCCATACCTGAGTACCTAGTGTAGTACCCAGGATCCACTTATAAATTATTTGTTTTTTCTTGCACTCTGTACCTACTGAATACTGATCATTGACTTAAAACTTTCTGCCTAATAATAAAACTCGGCAAAATAAAAAATACGGTTTTAACTTTTAAATTATTCGAAATTTATATTACAAAGACAAACTCCTGAGCGTGATCGGATGTTCTTAAATTATGTAACTCTTTTATAAAAAAAAAAAAAAAGAAGAAGAAGTTATAATATTTAAGTTATTACGCCCTGCGATGGTTATTCAAGATTATACTAAATAGGATAATGCTACAGTACGGGTTTAACGCTCTGCACAGAACAGCCACCTCCCATTCGGTAATAGCCGCTGGATAAAGCAGGTGCTGTGCGAGAGCGGCGCGGCGTCGACACGTCGAGCGCCGACACGGGGATTGATACTGGACCTATTAGTAAGACGACAGTCGACAGGCAGAACTAGTGACTCCAATACTTTCGCTATTTTCCTAAGCCATAATTTTATCGACGAACAAAGTTTCGCTGAATCAGTTATATAATCTTAATCACCATGATCCCAGTACAATATCATTTGAATCACAAAACCATAGAGGTCTCTTAAGTTTTGTTTCGACTATTATTATTATTTATGGGCATAATGTTAAAAAAAAAAAAAAAAAAAAATTTCTCGAATATAATGATTACTATTCACAATGTATAATATAAATATATTATATAAATTCTAAGTATTTTGTAAAAAATCTTTCTTTCGTTACTCTGAAAATCTACTTGGTTAATATATCGAAGAATGAAGCGAAGAAATATAATAAATGATCAAACGAACTTACCAAGTGAAGTTCGATCATTATTATATGAGTCGCTTCATTCAAAGATATAATCTCCCTCCCACCCAGTCTGCAAGAAACTATGTTTGCTGCAGTACCCAAAGAAAGAAAGAAAGATTTTTTGCATTATCTCTCTCTAAACATAATGAGGCGCGTCTAGGAGCGAGTGGCCGGGATGGGAAGTTATTTTTTCAACTACCTACATACGTCTTTAAAAAACGCGATTGCCTAGCAGATAGACAAAGGACTACTTGGTTAATATATCTTTGAATGAAGCGACTCATATAATAATGATCGAACTTCACTTGGTAAGTTCGTTTGATCATTTATAAATGGAGATAATATATAAAACTGGTGTTTTATTTGAATTACTCAAGAAAATATATTTTGCAAATCTTTCTAGGCTTATTCTTATTATTTATGTACAAATAAACTTACACATAACGAGCGCGATAAATAAAAGATATTAAATTACGAACATGATGACGTCACATCCAAATCGGAAGTACTGCAAAAGCGTTTTAGTTAGTACAAATCATATTTTCATAAAATCATATTTTCAAATCGACTTTATTTATCAATCATAAGCTTTTATTTGATGATAAGGGTGAAATACGGTTTCCTACGCCAAGTTCTACTAGAAATATGCATTTGTTCAATGAAATTGAATATAGGTCAAGTAGCCTATTGCTTATGACCTCGAAGCGTAGCGTCTAAACCGCTCGTTTGCGCACACACATAAATCGAACCTAAAAATATAGCGAATATCGATTTAAGGGTTGTCATTTCCGCAATCGGTCTGATTTCCCCGCGACGCTCGATCAATTCGATTGCTTATTTTATTACGTATCGTAATGGGTTTTATTTGATCACGAATTGACATGCAGAATGTTTTTATTTATTTTATGGAAAGGCTTCATTTGCCATTTAAGCCATGGTGGATATCCAAGATTAGGTATATATAAGACATAAGTATTTAGATTCTAGAAGACACACAAGCAACAGCACTCATGGGTAATTAATCCTTCAAGCCCCAAGCGGTAACCGAATACCACGATAACAATAGAAATCTATTGTGTCTCGTTTTTCCACGATCGGGGGATTAATTAAGAAGAATAATATGGCTATCTAAAGTTTTGTAATCGCCTTTATTTCTACCGTTGTTTCTTAGGCAGTTCGTAGAACTACGTTTTTTGGTCGAGTTAGGTCAAGTATCGATGTTGGGCTTGATGTAATCCAACCGAATTTCGTAGGTCAGCCATCTGCAGCTATGAATCAACTTCTCTAAATCGCACATTTATCAGCACGCACGCGCCGAACGCGCCACATTTTTTAATTCGTTGTATGAAATGATAATATGAAATCTCGCACATTCGTCCGCACCGTACGCGCTGCATTTCGTGTACTAACTACTATGCGGTGCGTTCGACGCGACGCTGACAAAATATGTGCGATCAGCTTTATCATCAAGGGCTAACATGGAGATGCCGCATTATTCTGGCTCGAAAGTGAAATTATACTGAATTTTATTTTCATTTAAATAATGTGAAAAAGACATAGATAGGACGATTCAAGTTTCTTGTAGATGGAAATGTAGAGAACTAATGGGTTCATAATCATAATGATAAAGGAAATATGTTGCATTCCGCACTAGTTACATCCACATTGCGACGTATAATATATTAATTAAATTACTAGAATACCAATAACAAATACGAATAATCCATACTAAATACTATAATATTATAAATTCGAAAGTGTGTCTTTCTGTCTGTCTGTTACTTCTTCACGCCCAAATCGTTGAACAGATTTTAGCTGGGTATATAGACACTTTGAGTCCCGGAAAAGGACATTGGATATTATCCCAATAATGTACGGTTCCTTCACGATAAACTAATTTTGGTGCAACGGAGTTGCGGGCGTCATCTAGTGATAAATTAATATCAATTAATGAGAAAACACAAGGAAAGCACAGATAATTATAATATGCGTTAAAGTTGACCTGACCTGTTTAACCACTGAAAATGTAAAAGAAAAATTACAGCAAGTTGGGTTAAGCAATTTAAATAAAAGTTACTATTGTCGGCCGCTCTCCGAATGCAATGCATTCTTTATTGCAATTAGTTCTCTACCTGCTCGCTTTGAGTTATGTTGTGATCACGGCATAAAAACATGGAAGTTATACTAAAGTGTGAGCAGCTTAATCTTATTACTTGTATAAATGCGAAAGTGTGTTAGTCTCTAACTTCTTCACCGCTGAACCGATTTTCCCTTGAAAATTAGTATAGAGATAGTTTGGGTCCCGGGAAAGGATAAGTACTAGAATACTTTTCATCCCGGAATAATGTACGGTTCGCATGTATTTTTGCGAACCGTAGTTGGAGGCGTTGTCTACAAACAAAAATTAATCCATTAGAGTAAAATAGAGAGTTAAAAGTGAAGCTCTCTTTAACTTTTGATTTTCTATGTTTTTTTCCACGAACATTATTTTAAGCACTATGTCTGTGTAATTGTAGTCTACGTGTTTAGCTATCAAATGCGACAAATTCTATGTTCATAGGATATTTATATGAGAAATATTGGTCAAATTTGTAGAAAAAAAAATTGGAGAAAAAAATAGAGCCAATTCGTCGATGAAAAATGCCATACTTTATAACATTAATCGATCGGAGTTCGGACACTGGTGTCGTATAACAAATTGTATAATATATCTGACATGGCAGAGCTTTATTAGTGCTCTCTCTAACAATGGTTCATGTTCTTATTCTGAGGTTTTGCGCCAAAATATTCACCTTCTTTGATAAATTAAACGAAATACCAGGGAAAGGTTTGAAAGGTGTTTCTGGAGCGAATATCTTTTGAAAATTACCACTTGCTTTAAGCCGGATCGTTCTTTAATGTGTACCATTAAGTAAATTGTTGAAATATGAATAATACAAGTTCCAATTATCTTTTCTAATTAACAGTTCCATCATTTTATTTAAAGAGTCATTTCCATGTTATTGTCATAATGATATTGATCAAAAGCATACCAAAATAATCTGTTAGTACGTTTTGACTGAAGTTTATCTATGCAGTAGAGACCTAGGTAATTGATGCAGATGCATACCAAATTTCGTCAAAATCGGTTCAGTGGTTTAAGCCTGAAGAGGCAACAGAAAAACAGAGGCACAGACAGACACACTTTCGCTTTCATAATACTAGATGAACGTAAATTTTCTCGGAAAAAGAGTATCCTATGTTCTTTTCCGGGACTCAAAATCTTCACACAAAATTTCAGCAAAATCGATGCAGCGGTTTGGGCGCGAAGGGATAATAGAAAGACAGACAGACAGACAGACACATTTTCGCCTTTATAATATTAGTATGGATAGACAAAAATATGCCATGATAACTTTCATAGCATATTGTCTATTTTACCATCAAATTCCAAGTTTATAACGAATTGTGTTTGCCTTTCAAATATTGTGTAAAGCAATTATAATATTACCTAACGTGTGGCGATTATGCAAGTCTATATACGCGGATAGCTCCGTTGTGCGAAGCACCAAATTAAAAATTATAATCACTTATGTTTTTTCTCTTTGCGACCTAATTCTTAGCTTCAGTATCATCATTCATCATGCTTATTAACAGAGTCGTTTTTGGCTGCTACCACAGACTATTAAGGGGATACTACGCTGCTACATATTATAGAGGTATTTAATCTATAAAAATATGTTTTTGTGTTTGTGCTATCAATATTAGGAAATATATTAATTCCTTCCATCACCGAAATTAGCGCATGGAAGAGTACATTTTTGCGTGAAAAAAAACTTTTCCCTGTTCTTTTCCGGAACTCAAAGCAATTTTCATTCATATCGGTTCAGACTTCAGTAGCCTAATCTTGAAGAAATAACAGAGAAGCCGACACACAATTTATAATATTAATATGGATTATTATGTCGATAGTATAAGTAAGTAGCTCTGATACATAGTATTAATTTTAAATAAGTACTCGTTTAAAATGCATTGAATTATATCTGACATCGGGTGTATTTAATATAAAATTCACGTTTATGTAAATCACGCGAACAGTATGTAACAACAATGTTATGACGCCATCAGTTTTGCGGTTAGTGGCCACATCCATACTAACATTAATAAATGCTCCAGTGTGTCAGTCCGTCACCTCTCCACGCCTAAACCATTGAACCCATTTTGCATATTTGATATGAAGATACTTCGAGTCCCAGGAAAGGATATAGGTATCTGATTATCCGAAGGATTATCCCTGAAAAATTTAAGATTCCCGCGGGATAAAAGAATTTTGGCGCAACGGAGTTCTGTATGACGTATCTTAGTAATTAAAATACAATACAAATATATAAAACATCTTTTTCTCGAACGTCGAGACGGTAGCTCATTATTTAGAGATTATTTTGTACCTGTACTCGTAAGAAAATCCAACCGCAGATATTATACGTGAGAGGAATATTTCACAAGTTTGTAAAGAAATACCCCGGAGTGTTGCGGATAAAAGAACAGCAAAAACCATTGCAAAGTTGTGAGCAAAGAATCTAAACAAAGTGATCTGATTATACCAAGTATTGTCCGCAATGTCGCTGACTTAACCGTAACCGAACCGTACATTTTTCCAGAATAAAATCTATCCTTTTTCCTTTCCCGGTAGAGTATTTACTATATACCTACCAAGTATACCATAAAAATTCCAATGGTTACAACGAGAGGAACATTCAGATATACTTTCGCATTCATAATATCGGTTTTTAGAGAAGTTTAATGTACTATCAGAGAAGTTGATTCCTAGGCAGATGGCGGACATAAGTAATTTGGTCGCGTTAAGGCAAGGCTGTTCCGAAAATTAGCAGGTCGATGTCTGTCAGTACGAATATCGACGTTAAGAACATTAAAATAACGTTCATATCAGCGCGCCTTGTACAGTGGCGGTTACGACGCTCGCCGCGTTCTTGATAGGGCGAAAAAGGAGAAAATTATACATTTTCTTTAATTTTTTCAATGACCGAATCAATTAATAAAAATCTATTCGGTTATTTCATTAGAACTATAAAAAAGCTATCTTTTTTGGGAAAAAATCATATCATTGTCATTGAAAATTACGAGATGTTCGAATTTGAAGTGTATTTTTATGGTGATATTCAAGATTTTTTTACAGAATTTCCATGCCATTTTTCAATATTCTATTCGGTTATTTCTTTACTTTGTTCCTTTCTGAGTCTACATCAATTTTGGTGTAAGAGAATTCCACATAATTTCTTCAGTCTGGAAGCTTAAAAATCAGTCTTTTCGAACTGGCCTCGCCTTAAGTCAATTGTCAAACCCATCCGACCGATCACAGCTGCTAACATTGAATTGACATAAGCCGACCAAACAACGTAGGCTGTCAACTGCCTAGGAATTAATTTCTTTGGATATACATAATACATAAGTATCTCGTATAATATTCTTAGGGCCTGTTTCACCACGTCCTGATAAGTGCCGAATAGGCTATCCACCACTTAACTTGACAGACAAAGTATGAAGAATCTGTCAAAAAAGTTGTGAATAGCCTATTCGGCACCATATCAGAAAGTGGTGAAACAGGCCCTAAATCTCATAAATTGGCAAGAGTAATGCCAATGAAAACCTACGACTTTGTTACGACCTAGGCTAGAACATCGTGAGTGCTTAGTGTTTGGATCTAGTGCTAATGATTAGTCTTCAAGAGAGTCAGCAGGTCTTTCTCTCCAAATCCTTCGAACCCTAGCACGTAACAGTATAAATAAACGAGAAACATTCTCAACTCTCAATAGACGAAACAGAAGATATCGTTGCCACATAATTTAAAAGTGGGGAATTTATGAGGCAATCAGTGGTCGAAGTTTGGTGTGACGTCAGAGCGCGGCCCTCAGTGGTCCACGTGAACGAACTTGTGGAACCACTTCCACCAACAACAAACACAGATCATCGCAGACGGAATGGTACCATCGAAACATTACAATATTTTTATACTTCGCAAAATAGGTACCATTCATTTGGATGCTAAATGGAATTTATATAAATGTGTATTAACTTAAATATAAATCGTTTTTATGACTCATGAATAATAATTAATAATTGCTAGGAACAAAATATGTTACAACGAAAGTTCACTAAAACCAACGTAAAAACAAATCACGAAAACTTGCGTTTATCACATAACACCGACCACTGGGAGACACTTTTAAAAAAAGAACACTACTGTCACGAGAAAAAATGGAGGCAAAACTGACACTTTTATTTTTTATCGACGGACGTCGACTCGCGGCGAAGGTTCGCGGTACACTGCCGTGAGGTATTCGCCCGTCACAACCTCACAAGAGACTGGCCCTACAAACCTTTATAACTTGCATTACGTAAGTTAAACCACATAACTTATGTGTGTTAAAAAATATAAAGATCGTAATCAATATAATTAAGGATGTGTCTTAATAAATATTACCTTAATTATGTCATTTTGGCCTTTTCGATAATCGAAAAGGATCTTTGATATCCTCAATTACATTGAAATATTCAAACCTACTCACAGGCCACAGCTACTTAAAAGTTAAAACAAAGACCGTGCAGTGACCGTGCATACTAAACAAACATATATTTCGTTAAATTTTTTAACTGCATTATTTTAGAATTTGGGAACTTTATGTACGGTCTACTGGCTGTTTTAATTTTTCATCTCAATCTAATTTTTTTTTAAACATTAATAAATGATACATTCTTCCAATATTTTTAAATGAATGCTATAAATAACCATTTAAATTTTATTCGCGTTTTCAATGTACCGCTATATTTACAAGGTCAGATGCATCAAGCGAATCTTTTTTCAATTTTAATATTACTTTTTTAAATATTGAGATTTTGCCTTGTAAAAATTAAAAAGTTTTGTATGGTAGTTAGACCGAAACAAGCGTACAATTTTTCAGAGTTGTAAACACTTCGAAAACTTCTTACCAAATAAAAAGTTTTTAAAAACTAGATTCCAGTACTTCGAAGTTGGAAATATAAAAATTTGTGACGTAAAATTTAGAGCAATTAGAGCAGCGTTATGCATTTATTGACAGGAAAATTTATTGATAATATTGCGATGGGCTGAAATCCGAGGAATTTCATAACTATAGTATGAAAAGCCTCCGTAATGCAGTGATATAAACAGTAAAATTTTGGTTTTAATTAATGTTTTGCAAGGTAAATAAAAGATTTATTTATTAAGGAAGTTAATATTAGTTTTTGTAAATTAGCAGCTTAAAATGGTCAAGTAGCTTTTTTATGAAAATGTAGAATAAGTATGTACTCTACTAGATAAGGCCCGAAACTCCATTGCGCCAAAACTCGTTAATCGCGCGGGGACTGTACATTTTTCCGGGACCAAAAGTATCTATGTCCTATCCCGGGACTAAAAGTATTTCCATGCCAAATTTCAGCAAAATGGGTTTAGCGGTTTGGGCCTGAAGAGGTAACAGACAGACAGACATACACACTTTCGCATTTATAATATTAGTATCCAGGATATTCTAATCTCTAGGACACATATTTGACTATAGATTCAGGTTTCTACAAAAACTTTTTTGTTAAACAAAATTATTTACATATAAAAAGAGCTGAAAACAACTTGAATATTCCATCAGTGATCCAGAACATTTTCACCAACAATTTAACAGTAACGGAAAGTAAAAGCGGACATTAAAAGTTTCATTAAGCAGGGATGAGTATGATAATTTGTTACGTCAGCACTCCTGCCTTCGGAGTTCGGAGTGAGGAATGGATATCGGTAAATAGTAACTAAAATAACGAAAGGCGTTGTTTTGATGACGGCAAATGTTTTAGACACCCATCATTAAATATTTTAGGTGCCAAAAATAAAGAATTGACGTTGTTTTGAATACGGTCCATGTTTTAGGTCCCAAAAATAATGAACGGACGTTGGTCTGAGGACGATTGAAGTGTTCAAGAATCCTCTAAATGCAAAATTCGTGTCACGTATGATTTACGGTCTCAGAGGACTTTTGGAAAGACTAGAATAGATCTCTATAACAATGTAACAATATAATAAGGACACAACAAGTTTTACAGCTATACAGCTATACAGCTAGTTTTTAGAGCTATCAAGCTCTAAAACTTGTTGTGTCAGATCATGTCAGATATAATATTATGACCTGTAGTCCAATTTTACTACGCAACGTTGGAATTTTGTACTTTATTGCATTATAGAAAACCTTTGAACTTAATAGCAATAGTTATTTTGGACTCCAAAATAGTTGAAGTCAAGTTTCAACCCTCCAAAAGAGGGTTTAAATTTTTATTAAAAAAAATCAAATAATTATCTTTGCCTCTTTTGGAGGGTTGGGACATATTAATGTCCGTCTCTTTTTACTTTTGCCTACGATGGTACGATGTCTTTTTAAACATGTAGCTGCTTGTTATAGTTAACATCCGACATCCATGTTTTTTCCTTGTATGTGGTCATAGAGTGATATGGCATTGAGGTAAATGGCGTATTAAAAAATTTAAAAAAATCTTTCTTTCAAATCCAGTTTTCTTTATTAAATCCTTATTAATCCTTATTAGCATGTACCTAAACTTCAGGTTAAAATTTAGAATGTATTTGGTTCTATTCTGCTATTTTTAGAGGCTATTTTTTCACGATTCTACGTAATAATATATTATGTGAGGATCATACTCCATAAAGGCCGTCACAGACTTAGCTATAATATATATTAATATATTTATAGCTAGGCATATTAATATAATATATTTCCTATACAATTTTCGCGTGACCACACACTCAAGAATCAAGAATCAAGATCATTTATTCACAGCTATAATATATATTTCTGGTCTCAGTGTGTTTAGTACGGTATATATAATATTATAGCTAAGTCTGTGACGGCCTTAATAGTGGAGTCCCAAAATAGATCGTTGGGTGAGGAACCTACTTCAGTTTATAGGACACTTTGAGTGACGTGATAGATTTATCTTGACGTTTCAGACTTTTTGTATGATTCATGTAATACATGAATGAAAAATTTCTCTTTATGTTGGCCTATTTTTACCCGAGTACGACGAATCCAAAAGGATGGTTAATGATTTAGGTAATCTTATTTATGTATGTATTTATTCATAGCGGTTAAACTACTAGCAATAGATTATTGAGTATGATGTATTAGTTATTAGATGGTTATTAGATAATATTGTTAAAGTTAGAGCTATCGATTTTTTAGCCGTTATTCTTAGATTCTTATACTCATTTAGGTCTAAATTCGGAAAGAATTTAACACTTTGAAATATTCCTTAAAATTAAACTTTAAAAAAGTATGAAGCAAGAGAGTGTATAAGATATTAAAGACAACATAAATATGCAAATACACAAGAATAATAACAATAGAATTAAAAACTTTATTCTCTCAAACAACAAAAAAGCGTTTATTGCATATATTTTAATAATTAAAATACGCCAAGTATCATAATAACAATGAGACTTTCACCAGAAATGGAACAAAAATTACTGGATTCGTAAATTATACGTAGAAATGCGTACACTGATCTAGATTCTAGCACTACTTATCTCTACCACATGCGCACGAAAATATTGGTCATACATGGTCATACTAATTATTTGATGTCTATGAAAACAAAGGCATTGCATATTATTATTATCTTTGCAAGAGTAGAAGAGAAAAGATGCTATTGGACATTGGTCTATGTATAAAATACTGTGTTTCTTAACCAATTACCAAACTGTAGATGTAATATTATTTAAAGGTAATTTAGATTTATTTGGGTTGTGTAAAAATACCAAAAATTCAAACTGGTACTATTCGTAGTAGAGTAGTTGTAGTAGTAGAATAGCAAAATAGAATGACACAATTAAACTAATCTTTTATATCTTAATAAAAAAGGTTCTAGACTAGGTTAGCTAACTGACCCATTTGCAGCCCCTAATTTATTAATCTCATGTTATAGGCCACGGTCTAGGGGCGGCAGCGTCCATTATAGAGGCCCTACAGCATTAATGATTCCCAAAGGTGGACCCTCAAGGGTCAAGGGCCCGACAGGGATCTACGCTTCCGTGGAAGAAAAATGGGGGTCCACGAGTCGTTAACGGGGTTCTTATTAGCTTCGTTTTATTAGTCTTAATAGGTTATTGGTACTGTGGATGGGAGGCTAGCTGCGGGGGTCCACCGGATCCAGCAAAATGTTAAAGTGGTCTATGACAAAAAAGAGTTTGGGAACCTCTACCCTACAGAATAATTACACAGGGCGGCGGAAATAAAGTAGACTACAGCTCTTATCAATAATATAAATTCAGCACCGCGCATGGGGAACGTGCAAGAAATAACTTGCAAGTTTCGGATTAACCTGTTCGTAGCATTTTCGTCAACAGATTTCCAGAGAATCGAGATAGTTATAATTATTATGAAGCGTGTTTGAGTAACGTGTAGTTTTTTTATCGCTGATATTCCATACATGACGGTGTCGACGACGCGACGGTCAGTGCGACACTATAAGTTAGCGCAGTTAGCAAAAAGAAGAAGATACGGTACGCGCTTACAATCGTGAACAGGGCATTCGCCTTTCATGCATATCTTATGGGAAGTTTACATTCAGCCACTGCCGCTGGGCTGGGAGGCGACGGGGCGCCAGATAAAAAGGGGCGCTGAAGGCAAACATAAGGGGGGCAATATTTTCAGCACTACCAGTATCCTGGGCCGGCGCCCATTTCATCGGCATGAAATCTCGCCCAGGGCGCTGGTAGTGCAAAAACCAGGCTTGCGCGTCGGGCAGCGTGTCTTGCTATTAATGCCGTCATGTTAAGGCCACCTTAATCTAAGAAGGCCATCATGATATTGAATGCCACTAACCTGATACTTCTTAACAGACTCCATTTGCTCCTTGGTGACGTCGTGCGCTGGTGGGCGCGGCGGCGCGTCGCGCGGCATCTCGCGCGGGGGCACCGCCGGCGCTGCTTTCGCCGTCCCGTTCACCTGCTGAGCAACCTCACTTGATGTAATCAGTATTCTACAGAGTACAGACGTTGTTAGTGTAGGAAAACTTTCAATAGATGGCGCTAATTCAATATTTTCAAGTTACATTAAGGGTAAATTCAGACCGCAACGCGACGCGTAGATGCATTTCTAAATTTGTATACTGATTTACAGATTTCAATTGCGCGAGATGTCTTGCAAATCTGTCAAAACCATACAAATTTAGAAATGCATCTACGCTACGCGTCACGTAGCGGTCTGATTTGACCCTAAGGCTGCCTTCACATTGTCGCGAGTAGTGCGGCAGCCGCGCGACTGCTATGCTAAAACGAGCCGCGCGGCTTGCGACTTAATGTGAAGGCAGTCTAAGGCTCAATTCAACACCGTCGCACCGCCACGGAAAGGAATGGAAGCGATTGTTTGCAACGAAACTGCAAATAGCAGAATGAACTCTATTTATATCAACACATTCAACAGTATACGAGAGACCAGACATACTAAGTTTACGTATATAAAACTAATTAAATAGATACGAGCTAAAAAATTTGACGCGCGACTTCCACTGTATTTTTTAAAATTCTCCAGTGCCAATTCCCGCGCCATGAGGTGAAATTGACGCTTCCATACCGTTCTATTCCGCGGCGGTGTAAATTGAGCCATTATATAATGGCTATATATATAATATAATATATTATTTAAACACAACGTCATGTAAATCTGTATCATAACGCCATCTATGAACGTTTCTACGTAATAATTTTTTTTAAAATTTCGTAATTTTTATGAAAAGATTTTTTAGATTTTTAAGGCATATTTTACTGGCCTCCTAAAATATATTTACTGTTTCTCATTTCTGTACAGTGTGCACCAAAATATTTCAACATTATTAAAGTACCGAGGTATACATTAAACTTTAAAGTATCACAGTTAACACTGTAAAGTCTTATAATTTACTAAAGAACTATGCTAAAGAAACAAAGAGCTCAATATGTGTTTAAAATTTAGGTGCACACTGTTAGATGTTGGTTTTATTTTCTATTCCAATTTTCTGGAACATAAATCACTAGCACTGAAACAAATATCTTTGAAAATCTCTTTGTTCACTGTTTGTTTAAATATCACGCCATCTCTTTCATTAATAATTATATCTCAATATTATAATCAAACATTAACTGGCCGCGGTGAAATTGGCTCATAATTTTTACTATCGTTGTCAACACAATATATATTTTTAAAGCTTACATACATTTCAAAGAGGCACAATAAACAAAATATTTATTTCAGTACCAGTAACTTTAAGGTGCCGGTTGGCAGCCGTGAGCCGACTACATGAAGTTGCAGCAGACGACGTGTCGTCGCGACACTACTGTTTCTTTGTATTTCTATTTTCTATGAAAGTGTCGCTAGCTTCGTGTCGCTAGCTGCGCAGGGTAATAATTCATAGAAACACTTACCCTCTTACTAATAAAAACTTAAACATGTGTTCAACGTGTGAATAGTTAAACAGGAGTTTTTAAGTTATACACACGTTACACAGAGTCTATACATGGTCTATACAGAGAAATTTGTATGGAAATGACAGCATAGTTATACAGGCCTTATGTCAAAAAATGATTATTAGTAGAAAAAATCTTATGCACCCTCTATACACGCTGTGTCACTTTTTATTAGTAAGAGGGATAGAAACCAGTAGTGTCGCGACGACTGCAACTTCATGTAGTCGGCTTCCAACTTGTACCTTTACACATAAAAGTCATCACTCAACATTTTTAAATATTATGGATGCAATGCATGCTTTCCCTTTTCAAGTTTGCATGCAATTTCCCCAAAATCAACATATACATACGCTTAACCAGATATAATAATATTGTATTTATTTTAAGTAAGTAAATAGATATGATAAATATTAAATATAAAGAATGCCCAAATCTTATTTTTTTAATCTCGTGGAAAATAACCCATAGCAGATTTATAGAGTGACGATTAATAAATAACGCTAATGTTAATAATTATAATCAATTTAAATACATCTTATCAATTTACTTAGCTTTTTACTCATAAATTATATTAATAAACCTAAATAAATAATTATTATAAGGATTAGTACACCTGTAAAAAATATTGTTTAAATGTCTGAAAGAAATATACATTAAATTACAGAATAGTAAATAGAGATTTTTAAATATTAAATACCTACATTATACAGACTTCTAGGGCCCATTTGCGCAAGTTTGAGTAGTTGTTAATCGCTTGTTAAAATATGTTACACCTCCTTTTTCATAAAAACTTAAGAAGGAAAGAAATAATTAAATGTTTAATCCATGATCTACTTTAATCCAGACTGGCTCAAGGGGGATTCAGAAAAAGATTTTAATTGTAGAAAACTCTTCAAGTCTTGCTAAATTGTCTTTTGCTGACTAAGATGGTTAACAAAAGTAAGTATTAAAATCATACAACAAGAAAATATTACTTATAATATGTATTGCGAATAGCATATTGTAAATAAAAATATCATAATAAAAATTTTATTATTTCGCCAACACGACGTGTTTATCTCTTGTCAAAATATGCCATTATATCTCTTTCTAATATTGAAATTTGAAAGAGATAACAATAATATTATTATCATAAGTCATAACGGCCGGTTTACGTTATTAAAATCAAACCAGTGATCCAATCCTCCGCTGGATTACTAGAATGCTCTGAAATGCTCATCCGTTCCAGTGTCCGTTTACAGGACAATCCAAAACTGGATTCAATAACTGGATAATAGGTAATGTAAATTTGCTATAAGCGTTGGTGATATTGGCACTTTGTTAACGGACAGAAGAGTGTTTGTGCACCAAGCGTGTTATGATCATGATGATGGTGAAATGAAAGTGAAAACATGTTGATTATATTTAACGTGAGATAAGTGATAATGACCGTACCCACCTCGTAATTTAGGTATTTTATTAAAATTATGTTGCCTTGATTGTAAGTTAGTAAAAATATATTAAGTTGAAGCTAGAAAAGAAATTTTTTGGTAAATATTTTTGCATAATATTACACATCGTCTTTAAATTATCTTATTTGAAGGTTATATGTTAATAAGTAATGTAACTATTAATTATATAAAATACAGTAAATTAGTATTATAACAACTATAGACATGATTGTTACAGATTTCTTGAAATGCTGCCGCCTACCGCTATAAAAAAATTAAGCAGTTTCTAATTAGAACTTTTTCCAATTATTGTCAAGTACTTTTTAATTTGGTTGCTGATTCTAGACATTCAAATATTCCTGCTAATCCAAATAAAATCCATGTTTAGTTATAAATTAATTAATAATTATGAACATAGAGTAATAAATAGTTATTGGTCCATGATATGAAGCAGTTCGTCAATAGGATACTTATATAAGTTTTCCCTCTAGTCGGCAGCACGAGCATAGACAGTAAACAAAAAGACATTTGACAACGTTAATTGTAACATGACGTGCGATATTCTAATATGACATGACGTGCAACATGTCGGGTTTTGGTCGGTTTATTTCTTAGAGCATTAAACCAGAAATAAACCTTAGAGCATTAAACTGGTTTAATGCTCTAAGGTTTATTTACTGTATGTACTAGTGACGCCTTCTGCTCATTAATGTTCCCTATTCTTCAACTTGTCGTTATCATAAAAATAATGTGCAAAAATGATGAGAACGACTAAACTGCTAAAATATTATATCCATTTTTCGCCACAATATCTTGTTAACTTACAATTAGATTTAGTAAAATCAATGTATGTTGTGAGTTGTTACTTGTGAGCTTATGCATTACGTTTACATTAAAAACCGGCCAAGTGCGTGTCGGGCCACGCGCAATATAGGGTTCCGTAGTACCGCTAGTTTTTGAAAATTTTTATATGGTCAATGAATGTACATTTATAACATGTTTTACACTACTAACAACATCATCTCAGTTACTTTCAAAGGAATTTGAATGAAAAGTTCCTTTATACTTCGCCGAATACATTTTTTTAGTTGATCGACTATTACTCAATAGACAATAACTTATGATGTCTTCTTAGCCGTGATAGTTTTCCTTTTAAATTCAGCATATTTCCTACTCCCGTGAATTTTTTCACATTTCCAGAAGCAACCGTTTAGCTGGTAGAAGGGGGGGACACTGGACTCTAACGATTTTTTCCACTTTAAAACTTAATATTTCACAAATGGATCCCTAAATCGAAAAATGATCTATAAATACTCATAATATTTTTAAAAAACCTATCCAACGACACCCCACACGATGGGGTGGGCGCGAAAAAAAATTCAACCCCGCTTGATTTGTAGGGGAGGTACCATAAAAAATATTTTTTAAATATTTTATGTACCATTTTGTTGGCGTTATTAATATGTATATTCATGCCAAATTACAGCTTTGTAGGTCCTATAGTCTCTAAGCAAAACCGCGGACGGACAGACGGACAGACGGACAGACGGACAGACGGACGGACAGACTGAAACTATAAGGGTTCCTTGTTGACTACGGAACCCTAAAAAATATGAAATTATAAAACCTTTTATTTATTTAAAAGTATTAGGATTTAGGAAACAGTATAGTTTTAGTTTAATAACTTTTCTATCGAAAACTACTATTCGTCCTATTTTAAACATAAATTCATTATGCTCAAAACATCTTTGATTCTACCAAACCTGATCAGTAGTAACAGAGAAGTTGATTCTTAGGAAGTTATTTTGGCCATCAGACCGCGACTAACATTGGTTTTACAATATGCCACCAAATAACGTAGAATAATAATAAGAATAATAATAAACAATACGTCTTGAACCTATGAATCAATTACCTTGATAATTAATTTAATCTAAAATAGATATACAACATGACTGGTGAGACATTACCGATACTTATGGAGAGTACTCTGTACTCGATTCTCATTATAATTATGTAATAAAATTAGGTTTTCCGAATTTCCCAAAAATAAATGAATCATGGATACTAAGTAAATTACGCGACTAGGCAAGTAGGCATACTATGCGGCCGGTGCAGAGGCGTGCGCTACCAAAGAAACACCACACAACTACCCTTCCCGCTCGCGGTGTCCATGCGTTGGGTAAATAATTATTTAACTTTAAGCTACATTTACTCAGTGATCAATTGATATTATTTTTTATATTATTTTTTTCCAACTAATATAATAGCCAAATATCACGTCCTCGAGTATTGAACATGTCTCACCAATCACGCAGTATAATGTTACCCATAGTAAGTATAACAAAGCACGCCACCCCGGCAATTGCGCCATTTACTACTGCTGATTGGAGAATCAGCAGAGTATGGAAATCTCCAATCAGCAGTATGAAATTATAGCTATATTATGGCGCACTTGTCGAGGTGGCGCACTTTGCCACACTCACTTTATTACCAAAACATTAAAAAAATCCCATGTTAGTGACATGACCCATGAATGATGCGCGTGCTTTTACCTGGAATGCGACACTCTTTCTGTCCACTGTACCCGGGTACTTGGGTGTGGTTTTGATGATCTGGACGAAGCTGTCGGGGACGTCCACAGCCATCTCCCTGCCCAGCAGCACCGGCGTGTCGAAGCCGTTCTTGATCAGCACCGAGTCCGTCCTCGCGGAGTACATAACCCCGTCTCTCAGCATGGAGTCTGTACTCGCCGAGAACTTGGCCTCCCTGCAGTCTAGCAGGTCGTCTCCGTTCGGTATCAATAGGATCTTTTGACTGTCCGACTCCGATTCGCACTTCGCCGTCGAGGACTTGCTGACGTCCGAAGTCCGCAGGAAGTCGGACCCCTTGCTAATATCTGACATGCGCAGGAAGTCGGACCCCTTGAAGTCGGACCCCTTACTGACATCAGAAGTGCGCAGGAAGTCGGACCCCTTGCTGACGTCCGAGGTGCGCAGGAAGTCAGACCCCTTGCTCGCGTCTGAAGTGCGCAGGAAGTCGGACCCCTTGATGCCGTCCTTGCTGCTGGAGTCGGAACGGGTGCTGTAGGAGGTGCCGGAGCCGGAGGAGGGGCGGGTCTCGTCCCTGGGGGCGGGGCGTACCTGCGGGGGGCGGGGAGGCGGGTAGCGGGGCGGGGTCTTGTTGCGGGCGATGAAGCTGTCCGGCACGTCCACCGCCATCTCGCGGTGAGGGCCTGGAATTGAGAAGAAGGGATGTTAGTTAGACGTATGACTTACACTTCAATACTTATAACTAAAAGTAGGTACAGTGCTGCAAGAATTTTCATTAACAATCCTTGGAGGACTATAATAGTAGGTATAGAGGTAGTAGAAGTGTAGGAATACCGAATACAAAATCCTCGAAAAGGTTTCAACTTTCGCGTAATTTGTAAATCCTCGTAAAAGGAATGAAATTATTTTTATCAAGATTATTTTGTAACAAACAGTCAATTATATTTTTTATAGTATGGTCAATAAATATACATTATATCTTCATTACCTATTTTTTTAAAAGATGGTTCAGTTTACTTTACAAGAGGATGTTAAGCTTACAGTTTTATTCATTTTAAGTATAATTTATAAGCATAAAGAAATATGATAGCGTTTAGCAGCGTAATAAGTTATAAGGGATTATAAATCGAACCTTCGTTAAAATTCAAAACTTTAAAATATACCTTGGTAGGGGTGATCCTTAAGCCGTTGGCATAAAGGCTATAATGTGATGGGCAATATAAATATCCGTCCAATTTGTCGTATGAATGGGGGTAGTTACACGGCTGGTGGCCTGGTGGGTCGCGAGTAGGGTTGCCATCCGGCAGGATCATTTTGTACGTAGCAACAATATAGATGAAAATTGTGTTGCTTAATATAACAGGCGAAAACTATGCAATGTGAAACAAAATTATTGATTCACAGATTTTCTTATTGATAGCAGATGCTGATGTCTTAATTGATACAAAATTATCCTGCCGGCTGCCCCAGATGCACGGCAATCCAGGAATAGTCCGGACATAATTATATATTATTTTTTAGTTTCTTGTCTTTTTAGCTTGAAATCTCTTCATACGTCCGGGTGTGGTCCGGGTTTTCTTCGTGTCCTAATTTTAAAATATCAAAGATGGCAAGTGGCAGCCCTAGTGAGTTGTGACGTCACCACCCTAGCCTCACTTTGGGTGTTCAGTCGGCTGCATCGAATCGATGGATATTTTAAACAGGTGTGCATTTAAAACCAAGGTTGGGATTTGGGACTTGGGAGATTCTAAATATTGCTATGTATTGGTTCTTACATCTTTATAATAGGAAGCTGATTGGCTGGATAAGAAATCTCGTAAGATTAGTGTCATCTTATAGGTGTCTACAAAATAAATGTTACCACCAAGAGGGTTTAAAAGGGCATGAATCAAATTATACGCTGGCGAAATAGCAGGCAAAAGCTTGTTTATTAATAATGATAACGTTTTTACTTTTTATTTTCCTAGAATTTTTTTATAGATTTTATGTAAACTTTGAGTAGTAGGGAGTCCCACATACCCCGGCCGATATCCCCAAGTCGCCAGGGATGGGTAAAGCATTTCCCCATGTAAAAAAAACTTTAAGAATATTATGAAAGTATTACGAAGAAAAAAAATTAACCAAAATCGGTTAATTCCGATGCTAAGAACAAAAAACTTATACACCTTTGAAACACGCACTTTAAATAGTAGGTATCCAAAGAAATCAAATCATCAAATAGCCAGGAATACTTCATCACCACGTCAAAGATACAATTAAAACCGAATTAGAATTGATGGGAACAGCTTAACAATAGAACAATTTATAGCATTCATTCACTGATTATACTATATCGTGCTAAATTATACTGAATGTATTGATAATTATTGATTAAAAATAACCCCGTTACCCCAGCCTCTTGACTTCAGCCATTGTTTGACGAAGGTCACTGCTTTTATATAAGGTGCATTCTAATTTCTAACTTACCTAAGTATTATTATTCAATAATATATAATAAAAATTTATAATAAAAAATACAGCCTAACATAGAATCTCCTCTTTTTAAAGTCGGTTAAAATACAAGATGTTGCCCGGAATTCGTTTGTGTTGGTCTGAAATCCGTTTATCATGCAGGAACCCTACTTTTAGGAAAAAAAATCGAAATAAAAATTATCCTTTGTTCTTTTCCGAGGCTAAAATATCTACATACTACAAGTGGCGCAGTTTGTGAAGTGACAGACGGACAGAAAAATTACATTCATATAACAGTGACGTGGATGTAAAAATAACATAGCTTTTTGCTATATTATTATGTAACGGCTTTTCAAGTTGGCCCTCGGTAAAGAAAAAGCGGCCAAGTGCGAGTTGGACTCGCCCATGAAGGGTTCCGCAGCAGCAATAAGGTTTATTTTTATGAAATTAAAATATTTTTGATTTATTTTTATATTTCAGTCGATTTAATGAAATTTAGATTAAGGTTTACCATTTATGACGTATAAAAAAACTACTGGCTAGATCTCGTTCAAACCAATTTTCGTTGGTAGTTTTTATAGTAATCTACATTGTAAGGATGGGTGGTAGC
This sequence comes from Plebejus argus, assembly GCA_905404155.3. Taxonomy (NCBI): domain Eukaryota; kingdom Metazoa; phylum Arthropoda; class Insecta; order Lepidoptera; family Lycaenidae; genus Plebejus; species Plebejus argus. The sequence goes on from FR989943.1 coordinate 12,142,608, forward strand.
GACTGTTTTTTAGAATTATCATGGCCCTACTTTAGAAATTAGAGGGGGGGGGGGGAGGAGACACACATTTTACCACTTTGGAAGAGTCTCTCTCGCAAACTATTCAGGTTAGACAAAAATGATATGAGAAATCTCAATATGATTTTTGGAGACTTATCCATAGATACCCCACACGCATAGATGAAAAAAAAATTTTTTGTTTCAGTTGTACCTATAGGGAACCCCTAAAATTTTTAATAATTTTTCCATTTTTGCATCAAAATCTTAATGCGGTTCACATACTACATCTACAAACTTACCAAGTTTCAGTAGCATAGCTCTAATAGTTTCGGAGAAAAGTGGCTGTGACATACGGACGGACAGACAGACAGACAGACAGACAGACAGACAGACAGACAGACAGACAGACATGACGAATCTATAAGGGTTCCGTTTTTTGCCATTTTGGATACGGAACCCTAAAAACAACCTGCCGTAATATAAAATCATAACAATAATAATAATGTTAATCCATAGTCAATACTGATATTATAAATGCGAAAGTCTGTCAGTATGTTACCTTTGAAATTTGGTAAAGTATCTCAGTTTGAATCCCGGGAAAAGGACTTAGGGTAGGTACTTTTTATCCCGGAAAATGTACCGATGCCGAGCGAAAAACGAATTTTGGGCTTTGGCGTAACAGATTTGCGGGAGTCATCCAGCATACAGTAATATTATGATCTACCTGACAATGGCGCTTTTTACCACTTTTATGATCTGGGTTCTAAGTTCTAACAGTAGTTATAACAAAATATAAAATAATAAAAAAGTGATAACACTTCCCGTAATAGACCATAAGAAAAGCGGACAATTTATAGCGGGCAGGAAAAATACGACGGTTACTCGTAAAATTTCATGTTGCCCATCAAATATTATTTTTACTCCTGTACCTCGATTCTCATGTTTTAAATACAGCAAACAATATTAATAAATCTTCGATCCAGTTTTGATCCTATGAATAGGTCAAAGGATCAAGACTGTGATTGAGAAAATGTTATATCAAAAAATTCTTATGTACTTGTACATACGTCTAACAAACAACGAACCACCATGAATTGTGATGTTGGAATTTTTGTTGTTTTTGCATTTCGACCAATCAGAACGCGTTCGACATTGATTTAAAAACCAGAGATTTTTTTTATAAAATTATGGGGCAAACGCGCAAACGGGTCACCAGAATGGAAAGCTATACTACCGTCGCCCATGGCCACTCGCAACATCAGAAGAATAGCAGGTGCGGTGTAGCATATTACGCTTTCTTCTTGAAGGATTGCAGATGGTATTGGTCCAGACATATTGCTGGCGACAGTTCGTTCCAGAGTTTTACTAATTTTAGAATACTGTTTGATCTTATATTGCATCGAATATATTGAGTATCAAAGTGAAATTAATATCGCAGAATAGGGGTGCTGTTTTCATTTAAAACTGGAAGGATGTTATTTTTTTTTTTTTTTTTTTTTTGAGTTAATATAATGAGTTTAGCCGATAATCGATCAGGGTAATATAACCTTTATGCGCATGACTTAAGGATCATTCTCATAGAAACTCAGGAAAAATTTAGTTTCTCCTCCGCCCCGAGCACCACGATGCTGGAGCCCGACCGCCGCCGGGGCCTGGAGTACACAGACAGTGGGATACTGACCGGTGTCGGTGAGCGAGAGCATGGTGAGCATGTCGGCCTCGTCATCCGGCGGCGCCTTCTCCTCCGCCCCGAGCACCACGATGCTGGAGCCCGACCGCCGTCGTGGCCTGAAATACACAGACAAAAGAGATAAGTACAGACAACAGAACAAAGATACATCTAATTTAAGTAGCGGAGAACAGGCAATAGACACACAACTTTAGTATCGTTCGATTTTTAGGTCTCTTTGGTATGGTGATGGGTGAGCGGATTGGAAGCGCCCGCCCGTTGGCACTATGAACAGATCAGTGATCTACCAATTCCTTTCCAGTTTATTGAATGATCTCAAAGTTTGCGAGGACTCTACTCTGCTAGAATTGCGAGGGGTGAGCGGATTGGATGCGCTCGCCCGTTGGCACCATTGGCAGATCACTTCAAATTCCTTTCCAGTTTACTGAATGATCTCAAAGTTGAACTAGGACTCTACTCTGCTAGAATTTCACAAGAATTTTCTTAAAAATTCCTGGAGGAATAGTCAGTATCAAACTATCAACCATGTTAAGAGGCATTTAGACACAGATTAATTATTCTACACAAGCTTTGATGACATTGCCAGGAGATTGTAGGTGAAACTGTATTTCATATGATTTATAAGATGGTGCCATAAGTTCTGATTTTGGTCCTCTGTAGACTGTAAGATTATCCTTGTAAGACTGAGTCAACTATCGCGTTTAACTAACAGTATGAATAATTATTTTTCTATGCACTTCTTAAACGAAATGTTACTAACATATTCGCTTTGAAAAATCCGTTTTAGAATTTTTAATTAACACTGAAATTTTTGACGTATTTCCCAAATGAGTGAGGCAGAGCTTAATTAGAGGAACTGTTTATTATTTAATGTATGGAAAAGAGGAAGAGGCTTGTACTGAACCAATTAGCGCTATGACACTGAATTCTGTTATCGAAGTTTTCTGAGTTCGTAACTATATTACACACCTCAGCACTGATAATATGACAGGTAGCTTTGGTCTGATACTACTCCCTTAGTTAGAGAGAGATATCTCATAAATATGAGGCTTCCAATAAAATTAGTACTTCGGAATCCATACTAAAACTATTACTAATATCTGTCTGTATGAATGTCTGTCTCTCTGTCACCTAACCACTGTACCGATTTTGCTGAAATTCGGTATATATGTAGATACTTTTAAGTTTTAACTTTGATTCCCGGGAAAGGGTACAGGATACTTCTTAACTCGGAAAAATTTACGGTTTACGTTTACGAATTTATATGCTTAGGTACTTACCTATTATAATAAAACTGTAGTCAATGCAAACTAGTTAATCTAGAAACAGAGTTGCTAAAATGAACTCAGATAAAATCCGTAGTATTTTTACAATGTAACATAAGTGTAAGAAAAACGCATTTCTTACGAGTATGATTATACTGCGTGACACCCTACTACGAGTATGTGCAGTGAATTTCACTTTTTTATTTTTTTATTTATTTATTTATTTATTAAAATATTCAAAATATTACACAAATTCAGCATATTACAACAAACAACAACAACAAAATATTACATTAGCGTGTACACTTTATAGGAACATTGGCAGCCGTACTAGTAAAGACTGTGTCACAGCTGCCTGATGTACTCAGTAATAGGACAACATTATGTGATATAAAAAACAAGTACAATGTGATAATACTAATTGATGATTGAAAGTAATTACAATATTGAAAATAAGATTAAATTAAAATATGTAATACAAAATATATGAAAAGTGAAAACTAAAAAAACAAAATAAAATAAAATTAAATATTAAAAAGGAATTAAATTAAATTAAATTAAGTACATTAAATCTATTTACATTAATAAAATTAAATTAAGCACATGAAATCAGTTCAAGTAAAATTAAATTACATTACATTAAATCAGAATCAATATTATTAAATTAAATTAAATAACATTCAAATTTAAGACATTAAAATATAATAACCATTAAATGCTATTCAAAACTTTATGTATGTTTAAATTATGTGTGTATGTGTGATAGAGTTTGTGGATGTGTGTTTATGTGTATGGATTTTGCATGTATTTCTCTGTTTTATCGTAGTCTAATGTAATGTATAAGGTACTGAACCGTATCGTTACAACTTTTATAGGGCTTAATAGCATTTTAACAACAACGATTTTAAGTAATTTTTCTCAAGTAGATATAGAGTGAAGCACGGGGATGGACGTTTTAGTGAGAAAAATGAACGGATCCAGCAAAATTGAATTCTACAAAGTTCCATCTGATATTTATAAGTATGTTTACAATAATAACTGCAGTGAATAACGAAATTGAGACAAAAAGGTAGGGGCCAGCGAGGCGTGTCGTTCCGCCCGTGACTATAACGGACGTAGACGGTAGAGGTCGCCATCTCATTTCAAGTGTGTCTTGACACCACATGAGCAGTGAGAACTCATGTGCAGCGCACAGGTATTTAACCTCCAAACAGGAGACGGTTATTGGGTAGGTACGTATGTACTAATGCAAAAACTGTTTTCATTGAGACAATTTTATTTGCAGATACCTTATGGCGACCGCAAATCCGTTGCGCCAAAATTTATTTTTCGCGCGGGAACCGTACATTTTTCCGGGGTTAAATGTATCCTGTAACCTTTCCCTGGGCTCGAAGTATATATCCATAGCAAATTTCAGAAAAATCGGTTCAACGGTTTAAGCTTGAAGGTAATACCTAATACCTAGGCCAGGCCTGTCTCACTCCGCGCGTAGGTATCGAAAATATACCTACGCGCGGCTGCCCTTGCGCAGGGTAATTCAGTGGGGCTGCGCGAGCGAGCAGCGACGGACATACTTTTTAAGTTTTGACCTGTTTTTATTAAAATGGAAAATAAAAAGAAACACCCTAAAAAGTATGGTGCTGTATTCAATTGTTTAAAAACTGATTGCGATACAAATTTATCTTTTTAGGGTTCCGTAGCTAAAATGGCAAAAAAGGAACCCTTATAGATTCGTCATATTGTCTGTCTGTCTGTCTGTCTGTCTGTCCGTCCGTCCGTCCGTCCGTCCGTCCGTCCGTCCGTCCGTCCGTCCGTCCGTCTGTCCGTCCGTCCGTCCGTCCGTCCGTCCGTCCGTCCGTATGTCACAGCCACTTTTCTCCGAAACTATTAGAGCTATACTATTGAAACTTGGTAAGTAGATGTAGTCTGTGAACCGCATTAAGATTTTGATGCAAAAATGGAAAAAATATTAAAAATTTTAGGGGTCCCCAATCCCCATAGGTACAACTGAAACAAAAAAAAAATTTCATCTAACCTATGCGTGTGGAGTATCTATGGATAGGTCTCCAAAAATCATATTGAGGTTTCTGAAATCATTTTTTTCTAACCTGAATAGTTTGCGAGAGAGACTCTTCCAAAGTGGAAAAATGTGTGTCCCCCCCCTCTAATTTCTAAAGTAGAGGCATGATAATTCTAAAAAATATATATGATGTAGATTACTATAAAAACTACCAACGAAAATTGGTTTGAACGAGATCTAGCCAGTAGTTTTTTTTATACGTCATAAATAGTAAACCTTAATCTAAATTTCATTAAATCGACTGAAATATAAAAATAAATCAAAAATATTATAATTTCATAAAAATAAACCTTATTGCTGCTGCGGAACCCTCCATGGGCGAGTCCAACTCGCACTTGGCCGCTTTTTTTGGTTACCTAAGGACGCTGAAAAGTAAGTAATATAATATGACTCATGCAAAGTATTATTTGTACTTTGAATAGGTACCTTTTACTACATTATGTAGGTAATACATTAAACATAAATCTTATTAATATAATACTTATTAAGTATACTAGCTGTCCCGTTGTTTTGCCGTATACGCGATGGACGTTGCCATGGTGACATACTTATTTGGTCACTTCCATAAAATAATATACTTAAATGCCAATAAAGTATTTCGCCCGTATCTTTTTGATTGCTCTGTTGGCACGTCATGGGCACGTCTGTTACGCCATTTTCGTTTTTTTTTACTTAATTACTCTCATTATACTGAATATAATAAGTATTTAAAGAAAGTTCCATTAATCATCACAAAAAGTTGTTTATGGTTTATAATTAAATGCGCGCAGGTATTTTTTTTGGTACATTCAGCCCTAGCTGCCCTAGCGGCACAATAGTACATTCGAGCGGGCCGCTCAATGTATAGGTTCAGTGTAATATGGATCGTTATCCGTAGGCATAAGAATGAAATTGGCTTTTAATAAATTTTTGTAGGTAAATAAACGAACAGGCGCTGAACTCTGAGTCATTCTAAATGGTACCATATGTTTATAGATTTAAAGAAGACATTTCGTTGGATACATTTTCTAAGATAAACTTCTGTACGGAGTACTATTATTTATTCTGTGCCTAGGCTGACAGATACACTGTCGCATTTATATTAGTAAGTATAGAAGTATGGATATTGATGATTGAATTATGGAGAACAGGATAATAATATTTTCTTGAATACTTATAATTAAAATTAATTTCCTGAACATAACAATGTCTCAACAAACTAATAACTCTAATTTATTACTAAGTGTTCTATAGCGGGGCAAAGCAAAACTAAGCTGCAGCTTAATTATTGTATGCAGTAGCTCTAAGAATACTCTGATCAATACTTTCAAAATAAACTTGTTGACCCGTGCTAAGAGAACACGTGTAAACCTTACACAATTGTTTTAAAAAGAGGAATAATAAAACAATAAGGACTGTAGTTACCTAAAGGGGTAATAGGTATTCAATTTTCAACTTCTTACGAAAGGATAAGATTTTAGATTGGGCTAAAATAAGTAAATTGAATGTAATCATAACAGTTAATTTGTTACATTTTAAACTTTTTATAAACGTTGGTAGAAACGTATTGCATCATGTTCAAATCATCACCGAATGACTTACTACGAAAGACATTTATATTTGGTATCATCAATAACCCAAAAGATATTTTCCTTGTCTATCTAAAGGTATATCACCGCAATATCTATTACTTCTGTCCCACCGTCCACTAACGAAGTCTGTCACAATCGGTCGCGGACATTTGTTAATATCGACAATCACATTAATACAGATTTCACCCGACTAGCGGTGCGCGAAATTGTATATGGCTAATCAATAGTTTCTAGCCACAAGGCTTTCTTAACAACTTTATTTAGACCAACATTATTGTTGTTTCAGAAGAGATGTAAATTGCAATTGATTTCCTACTTTTCCGTAGTTTCTGATGTCTTTTTATATGTCTTCATTATAATATTTTATGTCAATTGGCAGGCAACCCCTACAGCACAACAATTTCTTAGTGTAGGGGGTGCGCAACTAACAATGATATTCTATGTAATAATTTTATAATGTGTTCTTTAAAATGTTATGTACTTATTTAATTCTTATTCTCATTGAATTGTTACGATGGCGACACTGTATTAATCATCAATTATATCTAATTAAATCATATAGGAATGTTTAAAATATTTAGCAAAACTGTCAATAATATACACAAAGTACGACGCAGGCCCCAGTACAAATCCCTGCGGTACACCCACATGTTCGTGCGGCTGAATAGGCGTCACACTCGGGATCGGAAGTCCGCTAGACAATACCCGGCGCTCCCCGGCAGGTAACAGGTATTGTGTCTGACCCATATAAAGCGTTTGATACCGTATCATGCGATGTATAATTTAAATAAATGGAAACGAAGCGAAAATTTCAAAAAATTAGGACCTTGTATCAGATATTATGTCTACATCTAGAGCACTTAATTAAACACATCTTAATTTAAGTCACGTTCCAGTATAAAGTTTTCTAGAAGTAGGAGTTTCTATCATTGCCTATACTTGGACAATAATAATTATAAAGAAGATATTTATTTTAGTCACCTCCTAATTTAGGTCGTATTCTTTAACTAAAAAAAAGTCTTATCGTCGATAGTTTTATACACTTTTTTCTACGAGGAATATTCCGGAATTTGTGTCTTTTTTTTTTTTTTTTTTTTTTTTTTTTTTTTTTTTTTTTCCGCAATAAATTCATTTTAAAATCACGTGTCTATACCCGAGTTAGGCATTTCGTCACATTAAATAAACAAAGCAATACGATATTTTTAACAGTCAGCCATATTAACACAAGAGCTGTTCGAGGAAGTCGCCATTTTGTTTTCTTAAATTCTTTTCACGCGTAAATTCTTTTCCCGCTTAAATTGTCAGTGATGTACTCAGACAGTGTTTATCTTCCGTTTATCGGCAAATACCTCGTGTTTATGCTTCACGGTTTCAGTAGAAGGTAAGGTGTTTTATAATAATAATAATAATAGTTTATTGCCATCAGGAAACTAATTACATAACATTTTAAGGAACACATTATAAATTTTTACATAGATTATCATTGTTAGTTGCGCAGCCCCTACACTAAGAAATTCTTGTGCTGTAGGGGTTGCCTGCCAATTGACATAAAATATAATGAAGACATATTATAAAAAGACATCTGAAAGGTTTAACAATTCAATAAAATCTCTGGTCTGGCATAGCAAGTGTGAAGTTCCCACACCCTTTTACCGGAGTCGTACGGACACGTTAATTTTTTATGCCAACGTCCGATATACTATAGATTTTTCACGTTTACATGGGGTTTTAGAAATATTGGAATCAATTTTGATAACTTTTCATTTCCACGTTATTACTACCAAAAACTTTTTTTGCCAAGTACCACTTCACTAGTTAGTCAAAATATCATTATTTTTCTTCATTATGAAGAGGGAAAGACATATTTCTTTATTTAAGTTTACCTATTACTACTTTAAAGGTTTATACAACGCAATGCCTAGAACTCAATATGTAGGTCAAATCATAAATGAATAATTAATTTTAAATATTCATGTAAAATCAAGCGCCAAGCATCTTCAAAGAGAATAGAAAATTAATAACGTCACAAATATTCCATCAGGTATTTAATATCTAATACTTTGGTACACTGTGCAGGTGAACTGGGAAAAACAGCACAGAAAATTCAATAGCTACTAAATTAAAAATAAGTTTTCTATTAATTTGAAAAGTCTAACAACCTAAAAGGATTTCAACCAGAGCTTTCTACGAAAACTGCAATACTAAGCCTAAAGCACAGTGTACGCCTGCTTTCTTGATCTCTCCAAGGCTTTCGATCTAGTTTCCTATGATCTGCTTTAGAAGAAGCTCGGGAAGGCTGGTGTACAACCGAAAGTAGTTTTATTGAAATATTGGTACTCTAGACAGTCCAATAATATAAAGTGGGGTGAGGAGCTCTTTGATGATTACAGGTTGGAATGTGGCTTAAGACAAGGAGGATTAACCTCGCCTAAGCTTTTCAACCTATACGTAAATGACCCAATCGAGGAGCTCAGCAAGCAGCCAGTCGGTTGCTGGATAGATGGCGTTTCAGTCAATAATTTCAGTTATGCAGACGACATGGTTTTGTTGGGCCACTCGGCTGGGTCTATCAGGAAGCTCCTTAGTCTATGACTATGTGACGCTTATGCAACCAAGCACGGTCTAGTTTATAATGGTAAAAAGAACGAAATACTGATATTTCTGTTGGTCCTGTTCAGCGTCGGGTATGTTTGCAAACGAGCATACCGATTACTTTTATGCAATCATAAGAAAAAAACATGGTCCTTGCTGAGCGACTGCGATCGAGTACCAACGGTATTCTAAAGATGTTGGCTGGCTTTTAGGTCAATGTCAGTAAACGACAGCCTTAAAAAAAATACTGTTTTGTGGAGGATGATCGAATTCCAAACATCCATACGTAAACAATGGTCACGTTTGCGGGGTTTTTCACAAAAGCAGCGGCTCAGGTTTGACAGGAAACCAATTGTACACATCGTGACGTCACGTCCGAGTGTGACAGAGATGCAAATATTATGTATCTCTGTACTGCTTTATAGTTTTCAGCGAAAGTTCATAGACTTTTTATAATGATATAGGTGTAAAACTAATATTTTACTAATAAATATTATGCACATTGCACAATGATAGTAATAATAGATGCAAAAAGAAAGAAAATCTGTGACACAGAGTGTTCAGGTATACGCGCGGGCTTTAAATTAAAAAATACTAATATTAGTAATATTATTAATATTATTAGGTATGAATCATAGAGAAATAAATATAGTATGTCTAGTCTCTGGTATCATGTATGCATGCAATCGCTTGCTTTGATAAGATAATTACAGTTGTGATAAATCAAAACACGACTACTAATTGCAACATTAGGATGAATTGCACCAGAGGTTATCGTCAAATATGGCGACTTATGCTAGGGATTTGACAGTTCATTTCACATAACAAAAAGTCAAATGAACTGTCAAATCCCTAGTAAAAGTCCAATAAGGACGCCATATTTGACGATAACCTTAACTTTAACTTTAACTACGCTTCTGGTGCAATTCACCCTAAGGTAATTCCTAATATTAATTGAACTCTCTACCTGTCCGGATCTTTCGATGTAAATAAATCACAAAACCAAACTCTTTTCACCATAATAAATGACAATCACAAACAAAAATAATAATCAAACGTTAGAAACAACACAAAAGAGCTGCATACGCCTTAAAGAATTTATGCAAATATTTCATTGCACTACAGGCGCACTAAAAAAACAAACTGTTCCAATTTCAAACACAAAACGCGTTAAAAAGTGGGCGTTTAAAATTCGAACACGCGTCTCCGACACAGGTATGTCTGGCCAACTAATTATTACACAGATAATAAGTGATAAATAAAATGTGGCAATCTACTACGTCACATGTAATATACTACACTACGGTCTGAAACGACGCGTGAAACACATGTAAATTACGACAATAACACTCCGTGCATAATAATAATTCCTTTTATTTAATAAACAACACGAGTTCAAATTAAGTACTTACACATTAAGTAACTGCTAAACAAATACAATAAACACTAAAATACAATATTAAAAACTAGTTTATTAATAAGTAAAGGAAAAAAAACGGCCAAGTGCGAGTTGGACTCGCTCATGGAGGGTTCCGCAGCAGCAATAAGGTTAATTTTTATGAAATTATAATATTTTTGATTTATTTTTATATTTCAGTCGATTTAATGAAATTTAGATTAAGGTTTACTATTTATGACGTATAAAAAAACTACTGGCTAGATCTCGTTCAAACCAATTTTCGTTGGTAGTTTTTATAGTAATATACATCATATATTTTTTTTAGAATTATCATGCCTCTACTTTAGAAATTAGAGGGGGGGGGACACACATTTTTCCACTTTGGAAGAGTCTCTCTCGCAAACTATTCAGGTTAGAAAAAAATGATATGAGAAACCTCAATATGATTTTTGGAGACCTATCCATAGATACCACACACGCATAGGTTAGATGAAAAAAAATTTTTTTTGTTTCATTAAGGTTTACTATTTATGACGTATAAAAAAAAACTACTGGCTAGATCTCGTTCAAACCAATTTTCGTTGGTAGTTTTTATAGTAATATACATCATATATTTTTTTTAGAATTATCATGCCTCTACTTTAGAAATTAGAGGGGGGGGGACACACATTTTTCCACTTTGGAAGAGTCTCTCTCGCAAACTATTCAGGTTAGAAAAAAATGATATGAGAAACCTCAATATGATTTTTGGAGACCTATCCATAGATACCACACACGCATAGGTTAGATGAAAAAAAATTTTTTTGTTTCATTAAGGTTTACTATTTATGACGTATAAAAAAAAACTACTGGCTAGATCTCGTTCAAACCAATTTTCGTTGGTAGTTTTTATAGTAATATACATCATATATTTTTTTTAGAATTATCATGCCTCTACTTTAGAAATTAGAGGGGGGGGGACACACATTTTTCCACTTTGGAAGAGTCTCTCTCGCAAACTATTCAGGTTAGAAAAAAATGATATGAGAAACCTCAATATGATTTTTAGAGACCTATCCATAAATACCACACACGCATAGGTTAGATGAAAAAAAATTTTTTTGTTTCAGTTGTACCTATGGGGACCCCTAAAATTTTTAATACTTTTTCCATTTTTGCATCAAAATCTTAATGCGGTTCACAGACTACATCTACTTACCAAGTTTCAATAGTATAGCTCTAATAGTTTCGGAGAAAAGTGGCTGTGACATACGGACGGACGGACAGACAGACAGACAGACAGACAGACAGACAGACAGACATGACGAATCTATAAGGGTTCCTTTTTTGCCATTTTGGCTACGGAACCCTAAAAAACAGTTTAAATATAAAAAAGATTGTCGTCCAGACTGCTGCCTTTAGGGAGAGTGCCCAGCATGCTAGCGACATTGCCCCGCTCACCGCTGTAAAGCCAGGCTTAGTCGCTGGCCAAAATACGCCCCAGCCCTCTGGTGCGTGCGTTCTATGAGGCGTGATGATATAAAATTAAAGAACTTTTTCATGTCATCCCCCCATGGGCCTAAGGTTTCAAACGCAATAATAATTGATTTGTAAACTGGTCTATTACCTGTTATTTATAGCTTATTAGGTATGCATTTTTACTTATAAGTTCTAACTTCTAATTACTGGTTCTTTTTTGAAAATTCTATCTTGGACAAATTTATTAAAATTTCATTACTTACTAAAAATATGAAAATTCGGTTCAAATTCTGCATTTTACAGAAAAGTAATAATTTTATTTAATTGGATATTACGTGTCATAAACGGTTTAACCTCATTAACCTTGGTTAATAATAGCGCGTAAGATTATAATAACTTTATAAGTAAACCGCGAAATGTTACGTGATTAGCCAATTAATTAGCAGAAGATAATATGTAAGTATTTCAAGTTCACAAGTGTTAAAATATTTTGATGATTCGCTAGCTAGATCAAAATAACCATCAAAGTTTTTAATTCGTAAATTATAAACTAGTTTAGTTAGCAATCTGATAATCTTAAATTCAACCACAACAGACGTAATCTTACTTTTCCCTAAACTTTGACGTTTGCCTGAAAATTAGTCTCTCTTAGATTTCACTACTCTTGTGTTTTTAGAGAAAGAGAAATCAGTTCTAAGGATTGACTTTACAAATCTATGAACATTTGAGCTCTGATTATAACTTACCCCTCTTACTAATAAAAAGTTACACAGCGTGTATAGAGGGTGCATAAGAGTTTTTCTACTAATAATCATTTTTTGTCATAACGCCTACCTGTATAAAGATGCTGTCATTTCCATACAAATTTCTCTATATTATAGACTCTGTGTAACGTGTGTGTAACTTAAAAAATCATGTTTAACTATTGACACGTTGAACAAATGTTTAAGAATTTTTTATTAGTAAGAGGGTACGAGCATATTTTATTTTTTGCTCTGTGGTGTAGTGAACAGTTGGTGTTGGCGCCAGTGTGTCATGAGATCAGTCATCATATTCTTGACAGACTATAATAAGGGCGGCCACATACATTAGTTTTCCTGATTCGATTTCCTGATCCGTTTTCCGAAACCGGGCCTCCGAAGGGCGGCCACATACATCACTTTTCCTGAATCCTGATTCGGGAACCGTATCACGAAAAAAAAAAACTGATCGAATGTGTGTGACATGCAATTAGTTTTGTATGAATTTACTGCGTTCGGAGGCCCGTTTTCGAAAAACGGATCAGGAAATCTAATCAGGAAAACTGATGTATGTGGCCGCTCTCAAGTAACCTCGAACCTACCATTGACCATGGGGCAGAAGGATACCTTTTACCTACGTCTATGCCAAATTTTATTATTTAAATTGATTGAGGAACATAACAGCTCTCGATGCAAATCGTCAAATCAAACCTTCATCCATTCATAGTATTAACTAGGATATTATAACGTTATATTAAAACGTGAAATTGTTAGTTTTATAAGTATAATATAGAAAATGTACCTATGTATGTTAGTTTTAAGGTATTTATTATAAAATTATATTATGTATGTTAGGTTTAAGGTATTTGTCCCATATAGCCTCTGATGCCCGAAATAAATGTTTTGATTTTAATTTTTTGATTTGATTATTCCCAACTTTCAATAATTTACTGAAGTCAACAACCTAACTCCTATCAGCAACGGATACTATTGCTATAAAACCATAATAATTTACATTCAATCTACCATTCAATTAGTTCCTATACTCCTACACAGTATAACACAGTACAGTACAACACAATGGGATGTCATCAAACAATTATTGGCGCACCCAGCCCGGGCGTGGGAAGTGGGTATTGTGAACTAAGGGCACGAACGGACGGGGCGACTTTCACACCACCACGGGTGGTGGAGAACAAAAGAAAGAGAGGTTTAAAAAATTAGAAATGGTGACGAATACAAGGATACGTGAGGTTCGTAAAATGTAGCAATATTATCAGACGTAGACGTAAAGAAAAGTAATTGATATTATTTGAGCTTTTAAAATATATTGAATTAAGAGAAAATAAAGTACTTTGCATAGTAAAATTGTTACCTTATACCCATGAAGTTTTTTGGGTTGGTTATTGTTTTTATGAGTGTGATACGTGATGTATTTAGATGACTGTTAGGTACTTTAAGTAAATTAATTACTTATCATTATAATCTTTATTGAAAATAGGTATTTAATTTTTGAACAGATTCATAATTAGTACTGATACTTTCAGAATAAACCTACTTTTTTCCGATAGGAAAACCTTACCGGGTTAGTTCCCACTTCCCGAACCCATGGCAACTAACCCGGCAAGAAGTACCAGCGTAAGAAACTACCACGGGCACCTTTCAACAAAAATGTTGTTATTCATCATTAATCTGAGTATCTTAATAAACATCAGGTTAATATATATTTTTTACGCTACCTATTGCGAATTTAGTCGCACCGTATGCAAGGTGCCTTACATGATCAAATATGGTCGCGGCGGCAAAAAGCGCGAGAGAAATGTATCATCCGTCACGTCTGAGTGTCACGCACAAATCCGACGTCGTATGATCGATTTTGACTTTCTCTACGCTATATGGTTGTATGCCATGTTCGCAAAAAAGTCTCTGGCCTAGTACAGTGTGAAATTAATTGAAGTTCAATTCATAGTGTTGTAAGTTTGACGTGTTTATTTGTCTGACTATGTGTCCGTCTGTGGCATCGTAGCAACCAAACGGGTGCAGTGGACCGATTTTCATCTAAATTTTTTTATTTGAAATCTGATATGATCGAGAATGTTATTATCTGATTTATTAGGTATAATATTATTTTTAATCATCACCTGGGATCATTGATTGTTTTCTTTGATTCCTTAATTTAAACTTATTCTAATCTATACATACAATAAAACTGTAGAAATGAAAATTCTGTACATTATAGACTTATCGTCTATTTAGGTCTTTTTCTTTAACGAATAAATTGGTATCGCGTAATCTTCCGCCAATATTGTACGTACCTACACCATCTAGGAGCAATTACGGGCAGACGCGGGAATATTTTAATGAAGAATACTGCGGCATTCGTATGTGCTAGCAATTTGTTTTTATGATTTATTAAGCAAGGCTCTTTAGCTTTGCTTTCAATAAGTAACAAAAACATCTAGATTTGATATCTAGATGGGTATTAGACATTTTGCATTTAATAATTTTATAGAGAAATTAGTAAATACAAGCCCATGTAAATTGTAAACCGTTAGCAAAGCAAATTCCAAACTTTTTTTTACTTTGCGCACGATGGTCCAAAGTGAATAAATCAATATTTTGCCTCAATTAAATAATTATACACTTTCCTTGCACTTATTCCACTTTATTTTAGTGTAATTGTAAGTATTCCACTTTATTTAAGTGTACTAAGTGCAAGGAAAGTGTATAATTATTTAATTGAACATGAATTTCCACCAAGAAGTGACAGTACATTCAATATCATAATATTTTGCCTATTTATCCGCTAATGAAACCAGAGGAAAGGAGAGAAAAGTTTTTCCACGAAGAGTTTTCATAGCGAAAACTCTTGGCGAAAAAAACCTCAGCCGAACAAAGATACCTTTTTTGAAAGTGAGTTAAAAAGAACCCCAGTCTAATAAAAACTTCTCAGGTTTAATTTCTAAAAGATAATTTTTTGTACTGATCAGTAATCACGAAGACAATATAAATACTTTATTCCCTTCTACTAGGTCATGGAAGCGTACTGTTATCATAAACTGCAGCCGTCTATGCAATATTACATAACTCACAACATCAACATAGCCTTTGGACTGTGATGACAACGCATAATATATTATGTTATGACGATGCATAATATGACGATACTATCTAGTGTTTGCATAACTAAATACCTAAACTATTTAGATTTGTTATGCAGTAGACGTTTCAGCTAGAAATATTTAGTTACTTCGTAAGTACGCGAAGAATAGTATCCCTGGGTATGGGCATTGGGCGCATTTTCTTGCTATATCTAGCGAAAAATTTTGTATCCCTTTTGACGAAAAATGTGGAAACGTAGGTGAATGAAATTTTACACAGTTATCTATATAATATATAAAACTCAAAGGTGACTGACTGACATGGTGATCTATCAACGCACAGCCCAAACCGCTGGACGGATCGGGCTGAAATTTGGCATGCAGATAGTCGTGAGGTAGATGTTATGACGTAGGCATATTCCGCTTAGAAAGGATTTTGATAAATTTCCACCCCAAGGGGTTCAAATAGGGGATGAAAGTTTATATATAATAATACTTCTTAACGCGAGCGAAGCCGCGGGCAAAAGCTCGTAGTTTATATTATGGTGAAGGAATGCAGCGAGCTAATATTATTTTGAAATTATGCTTTTATGATCTATTTTTTAACAAATAAAACACTACACACACTACAACACACACTTGAAAAATCACAGATTATTATCTACTTACTTTTCATTATCTCAATTTCATGAAAATCTGTCTCTGTAGTTATAGTTTCATAGTCTACATGTTATGTGTATTCCCGGAAACATACAAGCATATGGCACAGAATATACAACGTGAAATTTTAGTGGTTGTTTTCCCGCAGCAGAACGATTTAAGTACCTATAGTAGTACTATCGAACCATGCATGTTATTTTTTGAAAATAAAAAATATTTTGTATGACGTACTATAGAAACTTTATGCCGATAGGCGCGAGTTATTATGGACCCGACCGATTTTTTTTTGATTTGAACAAAAAAAACTTTACAAATCTATTGTACTACTAAGATAGAATCATTTTACTGCGGGAAAACAACCATTAAAATTTAACACTGTATAATAGTACTATAGTATACGTTACGTGTTTTGTCTTTACTCAAAAGTCAAAACTCTTACATTTTGAAGACCGTAATCCAAATCTATAGGTTCTTACAGTTAAATATACGGAAGTCAAATATCTTCCGTTAGTAGAAGATCCAACTATCAATAACTAAACACATAAATATGTATTAGATATTGTCAAGTTATGGTCAAGACCGACCAAAGTCTTGTTTCTTTACGTATTGTCCATATTTCCTAGGCTATTTCAATTCAAGTCTTGTCTTAGGGGAGCGCTTGACCTATACCTATAATTTTCTAGTCTATTTGCTATCATAATATATTTTGATAGTGCACTTTCTACCATGTGCCCGCATACATTCGTACTGAACATGCGTCCGCACGTTTCACCACTTTCTACCATTTGCACGTTTGCACTCAGTTTTAGGTTTACTTTTTGGTGAGAATCGGATTTAGTTGGTGAGAAATTACTAAGATTAGCCCTTTTACACATAAACGGTCACTCAGAAAGATTTAATGACTACTTGCTCTTTCCTTCTAAGAAGATTTTTAACCAGGCTTCATGCATTTTATGTCAAACTCTTTATTCAATGAAAATAAGTAATCGTTAAATGCCTCTGAGGGCGACGGTTCAAGTTTGTTAGTAAAAGACTAGACTTGATATAAGGCAGACACGCTCTTTACAAAAAGGTATTTGGGGAAGAATGTTTGGAGAGGTTTCTTTCTTCATCAGGCGATTTTCCTGCTCATTTGTTAATATAATTCCGTGGTCGGTCATCTTCATAGTCCATATAATACCCAAGATGGCGGATCGTGAGAATAAATCTGACACCGACGATCAACTCGCAAAGTAGTCTCAAAGTTGGATAATGGTCCTTAAGTTGACAGCAATAGAATCATGTGAGGTGTAAAATAACCAGATATACCGATGTAAGATCTGGAATAAGCCGGTGTACCATGTGCCTCAATGCTATAAAATGTACTATTAGAGAAGTTGTTACTGTATGATATTATGTAGATGGCGGACCTGTCAAACCCAGCCGACAGATCATAGCTTAATTTGAGACTAATCATTCATCTAAGATGGTGGTATTTTAAGAGATGAGGAAGGATAAAAAGTTTGCGGAAAAATTAACTGTTCCCGAGTGTTGATTTGACATTTATTTGGTCTGTATTAAAATTTTTGTCTACGTTCTCTACAGCAAACCCTGATAAACACTCAGCGCACAGATTCGTTAAAGTAAAAGTAACAAAAAATGTAGTCTTTAGCAATTAACAACCAATTAAGAATTTCACAGCACATGTTTCAAACGTAAAAGTAGTTATATTTTTAAAATGTGTTTAAAATGCATTGCACTTGAGATAAAGTCCCACTTCACTTGTGCATTTCGGTGCTCGAGTTTTTAGCAAAAAATTTAACAAAACTTTTTTAGGTCAATGTAGCCAGTTCTATTTTAAAATTGTGCAGCTTAATTAATTCTGCGAATGTGGAGTATAATATTGGTGTACTTGTGCATTGTCTTGCTTTTATTTCGAAATGTGCCCGTTGTTTCAGGCTAGACTTAAAAAATATGATAGAAATATGGCCTAAATATTATATTTTGAAGGCAGTAGAAGTATATTATTTTCGTCCATATCATAGCTATGTTACCTGTTCGCGCTTATAAAGCTAAGCTGAGGCATAGGTATAGGATAGTTTTGTCCCGGAAAATTAATTTTCTAGCAGGACGTATTCAATGTTCATAGGTTATCATCATTTACAACTTGAAAGAGCCCTAATCACATGATTTAGTTTAACAGCTAAAGGTAAAGCCTTTAGCGTGCTTTAGCTGTTTAAAAATATGAGACATAATTTGTGTGTAGTGCTGGTGAGTAAGGGCCCGGCTATGTTCGTCAACCGATAACGCTTTGTTTGCCGCGCTATCGTGGACGCGCCCTAATCTCCGCCCTGAGGAATGTTGTTAGGGGTGTCGACGAGAACAAATAGATATTATTACTAGACGTTCCGCGTGGTTTCGCTCGCTTATATATTAGGAATTTAACAGGCAAATTAGTCCACAAAAATTGCCTATTATCCTTCAAGTGGTCTAGTTTTTATCTGTGCCAAATTATATACAAATTGCTCCAGTAGTAAGCCCTTTCAAATAATTTTTCCCGTTATTTCCACATTTTCCTCTGTTTCTTCGCTCCTATTAGTCTAAGCGTGATAATACTTATATATAGCCTTCCTCGATAAATGAGTTAATCTCACTGAAAGGATTTTTCAAATCGGATTCCTGAGATTAGCGCGAACAAACAAACAAACAAACTCTTCAGCTTTATAATATTAAAGTAAAAAAATTGTTGAATACAAGTACCAATGTAAACGTAATGTAAATGTTATCAATTACTGAAAACGACAAGGTTGCGTGACACCCATCTTTCTACTTCACAGTACTTTGCGCATCGACACTAATAACAGCTAATAAGTATGTAATTCAAAATTCGAAAATAGAAATTCCAAATTCATTTTTTTCCCACGAAGGTATTTCCTATACAAAACTTTTATAGCGTTGAATTACGTTATGCCTGCCACCGATTCGGGAACCAAGGTACCACTAACAAATATAGAAGTTATGCAAAAAAATCAACGTGAAAAGTGAAATAGATAGTGTTACATAAGCCCTTGCTTCGAGTGAAAGTGTATAATTTACATAAAAATTATACCACGGTATGTGACCAGCTTAAATACCCGACGAAAAAAGTTCGGGTCAATGGACATTCGAATATGGCGTGAGAACATTTTACACTCAAAAAGTGCTTAATAAAAAAGTATAATTTAATATTAAAATTACTAACAAATTGCCTGCGACTAGATTAATGCACAGAAATTTGAACATCGCGCGACAATATTACACACATACCTACTGCCTTTTCAAGAGGTTTTAAAATTTAACTAACTATAACAATATTATTATTATCTTTGTTTAACACGATCTCCTAAAATCTAAATGAATGAAATGTGTATAAATATTTTTCTAGCCAGAATGCAGTGGTTCTCTATTAGAAATAAGAACGAGCTAATAAATAAATTAAATCTGTATTTAATTTTACATCTGAATTCCAAAAAGGAACAATAAAAAAACTTTCAAGCGCCAGCCCTGAGTTTTCTATCCGTTATTAAGGCGCTTTAGCTGTTTATTCCCGAGTTTGTTTGAGTATTGTTTGTTCCCGAGGCACGATCTCTTCCCCATACTGATCACGTCAAACTTCATAATATTAAAATACTTTACCAATATTGTTACGTTGTTTTAACGGCCGATATTAGTTTACAGTTGCCTTTACAGTTGAAGCAGGTTTTAGATACTTAAATGTATTTTAGGTACAAAATACATCACAGAAGCTGCTGTAGCTACTTACATAATTTATGTAACAATATGACGTATCTATATTATGATACTGTAGTTAGTAAATTATTTGTGAGCAAGCGCCCCAATTAACAGGCATGAAATTGTAATTTTGGGAATATAAATCTAAACTAATTAAAGTATATAAGTACATAATATTATAAATGCGAAAATATGTATCTTACAAAACAGTCGGATTTTTATTTTCAAGTTAAGAAAAACATATAACTTCATTTTATCGCCAAAATGTCTATTATAATTTGTAATTAACTATTACATAATAGGTATTATTTAAAAAGCATTCTCTACAAGTACCTATGCCTAGACAAATTATTCTTTGTAGGTTTTTGTTTAAGCTTGCAAACACAAGTTTTATGCTATGTAGTAAAAGTTAATCCCATTGTAAAATCATAACAATGTTTGAAAAATTTAAAAAAAACGCAAAAAAAATTCGGGAAATGTTGAAGACGGTCATTCCCAGGGCGGACAAAAGACGTTAGTGCGGTACAAAGTATCGACAAATTACTATTTTTTGGTATTTCTAAATAGATATTAAATAATCTTACACTTTTAATATTACATAATTATTTAGTTTGTAGGCAACGGTAGCAAGCATTTTCAAGAAATTTTATGCGACTTTAAAAAAAATTAAGTTGTGACGCGCGTTGAAGTCTTTTCAGGGGGAAATATTAAATTAAAAAGAATCTACTTTACTTCAAACTTTACCTATTAATCATATTATTTGCTGGAGGCAAAGACTAGTTCTTTAGATAAAGATAGAATATTTCTCTGATTCCCTAGCCTAGTTTTGGATTTTTAACCGACTTCCAAAAAGGAGGAGGTTCTAGGTTCGTCTCTATGTATGTTTTTTTTTGTATGTACAACGATTATTCAGACGTTTGTGGTCCGATTTCCAAAATTCTTTTTTGTTGGATTTGTAATTCTTCAAAGGGGTAAGTTAAGCCGATGAGAATAATGGTAACTGTTAGCCCACGCTGCTGGTATGTAGATTAAATCATTTCTCTATTATACCTCATACAAAATTGTTCTAATTTAACATACGTATACGGTATAACGTAATACATAAATATTAAAATATGCAGGTTAAATATTAGAAACCTTAATCATGTTATACAGTTTGGGTAAATCCTTAAATCATAAAATAACGAATAACAGTAACAACACTGCACTAGGGTATTCCAGTAAAAAAATAAACAGTAGTACACGTGATATTGATTACCAAAAAAAAACTATCGACAACAAAACTGTCGCCGCCCTACAACAAAGTATCCAAAAACAACAAAAGCAACAGAAAGTCCGCATTCCACGGTAATGGATGGTGATCCCCGCAGGTAAGATGACGTCACTGGATACCAACACAAGATTTCACCTACTACCCTTATGCCATAAACATAAGGACTATTTTCGTATAAACTCGAGGTAAAATGACCCGGAACAAAGTACGAAATCAATTTTCTGTTTTGTTGTTTATTCTGTTATCAATGACGTCACAGAGTAGCAACATTTAATGTTTTTGAAGTGAAAATTCATTCATTCATTCATTCGCATTTAATACGACGTGTAACGTGATCGATCGAAAATTCGTAAGACGACAAAGAGCCGCTGATCTCTTGCTAAAGCGCGACGAAAATGTGTGCCTGCTTGCTGATTCGTTTCCACTTCTGCATTCAGTGACGTCACCAAACCCAAAACAATCCCAAAACATCGTATTTGTGAATTTTCATGATAGCCTAAACACCGTTTTTGGTAACCTTTTAGCAGTTTTTATGGGAACCCTCGCATCAATCATACATACTTTGGTGAAAGTGTATTAGCGAAAAAACCGGCTCAAGAGGCAACTCAACCTCTAAATAAATAATGCCTAAGTGGATTGAGTGGTGCACAGTTCTCACGGACTCCGAGCTACGCATTCTAACACATTTGTTGGATTACAAAGTTACTAGGTTCATAGAGTAATAAATTGTATGATTGGTCCATGCTAGGTTGTTTTAAAATGAGGTTGTATCTTGTAGTTAGTAGATATAGTTGAAGAAGTAGCTGCTATATAAAATAATTACGATGTTAGTTTTCATTTCTCTAGACAAGATCAGAGACATAATTTTCAAACGTGTCTGTTTTGGGCAAGTTTGGTTTCTAGGATACCGCTGAGCAGTGAGAAACTGAGAACTACTGTATGTTATGTTGTATGACTTGTATGACGGGATAGTCACGGTATCAAGAGATAACTGCTGAATCAATTTTGATGAAATTTGACGTAGATAGTGAAATGAACGAAGTCGAGTAAAATAGCTAGCATTTTATATCATTCATGGAATCAAACTGACTCAAAGATCTTGACATTGTCTATGCTATTGTCGTGGTTTTTTGTATCCCATACTAGATATCACTATGCAAAAAAGTATTCTATAGGGTCAAGTTAAGGTTTATATTGTGTTGTCAGTGTTCACATTTGTATTCTGCTGGCCTATTCGGTCGTGAGTTGGGATTAAATCTGGATTCCAGGATAGGAAATCGGCTACGATGAGTGTAAAAAATATTTATAATGCTACTGTTGCTTTTTGATAACTTAGTTTACGAAGTTGAAAACGGCCTATGGTACAGAATAGTATATTAGTTTAACAACTATGGTTAAAAATCTTAAAACATACCTATTTCTTAGTGGCATTAATCATTATGTATGTAGATTCTAGTTATAATTAATTTCTAAGGCCCACTTGCGCCAATCTGGGTTAAAGTTAACTCTGAGTTAAACATCATGTCATCTTTATCACTGACTTGGTGAGTGACAGATATGACATGATGTTTAACTCAGAGTTAACTTTAACCCAGATTGGCGCAAGTGGGCCTAAGGTAACTTTTTGTGATAGGTACAGGAAAATTAGATGACTCCCGCAACACCGTTGCGCCAAAATTCGTTTATCGCACGGGACAGATAAATTTTTTCAGGATAAAAAGTATCCTATGTTCTTCTCAGGGACTTAAAGTATATCCATAATCAGCAAAATCGGTTCAGCGATTTGTGCGTGAAGAGGTAACAGACAGACAGGCTTTCGCATTTTTAATATTATTAGTATGGATAATGGATATAATGGATATTTGAATCGTTGAAGTATGATATCCTTGATATTACTGGATAGTGGAGATATAAAAATAAGTTAAATTAAAATAATTTTAAGCATAATATCCATAGCGTTACTGGAAGCAATAAATGTAGTAGTTTATAGTCGTGGCTTTCTCCCGCTTTCGAGATAGCCGCTGAGTTTATCTGTGAGTTAAGTGTGAGTTAGCTTGCTCTACAACCAACTCTACACAAGTAAGTTAGCTTGCTCTACAACCAACCTCTGAGACAACAATCTCAAAGAAAAGTAACAAAAACTTACACTAATTCCTTATTCAATAATTATTAATCCTAAGTAAAACAATAAAATTTCGAATCCATATAAAAGCCTCCTAAACCCATTCTAGAGACAACTAACATAGTTTTCTTGCAGTTTCTACCTGACACTGAAATTCTAGTAACAAGAATCGGTCCCTGACAACAAACGGGTGACAGTATCCAGTATCGGCCACTAAGCTCAGATTTAATCCGCTTACCGACATGTATTATGTAAGCTATGAGACGATTTTAAATTATACGGGAGGTCATCTAAGTCCTATGAATATTAATATTGATTCCATGGCGTACGTTTCTATTTCTGCTTTACTAGGAAAGCCTGGATAAAAAAGAGCACTGTATACTCAAATATCTAATTTATGCTCAAGAGAAGAATTCAGTTGAATTCAAAAAGTTATATTTGTCAGCACCATCAGAAAAATTGATTAATGTGAAGATAGTGGACTTACGTTGCTTGGCCATGATAGATCAAACCCAGTGGACAGAACTAAACTCATAAGTTATGAGTTAAGTTCTGTCGACTTGGCTTGAACTATCAGTCATAACTCATAAGTCTTAACTCATTTAACTAACATTGACTTGACATTACCCGACAAAATAATTGTAGTCTATACTCTATTCTGCTTATGAATCAATTTTTCTAATGGTACTATACCTATTCTCGTTGCGAGGGATGCACGGGGTGTACAACGCGTGGATTGTGGAGTAATACAAGAACTAAGTAGAGCCTACCTTCATGTGAGAACAGCAATAGTATGTTACTATAAATATCACGACTATACGTGACGGATTGTCAACTCACTTGCCGATCCGAGCACGTACAATAGTTAAGTAACTTAACCCGAAGTATATCCAGAATGATCAAGGTGAGAAACTCGACAGTCGACATGCAATGGTAAACATAAGCATGATAAAAACACGACAAAAACAATATTAAAATAAACATAACGCAAAATGTGCGCTTTCTGGGGGATAATAGTCAGTAAGAGCGTTCATTCTCTTTAAAAAGAAACTCCAAACAACAAATTTTGTGAAATGCAAGATTTACTAAGATACCGAATACACATTAACACTTTCGGAATTACTGTCCTTATGCCTATTGATTCTGAAACAACCTGCCAAGAACCGTATATGTAGCTTGAAGTCCCTGATAAGTTAATTCCTTTCGTCAACTTCC
The DNA here is from genome assembly GCA_905404155.3 of Plebejus argus. NCBI lineage: Eukaryota > Metazoa > Arthropoda > Insecta > Lepidoptera > Lycaenidae > Plebejus > Plebejus argus. Next base: position 12,167,524 of record FR989943.1, read on the forward strand.
ACATTTTGAAGATCATTCAAATTTCTAAATTCTACCTACAAATCATCCTAGGACTTCCATGTGAAATGTGAATAGTTGTGAAGCCTAGTCTTATTTTACATCACGCCACGTCAGGCATGTATTATCAAATTCACTAAAATGGCCCATACCTTTTGATTGATTGGAAGGTTACGTTACCTGCATCGCGTATACATGTCACATGCATATTTCTTTAATTCAGATATTCCTACAAGATTAAGGGATTCCTTTGCTCCACTATGTGACTCTAGTCGATTTTGTATAGTTTACAGTTACTTTGTCGTCCGCACTGAAATCTAACTACAAAAACGCAAATCCAGGTCTCAGACTACCTATGAGGTCTCTTCACAGGGTCTCTTGAATGTTTTATAAACTATCAACGACCAACTATTAAAATTTAAGTGCACACATCTATGTAGGAAATAGGATTGTACACCGCATCGTTACGTAAAGAATTTAATGCTGCAATCGTTCTTTGATTTTTCTGTAAGTATTGTTTCTATCTATTTGCCTTATGTACCATTTATCTACCTAAATACCATCATAGAATTCATGGACCTCTGTCGCTTGGTCAGAACTCAGATTTTATCAAGTCAATTTTGGCATCTTTTCAGTTTTAAGTGTTTTCAACTTTACTAGTCTTTAACATTGACTACTAACTGCCTGTGGATCAATTTCTCTGATAATTACATGTGTATTGTATAGTGTAACTCCTTACTCCATACGGAATACCTATCAATAATTGTAACTTGTAGGTTTACCATCTAATCAATTTATCTTCTGGCATCTATGTGTACTCATGACTAGTGTAACATACCTATCTGTTGTAATTGTTTTATTAGCAACTTTACTTAGTCATCTTCGTACAATCATCTACGTCTTGTTGGGTTTAAGTACGTGAGTAATTACTACTAATCGTTACTGACGTCGTGTAATGGTTAATTATTACTAAAAGAGTAAGTGCAAATGACAATATTGGTATTCAAAAACACTGACGTACGGCTGCTATTAGCTGATTAACAAACCTATAAGTGTAAGTAATGATTTTCTCGTAGTTGTTAGGGTTTCGTACCCAAATGGTGATTTTAAAAATTTTAAAGGCAGAGTTAATGCCAGAAGGCATATTATAGCACCTCTAAGCCTGAAAAACTTTGGTAGTAGTTGATACCTACAATTAAACAAAATTTTCTCCTGTCTTGCTTCTAAAACTTAAAATAGTACCAGCTACCTAACGGGATATTACCAATATTTTCAGCAGTTTCGTTACCCTTATTCCAGGATATTTTACTCGAATAATATACCATACAACTAGTAAAAGATCTTGGTTAACCCCTGAACCGGTATCTTACTTTCCACTCTCAACAAACATAAAAGCACTTGAATAAATACCTTTTGAACAGTTTATAGTGCATCCTGAGTAAACTATATCACATAGTATCACAGCACAAAACAAAACACTAACACACACGTGCGCTCCGTGCGAGCGCTCGAAAAATTTTAAATGAAGAACCGAGTGTGGGAGCGAGACGGAAGAAACAGGTCCGATGCGCCCGCGCAGGTGACGCGACAGGTAAAGCCACCCCGCCAGCAAGTGTTCCCCAATGCCATCTCTTTGTTATTTTAAATATTTTAGGATAAGGTTCCGTTAATTACTTCATAAAAGATGAAAGTAAAGAGACGAAGATAGACAGTGATAACAATAACAGAAGAATAGACGATAAAAAAGGCTAGATGACTGAACTCAGTATGAGACAATTTTGGAATAACAAGGCCAAAGTAATTTAAAGGATTTAAATTTTAAAATTTAAAATGGAGTAAAAGTATAAGGATCAATTACTATTATGTAGTAGTAGTAGCTATAGTAGTATGAATTAAGAAAATTGATGTAAGCACACTTTACAATTTTAATTGTCTGAAGTACTAAAAGTACTAATCATAAAAAAATCTAAACAAAACAATTACTTGTGCAGTTACTGCGATAAGAAAGCAAAAGAAAATAAAGTACACTGGACTGGCTTTCATGGTATATTTTACTTAGCATGATTTGGACTCAAATATGACCCAGTATTCCAAATGATTAGAAAGTGATATGACAGCCGACAGGTTAAATTATAAATATTGTAGTTGTAAATAAGGTAATTAATATTAAATATAAGCAGGTAATTAAGTGTTATTATTTGTTAATGTTTTAATAATAAGAAACATTAGTAAGACGGATTTCCCCTTTTAGATAACTTTTGTGTCCATTAAAACCATGTTGTTATGCAACGCGACGTAATGCAAGGAAATATATAGATTCTTGAAAAACCCAATAAATAATAGCTAATTAATAATATCTTATACCTAGCTAGAAGCTTTTTAAAGGCTTTAGTAAATAAATATTTTTAAAAATCATAAAGTCTAATATTTCAAAATGTTTGCCTATATAGGTATAATATTATATTGAATGATATAAGGACCATTGCAGCGTTGTATTCGTTTTCTTAAACGAAAAAAAAATATAAGTCGAACAAATTGACGTCACCGCGCCTCTAATTTTACCGTAATACTGCTTATATTACGTAAACAAAAACCACAATAGGTAAAACCGTATCAGTAGTACTTGTTCTTGTCGCTTGTTTACATTAATTAGGTATTATAGTAAGTCTTGTCCATTTATAAATGGCAATATTTTCTCGAATACTGAACGTATTGCCAAAACCGAGACGATTCATTTCCAAATTCTAATTTATTTAGATTTTTTACAAACTTTTTTCCCACGTAATACGTTACATTTTAAAACTGCATCCACGGTCATCTAGAATTCTTTAATTTAATTAAAAATAATCCGGTGTTTGTAGAAATCGCCAAAACCTACAAGCGCCAAAATCCCAGCTTTAGCCAAATCTCTTTAAATGGCATTATCAAAATTGTATTTAGTTCCTAATCTTCTAAGTTAATTGAAATGACCTTAAGTTGGTCTAAAGTCATTACGGAGAACCTTCAAATACTTCCTAGCTCCTTTCTCAAATACCTTCTGACCAGACTTAGTGATAGTAGTCTTAAGTCTAGACTCCAGGCAGTAAATTGTATTAAAGGAAGTAATAATTGTTTATTACTTCCTTTAATACAATAGATAGACCGGTACGCCAATGCTTAATTATTCATTTTATTCGCTATTTATGTCCACGGTTTCAGATCATTTATGTATTTAATTTTGCATTATGCCGCAAATTATGTATCGCTAAGATTGAGATAAGTATGCCCACCAATATAATATATTATGTGCAATAGGTAAATCCGGTTTTCATTTGTACATGAAGATTACACGGCAAATATCAATAATAAATCAACTGAAATCAAATAGATCGCGTTAGTATTCTAATTCTGCGAGGTCAATTTTGTGACCAAATTGCAATTTAGACGGTGAATTTTCTCTGTACCACTTAACACTGACATAATTTTACCGACCGCGACAGAATAGAAAATAGCGAATAATGTTTTCAATAAACACTAGGGCGAAACATCCAGAAAAATCTAAAGCCTACCCCTTATTTGCAGTAAAAACTAGGGCGAAATATCTAGAATAATCTAGAGCTTACCCCTTATCTCCTGGTGCTAGTTTATTATTGTCTGCGGATGCCGCTCTGCTCCTGTGGTCGGGCTGTTCGCCCAACAACTTCTCACAACGCCCGTTGTTCAGCTGCTCCCTAACAGCATTAAACGCTTCACTTTTCTCACTTTTCACTTCACTTTTTTCACTTTCTACTGCACTTTTCTCACTAGAATCTATCTCGTGCTTCTCCGGTTCCACTTTTTCTTCTTTCTTCTCCTGTATACCATTCGCTATGATCGGGGCGGGTTTAGATTGGAGCGATTTCGGTTGCGTTTTCGGTGACGATATCGTCGGTTTCGTTTCTATCGTGCCATTTTCGTTGATCGAAGTGACGTAGACGGTCGAGTTGGCGATGTAGCCGTTGAGTTCCTGTCGGTTTTCCGGTTGGGTTCGTTTTCGTTTGTTCAACTGGAATAAATAATTAATACATCGTTAAAACAGGCCGTGCAAATCCCAATGTTACCATCTCATAGATAGTCCACTTATCCGACAAAATCTTAAAAGTTCCCGACCAGAAATAAAAGCCGAGACCAACAAGACGTCTCAAATTTCAAAATGTATATTTTAGAAGATCAAAACATTTTTTTTTAATTTCCTTCATAATTTGTTGTAAGCTCTAATATTTCTTGTTACCCGACTGCCAGGAGGGTTATATTAAATAATCTCAAACGTATTTTTCCCTACATAACAACTAATTCGTGCATACCTACTCATTAGCCACTACCCAGTATCTAACTCTTTAATGTTCCTTCAACAGAACACATTGTCCTACGCATTATCTCCTACATTACAATCAGCTCAGGTATGTCTCATGCTTTCGTCTGGTTCTGGTTATGTCACAATGGGTGTTGTTGCGCTGATGAGCTATTGTTGTCGCGGCTACTTTGTTAGCCGTTCCTTACAAACGAGTTTAGTCAACTGATTGGAGAAATTGGATGTAGTATTGTTTTAAAGATAAGGATTAAAATGTTCCTACGCAACAAAGATGCCTGTTTTCACCAACTAGTAATCGCTGAGTGTTAAAAATAAGCCTTTTTTATTAAGCCCAGAAGCCTTCTCTCTCTTCTATTATTTCTCTGTTTGAAGAGCAGACGACCAACATCCACAGTCTACATGGAGTTTGGATTATTGGCAGGATTAAAAGGGCACTTAATCCTTAATCCCCTTAATCCTGCCAAGCCACAGTTTTGCTGTTCGTACTCTCCAGTCTCCACCGAGCACGAAACAACAGGAGCGAAAAGGTAATCATTACTTTTAGTATAGTCTTTTCGCTCCTATTGATCAGGTTGAAGATATGAATTACCTCTATAGAGAGCTTGGACATGTCGACTGGTGTGATCCGCTTGAGCGCCGACAGCCGCTGCAGCCGCTGCTGCGCCTGCTCCTCCACCGATATACGGGGATGAGCGAGAGGCATAGACATAGCCTTCTCGACTCTCGTTCCTATTCCCTAGGTTAAAGATATGACTTACCTCTACAGAGAGCTTGGACATGTCGACTGGTGTGATCCGCTTGAGCGCCGACAGCCGCTGCAGACGCTGCTGCGCCTGCTCCTCCACCGCGATGAGGAACGCATCCTGGACTATGTTGGGACCCAAGTCCGATACTGAAACAAAAAATTTAATATTATGTAAGTCAGATATTGTTAAAGGCTGGTAAGAGATATCTTTTTGAAGTAAGCAGTACCTTTGTGTCGTTTTTCCATGTCATTTATATCTTTATGTGTTTCTTGTGTACAATAAAGTGTTAATTAAATAAAATATAATTGATGAGATATTGGATGTAATTGCAAATTATTATTAAAACCCAAATCATAACTTTTAAGTTACTATGAATGCAAAACTATGTGTTTATCTGTTTGCCGCTGTTTCTCGATTTTGCCACTAAATTTATCAAGATAGAGATAGAGAGTTGAGACGGGCTGTATCTAGTATTACGTACAAAATCAAGAACTACAATAACAATTGAAGACATGAGTGCATGAATGAGGTAAGTAACATTTTTGAAAATTTACGTTTTATTGCATAAATGTAGCTTTTAGGACTTGGAAAATGATTTGCAATCAAAAAATTTAGAATTTTACGTATACTTACAAAGTTAGCCAGATGATGAAGCAGGTAAGTTACAAGGTTCGTCCAAATGATTATGCAAGAAGCGGGTAATTACATCCCATACAAAACCCATATGCGTTTTTAAATAAGGAATATTATGTCGACTTTTTTATTGTTCTATTATTCAAAGGCATAGATAATTTAGTATATATTTTTTTTTGTTAGCGTTTGGCTCTGACACCGGGGGTGTACTTTGCCACATACAAAGGTATAGTCAGTCTTCTTCATAATAATAATTTTCATCAACGTTTTTGTTTTTACTATATTATCGTCATTTATGATCATATCTAAAGTCTAGTCAAAGTCTAAGTAAAAGTCAAGTCAAGCAGTCAAGGAGTCAAGTCGTTTGATACTCTATACTGAAACTTTTGACGGAGTTTTGGAGGGACACAAAAAGCACGTTCCTGGAAGTTGCAGCACGTGCATGATAACGAATATGTAATAATGGTTAATATTCTGCCAATTTTACACATTAAAATAAAACACAGTTAACAAGATAATTTAAGGAAAATAATACAAAAAAAATACAACAGTACTCTTTCACATTCTAGGCAAAACTCTAGTAGGTATATTAATAATGACACATTATTAAGAAAATAATAATAATATCTATGGACGCTTCACATCACGTTAGTCTGGCCCCGTGCTAAGTACCTGAAGGACTTGTGTTACAGGTACCAGACAACGTTGTATATTTAAGATTTTTATTATATTATACACAATACATATTTATACATATAATAATCAAAGCATATTTCATACACATCCATACTCTTTTATACCTACTACGATAGTTATTTTATTAAAGACTAGGCGCTTTTCGTTGTTTCCAAACAAATTAAAATTTTGGAAAAACCTATCGTAACTTAAATGGTACCTACGTATAAAATATTTTGTTTTTGTTTTTATTATAATATTAAATTGTTGGAAATATAAAAAAATATTTACCTGCATCAGTTTGGCTGTTTGCATATTTTATCCTGTGCTAATACTTAGCGTCGCTACATTGTATATACATAATAGCGTCGCGTCGCGTACATTGAGATACTATAGTCCTTAATCTGTGGTCGCGTCGATACTTCATTCCAAATTCAAATGAGCGAGCGGGCCAAATTTGAAAATCGAACTAGCTATGCTCGACAAAGAATTTTTTATTGTAAGTACTTGACTGTTTTTTTTTTACTAGGTATTATGACGTACAAGCCATAGTCGTGAAAACGCAGTTAAAAGTAAGTATAATAAAACACAATAAAAACTTGAATTAGTATATTGTTCTTTTAATTGTAACATTTGAATAGTGCATAATTTAAGTTATTATTATTAATATACTTAAATTTATTTATTAAGTAAGGGTTCATTTTAAACAATCTATATAATATATCAACTTTGAGAAACCCAAGATATTTTAAAAAATTAATTGATCTTACTAGTAAACTATAAATTGGGAAATCGTGTTTGTATGATCTTAAATGCTTCTTAACACTTAAACGGCTGAACTGATTTCGACGAAATTTGCTTTGGAGATTATTACTTTCATCATCTCGTTTTCTCTACTTAATTCCTACTAGATGACGCCTACAACTCAGTTTTGTTTACATTTAGTTTTCTAATGCGGAATTCCCTTATAATCTTTCCCGTCTTTCAAAAGTATAATCCATTTTTGTTTAAATCTGTTTGGCCGTGAATTTATTGTCTTTTAAATTGAGTCTTGTTTCATCTCAATAAAAAAAAGTGATTTATGTGTACTTCATGCATTGACAGTCTTTACAGATTTTGTTGCATTTAAAAGTGAAGAACCGAGTAACTTCACATTTTTCCTAATTTATCCTAGAATGGAGATTTTTTTATATAATTTTTAACATAACAATAAAAACGGAAGATATTTACACCTCCTGATACAATTAACAAAAGCCATTACTTGATTTGTGATGAAAAATCATAAAAAGTTTTTTCAAAACTTTAAACGCGATTTACTCGAAATTCGAAATGTGTTACATACCTCATTCATGCACTCACGTCTTTATTTGTATTTAAGATCGTTGTTTAATCGCTATCAGTGGCTAAAATAGGTATTTTTCATAGGATAACCCTAGCTATAAGATCTCTAAGAGCCTTTAAGGTGACGCCTTGTTAAAGTAAAAAACCGTGTTGGATGTGTTTGAGATTGCTTGTTTTCTATGCGAGGTTGGCCCGGCCTCTCATAGAAAACAAGCAATGGAACAGCAAAAAATTGAAAGGGCGTAGCGACAAAATGGTTTTTGTCGCGTAATTTAAAAACAATAAATTCATTTCATATAAGCTATGGACAAATTAAAGTGTATACTAGAACCAATTTATGTACAAATTTTGGAAGCTTATATCACTCTCCTCTGTTGGCAAAATAGGAATCCCTTTTTTTACAGAGGTATTTTTGATTGATTATTCTGTGTTATAAAAGTTGACCAATCGTGTTATGCTATGGGTAATTCAAAGACAAAGACATGATGAATACTGACAGTGAACTTTAATTTCTTAGCTTTAGTTATTTGCTGAGAAAAATGGACATCGCTACAGCCAAATTATCAAGGCGTCATCTTAACATGACGATCTTCAAAATGTAATAGAAAAGTAAAGGCGATAGTTGGTAGATTAGTAGGTAGGTATTAAGGAACCATACGCTACAGAGCTAACGATTTCATTAAAAGACTGTTTTCTAACTTTATTAATATCAAATTTTACTAATTATTCGAATCCGTATCTGGGATAGTTCGATAATAGGTCACTTTGCCAAAAATATTAATTATTAGGTATCTATATATTTCTATTTTTCCAAAATTCTAACAACCTACATTCACGATTATTTTCAGTGAAAGAACTATTGCTGAATTACTACAGTGCGTATACTTCAAAATCATATTTAATATCACCGGGATTCAATAATATGACCTTCAAGTCACAGGCAAAAGGATCTTATCAGAGGTAAAACAACTATGAACACGTTTAAGATGCGAGCCACGTGTTCGATACTTCACGTCGTCAATGTAAGTGAAACAAATGTCGCGATCCAAATCGATAGAAAACCTCCAAGTGATTTGTAATTTTCCGATGCCAGCTAATCCCATCTGGAAATACGGGTAAAACATAGAAAGGTATGTAGGAAAACGCTAAATTCTGCCAATATGTCGTTTGTTTTTTAATTTTCATACATTTTTAACATTTTCTTTTTTTTCTGTTGAAGGCAGGTCAAGTAGGTCTGATGTCACTGCGACCCTTGAGGATCTATTGTGACCAATAATAATCTGTATTCTATGCAAAATATATTATGAATACAAAAGTGTCTATCTATCTGTTACCTCATCTTCACGATCACGACTAAGCCGCGGAACCGATTCTATTGTTTAATAGATTATTTGAGTCCCGGGAAAGGACAATATAAAATATAGGATCAAAGAGGTATTAATTATGTACTAGGGTACTAGGATACTTATTCCCGGAAAAATTTACGGTTCCCACGCGATAAACTAATTTTGGCGAAACGGAGTTGCGGGCGTCATCTTACATCTAGTGACCAATACATTCTTTTTGAAAAAATTACAGAATTATAGTTTTTGACAGTAGTATTAGAGGAGACGCTTGGTAGAGCTGAGCATGCAAAATATAAGGACTGCTCTATAAATAATATGAAACTCGGGTAGATGTCAGGAGGAAAACATGAAACTCAAGTTTTCAGATTATGATTCTAAACGTTGCCAGGAGTATGAAATAACAGATAATCGTAAATCATAAATTATCACATTCATTATGCATCGCTAAATATGTCCTTAATTATTCTAATTATCAATGATTGCATTTCATAATTCAATTATTTCCATCATTTCTTAATATCTATTCGCACTTGGTACTTTACGCCTAGACTTTGTTTAACATTCTGTGTGAAAACACCCAAATGATTAAGATTTCAAATAAACTATTTCAATTTTCCAACCCAACCAGACGTCCGCAATTTTGTTTCATTATGAGTCACAAACCAGTTCATAATCGAAACCAACATTATCTGTATTCAGATAACAATGGCTAAATTTTAATGTAGGTACTCGTATACATTAATTTTGTGTGCATGTGTGTGTTAGTTACACTGGTTACGCACATGTACACGGTCTGTACATATTATAAACCATAATACAACACTTACAACATTCTCAAACACGTCTTCAGAAGCCTCTATTCCAGGGCTTCCCAAGCTGAGCGTCACGACGCCCCGGGGCGTCGCGACACTGTCCCAGAGGTGTCGCATGTCAATAGGGTATTTGACAATTTTTGAAAAGTATTTTTAAACTATTCTTTGTTATGAAATAAACATATTCTATTAATATTTCCGGAAAATATTTTGAATTATTAAAGAAAATGAATATTAAAGTTTAAATTCCCCAAGTCGCGCGAAAAACGCTATTTAGAAAATGGCGCCGATCACATGACGTCGATGACGTCACTGGCAAGTAAACAGAGTTACAATCAAAAGAGCTAAGCTGGTTTTCCGTGGTTTTTCTTTAATTAATCCGTGATAATGGTGTATAAATGGTGTGCAGTGCCAGAATGTAAAAATTACGTATTTAAAAACTCCAGAAAAAAATTCGTTTTTGTTCCAACTAATCCCAAAAGACGAAAAATCGAAGAGACCCAAAGAACGTTTTGTCGCATTCAAACATATTATTTATGTGTGAAGATCACTTTGATGTAAGTATTAATATTGAAGTATTAATAAGCCCTAAGCTAGGAGTAAATCTGTTCTGTGCCCTAAGCGGTAACCGGCTACCGCGATAACAAAATATAACAATAGAAAGCCAGAACAGATTTATGATAGAAAGGCTATTGTGTCTCGTTTTTCCACGATCGAGGGAAACTTAAAATTTGTTGTATGAAAATATAATCAATATTGTGTGTTTGTCTTTTCTACATAACCCTATGATGTTCTACTTATATCTTTGAGTTTTTCTTAATATAATCATTGACATAACCTAAAATACACGAATGATGTATAATTGTACAAAACGCAATTTTATAATTATTATCGAGTGGTACTTACACTACTCCAGAAGAATAATAAACTGCATTATTTTTAAAAAATAGTTCTAAGTACCATGAATGGGTCGATCTTAGGTAGGTTGCTGTTATCTGCTCGCACGTAATTGGACTCCATCTTAGATATTATAATTATAGCTGTTGTGAGTTACGTAGTTAATATCTGTACTAGAAATAATATGAAAATTGTGAATAATCACTTATAAGTGGAATCAAACACTTTTTATCACGTAAATGGCGTACTAAACTCCAGGCAAGAAGCTTTGTTTACTTGCGTGTGACGTCATCACGATTGCAACCAATGACAGAGCGTTTCTATCACCGAAAAGGAAAGGACAATTTTATTCGACTTTTCTTACGAAATCCTCTGAAAATACATATTATTTTAATGAAAATAAATTGAAATATGTTTAATTTACTTATTATTTATTAGGATGGCCATAAATTATAGCTTATTTTAAATGTTGTCAAATACCCTATTGTCAACACAACCAAATATTATGTTATTCTGAATACATAATATTTGGTTTCAGAAGCTATGCTCAGAAAAGCAAGCGCATCCTTCACATTAGCCAGCCTTGCTGTCTTTAATAATAGCTTCCATAAAATTATCTCTTTTAATTTTTATGCTTATGTTTTGATTTGGTCATTTATCCTAATAAAAATATAATTGTGTCCAAATAGCGTTTTTATAATAACCTATGTAGGCTGGTTCTGAAATTTAAAAGTATTTTTGGGGGCTGAGTTGAGGGGCGTCGTCGTAAAGAAATGGCAAAGTCCCTTAAAGGCGTCACAATACAAATAACTTTGGGAAGCCCTGCTCTATTCAATACAAAAGTCAAAAACAGTATAATATTATGACTTCTAGCTTCTTAGATATTTAGTAGCTACTAAATGACCCCCACGAAAATTGCGCGAAAGTTTATCACGCGGGAACCGTACATTTTTCGTCCTTTCCTGGTACTCAATGTATCTCCATTCCGAACTTCAGCAAAATCGGTTCAGCGGTTTGTGCGTGAAGAGGTAACAGATAGACAGCCTTTCATCTATACTTACATATAATAAAACTGTAGAAATGTGAACTCTGTACATTAAAGATATTCAAAAAATAATAAGCAGGGGGTGTTACTAGATCGCTAATAGAAGCCAAAAATGTGGTTAGTTTTTTGTCTGTCTGTCTATCTGTATGTTTGTTCCACTATCACACGAAAACTAGTGATCCGATTTGAAACCGGTTTTCACAGACATATTTGTCTTCCTCCAACTTAACATGGTGTACTTATAAACTTTCCCCCTCCCACCACCCCTCTAAGGGGACCAAAAAGGGGGTCAGATTTTGTATCAAATTTTTTCTTTAATGGATTTGCTTCATATTATTAACTGTATTTTCCAACTTAACATCAGGTGTACACAATTTTCCCCCCACCCCTCTTAGGGGAAAAAAGAGGGGATAAGATTTTGTATCATGATGAAGTAGAAATACTTTAAATGGCAAAACAACTTTGCCGGGTCAACTAGTAATACATAATATTATGTATAATAAATAATAATTATATTAGTATGGACGGAAGTATGGATGTTGTTTTAATTGTGCATATTTATAATGTAACTATGGACAAAGTTGACGAAGTTTATAAACCTAGTATGATAAAATTAAATTAAGAAATTAAAAAAAACCCCCGCCAAAAAACTTTAAAAAGTAATGAAATAACATTTCCTGACTTTAAGTTTAAATCATTCCTAAGAGTAAAGTAATATTTTAGTCCATAATTATTGTTGTCAAGGTGTGTCGGGGGACCGCTAAGTAAACTACCACAACAGCGACTTTTGCATTTTGTATCGCCATAATAGTCACTGATTCTCTCGATTCGGGTCGCTGTGAACAGACCCTTAAACTATATTGTTATGTGAAATCAAACATACATTAGCGGTCCCCCGACACACCTTGACAACAATAATTATGGACTAAAATATTACTTTACTCTTAGGAATGATTTAAACTTAAAGTCAGGAAATGTTATTTCATTACTTTTTAAAGTTTTTTGGCGGGGGTTTTTTAAATTTCTTAATTTAATTTTATTTTATGCTTTTTAAACTTGTGCAGAATAATTCCTATCAACTGGATCATATCCCAATGAATACCATCTATAAAATATGTCCTCTTGGATGAGGCCATCAATATGAGCCCAAACATGAAACCTCCACTTTAGGTTCATACGGAGCTTGGCTCCTATAGAATCCAGATGATGCTGCAGCAGCAGCATGCAAATATTTTCTGTTTATCTACGTCTTACTGGTTGTCGCAATTAAAATGAGCCCAAACACGAAACCTCTGCTCTAAGTTGGTGAGGAGTTGGGTATCCTATTGATTACCAGGTGATGCTGCACCACCAGGTCAACTTTCCAATAATGTGTATAATATATTCATAAGTGTCACGAACCAGGATGCAAAATATAAAACCCATCAAACGACTGCAAGTTGCTAATCGTCCTATCACGAACCAGATATACCGTGATATTTCAGCAATGAGCAGGCAGATGATGATGAACTATAGCTAAGAACACTCACCGTCATGTCAGCTTTCAAACAAAAAAAACTAGATCAAAATCGGTCCACCCGTTTGGATGCTACGATGCCACAGACAGACAGACAGACAGACAGACAGACAGACAGACACGTCAAACTTATAACACCCCTCTTTTTGGTCGGGGGTTAAAAATGAATGGAGGAGACAGGAGTGTAATGTTGCTTAACGTACAATATTAATGCAAATTAAACTCTTTTGTATTGGCATAACGTTGAAATTTCAATGCAGCTATTACCTAACCGTTGAGTCATTGGAAGTATGCAGGATTGCCTGCAGAATATATAATTGTATGGAGACGATGATGGAATAGTCTATGCTTCAATAATGACTATAGACTTTAGCTAGTTATTCTTGAATAGGACTTTATAGTCTATACGGAGAATTCTAGAGACGCGCACTTTTAACTTGCAAATTATTTGCATACAGGATGAATATTTAGAAGAGCAGAGCGAAATCGAATCTTGCATAACTTTAGGATAAGGCCTTCAGTAGGCTTAGCATGGTCACCATAGAACGGTTTCTTTAGTCCGAAGAATAGACAAAGTGACAGTTAGACAATGGAAATCCGTCTTTTTGTCGATATGCCATGATAAAATCAGTCAGTATGTCGATTCTTCTCCATTTCTACTGTTGTTAATTGTTATGCTAATCCTGCAGGCCGCAATAATAAACGAAGAATAAGACAGGAAGAGGTAATCCATAATATTGCCGTCTTATAAGTACGTTTGTAACTTGTAACACAATCAAGGATCTTGTCTTATTCAAAATATACCCCGTGAGATAGAGCCTAAAGACAAAGTACAGACAGACAGACGGAGAGACGGATAAACGGCGAGGTCTTAGTAATAGGGTCCTGTTTTTAAGCTTTGGATACGGAACTCTAAAAAGTAACTTTCAGGATTGATTGCTTAGTTACAACACCTAAAAATAAATTTGTGAGAAATAATGTAGAGCTTGTGTATTGTTTCGTTTACCACCTACAGATTTTTATGAAATCTAATAATTTAAGTTTTTGTTCCAGATTAAAATTTAGCTCGCTACTCCTAAACTCTTTCGTAACCCATAGTTTTAGCGTCCGCATTATCATGGTCTTCTTAAAAATTCCTGTATACTGAGTAAGAAATTCGTAAAGTGAATCTGAAGATGTACTCCAAATTTGAATTGCTGAAATGTTTATTTAAAGAGAAATGTGTTTGTAAAGTCTTGCAAATGCAAGAGCGGTGCGATACCACCATTCCAAAATTTTAATCCAACGTTCATACTATTGCTGGCGCTTCAATCCAGTCTTTACAATTTCTGTTTATTTCTTTCTGTTTTAGTTTTTTGATTCGCTTTTGGTATTCTCAAAAATTCGTAATTTATGCATTCTGATTGGTCAAAACTCCAAAAATTGGCCGCGTGGCGTTCGCGTTTGTTTGACGCGTATGAATACTATTTTACTGTTTCATAGAAATCACAAAGGCCTATTTATATTGGATTTAAGTTTCAGATTCGGACTGTTCCTAAGGGTCCGTGACCAGGAAAGGGCCTGACTAGGTCGAGGTATTGCCGTGTCAAAGGTCAGAGTACTAGGGCTTCGGGAAGACTGGCAAGTGCTCACAAGTTACAATGTTCTAATCATATGCCAATAGGATTATTACTCGTTTCTTGTTTCCTGCTAAACTTTTTTATTATTTTTTTTTAATTCCGGATATATGTTTATTTTTTTTCTTTGTCATTGCAGTACCCTTTTGAGAGATTTTTCCTTTGTAGTTTGTAATTTATTTCGGTTTTTTTTTCAAACAGTAGGTACTTCTTTGAGTTATCTTTTAATGATATTTTTGTTATTTTGATAAGAACAATGACATGATCAGTATTACAAAGAGTAAGATTCAATGTCTGCCTGGAAAATAGTATCTTCAAGATCTAGGGGTTGGTCTTCACGGATACACGGATACTATTTGAACTCTAAAGCAATACAGCTTCGATCCTCATTCGATCCAGTTTGTTTTCCAGCTAAATAGTTTTCTCGTTTATATAATATTATTGTCTACTCTAGGTAAGGGCTTGATTATTCCTACCGAGTAAAGTGGCGAGCCGCGAGACAGTGCTGAGACAGTTCTCTCGGCCAATTTTTAGGGCCTGATTATAACTACCGAGGAGAGTGGAGAGTTAGTGCTCTCGGCCAATCAAATTGGCCAAAAGCACTGTCTCACTCTACTCGGTAGGTGTAACAAGGCGTGGGGCCTTCTCTCACTTGCCGCTAACTTAAACAAGGAAGGTAAGTTAGGCTTATGTAGCTCAGTAAACAGTTAATGATAGTTGTTATCAGGCGGTTTCGACTGTCTCCACTACCAGCGAATAGAGCATTCCTTCACGCTACTCAAACCACGATAACTACTATCTCAATATCATCAGCAATCTGATCACACTTCCCGTCATTGACCTTTATTTCCATAGCCATAAAGTTTTATTTTGCTCGCACAGTTGCTCGAAGAAATGCACCGCACTCTAAAAGATACTCATTGCAAGAACTCTTAAGATTAATTTTTGATTGCACTGTCCCACTGTTGGTCATTTACTAGCGACTTAAGAACCAGTTCTCGCTTAACTCGAGTATGATTTCAGTTTAATACTCCACTAAATAAGGACCATATTCGCTTGGGAGTTGAGCGCTTTATTTATAAAACGAAACATTCCAGCACTCCTAGAACGGTGTAAAATAGAAAAAGAAAAATTTAATATCTGCCAGGTATCTTTGAGCCAACTCCTCAATATTGTGATCGTTGTGCTATAGGATATGCAATATGGGCAAAATTGTGTAGAACTTTAACTTAGATCCATATTACAAATGCAAAAGTGTGTCTGTCCGTTACCTCTTCACGCTCGAACCGCAATAATTTTGCTGAGTATGGAGATGCTTTTGAGTCCTGGGAAAGGACATGTTACTATATAATAATATGTATATCTATGTGATTCTATTCGCAAAATTGTAAGAACCGTATAGATTGTAACATGATTCATGAATAATTTTCACTAGAACGATTTTCTTATCAGTACCACAAACAAATTTTCATAACACCACAACGATGTGTATTACTCATTTTTTAGTTCTAAATAAACATATTATTACATGTCTAAAATACTAGTGATACTAAAGGTAAAACAGCCTTTCGAAATAAACACTATAAATATTAGGGTCCAAAATTGAACCCTGCAGTACACTTTGAAGCATCAATTTTTTACATACCTGACTTAGCGCTATCCTAATTTTTATCCTTATAAACCTCAGAGACGAATATTACTTAGTTAACTCTAATTAAATTAAGGTATTGACATAATGCCCCATACATAATCTGTCCAACTTTTCATTCAATTGAAGTTAATTAATATCAATATGAAATGCCTCTGATTGCGGCAGTTAGTCTTCTTAATGTAGCGTATCCCTACCCTAATAAACTAATAATTTCAAGGTAAAATCATGACATTCATAATAATTCCAACCGCAAAAATTCATCACCAAAATCCATTTGAGCACAATAAGTGGAATTACGCGTGAGATTCGTCATGATGATTGATTGTGGTCTCCCCGCGGACCTCTCGTCTGCACTGAAACACTCGCTTGTATATTGTATGCAATAAAACATAATATTCTGCTCATAATTGAAATCAGAAATTATTGTATTTCTGCAAATTTTTGCAATGTAGATGGAATTGACCATTATTTTGAATCCTTTAGTTAATATTGTGACTTTTGGTTTGTTATGAAGCTTTGACGAAGAGAGGCAAACATTGCTTTTTGGGCATGATAGTCTACTTCATCCGCATTCCGCGAAAACATTTTATCAGAAGCTTTTGAGGACTTGACTATCTTGAAGCTTGTCTGTAACGTGTTTATTTTCAAATAACGTTTACTAGTCCATTACGAATCTTAACCCTATTTTGGATCACAAAAAGGCTCTCCAAGAAAAGTACCAGGAAATAAATTATAAGATAAAATCGCAGGAATATCATAGGGACAATAAGTGTTATAAAACGATGATGACCTATGTGCTCCTCGTCCAACTAAACAATAGTACAGTTACGTGGCGAATCGGCCAACAGCCCGCCGTTATGTGACGTATTGCATGTAGGTATGTTGCGGGTTGCCCATGTCAATTTCCACAACATCACGCAGCAAAAATATAATATGTACCTACTTAGAAAAAGAAGTCTTAGTTACGAGATGCAGTGAATATAAATATAAAAGTTTCGAAAACTGTTTTCATAGCAGTTGCAGGGTAAATAAATTTCTTTCACGGGAGCTGCAATGGTGGCAATATGTCACACATGGTAGAAGTAGAACCACTTTAGAACTTTTATTTAAATGTTAAAGAGGATTAAAACCCACAATTTTGGGTAACCGCACCCTTACATAAAGGAAAGTTGTTTTTAGAAATTACGACATAATAATATATGTTGTCCCGGCAAACGTTGTTTTGCCATTTAAAGTATTTCTACTTCATCAGTTGATACAAAATCTTACCCCCTCTTTTGTCCCCTAAGAGGGGGGGGGGGGAATTTATCAACAGATGTTAAGTTGGAAAACACAGTTAATAATATGAAGAAAGTCCAAGAAAAAAGTTTGATACAAAATCTGACCCCCTCTTTGAGGGCCCTTATAGGGGTGGGAGGGGGGATTTTTATACACCAGATGTTGAGTTAGAAGAAGACAAATATACCTGCGAAAACCGTATGCAAATCGGATCAGTAGTTTTCGTGTGATAGTGGAACAAACATACAGACAGACAGACGGACGGACGGACGGATTTGCATACGGTTTTCGCAGATATATTTGCCTTCTTCCAACTCAAAATCTGGTGTATAAACTTTCCCCCCCACCCCTCTAAGGGGACCCAAAAGGGGGTCAGATTTTGTATTAAATTTTTTCTTTAATGGACTTATGTCATATTATTAACTGTTTTTCCAACTTAACATCAGTTTTCCCCCCACCCCTCTTAGGGGGACAAACGGGGGGGGGGATTTTGTATCAATTACTGATGAAGTAGAAATACTTTAAATGGCAAAACAACGTTTGCCGGGTCAACTAGTCTTAAATATAATTAGCAGTATTGATATATTCGAAGGTTTTTCCTTTTAGAAAACTAACATCCCATTAGACTAAGATTATTTTATTCACATACCTACCCTAGCGTGTCCGAAAAGTTTATAAGCGAATTGTCAAGGTTTTGAGACCTTTGAGAACCAGTATTTCCGGTATCAAGTACTGGGTTTTCAAGACACCTATAATACCAGACTTGTTAACGCTACTGTATTTTTAACCGTCTTCTTAAAAGGAAGGAGGTATTCGTTCTCCAAATAGGGTACTGTTTTTGTATGACTTTCTATGTATAGTATATAATATCAAGTACTTATATCTAAACTGATATTAAAATGCGAAAGTGTTTCTGTGTGTCTATTTTACGCTTAAAACGCTGAACCAATTTCTATAAACTCTGATTTGGAGATACTTTTAAACTGGAAAAAAGGAAATAGGGAAGTATTTATCCCGGAAAATGTACGGCTTCTATGTCAACATCTAGCAAATCGCAATTTCTAATTTCTATAATCTATCCCACACTTCACAGCTGTCCTTGTGATGACTGATGAGTAAGTATGTAGTTCTCAAACTGACTAAACTATTTTTGTTGCATCTAGCGTGCATCTAGCATATTTTGCAAACCAAATCGCAATACCTAGGTAATATCTAAGACCAGCGTCAACACAACACGTGTGCTATGACTCACTAACAATACAATCACAATACTTGAAATTAAAGAACACACTTTATTTCAAGACACAAATACCGTTCCCTGCATACAAAGCTCTGGAATTACTGCTTACTTCTTCGTCTGTTATGTCAAGGACTGTTTAAGACACAATTTCAAGAACGTCTGTTAAAGTTAACGCTCGAATTTGTATCACGTTACCTCTTCCGTTTTTCTTATGAATGAAAGAGAAGACATGACATTTTAACAAGCTGTTAACACTAACAGACGTTGGGGAAATTCGGGCTAACCAAGATGGCCATTGATTGTGTAGATTGTGTTGATTTTATTTCAAGGCTTCTCTCCTACAGAAGTATATAATGTGTATGTATACCTTGTTTAGATTGCACTGTGAAAGAAGCAGCACTGAAAGAGTTTTTTTTTATTTTTGTATCGGCAAATTCTCGTTGTCGTTCTCGTTGAGGCATTTCTCAAACATACTTTCAAACCTATGTTTGCAAATCTAAAATACTTACCTACCTCTATAGGTAGAGCGTAGAAGTCAAAAGTTACCCTTATTGTGCTGCTACTTTCACAGTGAACTCTATTTTAAGGATATGTCCTAAAGTGTAGGTAGATATACTTCGTTTTGTTATTTAGTGTAGGTACACTTAGAACAGCGTCATGAAAACTCCAATAATACATAAAACGACGTCAGGACCGAATTTCTGTCGGCTCTGCTTGCGAAAAATTGACCTTCAGTGATCAGTCGGACACTACGTTGAATCGACCGTTAAAACCCAGCAATGAATTGAACGTATCGTTTTTTCTTCGACCTCCGTTTTCGGAAGCTTATCGTCTGCTAAACCAAGGTTGTCGGTTTTTTTTCCCTGATGTACAGAGCATTCGTTATTTTACCTTTGATAGGACTTTAATACTAAAAACATAAGGCTTATAATGGAAATTAGGATATCAGAGGCACAGTAATTATATTTTACAATTGTTTGAAGTTCACATGCAAATATTTCCTCGTACATGTTACAGATGATGTTAAAATTTAAATTGTATCTTAGACTAAATTCAAATTCAAATTCTTTCAAAAAAAATAGTATAAAAGCAAGGTAGCGTACATCACGTCGTCTAATCCCATGCTAAGTAAAAACTACAAGTTACAAGTTTGACCTTACATCTCAATTGATGGGTAAAGTGTGTTTCTAAATTGTTCAGTTTAGGCCCTGTTTCACCACTTCCTGATAAGTGCCGAATAGGCTATGCACCAATTAACTTCACAAATTGAGTATGGTGAATCTGTCAAAAAAGTTGTGAATAGCCTATTCGGCACTTTATCAGAAAGTGGTGAAACAGGCCATTAATGTAATATTAAAGTTTTAAGTAGTGGTTTATTTTATTTTGCTAAGAATTTCATTATATTAATGAAATTAGTATCAGTTGCAGTTTTTTTTAATTAGGTACAGCCGAAATGTGTTTCTTTTTTTAAAAATATATTTTTATCAAAGTAACTTCCTAAGAATTAAGGTAAAAATAAATAAAAAAAAAAATAACTTATGCACCCTTAAATGAGGAGAACTTTAAAAAAACCTACTTATTTGAATCAAACGCATTTTGAGTTAATTTTTGACTCCCGAGCTCGACCGCGTTGAAATCTTTTTCTCTACAAAAAGAAAGTTCAAATTTCGGACAGCCTGTTTTGTCACTGGGGCTGCATTTTGAAAATTCCTCCCTTAATTTTTATTTTAATAATTATTATAAATGCGAAAGTGTGTCTGTTTGTATTTATGTCTGTTGGTCTGTCGGTCTGTCTGTTACCTCTTCACGCCCAAACCTCTGAACCGAATTTGGTATGGCTATACTTTAAGTCCCGGGAAGGGATATAATATGATACTATTTATCTCGGAAATATGTACGGTTCCCGCCCTATAAGTGATTTGGTGATTGCGCCAAAGCACCTATTGTGGAGTTACGGGTTATATCACAATATGTCAATAGTGTAATATAATAATAACTGTATTTTAAAATGATAAAACCGACTTCAAAATTAAAACATCCTATCTCCAAAACTACTGAACCGATTTTGATGAAACTTGCACTGTTCCCTAAGTTGAACAATACCTAGTCCAACAAAAAAAGAATCACTTAAATCGGACTTGTAGTTCCGGAGATATGCGTGAACAAACATAAAAACAAACATACATACATACATACATACATACACTTTTGAAATTTGGCACATTTGTTCAGCAGCTGTTATAGATTAACATATACAAAAACTGGGCAGTTCTGGAAATATTACATACATACGCGTCGAATTGATAACCTCCTTTTTTGAAGTCGGTTAAAAATTTGTAAACGAAAATTGAGTCTTATACTTCGTTTAACTTTCACTAAAATAATGTTTGAAGAAAAAGTGAAAATATTTCACACTTTTCTGTGGGTCACTATTTAATCAATTGATCAAACAAATTTATAACGTGACTGCTTCGTGACTGCAAAGTTCAGTTTTGTTAGAAATTTTAAGCGTTACTTAAGTTAAAGAGAACTTAAGATGTAGGTAGAGAAGAAGATAAGATATAAGATGTAATAATGACTTTTAATCATCATATTTATGAAAGACAACTCTGATTGAACACAGGCAGAGAAGACAGAGTGACACAGGTCAAATCCTATAGCTAGAGCCTAAAGAATTTTCGCACTTCTTCCTTTTTTCAAAATAATTCCACGGTTGAGTTTGTCCCCCCCCCCCCCCCCCCCTATAAAGTATAAACATTAAACATATTATAGGGGATCAAACTCTACGTAATATAAACGGACGTATTCGTGGAAAAAATACTACGAAGAGAAAAAGCTGATTATACTTGATGACGCCCGTACATTATTCCGTGTGTATCTTCTATGTGATAATATTTCCTTTTCCGGGACTCAACTAATTATCTCCATACTAAATTTCAGCAAAATCGATTCAGCAGTTTGGGCGTGAAGAGGTAACAGTAATATGTAATATGTATGGTTTTTCGAAAATCTCGCGTAGATTTATAAGTGGTACTTAGTCGCGCATTTACTGTGAGAACATAACTCCAATTTGCATGTAAGTAACATGATCGTTAAGAAGTTATTAAGTTTTATGAGCTACCTAAATCGTAAGTAATCAGTAATTTTTTATACTTAACATAATATTTTAAAGTCAGAAATAGTGCAAAAATGTTTGCTGTGAGTGTTTTGGTCAAAGATGGGCCACAATATGCCGAGTGTAATACCTTTTGAAATTTTCAGTTAGAGACTGGAGTTGCAATTTTTTCAAATTGTTAAACCTACTTGCTAGGTTTTTATAGGCGAACAACCTAGTAAAAGTCATTTCAGTTTCAATTATTACAAATTCAAAAACTAACCCTAAATAACAATAAATAAGTCACTTATGATTCATAGCATTTTTGACTTAAGGGCCCGGGTTACCCTCGAAATTTTCATACATTCTTAATACCAAAATCATTTTCTCATACGAAAATATTGAACATGTTTGAGTTATTTTTCAGCTTAAGATAGTAATTACCTAGGGTCCTGAACAAATTTTTTTTACAAAATATTTAAATACTAAAAAAAAATTTTTGTGTTTAAATATTTTTTAGTAAATTTACTACTAAATATTTAAAGACCAAAAAATAGACAAAAACACTAAAAAATATATAAATAAATAGTAAATTTACTACAAAATATTTAAATAATAAAAAAAAAATTTTTAAGTTTAAATATTTTGTAGTAAATTTACTATTTATTGTGTCCATCAAACAAGTTTGTCAAACAAAGATCGTTTACAGGACACTTTACGTCCGCACTCATATACATTTAAATGACGATTAAACTTCAATTTAATGTAGAGTTTGACAGATAATGTATGGGGCTTATGTCAAAATCTTCATATATTTTAATTACAGTTACGTAATAATTTTTCGCTTTTGAGTGCGAAATTCAGAGACTAGTTAAATCATAGATCTAATTCTCACTATACACGTTGTATAGTATAGTCTCTTCTCTCTATTTTAATGTTGAAACTAAATTGGATGTAGAGAGAGAGAGGGAGTTTTAGAGTACCTTCTAGTACTACATCAAAATGACTCCAGTAAAAATTCATAGTATAGGCATAGATAGAGGTATGTAACGGGTTCGATTCCTGCCGGACCGGATATATTAAACGTTTTATCGACTGGCCTATTGCCTAGCTGGGCGCTGGCGCTGCGCTGTTTTGCAAACAATCCCACAATTAACTTACTAATAAGTAAATATTGGCAAACTAAAGATTAAGATAAGTGTCGTGACTCGCTGCAGATCAAAATAAGTGCAATTTTTTATACTGATTCTGGATTCACAATGAGCAGATCTACATTACATTCGTGGGAAAATGTACAATCACTGGCAACATTTAATTGTTTTTTTTTTCATAACATTTAGTGTTTTTTTGTGGTCAATGTTACTGCCCAGCAACACATAGATGGTATTATTTTTCCGAGAATTTTAAATTTGGAACAAAGGTTATGCTCGATGTCTTTGACCGTGCATTCCATTCATAAAAAATCGCACTCACATATCCAAATACGGCCTCCGGGCGAAAGTTCACTGACCCCAACCACTGCACAAATCCACTGCACCAACCACTATCACTATAAACACCACTAAAACCACTAATCTTTTAGTATTCGTGTAATAATTGGAGACGAAAACCCCACCGGTAGTGTTGCGCGGATCGCGATGACTCGTCAAACAATTTTCCTTCTCTTTCGCGCGAGTTTTATTCGGTGTTGCCATGGTGATAGGATAATCTTACAATAAATTCAATGACTACAATTTTAAAGTTTTGTATTATTTTATAAACATAAAATAAAGATTAAACAAAATCTATCAGGCTACGAATTCCACTATTTATGTATGTGGTTACTTGTTTAAATGGACATATTTCCTAGTCCGTGTTTTAATGATGTTATAAGTTAATTTCTGTAGGTACTAGCTATTCTAATATTAGTAAGTATACAGTATTATAATTTACAAAACTTTTAATTCATTTTATTTAAAGCAATGACAATGTGGAATTTCGGTTTACTTACAATCCAATTACCTTCTCCCTTTTTATTTCATTCTGATGCCGCCTATAATGTCACCAATTTAAATACATATCACATATTTAGCGCACATTAAAGAAATGCTCATTAATTTGATTGACTTACAAATTGTGGTTTAAAATTTCATCGTAAGAAAAAAAGAAAAATTTAACAATAGACCAAAAAAAACGCTTAAAAACACGGAAGGCTCCTGAAACATTGCAACCCTAGCGAATAACCTCAAAGGCTGTGTCCAGTGGATACGTAGATAGCGCGCTCACAACCGCGAATGTGGCTACGTTCTGTAGGACCGCGTTACTTTGACAAGGTTCCATCGGTTGTACAATAGTATGGCGGATAGAACCATATCATGCTGAATAACTTAGCCGGTTTTGTATGCACGTTCGGTTTGAGTAACTCACTGAAACCGATTTTCCGCTAGTTCGTAAATGCTACTCAAATTTCAACCTTATACTTCACGGAATAGGAAAGTCGGATATTGTGGGAATGAAAATTTCAATATTGCAGTATGAAACAACTCGCGCTTACCTCATAATTATATTATAGAAGGATCACACGATGCAGATTACAGTAAGGATACTATAGTATACGCAAATTACAAGTATCTATACACAAACCACACTATAATAATTGAGCTATGCTATGTAATCTTCAATCTATCTATTTTCTATAAATAACAGAAATCTCTTATGTGATATAGTAAAAAACTAGTTACTTATATTCAATTAATATAATTTAATATAATTAAAAAAATAATCTTAGTTTACGTCGTCTAAGCTCTGAAACTACTGTGTCGATTTTTTTAAGAAGACGCAGTCCGATATTAAGTAGAGCACGGGAAAGAACATATTATTATGACGTATTTCTGCAAAGTATACGGTTTCTATGTGACTTTTTAACCGACTTCAAAAAAGGAGGTTACCAATTCGACGCGTATGTATGTAATATTTAAAAAACTGCACAATTTTCGTCTACGTTAGTCTATCAGCGTCTGAACAAATATGCCAAATTTCAAGTGTATGTATGTATGTATATGTATGTTTTTATGTTTGTGTTCGCATATCACTGGAACTACCACACCGATTTCAGTAATATTTTTGCTATGCTAGGTATAATATTGTTCAACTTATAGGGAATAATGCAAGTTTCATCAAAATCGGTTTAGTGGTTTTGGAGATAGAGAGTTTTAACTTTTAATTCTCAATTACGTACAATTTTGAAGTCGGTTTTATCTTTTTAAATTACAATTATGTAACATCTTGTAATGATAGAAATAAAAAGTACTTACAATATTTGGGTTCCCCTCTCCTCTTCACCCGCAGTTTGATCACACACGACGAGATACACTGTAACACACAAAGACAAACGCATTAATAACATATCGTATTATTAATTATTATTGGTACTAAAAATTCAAGGCCGTGAAAAACTGCAAAAGATGTTGATTATACGAATAAACAACAGGGACAGCAATCTCGCGACAGCAATGCAAAAGACGTTGAAATTGCACACTGTGTCAAAAAATTTGTATCAACATTTTTTACAGACAGCAGTAAATAATATTGTTATTTTTCTGTCGCAACATGCATAGTAGTCTTTTTTTTTTAAGGAGGGGAAATGCATTACGCATCCGCCGCCCCCTCGGGGGAAGGGGCAGGGGTATGTCGGACTCCCTCCGCAGAGGTTTACCGACTAAAACCCCCCATGCCCTCGTCAACGCTGCACGTTAAGGAGCGGGATCGCAGTGCATTCAACCGCGTCCTCCACAGCGCTTGCCGCTTCCGGCACCACTTCGGCTGTCTGCACCAAGAGGCTCCCCGGGCATCGGGGGAGCCTTTCTCCTCGGGGCCTATGTTGTGGACGGTGATCCCCCGGTCAACCACCCACAGGCCTAGGCTTCGACCTCCATGGCGGGGGCGGTTTCACTCGCCAAGCATAGTAGTCTGGGGGTTGCCTCGTGGAAAGCAGTCACTGTTGCCTATTGGGCTACGTAAAGTAAAGAAGTCGCAGTTCAAGAACTTAAAATGGTTATAGTTAGAGTTGGGTCTAGTTCAAAGTAATGATAATAGTTAGTAGATGTTATTAAAAGCTTAATCAATGATTGAAAAAAATGTTCACTTTAATAATTATTGTAATAAAGTATATATTAATTGACCCCGATTTTACTTAAAAATAATTTTAAAAATGTCCCAATGTAGAGTCGCTTGCAATAATAATAATTGTTATTGTGTTTCTCGAAAAGGGTCGTTGTGCGTCGGCCAGCTAAATCGGAAATGATATTGCTTATGTTGTTAGTTCTGAATTCATATTAAAAAGCTAATTTTCCTGTTACACTGGTGTTAGCAAATTGTATTTTCAGAACAGTTTAAAAGAGTTTCATATTCTTGTGCAATAGTTTTTAACCTGTGTTTTTAACCCTGACAAAAAGAGTATGAGATAATTAGATGTATAATAAGTTTGAACCCCGACGAAAAAAAAGTGGTATACGGTATACCTAATAATATGTTTGATGTGAGAATCGTAGCATCCAAAGTGGATGATGGAGAGTGTTCAGATTAGCTTATAATATTATTAATTAATCATTATCAGCCCGCTCAGTGCTGAATAATGTGTGCCTAATATAATAATCTCACCAAAAACATACCTGTTAAAACGGGGCCAAGTTCCTATTCACTAATTGTTCGCCTTAAAAAAGAGTTGAAATCCAATTCAATGCCAAGTTTAGATGCACTTCCAAATCGATCATAATCATCTTCATCAACAGCCTGATCCTAAATACTTCTAAATTTGAACTTGGCAGGTTAATTTAATCACATAGATATCTTATATTTAAATTTAAAAATTATACATTATCAAGTGCTACTAGCATGAATACCTGCCAAGTTCAAATTTAAAAGTATTTAGGATCAGGCTGTTGATGAAGATGATTATGATCGATTTGGAAGTGCATCTAAACTTGGCATTGAATTGGATTTCAACTCTTTTTTAAGGCGAACAATTAGTGAATAGGAACTTGGCCCCGTTTTAACAGGTATGTTTTTGGTGAGATTTCAATACTTTTTTTAAGGAATCATACCAATTTGTTTCTTTCCTCCTCATCTTATTTCAGTGTATTTACTTGTACATATTAATTTTTATCTCAAATTCATAGATGAGCCGACTCACGCTTGACCAATTACTCAAATTTCTTAATTTTTTGTTAATCTACATATAACAAACAACCTGTGTGCCAAATTTCATAACGCTACGACAACTGGAAGTGGCCTAGAGGTTTTGATTACCGATTTTTATCTCAAATTCATAGATGAGCCGACTCACGCTTGACCAATTTCTCAAATTTCTTAATTTTTTGTTAATCTACATATAACAAACAACCTGTGTGCCAAATTTCATAACGCTACGACAACTGGAAGTGGCCTAGAGGTTTTGATTACCGATTTTTATCTCAAATTCATAGATGAGCATACTCACGCTTGACCAATTTCTCGAATTTCTTAATTTTTTGTTAATCTACATATAACAAACAACCTGTGTGCCAAATTTCATAACGCTACGACAACTGGAAGTGGCCTAGAGGTTTTGATTACCGATTTTTATCTCAAATTCATAGATGAGCATACTCACGCTTGACCAATTTCTCGAATTTCTTAATTTTTTGTTAATCTACATATAACAAACAACCTGTGTGCCAAATTTCATAACGCTACGACAACTGGAAGTGGCCTAGAGGTTTTGAAGCCGACTCACGCTTGACCAATTTCTCAAATTTCTTAATTTTTTGTTAATCTACATATAACAAACAACCTGTGTGCCAAATTTCATAACGCTACGACAACTGGAAGTGGCCTAGAGGTTTTGATTACCGATTTTTATCTCAAATTCATAGATGAGCCGGCTCACGCTTGACCAATTTCTCGAATTTCTTAATTTTTTGTTAATCTGCATATAACAAACAACCCGTGTGCCAAATTTCATAACGCTACGACAACTGGAAGTAGCCTAGAGGTTTTGAAGCCGACTCACGCTTGACCAATTTCTCAAATTTCTTAATTTTTTGTTAATCTACATATAACAAACAACCTGTGTGCCAAATTTCATAACGCTACGACAACTGGAAGTGGCCTAGAGGTTTTGATTACCGATTTTTATCTCAAATTCATAGATGAGCCGACTCACGCTTGACCAATTTCTCAAATTTCTTAATTTTTTGTTAATCTACATATAGCAAACAACCTGTGTGCCAAATTTCATAACGCTACGACAACTGGAAGTGGCCTAGGAATTTTGATTATCGGTCAGTGAGTCAGTGCCAAAATTAGCTATTTTTACAAGGAAATATTTCAGGATCTAACAAATCTATATGTATGAAATTTGGTATATTGCGTAAGTACTAGTATATAATTAGGTAGGTAAAATTTTATCTTTGCTCTCGCAATAGGCACTGAGATACAAGGGGGTCAAAAGTGCGTCGAAACCGTTCGTGTAAATAGTGCACGGCATGCGCGCGGCCTGCTGGAACTTGGCCGCGCACTCCGTGCGCTTTGATAATATCTATTTAATATTTTATGAAATGTTGTAAGCAACTTCGAATGATTTGATCGGTTTAATATGTGTCTTTTGGATTAGAGTTGGCTATAGAGACATTTAGGTATTAGTTAGAGTTTTGTATCAAGTCTATTTTTAGTATTTTAATTTTATTATCAAATGTCACAAGTATCACACAGTATCACATACTGCGTTGATAAACTATAAGTAGTACCTACATTATTATGCCGATTGGTTGCCATCGATTCGTTGCACATTTTTAATACGTGGATCACTCAGGGCTGTTGGTTGAATCTTTTTCCTTTTACAAACATGGCAAGAATAATAAAAAGGTGTTGAAATTTCCTGGGCACCTGGCCTAATATTATACAGGGTGTAACAAAACTAAATGATAATAATTTAGTGTGTGTAATAATAATTGTGTTTATGTATACGTTGTTTAATTACTAGACATCGGATTATATGCATTTGCATATTTGCATATGCAAATGCATTTAATGGCACTTTTTAGGCGTTTGTGCATAATATTTTGGCAATTTTTCGTTGATAGTGAATATTTCAGTCATTTTATGCCCTCGTAGTCTCCAAACTAGCTGTCATAATGCACATCGATGTTACGAAATAGAGGCATGATAGATAAAAATAAGTACTTCAAATATGTGGCCCCATACCTATTACTTCCGAGACTTCAGCAATACACCCGATAGGTAATGTGGATACAATATATTTCTAGAAACAAAATTTTTCTTTGTAATTGGCAACATTTGAAAAATATTAAGGTATGTAATTATAAGAAATTTCATAGGCACTAAGATCGCAATCGGAAAATGTTGGTAGAAATTATTATTGGTACTTTATGAGAAATGAAAAATCCCGGATTTGATGGAAAGATAATTATTAGCGCATTTATTAAAAGCAACGCTGGAAAGCTCTTCAAAAAAACAATACATTTAATTTTTTATTGTGCATATTTTTTAAATATTTCGGCCATATTTCGTGCATATTTGCATGCATATTTCGGCACTTTGATCGTGCATATAATCCGATGTCTATTAATTATATACATACTCTAAAGCCCTTCCCCCTTACTAATAAACGTTGTATAAGCTTTGAATAGTTATACAGTGTTTTGTTCCTGTCACACAAGTGACATTTTTAATTGGATTGAAGAAACACTGAATAACTATTCAAAGCTTATACTGCGTTTATTAGTAAGAGTGCTAATGTTTAGTTCACTGTGAAAGTAACGCGCTGAAAGAGTATTTTTTTGTGATTTGTATGGGAAAGCGCCCCAGCGCGGCGTCAGCGTTAGCGAAATTGCCCATGCTAATCACAAAAAATACTTTTTAGCTCTGCCACTTTTACAGTGAACTCTATACAACAAGGGACACATGCAAAATATATTATCCTAAAGTATTATCACTTAATTTTGTTACATCCTGCAATCCTGCATAGAGGATGGAAGTATTTTATTAACCGACTTCAAAAAAAGGAGGTTATCAATTGGACGCGTATGTATGTAATATTTCCAGAACTGCCCAGTTTTTGTATATGTTAATCTATATCAGCATCTGAACAAATGTGCCAAATTTCAAAAGTGTATAAAAATCGGTTCAGTAGTTTTGGAGATAGGAAGTTTTAATTCTCAATTACGTACAATTTTGAAGTCGGTTTTATCTTTTTAAAATACAGTTTTTAGAGCTGTAATTATTAGTCATCCGTACTAATATTATAAATGCAAACGTGTTTCTGTCAGTCTGTCTGTTAACTAACCGCCTAAACCACTGAATTTTTACTGAAATTTGATACTTTGAGTCCCAGGAAAGGACATAAGATACTTCTAATGCCCAAAATAATGTACGGTTCCCGTGTGCGGCATGATAAACGAGTTTTGGAGCAAAGGAAATGCGTGGGCGTCATCTAGTTCATACAGAACAGTGTAGTTAGGTAAAATATGTAGCTAAGTTCAAACCTATGCAAATTTCCCGTTTGGCTTGCCCTCACTTGGCATCTTGCCAGTGTTGCCAGTGCTGCGAGCCATATCTCCACTAATTGTTAGAATAAAACTGTATGAGCCGGGCTATTTCCCGTATGGTAAATTAAACTTAAAATTAAACGCTGCAAAAAGTATAATGATTTTTTAAATTAATTAGTAATTACCCATTTCAGTTTTAACTACTATCTAGGAATTCGATATAATAGTGTGAATGGCAAAACGTTGTTTACCTGTAAGGCTAGCATAAGGCCGGCGCCACACATAGCACAAACATTTGAACACATATTTGAACACTTGTTTGTACACATGTGTAGCACGGGACTTTGAGACTTTGTTCACAGCTTTGTACAAACATTTGCACTTTGCCCTTCGATGTCGGTTTTTTGGCGCACATCAAAGAGCTCAAAGATCTATGTTCAAATGTTTGCTTACCTGCTACACATATGCGCAAAGTTCACTTGACACTTCTGTGTAGTCCATAGATAATACAATATATACATGTAGTCTGTGGTTGATCGAAGTAATAAGTATTATTTGGAGTTTTGCCGGGAATGTAAAAGAGTGATGTTGTGTTTTTGTATAATTATTTTCCTAAAATTGTGTTAGTTGGGTTTTATTGTGTAATATTGGTACGGCCCGGCCGCACCTGCGTCTATCGTCCGAAGCTTCGTGCTATGAGATGATACTATTGGACGATATACGCAGATCGTCCAATAGAATCGGTTTTAGCGCGAAGCACTACGCTTATATGCGGCCGCGGCAGTAGAGTATTAACCAATATTCCTTATCGTGCACAAGTGTAGGAAAGTGATGCGATATCCAGAAACGTGCTATTTTGTGTTCTCTCTAAAACTCCATCAAAACAGTAAAGCGTCTACCACTTTACTGAATCGACTGACTTGATTCTTTGATACAGTCAAAGAATCAAGTCAGTGACTTTTTAGGGTTCCGTAGCCAAAATGGCAAAAAAGGAACCCTTATAGATTCGTCATGTCTGTCTGTCTGTCCGTCTGTCTGTCCGTCCGTCCGTATGTCACAGCCACTTTTCTCCGAAACTATTAAATATTATAAACAGAAACATATATTATAAACAGAAACGTGCTATTTTGTGTTCCCTCCAAAACTCCATCAAAAGTTTCAGTAAAGCGTCTACCACTTTACTGAATCGACTGACTTGACTTTCTGACTGTAATGACATTTACTTAGACTTTGACTAGACTTTAGACCTGATAATAATATGGAAAACGATGCTGAAAATTATTGTAATAAAAAATATTGTTTTCCTGCCATATATTATGCTCGACACTGGCCATGGCTAAAGCCGAAGTGCCATAATAAGAAAAAAAAAATTCTTGTCTGTGGTCAGTTGTCACGTCAAATCAGTCGTCCGTCTTGTTTGACGTTCTTGCAACAACTGTGAAGTGAAAATGTATGTGAAACTCTGTGAAACATGTCTGGCAGGTTCAACATACAAGTGTTCAAATGTGTGACAAAGTCTGTGTTCAAACATTTGTGCTATGTGTGGCGCCGGTGTAACAACAGTAGACATGGGAAAAAATCGACATACTAACATATTTTATAGACAAAATGATGGATTTCCATTGTCTAACTGTCACTTTGACTATTCTTCCGTAGAAAGAAACTGTTTCTATGGTGACCATGCTACGCCTGCCGGTGACTGGTCAGTTAGTTAGGTATGTATAAAAGAGAAGTTATAATAATATGCAAAAAATAAAATAAAAGAATATTTTTTTTATTTTGAATGAACCTACAAACTTATAACGTTACAGTTGATAAAAAAATATAGATCACTGATCAAGATCCTACAGTCCTTTAGACTACTTTAAACTATTACTAATTTAAAACAATCAGCCAATTAACAACACTATAGCTTTGCAATACCTCTTGAGGCAGGTGAATGTGGACGATGGTCCATAATCCATATACTTAGTGAACTCCTTATATCTTCTGGGGTACGATCACAGACATACTTAGATTATGAATTATGATAGATACCGCATGTATTTATGTACTTCGCGTGCCATATCGAGCTCTCAAACGACGAGCAATGCTCGTCTTTCGAAAGTCTGTTATTTAGTTTGCTATCAGAATCGGACGTCAATCGGAATTTTAAAAATGCCTAAATGCCTAAAAGTGCCGTATTGAGCTGTAGAAATTCAAATAGAAACGTTGGGTTAGATAATGGGCATTTTTCTTATCATCGGTACGTCACAGTAGCTATAAAAATGTGGCACGCTCGTTTTCATACAAATGGAGCGACATGCGATATCTATCTGATCTATGTCTGTGGGTACGATACTGAAAATCAGATGCCTATCACATCACATGTGATGTTTAGTATCGTGGAAGGTGGTACTGACCTCGTGGATGTGCGTGATGACCTCCGTGTGCGTCATGTCCTCCAGGCGGGTCTCGTTCACGTCCATGATCTCGTCCGCCAGCTCCAGGTTCTCCCAGTTGCCCGCTGACGGCGACCCTGGGGGGAGAAGGAGATTAGTATACCCATCAGCTCTTATCTAGACTAAAGGGGTAAAGTTTTTTGTTTCAATAGGCTTTGCATAGAGAAGAACTGTAACACTGGACTGGACATAGGATACTTTTTATCACTGAAAATGTTTGATTACAGCTATTTACTACGGTATACCAATAGGGTATTACCATTTTATTGCGGGCGGAGGCGCGCGCACTTCTAGTAGTTCTATTGTTATTTTTAACCGACTTCTGTAAATTATACTGTGTTTATTAAAAATGAAAATATGTTCTGTGGAGTTTCGACTACTGTATGTAGAGGCACAGAATACAGTGCAACCTCGATATAGCAAATCTGAGGGGAATAAGAAAATATTCGTTATATCAAATAATTCGCTGAACTGAGGTTTGTTATGTCGAGGTTAGGTTAGTCTAAAATTTGTTATAAAGAGGTAAAATAAAAAAAATTCATTTACGTCAACATTACGTGTACTCATCTTGATAAAGCGAATAACTTTAACTAATAAACTATAACAAATTTTTATCAAATTATTGTATGTATTTTCTATTGAAAAACAATTAGTTAGGTAACAAATTTTTTTTCGTACATTAATAATCAAAATTAAATGCAGTGAAATCCGTAAAAGTAGGTACATAATATGGTCGTGGGTACCTACATAGGTCTACATTATGTAGGCAACCAATAAGGAACACCTTTAATTTACGTTTCTGAGCCATTTTAACTTAAATCTTTAAGAATAGTGACGAGCAGAAGTGCTTACATTACTTTTCATCGAACAACAATTTCGTTAATTAGAGGTATTTATACTTTTTCTTGATAGTTGAAAATTCGTTATATACAACATGACTGGTGAGACAATACCGATACTTATGGAGAGTACTCTGTACTCGATTCTCATTACAATTATGTAATAAAATTAGGTTCTTAATTTTTTTCCGAATTTCCCAAAAAAAAATGAATCTTGGATACTAAGTATTTTAAGAGGCTAGGCAAGTAGGCATACCATGCGGCCGATGCAGAGGCGTGCGCTACCAAAGAAACACCACACAAATACCCCTCCCGCTCGCGGTGTCCACGTGTTGGGTAAATAATTATTTAACTTTAAGCTACATTTACTCAGTGATCAATTGATATTATATTTTTTATATTATTTTTTTCCAACTAATATAATAGCCAAATATCATGTCCTCGAGTATTGAACATGTCTCACCAGTCACGCAGTATAGAGGATGTTCGCAAAAAATGTTTATATTGAATCTTATGGACAATAATTAAATAAAAGTACATGATACAACTTTTGCGTACATAGTCAGTGACATAGTAGTGTGTCCTATGATGGGTTTCTCAGGTTTTCACAAAGTATCGAAATTGCAAATAAATGCAGAGCCCGCACCTTAGAAATAGAAAATATTCTTCGATTTCTCAAAACTGAGTAAGGAATATAAGATCTTGCATTATCTAATATCTTATTGTTATGTTTTGTTACGTACCATAAAATAATAAAACAAGCTAAGCTGTTACGTATAGCAATTTAAAAGTTTTACAATTTTCTCAACAAAGTTGTAGTTATGTCAACAAGCTTGCTGCATGCTGTGAAAGATGCACGAAACAATAAAGCAGTTGTAACAGTTTTATAACAATTATTGTGCCATAATGTTAAGAAAATATAAAATCACAAAGTAATAAACCTGACTCCCTAGCCAAGACGTATTGTTTATCGCTTCTTTATAGTATCGTC
The DNA here is from genome assembly GCA_905404155.3 of Plebejus argus. NCBI lineage: Eukaryota > Metazoa > Arthropoda > Insecta > Lepidoptera > Lycaenidae > Plebejus > Plebejus argus. The sequence continues at coordinate 12,202,537 of FR989943.1, forward strand.
AAACAAAATCTCTACGCTATATATAAGTATAATAAGTGTGGTTAGTTTTTTGTCTGTCTATCTGTCTGTCTGTCTGTATGTTTGTTCCACTATCACACGAAAACTACTGATCCGATTTGCATACGGTTTTCGCAGATATATTTTTCCAACCCAACATCTGCCCTCTTACTAATAAAAACTTCTTATACATGCGTTCAACGTGTGAATAGTTAAACAGGAGTTTTTAAGTTATACACACGTTACACAGAGTCTATACATGGTCTATACAGAGAAATTTGTATGGAAATGACAGCATCGTTATACAAGCCTTATGTCAAAAAATGATTATTAGTAGAAAAAATCTTATGCACCCTCTATACACGGTGTGTAACTTTTTATTAGTAAGAGGGCTGGTGTATAAAATTTTCCCCCCCACCCCTCTAAGGGGACCAAGAGGGGGTCAGATTTTGTATCAAATTTTTTTCTTTAATGGACTAACTTCCTATTTTTAACTGTGTTTTCCAACTTAACATCAGGTGTAAGTATAAAATTTTTCCCCCACCCCTCTGTTAAAGTAGAAATACTTTAAATGGCAAAACAATGTTTGCCGGGACAGCTAGTACTTAATATATGGAATTAAAGAAAGGAAAGGTATCCTATGTCCTTACTCCTTTCCCGGTAAGTTTTAAAATTACATACATCTCTAATCTCTGGGTATACTAAACGGCCAAATCAGTTCAGAGATTTGGACGTGTCCCCAATCCGCCGGGGATGCGTAAAGCATTTCCCCATGTTAAAAAAAAGGTACTGCACACATATTTTTATTCCTCAGAAAATAAGCGAGATAATATTATGTGCTCTGTGGGCTTTTTAGCTCTGTCTTGAGTTTTTATTTGGTCTGAGCTAGGCTACTACTCTGCAGTACACGTACTTTCATCGTTTTCATCCATACTTCCATATTAATTATTATAGAAGTGAAAGTGTGTCTGTCTGTCTTTTACCTCTTCACGCCCAAACCGCTGAACCAATTTTGCTAAATTTTGGTATAGAGGTACTTTAGGTCCCGGGAAAGGACATAGGATACAATTTATCCCGAAAAATGTACGGTCCCCGCGCGATAAACGAATTTTAGCGCAGCGGAATTGCGATCGTCATCTAGTCTAAATTTATACAAAGCTATTAATTTTAATGCCACTGATTAACCGTACGCTGAGGAAATTAAAGACACATTCATTTATTAGAGACTAGTTGACCCGGCAAACATTGTTTTGCCATTTAAAGTATGTCTACTTCATCAGTTGATACAAAATCTTACCCCCTCTTTTGTGGCCTAAGAGGGGTGAGGAGAAAAATTATGTACACCTGATGTTAAGTTGGAAAATACAGAGTAAGCCCATTTAATAAAGAAAAAATTTGACACAAAATCTGACCCCCTTTTTGGTCCCCTTAGAGGGGTGAGTGAGGGGGGGGAGTTTATACACCAGATGTTGAGTTGGAAGAAGACACATATATCTGCGAAAACCATATGCAAATCGGATCAGTAGTTTTCGTGTTAAAGAAAAAAGTTTGATACAAAATCTGACCCCTCTTTTGTCCCCTTAGAGGGGTGGGGGGAATTTTTTTTATACACCAGATGTTAAGTTGGAAGAAGACAAATATATCTGCGAAAACCGCATTCAAATCGGATCAGTAGTTTTCGTGTGATAGTGGAACAAACATACAGACAGACAGACAGACAGACAAAAAACTAACCACAGTTTTGGCTTCTATAGCGATGTAGTGACACCCCCCGCTTATTATTTTTTGAATATCTTTAATGTACCTACAGAATTTTTATTTCTACAGTTTTATTATATGTATAGATTATATTTTGTTAATTTTTGTTTACACTTAGATCAAAGTGATACGGAACGTACATAATAAATAAATAATAAATAAAGACTTTATTCACTGACTGTATATATAACATACAATAATTTTTATAGCAAAACAAGAAAACCACAATTTAGTCAAGTTGTCCTTCGACATAGGCCTCCCCCATTTCCTTCCATTTGTCTATGCCCTGGCAAATCTCCTACATACTACATAAAACAATGCAAATGTGAAATATTATTATATTCTACTCTCTAACCGTATTTCCTTATAAAAACAATAAAACTTTTATTGCTAATAAACTATCTCTCCTTCCTTAATCCTTGGTCCTTGCTAATATTGGGAGAAGGATGTTTGTGAGACACAAAATCGTTATTTGCCAGTTGGCCTGGCGTGAAATAGCGCCTGCATTTTTTTAGGGAAATATTATAATAATAAAGATTCATTTCTATGATTCTATCAATCAAATAGCTTTCCATCCTAAAAGCGAACAGACGAACATAACATAAGTAATATAATTATGAATATCAATTTTGATAAATGTGTACTTATTCTGTTTTTCGTATTATTATTTATTATACCTAACTTAACCTAAGTGACTCGTAAAAATTCTTTAAGCCTAGTTTCTGAAATCGCCTACCATTATGCGGAAGCAACGATAAATTAACGTTTTCCTAAATGTTACTTTTAAGTTTTATTACGGTCTATGTCTAGTGAGAATAGAGGTTAAAGGAAAGGACCCTCAGACCACTATTAAGGTAAAAAGATACCTAAAATTAGTAACTCATGCGATTAGGCAATCATATTAAAAACTTACCGTACAACTTGATCTTGTTATCCTTAGTTTGAACCACAATGATCACATAGCCCTCCAAGTCAACCGTTTTACATTTCACTGTAGTCATTTTGTCGATAGTACTGATTTGTGTGGTGGGCGCGTTGAAGGTATTCATTTTGTATATTTTAGTAAACTATTGAAGGAGAGTATTATTTAGATATCGTCCAGCGTTTTCGCCAACACCACTTCAAGCAATTCTTTTTGAAATGATTTGATTCGAACATTTTAAAGTCCTATTCACCCTGGCGAGAGATCCGTCATATTATTTTCGTTCCTACGGTGTCCTTTCGTACCCTGTACGAATTATGGGAACTCCTAATGAAAAACATGAAGGTTTTTCGGTGCTGAGTCTGATATTTTCTGCTCCAAATCGTCCTCTAGGAGCGCTGGGGGGATTCTCATCGGATATTTTCACTAGGACTGGTCACAATTTTCCGCACGTCTCACACTTTGACACAGAGAAGGCACGTTCTATTTATTACTCGTGTTGTACGCATGTTTAGTACGAGTTTTAATTGATATTTTGGTTATTAAACTATTATTTTAAGCGTATTGAGAGTGTTTAGCGGCACGAACGTCTGCCCAGCGTAGCGCTGGCTGGGTGGCCGCCGCGAATGATACGGCCATCCCATTTTCGCTCGATCAATACTGCTCCCTACCCAGCATCCCTACAGCTCGCAATGGAAAACAAAGTGTTCGTGAATTCGATATTTTTACCATATTCGTTCGTTTTTACTAGACAAGGCGTATAATGGCTTTTAAAAGATGTAAAAAAATAGAGCAAATACAAAAAGAAGTTTCAAGGTCCCACCGAGATTTGAACTCGGATCGCTGGATTCAAAGTCCAGAGTGCTAACCATTACACCATGGGACCGCTTGAATGCTTTTGCCAAATTACTGAATTAGTCGTACATCTTACTATACGCATTATCATTTTCCAGGTTTCTGGGTAAAAAAATTATAAGACTACAAAATAAGACGCACTATATTGTGTTATTCATAGTACATAATATTTTAGTTCCCTGTACACAGTCAACGTATTCATGATAATATACACGTATAGAATGAATATTACAATAATAATAATATGTAACGTTTTAATATTATATTAGAAAAGTTTTACATTTGCTCCTCAAGATGTCTCTGTTCGACAGAAATCAGACGATAAAAAATAAAAATAAAAAATATCTAATGCCGCGGCCGCATATGCGTGGACGTGCTTCGCGCTAAAACCGATACTATTGGACGATCTGCGTGTATAGGGACCGTGCAGAGCGACGACACTGCCACAAGTGGCGAATAGCCGAAACTTTTACGAAAATTTTATTGTCAAGCTTTATTCAAGCTACGGAAAATTATAAGATTTCTTGAAAAATTTTAGTAATGCATTGATGTATTCCCGGACATACAAGAAATATAAAGGCAAATCGAACGATGTAAAATTTTACTATTTTTCTGCCAAAGTATTCACATGCCTTTGCTTATTGAAAAACGAAAGAAATGGATAAAAGGCAGTAAAAACATACGTAAGTATTTTAAAAGTTCCATGAATGTTATGTGTAGACTCGTAAAAACACTGAATTTTGTAGATTATAACCGTAAATTCATTTTTTATGAACATAACCTATAACCGTTGCTTCTTTCAGTAAACATCCAAACTGGCTTCCATCTAAATTGATATACATACATAGGCACCGCTCATTTAATTGGCATAAAGTTGCATCAAAAGTAAGGATAATTTGGAGAAGTCCTGCCAGGAATTCAACAGGATAGTATTGAACTTGAACCATCTTGTCAAAGTGTTGGTTCTCAAAAGGATGATTCTTCAAGTAGGAAAAAGATTAGTAGTGCAGTCTTTGTGTGTTATTAATATTATTAAGAATACATAAATGGTGTTTGCACTGATGAGGTCCAGACTGAAATTAGTTAAAAATAGTGACAGACAAAATTTGTGAAGATGGTATCGATCGAATCGCAGAAGGTTGATGAAAATATAAAAGCATTTATTTTAGTGAACTTGTTTTATTTTATTAATCCACAAGCATTTTCAGTAAGATTATAAGTATTTTTGCATAGCTTCATTATTTTATTGCAATATTTATCAAGTTTTTACTTTCTATGCTGATGGATGCTATTAATTACTTTTTCAGATATTTTCTTAGTTAACTAGATAAGCTTTATACATTTTTATTCACTCTTCCGTTCTTTGTTTACGGGTAGAAAGTAGAAACCCTTAATATTATACTTAATATTTTTAAAATATACTTAATATTATAAATGCGAAAGTGTGTCTGTCTGTTAGCACTTCACGCCCAAACCGCTAAACCAATTTTGCTGAAATTCTGTACGGATTTATTTTGAGCCCCGGGAAAGGACATAGGATACTTTTTATCCCGGGAAAATGTACGGTTCTCGCGCGATAAATGATTTTTGGCGCAACGGAGTTGCGGGCGTCATCTAGTCTTTAACTTTAATACTTCGATCGCGAATTCTTGGAAATCTGTCGTTGTTCTCGCGGCCGCATGTGGCCACTTGGGAGTATAAGTATTGAATCATTTTATAGTGTAAAACATAAAAAAACACTTATAAACTAGCCAGGGTCAAGGAGAATGCGAAGTCAAAGTCACTCACAAGTTACGTCTTTTACTCGCATCGTGGCGCTGCTGTCGAATTACGACGCCCTCTATAGTTTCTGCACGGTCCCTATATTACATCGTCCAAATTACATGCAGATATTTGTTTATTTGGCAACACTTAACGCACGTGTCAAAATTGATGGTTCCTGGTGGACCATCAAATGATCAAAACCACAGTATAGCAATATAATCCCTACAGTAGTGAAACGAATGTACTTGCGCAGAGCAACGGAGGGGTACCCGCGGGGAAGCGGGCGGCGCGGGCCCGCGCCGTCAAACTCGCGGAGTTTGTACGAATTCGCGCGCAGGTGTGACGTTGGCGCGTTGTCTACGAATTTTGTGTTGTAAAACGATAACTTATCTTATAAACAATGAGATATAATAAGTGTTTAGTGTACAGAATATGTAAATCTGATTCAAAAAACAAAAAGGATTTAAATTGTCATAAAATATAATATCGACTCACAGTTCACACTAATATTGTGTTGGCCTTGGTGGAATTTATTTGCAATTTGCATCTCTGTTTTATTGTTTACGTTGTAAGAAGTGTAACAAGGAGAGAAACAATATAGAATAAAAATAAAAAAAACTGTCAAATACCCTGTTACATACTAATTAGTACCTACCTAGCTAAGTACACAGGGCCACACATCAAGTGTAACATTATGACATTTGGACCGCCCTTACCGCGCACGTAATAAGAGCGAGTTTTGAAGTGCTTCTGTTACACCTGACGTGTGGCCTACCGTACCTACCAATTGTTATTGTAGGAGCTGCTTACTCGACTACACCCTTTTTGTGATATGATAGTTGATTGTTAAATTAAAAGTCCTTGATATAAAAATGATAATATATTGATTGAATGCTAATGCTAATAATGAGTGCGCGATTGAAGACGGCTAGTAGCGAACTGCCCGACAGTATGCACTTAGCCGGGACTACGGGAAAATATATGTCTGAATCAGCAATGTACGTGCTAGCTCGTACAGTTATAATATGATTAATTATTGTTGGATATTTTATATATCCGAATGCGTCTTCATTATTTTAATCTTTCGATCGTGGATTCTTGGAAATCTATTGTTATTCTATTGTATCTTGCTCACCGGTGAGCTTAAAGGGCTTGATAGGTTAATAAAATTTTTAAATCCATACTAATTAGTAATTACTAATATTATAAATGCGAAAGTGTGTCTGTCTGTCTGTCTGTTTGTTACCTCTTCACGCCCAAACCGCTGGACCGATTTTGCTGAAATTTGGCATGGAGATACTTTGAGTCCCGGGAAAGGACAAAGGATACTTTTTGTCCTGGAAAAATGTACGGTTCCCGTGCGATTAACGAGTTTTGGCACAATGGAGTTGCGCGCATCATCTAGTAAAGAACTCAAATCATCTAAAAATAAAGTTTCACGTAAATATCTGGCAGTACGACATAATATGTAAATATAACACGCTGATTAATTACAAGCACAATATTTTATTTTTATTTTATTTCCCGTTTCGTGGCAAGTGGCAACCCTGGCATATCTGCTTGGTACTTACACCGGTGGCGGCATCGTGCGACATCAAAGGCGTTTCGTTACTGTAGGGATATTATATTGCTATACTGTGATCAAAACTGTCAAAAGTGTACATAGTTTTTTTTTTTGTGGTTTTTGGCACAATGTACATAGTTATCACAGCTACGCACCAATTTGACAGCTGTCAATGTCATCTACGCCTACCAATACCTAACTTCTGCATGGACCGGGTTCCTCCGTCTGTAGAAGCCACAGATTAAGTATACATAGATGGATTCTTAGCTCGCCAGCGCGTGGCCATTTTATGCTTGTGTGCAATTGCTGTAGTGTGCGTGTAGGGATGGCGTATATCGATAAAAATATAAAATTAGACTACAGTTATCGACCAAGTCGACCATAATTTTATGTTACAGATTTTTATTAAACGACATCAAAAAAGGAGGTTATCAATTCGACCTGCATGTTCAATTTAGGAATATTATGCTCATTAAATTAGAAGTCGTTCAATTTGGTGAAAAGGTATTTTTTATCTATTTATTAAGTGTATGAAAATACTTAAATACAGGGTGCAATTAAACCTTCCTGCCAAATTTTGATATATTGATCCTTGTTCAAAATAAAAATACACGTATTTTTCTTTTAATATAGTCACTCAGTACTAAAATGTTGAGAAATAGCTTCCAAAAGTTATCCTAAAAAACACAATTAAAATGGACACTACGCGTCGCCGGCGGGTGAGCGCGCGCGCGCGCCTCCCCCCCACGTCACCCCCGCTCATTCCCACCGCCACGAGTAACCGTTCTGCATCGATTTTAAATGAGATAAAATATGTCATTAAAAAAATAACACTCAATTTTTTTTGCTAAATGACCTCTCCTAATGATACCTCAGCCCTGGAAAAAATTTGGCAGGATGGTTTAATTGCACCCTGTATAAACAAAATATTTAAGTATATATAATTACACAAATAGTTAAAAATATACATAATAATATGTATACTCCATAAGCCACGAAAGCTTGTCCGGAGTGTAATAGCTAATATCAATAAAATCAACAGTTTTTATAAAACACAACAGAAGAACAAAATATATTATACTTTATTAAACTTAATTACTATTTACTATTAAGCAACTATTTTGTAGAATAACAATTATTATTATTATCAAAGAAATATAAGAATGAATCTCAGTCCTACTTATTTAAAGTAATTCCAAAAACGCATAGGTGCATTTCTTTACCTATTAAAATATAATTATGTAATAATATTTATACAGAAAAAGACTTAAAATAGATACTTCGACGCCCCCTGAATAATGATATTATAATAATAATAATTAATAACCTAAGTAGGACTCTAGAGTCTAGACGATCAATTTTATTGTGCATTATCACGGTGTGTGCAATCAAAATCATAGAGCACTAAACCATATATTATTCTTCACTTTCAATCTTATTATCAAATTAATAGTTGAAAATAATTATTATCTTCATTATAGGTCTCTCCGTCACCACCATAATATTGAACTCTTCTTTATGAGCATTCCAATAACCTGAAAAAAATAAATGGTTTAGTGTTAATAAATGTACTATACTACTACATACTATAAAATATTATACACATAATTCATAATATTGTATACGGGGCAATATGCTTTATGTAAGTTTTCCATGCTTAACCCATCCAGCCCCAATCGGAACCCAGGTGCCGCATAACATCTAAATATATATTGTGTCTGGAATTCGACGATTGAGGTATTAAATTTATTTTATTAAATGATTATGACTTTAGCCTTATTAAAATTTTACATTTAACTTATTAAAAAAGAGTACCTAATGCCAGGATAAAATTTCAAGAAGTATCTTTAAGTAACGAATTGAGTACTTACAGGGGGGAGGTGTGAGAGCTGTTGATCATGCAATTATTTTACTCTCCGTTAGAACTTTCTTTATTTCAATAAAATCATTGTTTCAAACTTACGTTTGAAATGATAATTCCAAATTCCAATATTGTGATGCCTTCATAAGGGAGTAAGGATTAAAAACTTGCATGAAACTTGCGTCTAAAATATATATCTGTTTGTCGTCTATTTTGAAGCATTTTCAACCTGAAAAAAAAATCATTTAGTCCATGACATTATTTTTATCGATAAACTATAGTTCAAGTAAGGCGCATCCCTAAAATACACGTAAAAAACTATGCAATATTTATAGCCAAATTATTACTTGATGTGACATTTTTATCACTAATGCCTTATATAGCATGATTAATGGATTATTATACTTATAAATTTTCTTTTTTAGCTTACAAAAATACCGATTGATAAGCCCAAACAACGTTGTTGAAAACTTACGTATGTTATGTTAAATCCACGTGTTTGAGGCATTCCTTGGCCGTTTTTATGGTTTATTATATAGCGGAACCACAAAACGCAATAATTAATTGCATTGAACGTTCACTAAACACTTTTATTACCACTTTTTATACATGAAATATGCAGACCTACTCGTTTGTTATGTTCTACTAAGTGGGACATAACATTACAGGCTTTTGACGTTTACACACCGATATGAGCTTTCTCTTTCACCCAAATTACTACATCGTTAGTTAGAAAGAGTAACATTATCAGCTGTCAAAATATAAGGCGGACTCCTATAGTATTATAACCTCAATGGTAGAAGCTATAAGACTGTAGAGTCACAGAATTTAAATTAGTCGATGATAATATATTATTATTAGTAGGTACCAAGTAGAGTGTAGACTGTAGACCGTATCATGCGTGTAAGCAACGCCATCTATGTCAGCCCATATGAAACTGATGGTGTTAAAAATCAAGAGTGAAAAGCGCTAATAAACTAAATATAATTTTAAAAACTATTGCAAAGTGTATATGGAAATAATTTGTTTTAACTACATATTGGAAATATTAAAATATATATATTTTAAGTGAACTTTAATAAAAATAAACAACAGCTGTCGCAATTTTATTTTTTTATTGAAAATATTTTTAATGGTAACACTGCATGACAGTTTGTCACTGACTTCGCTGTAGTGTGGTTGTCATGTCATTCGGTCCGTCTATTGAATAACGCGATAGATGAATGGAAAATAATTAACATCATCACAGCGAAGCATAATTTCGATCTATCGCCGCGAAAACTACAACCTCGAGAGAACCTACAAAGGATTAAACCCCCGGCGAACGCTCCAACACACCGCCATGATCGATGTGGGAAACAAAGATGGCGGAATAATACGGTGATCGTGACCAAAAGTCGTCGAGTGCGGTAGTTATGTGCGACGGTGGGCGGCGCTCGGCGCGGTGTCGGGGCGCCTGAGCGAGCACGCGCGGGATGGCCCGGCCGGGGTGATGCCGCCGCGGCCAGCGGTCGGCCGCGCGGCTATGGCGGCGGAGGAAGACCGTCCGCCGCTCCAACTGTTCACAGCCGTGTACGACTACGCGGCGCAGGGCGAGGACGAGCTCTCGCTGCGCCGGGGGGAGATCGTGGAGGTGCTGTCGAAGGATGCCACCATCTCGGGCGACGAGGGCTGGTGGACGGGGAAGATCGGCGACCGCGTCGGAATCTTCCCGTCCGTGTACGTGACGGAGGAGGACCCGCTGGCGGTGAGTTCCGTGATCGGCGACGTGGACCCGCCGCGCGTGTCGTTCTCAGAGCTGAAGCTGGAGGAGGTGATCGGGGTGGGGGGCTTCGGGAAGGTGTACCGCGGGTACCTCAACGATGAGGTGGTGGCGGTGAAGGCGGCGCGCCAGGACGCCAACGAGGACATCGAGATAATAAAAGAGAATGTGCTGCAGGAGTCGAAACTGTTTTGGATGTTGCAGCACGAGAACATAGTGTCGTTGAAAGGTGTGTGCCTGGAGGAACCCAATTTGTGTTTAGTGATGGAATACGCCCGCGGGGGGCCCCTGAACAGGGTTCTCTCGGGGCGGAAGATCCGCCCGTGTATACTGGTGGACTGGGCGATTCAGGTGGCACGGGGCATGGCGTACCTGCATGTGGATGCGCCCATCTCCCTCATACATCGGGACCTCAAGAGCTCTAATGGTAAGTTGATATCTTTTTTCTTTTCATACAATAATGTTATGTAGCATTAATACAGCCATGCGCGCCGGTATCATTTGATTCTTCCGTGTAATCAGCAGCAGTAAGCATTTCCACTTTTAATCCTTCAATCGGGATTCTTAGAAATCTATTGTTTACGCGGTCCAATTCGACCGCTTGGAAGTTGAAGAGTTAAAAAGGTGTTTCAATCCAGTCCAGCACACTGATTAGTTATAGCTCTGGCCACTGAATCAATTTTAGCTATTTTAGTAAGCATGTACTATCAGAGAAGCGGATTTGGTCAGGTTAAGTCAAACCCATCTGGCCGACACCACACGACCCACAGCTTTAACATTGAATTGACGACCCAACCAAATGACATAGGTGCGTCAACTGTCTGTATTAATTTTCTCAATGGTACTTGAATGTTGTTCATATTTTTCAAATACAAAATTATTTTCTGTTCGGAAATTCACGTTGAACTGCATTAAAAACTATACTACATACTTATCTAAGCCTTGAAGTTCACTCGGACTGAAAAAATTGGTTCAGCATAGGTTTCTAGTGTCAAAAAATAACAGAGATACTGTTACTTGTACATTTATAATATTAGTATCATGTATTTCTTGTAACTTCAACTGCAATTTTGCCTGAACAATAGTGCAATTTAATATTTATGTCTCTGATAAAAAATGTTTAACAATAGTTTGTTTTTTGTACTTTAAAAAAAACTTAATTGTAAGTATTTACACTGTAAGGGACCCATCATACAGAGGAGTTCAAGATTTCAGTCCAAGTGTGTGTTTGCATTTTACATTCAGTTATGGCAGAATGCAGGAAAGATTCTGTCACGGTCGGAACGCCACCTGTGTGAGTATATAATTCATATATTGTTTGAGTTATTTTTCAGCTTAAGATAGTAATTACCTAGGGTCCTGAACAAATTTTTTTTACAAAATATTTAAATACTAAAAAAAAATTTTTTGTGTTTCAATATTTTTTAGTAAATTTACTACTAAATATTTAAACACCAAAAAATAGACAAAAACATTAAAAATATATAAATAAATAGTAATTTTACTACAAAATATTTAAACTTTAAAAAATATTTTTTATTATTTAAAAAATATTTTAAAAAATATTTATTACTTTAAAAAATATTTTTTATTATTAATTGCTGAAAAATAACTCAAACAAGTTAAATATTTTCGTATGAGAAAATGATTTTGGTATTAAGAATGTATGAAAATTTCGAGGGTAACCCGGGCCCTTAAGATATCGAGCGATATGTTAAGATATCTTAATATACGAAATATATCGTAATATACTATCTTAAGGTACAATAATATATCGTAATGCTTATACAGGTTGTTTTGTTTTCGGTGTAGAACGCATGCAGGGTGCAGGAATGTTGAAAGACCACGTGATTGGTTTGCGGGGTGCGAGGCGTGTTTGTCTCTCCTCGCTCATTCAAAACGTGGGAGAGCCATGCTTTAGCACGAATGCTCGACCGGAGAAATACCACGGGCTCACAGAAAACCGGCGTGAAACAGCGCTTGCGCTGTGTTTCGCCGAGTGAGTGAGTTTACCGGAGGCCCAATCCCCTACCCTATTCCCTTCCCTACCCTCCCCTAGCCTATTACCATATCCCCTCTTAAGAGGACGGCAACGTACCTGCAGTTCTCTGATGCTGCAAGTGTCCATGGGCGACGGAAGTTACTTTCCATCAGGTGGCCCGTTCGCACCCTTATTTCATAAGAAAAAATTCATTGTATTGTAATTTGTACCTACATGTGGGTGCACCTACATCTGCGGCAGAAATTTTCAAAGTCGGAATCATCATCAGATGAGCTATCTAATAAATCTAAGAGTAAGACCGTATTGTTCATATTAGATCACCCTGTATGTAGATTAAATGTAGAAATATACGTGTGAACCCTAGCCAAGCCTTTGCTAGAATGATTCAAGCAGATATATTATCGCAACTTAACCGTGTGTGATACCTTAAGATACTATAATATTTTATATTTGGGCATCTTAAGATAAAATATTATAGTATCTTCACCGTGTGTGATGCGTTTCACACAACAATAACAATACTTTGACATACTTACGGCCGAACCCAATATACGATCCTAATCCGTTTTTACCAATCCAAGATCGATATTTCAATCCATATTTGTGTTTGAGTGTGCCAATAATGTATCCACAGATTGAAATTACAATCTGTGGTTGCAAGCCATCCATGGGAGGTTCGCTCTATGATTTCGGATAGCCCTCCGTTTGAAAATGACAGTTCGAGTGTATTCATAACCTATCTCATAATTTTGACGTTTCTTTCGATCGGTTTTATGATCCAAATCTGCAATCTTAGGAATTTCTCGGTTTTACTGTTTAAAATATGGATTTGTCTATACTCTCAAGCAGTGATAGTAGTGATTTTGAGGATCTCATACTGATCGTGCGCGAGTCCGACTCGTACTTGGCCGATTATTTTTTATTAGTTATAATTACCAGTATTGGACAAGCAACAAAAAAGCGGCCAAGTGCGAGTTGGACTCGCCCATGAAGGGTTCCGCAGCAGCAATAAGGTTTATTTTTATGAAATTAAAAGGTTTTTGATTTATTTTATGTTTCAGTCGATTTAATGAAATTTTGATTAAGGTTTACCATTTTTATGACGTATAAAAAAAATTACTGGCTAGATCTCGTTCAAACCAATTTTCGTTGGTAGTTTTTATAGTAATCTACATCAAATATTTTTTTTAGAATTATCATGCCCCTACTTTAGAAATTAGAGGGGGGGGGACACATTTTCCCACTTTGGAAGAGTCTCTCTCGCAAACTATTCAGGTTGGAAAAAAATGATATAAGAAACCTCAATATGATTTTTAGAGACCTATCTATAGATACCCCACACGCATAGGTTAGATGAAAAAAAATTTTTTTATTTCAGTTGTACCTATACCCCTAAAATTTTTAATAATTTTTCCATTTTTGCATCAAAATCTTAATGCGGTTCACAGAATACATCTACTTACCAAGTTTCAATAATCTAGCTCTAATAGTTTCGGAGAAAAGTGGCTGTGACATACGGACGGACGGACAGACAGACAGACAGACAGACAGACAGACAGACAGACAGACAGACAGACAGACAGACAGACAGACAGACATGACGAATCTATAAGGGTTCCTTTTTTGCCATTTTGGCTACGGAACCCTAAAAAAGGGTGCGCTCGGTGCGCCATGATGACTGCCCGCTGCCGGCAGGTAGAAAATGAGCAATGGCATGTGTCAACTGTCAGCTTATAGCAAGATAGCGCGTGAAGTTTGTTTGTCAATTGTCAGTGCCATTAGAATTTAACGAAATACTCCTAAATCCGAATTTTGCGGATATATGTTGTCGACTCGAAATCAATATTTTTTTATTTTCTATTATTCACATAAGGTTTCGATCGAGTCTATCGTACCCCTGGACAGAGGGAAAAGATCGCAGGCAATCCGGCCAGAAAAAAGATTGCAGATTTCAATTTTTATTATTGAAACGTGGATTGGAGATCGATCTAAGGATTGGGATCGATCCGAGATTGAGTTCAATCTATGCATAAGGATCGAATATTGGGTTCGGGCGATAGCCAATGTCAAGATCTGAGATAGGCCTGTCAGATTGTTCCTCCCACACTGTGTTTTAATACACACTCACCTACACAAGAATTAATTATTATAAATACAAAAGTTATGCAAAAGTTACTTTGAATGCCCTTCAAACGATATGAAATGTATTGGATTATAGTTGTGTACTACTCAATTGAGATCTCATTTGTTCACATACAGAATGAAAAGCTTTACACTTTCCTTACACTTATTCCACTTATTTTAATAGTTTTATTAGACAATTATAATATACACGACCGGTTTCAGTAATGTAATCTAGTATTTAAAGTAATGATTTTAGAATCATATTAAGTTTTAAATAACTTCAGCATAGTAGACAGAAAATATTTGAAGGAAACTGAATATACTCGTAGCAAGTAGAACAATGCAGTATAACGTCGCGCTTACGTATTACTTATTTTTTTTATTATAATTTAAGAACATAGGTACCTAAGTTTCGATTCTGTTTGTTATGTATTATGATTTATGCTCTTATGTACAACTTACAAGGCTAAGAGATGAACAGTCAACAGAGTGCGGAAATTCGCCCCCTGTCACCCGACACCCGCTGCGCCGTTTTCAATCAGGCAAAAGCTTCCTGCGCAAAATTAACCCCCCGCCGACCATTATGCTATGCTATGAAGACTGAAGTACACTGTACAGTGTACAGTGCATTCAGGGTTGTTTTACCTTTACATGATAAAAAGTTATTTTTCGACATTAAAGCTTTAAGATGAAGTGGTAGGGCCAGAAGCGTATAATATCGCGATCTAGGGTATCTTTGAACCTGTTTTTAGATATCTACCGCTAAAATTCATACAATGTTATTCATACCGGCGTAAGGGTGAAGATATGCCTAATAACGTTATATTCTTCGAAACACGATTAAAGTAATTTGCCTCGATAGAAAAAAATCGTGAAAATCATCATAAATTGCCATTTTATTGCAATTTTTCGATTTTACGGCGAATTTAGATACAATTCTAGTAAAAAATTTATGTTTTCATAAACCTTTCATCAAATCCCATAAGGTAGTATTTATGGTTTTCACTAAAATGATAGTTAGTCATTCAAAATAAAATAATAACCTATAACGCTCGCACTGTATGAGGGCGGCGGGGATGCGGGGTGGCGATTCAGTCGGCCGCGGAGCCTCGTCGCAAGCAGACACGTACTACTCGTCGGCCCGCTCTTTACGAGAATTTGATGTGAAAATGGGAAATAAAAACTGCAGAGGAAAAAAATATCCCTTTTGCGGAAAAGAATAATTAAAAAAAAAAGAAGAGTTAAGGGAAAAAAAGAAATAAGGGTTACCGTACACTTGACTGAGTATCGGTATTATCTTTTTTTTGACGTTATTTTTTTCCTCAGTAGGCATTAGAATAAGGGTCACCGCATATTTGACCGGGTACCGATATGGGTATTGGGTATCTTGTTTTGACTATTCTTTTCCTCTGTAGGCATGAATTAGTAGAAATAAGAATAAGCGTCACCGCACACTTGATCTGGTATCGGTATCGGTATTATCTTGTTTTAAATTTTTTTTTTTCAGTAGGTATGAATGAGTAGAAATAAGGGTCACCGTACACGTGACTGGGTATCGATACTTATAATATTTTTTTGACACAATTGTTTCCTTAGTAGGTATGAATGAGTAGAAATGAGAATAAGGGTATTGTCCAGTATCAATAACAATATTGAACGCCGGGTGAGTAGCCGGCACGTTGACGGAGACAAGGGCCCTGCGGATAACGTCGTTCAAGGAGGTATGGCGGGACTGGCGGCCGGCGCTGCGTCGACAAGATAGACCGTGGTGACCCTGGCGGTCTACTGCGGCGCCGCAGGGGCAGCGGTGGGGTTCGGTGATATTGGCTCCTAGTCGCAAACTGAGTGAAAGATTGAATGTGTGGTTATCTAAAAGTGTTCCGGTTTTGGATGATGGGTTAGCCTGGAGCCAGTAGCCTGATTCCGGCTCGGCGGACGCTAGAAGACGCGCCCGATCTGTGGTGGACGAGGAATTTAGAATTTCTGATTGTGCCAAATTGATTAGTGGTTCATCCCAATTCTTTTGGATATTGGGGTTAACTGAAACGTCACTAGGACAAACACGTTTCCAAGCGTTGATCGCCTCAGCTAGTGACTCAATGCCTACGTTTCCAGAAGAATTGGTGATGATTTTGATGAAAAGAGGATGAATGCTGTGAGCTGAAGAAAGGAAGGCATGAAGGGACACACTGGACACGCTTCTAAGACCCAAGCCACCGAAACGAATGGGGAGAGTAGCTTGGGCCCAAGAGGTGTCAGAGATTTGGCAGTTGAAAATATTCATTATTGTGTCTTTTAAAATAGTGTCTAAATGGGAAAGAAGGTTGGGGTACTCCCATAGAGGGCAGCACCTCAGGACATATGTGAATTGGGGCACAAACAAACAAAAACGAATTATTTGGTAAGCCATATGGGATTTTATTGCGACGAGTTTGCCAGAAGATACTACTAATTTTTGTTTTTGTTCCGAAACGTAAGGCTCAAAACCGTCGTTGAATATAGGGGCACCTAGAAGGCGGAGGGATTCTTTACTGAGAATTTTGATACTAGGGGCCAAATTGTTAAATTTAGACATTATTACGTCATGCGGCTGTGCGATTGGGCCGTTAAAAAAAAGTTCACATTTGGAGAAATTTAAATCCAAATCTATTGCTTTAAATTTTCAGTTGTACCTATGGGGACCCCTAAAATTTTTAATATTTTTTCCATTTTTGCATCAAAATCTTAATGCGGTTCACAGACTACATCTACTTACCAAGTTTCAATAGTATAGCTCTAATAGTTTTGGAGAAAAGTGGCTGTGACATACGGACGGACGGACAGACAGACAGACAGACAGACAGACATGACGAATCTATAAGGGTTCCTTTTTGCCATTTTGGCTACGGAACCCTAAAAATTAATAAATATATTTTTATAAATAAATTGACTATTGTATACTCTGACATAATAACCTAATAAATATGACATATTATCTCATAACGTATGTCAAGTAGGCTTGTACTTTGAATATCATTCATTCATTTATTTATGTTTGTTTGTTTGTAAAAAGAATCTGCCTGAAGTTAGCCAGGGATTAGTTTACTCACGTTCAATGCGCGGCCTATACATACTAGCATAGACTTTGAGTCGGGAATTAGGGATAGGTATGGGCTACAGCTACGGGTCTGGGCCCAGCACTAAAGAGCATCTGTGAGCGTACGGAAGCATTCGAGACAATTTGGAATCGGTAACTAATGAGGTAAGTATCGGTATTCTCTTGTACAATCAACCGATAAGTGTGTACATCAAGTGTACGGTAAACCTTATTCTCATTTTTACTCATTCATACGGCATACCTACTGAGGTTAAAAAGTGTTTCAAACAAGATAATACCGATACCGATACCCGGTCAAGTGTACGGTGACTCTTATTTCTATTCATACAATACCAACTAAGAAAAAAAATTTTCAAAAACAATATAATACCAATTATAACTATACCCGGTCAAGTGTGCGGCGACCCTTATTCTCATTTATGCCTACTAAGGAAAAAATTTGTCTAAAAGAAGATAATAAGAGGGTAAAATATTGAACTCGCATGCCCGGTCGCCGCTGCCGCACGCACTGTCTACGCTACGCACCTACTAGCAGGCGTGCGCGGGGCGGAAGATGGTTGCCCCGCGCATGCTCCCGCCACGCTTCATACCTCACCCCCTCAGAAACGCGATGCGCACCCTACCACTTCATCTTAAATGACCATAGGCGGAAGTCGGAACATACGTATTTTATAAAAAGTAACTCATACTACAATCTAAAAATCTAGCATTTGATGTTTTCCGCTGCGTGTCTGTAACAGGACATGGGCTAAAAATAATAAAAATATGTGGTTTTAATGGCACTAGTACACAACCTGATAATATAAAGTCTGTGTTGTAATGTAATAAGGCGACCCGCGACCGGCTGTTATGACATTACTTTAATAGGCCTGGGTGTTTCCAACTTAAATGTTTAATTCGTATTGGGATAGGCCATTGATTTTCAAACTAGGGGGCGCGCCCCACTAGGGAGGCGCGAAGACATGATGAGGGGGGCGCGGGCGCCGGTGGCGGTTTTACTCCAGAGTCCAGATGCCAGCGCATTCCCGCGACGTACGCGAATTGGAAATCTTGTCAAAAACATGCAAGCTCATCCGTCACATTGATTCTTCCTGAAGAGTGCGACTAACCCAAAAAATCAAACATTGTCCTTCTCAATAACTCAATAAATATACAACATTTTAAAAATCCGCTAGGTCGGTTTCTCAATGATAGAATTTTTACAATGTGTTAAAATATTAACTGAGTTTAATGCACGGTAACGGCAATGTATGAAAAATTCGTGAAAATTAGATGCATCTTTTTTTTTATTTTTTTATGATATCGTTTTTTTGCTCCGATTGGATTCTTGGAAATATAATGTAGTATTTAGTTTTAGAAAATGAAACAATTCGGAGCTTGATTTCAAGTATAACAAAGAATTATAAAATCGTCAATTTTGGGTTAGAAGTAAGTATGTAAAAACATATTTTTATAATGAAACATCTGAAAATGTATTTTTGGTCTTTATTATTTTATTTTACAATAGCTTGGCGAGCCCACTTGCTACTACTTGCTGGGCCCTGGGGTACTATTATATATTCTGTGCCCTGGGCCGAAGGAAGGCGTAAGCACTAAGCATGTTCATTAGGGAGGCGTGATACATATAAGTTTGGGAACCTCTGGGATAGGCTATTTATTCTATTAATTGGTATGGCCGGTGCTATAACGTAATGCCGTGGTGCGATTCTTATGCAGCCTAAAAGAAGTAATATAGGCAATACCGAGTTGCGATTCTTATGCAGCCTTTAGGGACAATTAGTACAGGCAATGTAGATCCATGGCATCCATGATCGCCCGTCGATGTTAATTTTGTATGGCATAAACAGCTTTGCAATCATCGTGATCCATTATAGTCTAACGTGGAGGAGAAGGGTGGAGAAGGCTATAAGGCCGGAAAAGCACCTGCAGCTCTTCTGATGTTACGAGTGTCCATGGGCGACGGTTGTTGCTTTCCATCAGGTGACCCGTTTGCTCGTTTGTTGCCTGCAGCCCCGCTAATCGCGTCTCTCATGCGCAAGCCACCACCCGCAGTGGCCAATTGGTAACATCCAGTCCACACCAAAAACGGCAACAGAATTAAAGTCATTTAGTGAAATCACACGCCAGCCGGCCGGCCTCTCTTTGATGTTGTCGATTCCCATGTTCCTTACAGCCCCTCTAGCATACGCCAACGAGAAAATTTTGTCTACACGTTTTCTCGATGTTTGATGGCTTTTCTCTTCATCTCTATTGACCCTAACATGACATAAATTTTTTCGCGTAGCTTACATAAGCTTTCTTCTTGAAGAGTATCTCTGATCACTGCTGTAGTCACACTGTGGACTACAGTGCACAGTGATGCGAAAGAGAAAATATACTGGCAGTTTTAGAGGGGAAAATATTATGACAAATTTATTTTGCCAATCCATTCTTTAATCTTTGCTTAGCGTGCTGACTGCGGAGTGTGGGCATACTAATTAAGTCTACTGAAAGCTATCCACATTATATCTATAGCCTCTGAACTTTGAAGCTTCCTAACCTTCCTAAAAAAAATTCCTTTTACTCTATTTTTTTTTGTTTTTTTTTATTTAGTAATAAATTTACTAAAAAATATTTAAACAAAAAAAAATTTTTTAGTTTAAATATTTTTTAGAAAAATTTTGTGCAGGAACCTAGGTAATTACTATTTTAAGCTGAAAAATAACTCATTTAAAATGTTAAATATTTTCGTATGAAAAAATGATTTTGGTATTAAGTATGTATGAAAATTTCGAGGGTACCCCGGCCTCTTAAGGATGTTATTTTGTAAAGCGTTGTTGTTTATGGTTTAATTATAATTTTTATTCTTATTTCGACGATGTAAACTGTACAATTTATATTTCAAACAAAGACTTGCATTTAAAAAACCCAAAGATATGAATGTACAGGCTAACAAAAATAACTGACATACGGTTAAAGCTACGGTAATTAATTAGTAATTAAATATGCATACAATATAGACTATTTACCATTTGCATTTGAACAAAGAATTTTATATGAAATCGGTCCTTGAACAAGATAGGGGTGAACAAAGCTAGCCATGACCTCAATTTTTGCATGGAAATGTACGTGCGTATATCGTTTCTTTGTTTTATTTTTTATCCTCGCTGATGCGTTGATGTTATGAACATGTTGATGGGTATTTAGGGTTCCGTAACCAAATTGTGTATGATGGTGGATGATGGCCAGTGGATTGCCAGCAGCCAGGCAAAAAAGAGCCATGCGCAATTGTGTTTAACACCAAGTAATCGTGGTGTAAACTGTAAAGTGCTCCAACTTCCAAGGCTTTAAATGAATGTGGACGGGGCGCTTCTGATAAAGGAGAACTGTCAAAAATGACGTACTGGGGGATTTACAGCATTTGCTCTGAATCGCCTGTTGCATTGCTGTCGCTACGTACCTTATCAACTTGCAGATCTATTTAGTTTAAGGTGAAACTGGACGCGTGTCTCCCCAGGGGTCACTGTTACTACGTAATTATTATAATTTGCTGTAAGGGTGGGTCGGACCCTTTAGATCGCAAAAAGAGATTGTCCATTCGCACTTAAACTGACAAGCGATAGTATACTTTATTGTAAAAGAATTGGGTTCAATATGATGAGGGGCAGCGGTAATCTTTCAGCTGTCTGTGGTGTGGCTTGCATCAATAATGTCAAGCGAAAATGCCCTTTATTGTAAAGGAATAGAGTTAAATAAAATGGGCAGGATGGTTATATTTCAGTTGTCTGTGGTGCGGTTTTTGTAAAGCGGTAATTTTGTGAGAAATGATTGATTGCTCCCCGTCCCTGTTGATAAATTGAATGTTGCATGCCACTGCATAATGTTCTGAATTCTGATGGATTTTATATTATGACGAGAAGATGTGAAAAAAGTATATTATAAAGTTGCTGCTCGTGCGAACTTTGATGGGTGTTAAAATGAAAAATATTTTGATTTGTGATGATGATTATTGCTGAAATGTAATGGAGAGAGAGATGCAACTTCGTTTGCACACATATTCGCTTATGGCTCGGTAACCGTACATTTTTCTCTCATAAAACTACACGGTCTTTTCCCGGGAAATTCTCTTGCCAATTTTTAACAAAGTAGGTGCAGAGATTTAAGCGTGAAGAAGTGTAGCAGACATACCGACAGATACATATTTTATTATTACATAATATTATGACGTGTATTAATAATTAGTAAGCTGTAAGGATATGTACAGGTCTATGTATCAGCCCAGCGAGTTACCTTACAACTTGTTCAATGGTGGGTAGGTACTTAAAAGTTTTTTGTCTGCGCATTCGACAACTTTTTAAAAAAATCATTCCGAATTCTCAGACAAAACAAGATATAGTAATTATAAAACTGCCAACAATTTAACTAATTAAATATGAAATAAAATGGTGAAAAATAGTAAGTGTATGAGTATTGACTAAGGAAGTTCTGTGCAATACAAAAGTAACGTCAATAAGTTTCTATGTAAATGGAATGAAAATAAACATTTAACGTAAAATGAAAAACCTCTTTGTTCTTTACCACGAAATTGTAATATAATTATAATAGCGCAAATTACGCAATAACTATAATAAACATTATAGCTTGTATTGCAATTTTGTTCACCTACAATCTACAATATTATGTTAATTGTTAATTGTACCCTGATTCTTGTATTTAAATCCGACAGTAATACCTCGAATCTCGATCGTTTGAATCGCAGACACAATAGATTTTCATCAATCAATTGTTAAGCGACAGCCGGGTGCCACTTAACTTGCTTTACTTCTTCGACCCAGTCTGTTTCTTATAAAGAGCAAGATTGTATTCTTGTATCATGATTCATGAACAAAAGTCGCACGATAGATTTTAACGGATTTGACAGGATTATAGCCAAGCCAAACCTTCAAGAAGAGAGCGTATTCCCACTTAAAATGCCGGCAACGCACCTGCAGCTCTTCTGATGTTGCGAGTGTCCATGGGCGACGGTAGTTGCTTTCCTTCAAATGACCCGTTTGCTTGTTTTTCCCCCTTATTTAAAAGTAGGCCTCTACACGTTGACCCAATGTGCTGGCTTTATGTGTTGGCCCAATGTGGCTTTATGCAAAATGGCTTTATAATACAGGCATATTTTGTAGTTCAATATGAGACGCATTCAACAATAAACGAAGCTGCACTAGTATTGCTTTAAAGTTGAATAATTGGGGTATCGCTTTAAAAATTTAGAATTCACCAAAGTTACTGCTTATTCGAAACGACAGAATATACTTAAGTAAGTAGGTCATAGCTAGTTACTGTTATAAATTAAATTTTATTATGTTAATTTTGTTTACTGCCTATGTATCCTTCGGTGATTGCCGTGAGAATACAACTTAAGTAGTGTGTCTATTTAAGGTGCTAGCCTGCTAGGTAATCAATTCATTGACAGCCATCAAGCTGGTGAGCAAAGTTACCAGGTGAATAAGACCTATTTCAGAATGGTTCAAGCCCACCCTATCCAATAAGAGTTTGACAACAGGTGTTTTTCAGATAATGCAAGAGTTTAACAGCAGATGCTGTCAAACGTCTGTTGCAACTTGCAAGACAAGTTAATAACTGTCTGGCAGTCGGTTGTAGCTCAGGCAACCATAAACTTTATGTTGGCTGTACTTGTTGGTTGGCTCCTACACTCCGCCTTTTTTTAGCCGATTTCATTCTGTATAAGTTCTATTCCTCTCAGTCCATCGATAGTTTATATTAGGTTTTTAGATGGCTAAAAAATACATATTTAAATAAAAATGATCAGTACATCAATCCGTGAGTTTTACATTCAGTTTCGCGTCAATCTTTACCAGATTGATAGCAGATTGATGAGAAACTGAACGTGTAACCTCCGACATAGACAGAAATGACTGAAAACAAAACAAATATTATGTCCCTATATAAACAGGCGACCCCACTAATGTAATCAGTAATGCAATTAGGTCGCGTGTTTAATTATTACTATTAGAAGGTCGGTGTATGGAGTTGGACCCCGCTTACATACCGATGCCTGGGTTAGCTAGGTAGTAACAGGTCAACTAATATTATACTTAGGCGGACTTGCGTAGATCTGGATTAAAAGTTAACTCTGAGTTAAACATCATGTCATCTCTATCACTCACTTGGTGAGTGACAGATATGACATGACGTTTAACTCAGATCTGCGCAAGTGGGACTTAGAAGTTAGGGCCTGTTTCACCACTTCCTGATAAGTGTCGGATAGGCTATCAACAACTTAACTTGACAGATGGAGTATCTGTCAAATAATTTGTGAATAGCCTATCCGGCACCTTATCAGGAAGTGGTGAAACAGGCCATTAGGGCCAGGCCACAACACTGCGTTGCAACGTCGCATCGCAAAAACAACCTTAGAAAAGTCGCAACGCGGTGTTGTGGTCTGGCCCTAAGAGTCTAGATTGGTTAGATTAAGTTATCCAATGTCCAAACCTATGGTTGCAGGAGATCCATACTATTAACAAACATAATATTGTGAAAGTAATTCTGACTGCCTGATATTTCGTCACGCACAAACCGCTGGACTTATTTATACGGGTAAAGGTAGTTTGAATGTCGGGAAAGGACAGAGGATAGTTATCCCGGCGAGATGTAAGGTTTCGTCGTTGTGAATTAACCGAGACAGAATCAAGAGTTAGGGCCAGCTTCAGTCCTCTTATAAAAGTCGTACCTATAGCTTTGCCGTACATTTTCTTAAAGACAAAACACGCTAAGAAGCTTAATATGTACCTTGATCGTGGCAATCGCACACACAATAGCTGATATTCAATGTTATGCGACAGTTGGGTGCCGCTTGGGGATTGATTTGGTTATTACTTATTAATAGATTGTGATTTATGAACCGTGTCCTACATCGATGTTTACTATAATAAGATATTTTATCTCGTTTCTAAGCGACGCGACGTGACGTAGCGTGTTATCACGGGGAAAACCCTTGCGTTATCTGCGCGCGCGCACCGGAAGGATTCTTGCGAAACAACAGGCGATGACAGCAAAACATTGGGATTTGGGTTCTTCTTCTTCTATTAAATCCGGTGACCTCGGTGGTTTGCCAATATCGAAGCTAAATATTGAATTTTTTACCCTGATGTTGACACGGTCAAATGTGTTTTGGGCCTCATATTTTTCTTCCAATGTCCAACATTTTTTTGGCTATTAAAAGCAACTTAACTGGCAGCTTTAAATTTTTCGCCACATATAGCTAAAGTCGGTCAATTCAGATTTTAATCGGAAGTCCGCATATTTTCGGCATAATCATTTGGCACTGACCACTGTACAAATGAGGTTCCGTTTGATTATTAAAACGTTGACCGGGAGCCAAAACCCTCGACAGTTTCAGTGAATGTCCGTGAGTCAAGATGAGTAATGTGATTCAGTATAATATCTAATCTCTTTTGGTCTTACCACAAAAGATTTAAACATCTGTTGAACAGTTGTTTTGACACCATTTTGTACTTAATTTTTTTCTAATCAACTGTTCATGTTCAACAGGTGTTTAAATCTTTTGTGGTAAGACCGGTAATGTTTAAATATTATGGTTTCCTAGTACTTTTCTCGAGAGTTCTGACTTCCTTACTTCCGCTTATAAAATGCGTTTGGATCTTACTCATGTAATCTGCCCTGCCCCCCTAGACAAGTGTCAAAACGCTAACGCTAACTCTAACGTTACAAAATGTATGCGATTTGACTTATGTCATCGCTTCGCTAGCGAATACTAATGTCAAATCCCATACATTTTGTAGCGCTAACGTTAGCGTTTTGACACTTGTCTACAGGCACTGATGACTATTCTAATGCAACATTTAATGCTGCTTCGACCCAGTCCGTTTCCCGTCAAAATACAAAATATCATTAAGGGTGGGTTGACCCAGAGGCGTAGTTAAAGTTAAGGTTATGGTCAAATATGGCGTCCTGGACTTTTACTAGGGATTTGACAGTTCATTTGACTTTTTGTTATGGTTATAGTTATAGTTAAAGTAAGTTGGTGCAACCCACTCTAAGAGTGAGTTGCATCAACCTACTTTAACTATAACTGTAACTTTAACCATAACAAAATGTGAAATTAAGAGTGGGTTGCATCGACTTACTTTAACTATAACTTTAACTTTAACAAAATGTGAAATGAACTGTCAAATCCCTAGCAAAAGTCGCCATATTTGACGATAACCTTAAGCTTAACTTTAACTACGCTTTTGATGCAATTCACCCTAACTGTCAAATCCCTAGCAAAAGTCGCCATATTTGACGATTTAACCTAATTTCACATTTTGTTACGGTTAAAGTTAAAGTTATTGTTAAAGTAAGCCGGTGCACCGTGCAACCCACTCTTAGGGTGGGTTGCACCAGAGGCGTAGTTAAAGTTAAGGTTATCGTCAAATATGACGCCCATAATGGACTTTTACTATACTAGGGATTTGAAAGTTCGTTTGACTTTTTGTTATAGTTAAAGTTAAAGTTTGCTGGTTCATGAATAATTATTATTGACTGAATAGAACGACAATTATTAATATAGAGGTGTGGTGGTAATTGTTATTTACTCTTTCATATCATATAAATCATAATATAATATGCATATATAATATTGTAACATTTTCTAATGAAAGGGTAAGATTTCACCGTGGCTTTAAACCTTTTAGCCTTTGACTTAGATGGATGGGATCCTCGCGATAAGTAATTAGAGCAGAATCTCAATAATTCCACCATCCATTACCAATTCCACCATCAATATCCGGCGCTATCGGTGTGGGATATATCTGTGTAATTAGTAATTACGAAACGTCTCGGTTTGTATTCAAATCAGCCTACGTTTTTTCACGTTGTCTTTTAAGATGGATGTAATTGTGTGTGAGAAGACTAATTTGTTTTAAAAACGCTTATGAGTCTTTTTTTCCAGAAGTTTTACGGCTGGAAGATCCCTTATGTTGCATACCATTTGAATACGTAGAAAGTTAATTTATGATGAGAAGTTATGATGAGAAGTTATGGGAGATCTTTTCAACTGTTTATTCTACAGTAGAAAGAAATGGTCCATGACTGTGCTACTAGTTTTTATATTATAAGTCATAAATAATTGTAATCGGTATAAAAGTCCTATTAAGAGGTAGAGTCACTGAGCAGCAGACTGCAGGTGTGAAAACGAAAATCAAAAATATTTTATTTAAGTACCAAATTGCTTTTAGAAACTAACATTTTCGGAATTCCTGCATTATGTCTACTACTAGTTCGGGATCTAACCCGGCAACAAGAACAACCGCCTACCCCTAGTTCGGGAACCAACCCGGCTAGAAAAACTCGCACGGGTGACGGGGCCACTTTTTAGAGAAGATTGTTCTTTTTAACCGACTTCTTTAATGATGTGATGTGACAGTCAAAGTAAATATACGCGTGAGCTGGGTCGTAAGTCGTAACTGTAAGCCGCGAGCGTTGACTCCGACCTTGAACCGACACTAGGCTAATGATACTGTGAAACTGGCGCGACGCACTCACGTCGCATCTTAGATAGATAGTTAACGTTAAAACTGTAAAGAGTATTTAAAGGTTTGTTTGTTTGCTTTGGTACCGAATAGGCACCGAAATTAGGAGATCGAATTTGATGGAATTGGACAAGACATGTGATCTCAAGGTCCTTGGCTTATTTATTGCGGATTAGTCTGGTAGGTGGTAATGGCGAATTTTAGGTGTCCCTTTTTACTGTTGTTGGAATTAGGTCCAGGGTCAAAATTGAGAAAACCTGAGGTTTTTTTGATAGTCGGAAAATTATTGTTTAAAATGGTGCCGTGCAATCGTTTTTTTTTTCGTTAAATGCCTGCATATACTCCTATCACAGTTATTCCCGAAATGACATTGAATCTACCAGCCTAGGCTTCACTAGTAGCACAGCTTTGTGCTACTAGTGTAGGCTAGGATCTAGCTGCCGTGTAGCGGGACTGCGGGACAGCACGGCCTTGACCGACCGTGCCAGGCTCCAACAGACACCGATTTAAAAAACGTCACGACAACGTTATTACGTTACCTACATTTTTATACGCGAGACATAGCTGTTGTTGTTGACGACCCAGCTCACATGTATATTTGCTTTGACTGTCACTTCAC
The DNA here is from genome assembly GCA_905404155.3 of Plebejus argus. Taxonomy (NCBI): domain Eukaryota; kingdom Metazoa; phylum Arthropoda; class Insecta; order Lepidoptera; family Lycaenidae; genus Plebejus; species Plebejus argus. Next base: position 12,230,386 of record FR989943.1, read on the forward strand.
ATCATTGAAGAGAACAATTATTGTTTTCTTCATGTGGGCTACATTTTAGCCCACTATGTAGCCTCATAGGTACAAGCTTCTTACTGCGGTTCATCTCGCTGTAAGCTAAACTCGACTTCTTAGAGTGTAACAGTAAGAACAGAAAAAGTGTTAAATATCTACTCGCCCGTTGCATTCAGCATTGCTCTGAAGAGTATACTTTATACCCAGAGTATGCGATACTTTGATATGGTTTGGACATTCTAAATTGATATCTCCGTATGATATTCTTCGTGACGTGTTAATTAATAATTATTGAAGAAAACGTTTGTCGGTAAATTTTGAAGCTCTCTATCTGTGAATAATTTCTTTAGTACCGCGAACGCTAGAATACTATTTTCCCACATACTAGATGTTGCTTCGTTGCACCTGGATTCGTTTATAGCGCGAGAATCGTGCTTTTTCTTTCCCTTTTTCTCGGTACAAATTTCCCTTTATATTTACCGGGACTCGAAATATCTCGAACAGACAGACATAAACACACTTTCTCATTGAAAATAACAGTAGTTAGTATGGATTGAGATAACAATTATCTAAATTGAATATCCAATTAATAGAAACAACGTCGTCAGAAAACGAACTGGATTGCAACAATCGTTCTGTAACTGCTTAATTAGCGGCTTACCGAGTGCTTTCCGAGACCCATATAGACGATATAGCTGACCTCGACTATCTAGTTATTATTATAAAGGTAGCTATGGCTCTAGAGAACCTAAAACAACGGCTTAAATTTGAGGAAAAGTATGTAGTTAATACATTAATTATTGTCAAGGGCTCCTCTACTTGCATCATGCAAGTAAAAGGAGCCCTTGACAATGATTATGCATGCATGATGCGAGGTGGACAAAAAGAAAGCATAGGAAAAAACTGATAAGTGATAGAGAAGGTTGCCCCTTCTAGCTCCTGTACTCTTAAGACTACGCTTTGATAATTTGGCTGGTAGCGAAATCAATTTTTCTCAGCAATGACTAAAGCTAAGAAATTAAAGTTCATTGTCAGTATAGATCATATTGTCTTTGTCTTTGAATTACCCATAGCATAACACGATTGGTCAACTTTCATAACACAGAATAATAATTAATCATAAAGACCTCTGTACACTGATCTCTATTATACAAGTACGCTGGATTGCTGATACAGACCTGCTTTTTGTGCCTATTTGAAGCGGAATCAGCGCCCCCATTATTCGGGTAGAGAACTAAATTTGACGTAACCCCAACCAATAACAACAGTTGTCATCACTAGTATTAGTTCCAAATACTCTCACTATCAGCGCCAATATGGCGGCTTTCAAACGTCATTTTTACGTCAGATTTAGTTCTCTACCCGAATAATAGGGGCGCTGATTCCGCTTCAAATAGCCACAAAAAATAGCTGTCATTTCAAAGGCTATCAGCAATCCAGCGTACTTGTATAGATATCAGTGCCTCTGTAAAAATGGGATTCCAATTTTGCCAACAGATGAGAGTGATTTAAGCTTCCATTTGTACGTAGATTGGTTCAAGCATACACTTTAATTTGTCCATAGCTTATATGAAATATATTTATGGTTTTTAAATTACGCGACAAAAACCATTTTCTCGCTTACGCCCTTTCCATTTCTTGCTGTTCCATTTCTTGTTTTCTATGAGAGGCCGTAGAAAACAAGCAACACAAGATTTTACTATACAGTTTGCAGCAAAGTAATAGAAAATGATAAACTACAAAGCCCAGCGATAGTTTATCATACGAACCGTCACTTGCAACGCTCACAGTGTCTATCACCTAGATCTCTAGGTGTCAGCTGCATGACACAATGTAGCCTATGTTATGCCTGCAATAAGGCTCGGATTTGCCTCTGACAAGAGCTTTTATGTCGACTGTATAAGGGTCAATTATAGAGACCGCGAGGCGAAATAATGGCGAATGGAACTATTATTTAATCTGTAGCGGAACACTATGAGAATGCTCGAGTCTATGATTTATTGTTTGTTTGGATACTGTATAGTGAATAGTCAATGATAGTTATTGAGTACGTAAAACTACTCGGCGAATAGAGCTAGATCTTGATTTTGGCAAAATTAAATAACACTAGAGAGCGTTAGAGCGAGATGAATGGAAAAATTTGGAGGAGGACTTTGTCCAGCATAGACTCTTATAAAACACTTTCAAAATTTGAATGATGAAGCAGAGTTCTTCTTCGTTCATGATAGTGTTATATATCACCTCCTACTTCCTAGCTCGTCGGTCGTCTCTGTATTCATCGGGGTTGGAGAGATTGAATATTAAGAAATTATAGCTGTTACAATAGCACTATTTACCTATATGACCTGCAAACCTTCAAGAAGGCCGGCAACGCAGCTCTTCTGATGTTGCGAGTGTCTATGGGCGACGGTAGTTGCTTTCCATCAGGTGACCCGTTTGCGCATTTGCCCCCTTATTTCATAAAAAAATATATTAAGACTGCAGTCATTTTACTATATAATATGTGGTAAGAGAATAAATCTGCTAAAGATGAACAATGGTTCATTGTCTGAAACAGCTGTTTATAGTTTACACAAAGAGTTGCCTGAAACTTTAGGGACCAGTGACCACACACGTACAAACACACTTTTAAATTTTAATGGCTGTTTTTGTAGGAATTTATGAATTCGTAGCTTAGCTACTAGCTACTGTGGTCATAGTTACATTTATATTTAGTACCGGATCAAACTGTATATAAATACGGACGACATTGATCGCTGCGCCGGCGCCTGTGTTATCTCTCCCATGCGATTTGCCAATACTATAACTTATTAGCCGTTTTATAACATAATCTATCGCAATACAGGGACTGTGGCCTACACTTGCACGACAGGATATGTCATATATGAATTTATATGATATTACATATATTATATTATGTCTAAAGATTTAAATTCTGTGCTTTTTGCTTATAAGTTAGGAATATGAAACTTCGGCCTGACCGAACATTTTTGTTGTGCCAAAATTCGATTACCGCGAGAGAACCGTACATTTTGCCGAGATAAGAGTTCCTATGTCCTTTCCCAGGACTCAAAGTATCTCCATAGTCCATAGTCCATACCGAGAAAAATCGGTTTGGACGTGAAGAGGCAACAGACTGCAGGCAACAAGCAACAGACACACTATAATATTGTCATGGACGTTTTATTTTTGCTGTTACCTTGTTTACTCGATAACGGTAAGTGGGTTGTCTATGTCTACGCCGCGGCCGTGATTTGTGACTGCGGTCACGACACTCGTGTTGTTGTTTATTTTCGTCAATGATGCAATATTGTTAACACGTGATAAATATGTGTAGGGTATCTTTTACCATAAATTGGTAACTACGTAGTTTAATCAAAAGGCGGCCAAGTGCGAGTTGGACTCGCCCATGAAGGGTTCCGCAGCAGCAATAAGGTTTATTTTTATGAAATTAAAAGGTTTTTGATTTATTTTTATATTTCAGTCGATTTAATGAATTAATTTAGATTAAGGTTTACCATTTATGACGTATAAAAAAACTACTGGCTAGATCTCGTTCAAACCAATTTTCGTTGGTAGTTTTTATAGTAATCTACATCATACATTTTTTTTTAGAATTATCATGCCCCTACTTTAGAAATTAGAGGGGGCGGGGGGGGGGGGGCCCACATTTTACCACTTTGGAAGAGTCTCTCTCGCAAACTATTCAGGTTAGAAAAATATGATATGAGAAACCTCAATATGATTTTTGGAGACTTATCCATTGATACCCCACACGCATAGGTAAGATGAAAAATTTTTTTTTTGTTTCAGTTGTAGCTATGGGGATTGGGGACCCCTAAAATTTTTTATAATTTTTCAATTTTTGCATCAAAATCTTAATGCGGTTCATAGACTACATCTACTTACCAAGTTTCAATAGTATAACTCTAATAGTTCCGGAGAAAAGTGGCTGTGACATACGGACAGGCAGACAGACAGACAGACATGACGAATCTATAAGGGTTCCTTTTTTGGCATTTTGGCTACAGAACCCTAAAAAGTGTTCCCTTAAAATAGTTGCGTTGCGATTACAAGGCTACTAATACTAGACTCGCTTATTATTTACTTGAGTAAATACTATAATAATATGGTCTAGTTTTATGTCATGTATTAATTTTGAAAAACCTTTATTAGGGTGAGCTTTCATGATAAGTAGAGCTGCTCTAATCAGGAGGTTTGATGAATTTGTAGATCAGCAACCTTACTCCCGACATAATCCGGAATTGGATCAGCTCTCAATAGTTCAGTTGCGCAGAAATTCTTGTACCATGCTGAATCTGTGACGATATCTAGCCTTAGAGCCTATTCCGGGTCCAAAGTACTTCCACCTAAATCTGTTCCAACGGTTTAAGCGTGTAGAGGTAACAGGCTGATTTTGCTTTATAATATTTTCGTTGGCTGATACTGATGCTGGGGTCACGCAGTACTTTCATTCATCTCGCTCGCTAATATGGCGTTCGTTTACAAGCTGCCATATCAGTGGGGGCAGCTTTCTGCCGTCTAATGGACAAAGGTTTACATACCCGTCGTTTTCCTGTTTGCGAGCGATACGCCGTGTTTTTGTACTATGTACCGGCTTGTTATCCTGTACTAGGAATTTGCCGCTGGTTTTAAATGCGTATAAGATTATAGCCGCCGTATAACTTAAAGAACGGTCGGCGAAAATGGAAGAGGCAAAGGGGAGCATACAATATGTATAGACCGACAAGGCTTTAAATGAACGTGGCCGGGGGCGCTGCCGGTGAAGGAGAACTGTCAAAATTGGGGTTTTTGTATGACGGTTCATATAAAGCCTTGTCAGTCTCTACGAGGTCTCTACAATATCTACAAATAACGTGTCATCGTCTGATTGCAATCCACCGAAAAGACGTTAAAACCCGAACACCGCACAATTTTTTTTGCCGAGCGATCTTAGAGTAATATGTGATAATGTGTCTAATTCTTGCGAATTACAAGCAGTGTACGGCATTAAGTATTTAAAACATAGTTATGATAATTTAAATTATCATAACAATTGAAATCCAAGCTTTGCACGAATATTTCCATGCTGGCTGCAGCATTCGCGATGTTTTAATAACTTACAAGCTGGTCAAAATATCTGTAGACTCGTGGTATGCGATAACACTGCACTGCCGTGATGTATGGCGTCATCAAATCTACAGATTATGTATGGTACCTGGTATCAGGTACGTATTATAAGCTGTTAGCCGTAATAAATGCTAGGAAATAAACTCCAGAGGAACAACATTGGCCTTTTCATTAATGAATAAGGTATTCATTATTATTATTTTTCTCTCCTGTTCTGATACTTTGTTACATAGCTTGCCTGAGAGACAAGACGTAGTACTTATTCGTACATAACGTATTCGTGAGTGTAACAATTTAAACAGTAAGGAGGTAGGTGGATTGGATTCAAAAATAGCGAGCCTTTTATTTTAGAGTTCAGAAATGTTGAAGTCATAAGTTAGACGTCGGACTCGGAAAGCTTCCACTGAGAAAAGCGTTCGGGCCATTTTGATTTTAAAGTTTAAACGGATACAAAGTGCAGCCTTTGGATAGTACTATTCAATTGTTAATTCTACCTCACTTTCAAATTCAAGAACACTATGCATCTTTGATGTGGATGTATAGGATCTGGGAGTAGAAAAGGTAAAGGCGTTTTCTTATGACGTATTCGTTTAGGATAAACGGAACTGTAATAATTATTTTAAATAGCTAAGGTACTAATCCTACTGATCATACTGATAAAAGTGATCGTAGCGTTATCGAAAATACCATGTACCGTTTTCGACAGCTTTACGCACCTGTCGAAAAGTTATGTCCATTAGTAATGGGACCAACCTTAACAACCTGCACTTAAAGGGGTAATGGGCCTTTGCCCTTAAAGTGCAGGTTGTCAATCTTTGTAGAAAAGTAGGTTGATACAGAAGTAGCTGATTATTGATCTAAAGCCAAGTTCGTTGGAGCAAGGAGGCACTTACAGTATGTACTAGACTTACTTAACTTAGGTCGCTTGTTGATAAATTGCTTTTACATTAAACTTTTATAACATTAAATTGTAGCTAACATAAATATACTTTGGACTTACACATCCAATACGGCGGGCCGCGGTAATGTCGCAGTCGTAAAATTCGATCCAGGTCGACATAACTAATTCACGGGCGGAGATGTAAAAGTTGAGGGGTGGAACGGAATAACTCCATTTTACAGGTCCCTGAGAGGTCAGGTGAAATGTCCTGCCTCTGGATAATATTGGTGTAAGAGATTAGGAAATGGTTTATATGTTTGAGAACAGCATTCAAATCAGTAATTTGCATGCGATATTTTTTGCACTTAGTTTGGTATCTATGTAATGTTCATGCCTTTTTAGCCGACTACAGCGTAGCCAAAAGGAAGGGTAATGATTTTGGCAGTCTATGTTACATATTATTATGCATGTGCCTTCGAAGTGGCATTTTTACGGGTTCGATTACAAGAAATGACGTGTCAGTATATTATGATGGCCCTAAGGCCTAAGGCGTCTCCCAGACAGACGCGGGCAGCGGTGGCGGTGGCGGTCAGTTGGATGACTTGAGAGTTCTAGGAACGACACAGACACACGCGGTGGCGGTGGCAGCACAAACAACTGACCGCCGCCGCCGCCGCCGCCGCCGCCACCGCCGCCACCACCGCCACCGCCACCGCTGCCCGCGTCTGGGAGACGCTTAAAGGATAGGCTACATCTACTACCATATAACCAAAGTTTGTTTAATGGTCAATAGAGAATTTGTGTTTGTTTATAAACCATAGTGTGTCCACAGCTATTTATCTTCCAATATCTCAGTTTTGCAGCACCTATCTAAAAATATCTGCGCTATTTTAACCCTATCGAACTAATGGACAGGAATATGCGAGGACGTGATCGCACATGAAAAACGCCGCATTTCAGCCCCCGGAAAGTTCCCCGGGCTAATAAACAGACAATGCCCCTCAACCCTTCTGCTGACGACGCGAGACGCTGCACTTTGTACAGTGCCTTAGGGATGAGATATGGGGGCTTTGATCTATGTCCTATAACTGGAGAGTCTTAAGCTGAATCTAATTAGTTGAGAACTGATGAAACTTGTTTGAAGACAGGATGGATAATGAAGTGTATTTGAAGGTATTCTACCAAAATTGCAAACCATAAAAAATAATTCCGCACATACATCATGATTTTTTGTATGGAAATTTGCGAATATTTTTCCAGATGAAAACTGATTCTCCATCTATTTTTTATTCAAATTAGTCAGCAGTATTAACAAATGCAATGCAAAGGACAGACAGATGAAAGGACAGACGACAAACTTTCTTATTTAGTAGAACGATGGATCCTATGTCCTTTCTCAAGACTCGATGTGTTTGTTTTTTTATTCAAATTCGTTCAATGGCTTAAACATAAAGATATTACAGATAGACAATCTAACAAATGGTCCACAACCTGTAGTTTGGATATTCAAATTGGACGAACTAAACAACCTGTAACATAAATACACCAATTATCAATAGTAAGTATTTAGGGCCGAGACCTCCGCGTTAGTGGAGAGTACACAGATAAATTATCCGGGTAAACGGCTCGGGATAGCCCTATTTATTTGCCCCCGTTTGCTCACCCGCCGAGGGGAACAGTTTACCCCTTATTTATGTACCCCGTTATCCGTTTTCTTGGAACCCTAAATACATTTTGGGGTTACGCCGTAAAAGCCTTATCTGCACTATTAAAAGAAGATATCGTGGTATCTGTTACAAATCTTTAATTACGTTTTCATTAATTTTACGTTAAGCGGTTCAAATCGATTTGGAATTTGCTACAACTTCTAAATAAGTACCTACATACGTACTTCTAGCATTTATAAAAACCTCAAAGCTACATAGGTCTTAAACTTTTATTATCACTTTAAGACAATATGTACTTTTATGTCAGGAAGTAGCGACAGGTCACAGGCGTGTACGTACACGTACATGAAAAACTTATTTTACAAGTATCCAATTAAAAGACAATAATTAAGCTATATTTAAGTATTTTTTAATAAATAAGAATTAAGAACATAAAAAGTAAAATGAAGTAAACGACATCCTCTCCTCCAAGAGGCGGATATCAGAACGTGACTACGTGGTATCGATCCGCAGGATGATGGAGTGGTCATTTGTATAATTCGCACATTATACTGCGCCAGCGCAGGATATGTGATATTTAGTGGATCATTTAAAGTTGATTAAGTACGGAAATTGCTCAAATATTAACTGTCAAGGACTTGGAATCTACGTTACTGCATTCCTTTGGCTGTGACAGATGGGAAAATGACGAATGACGAACGAAAATTGGAAATTGAGAGCACATTTATATTTAAAGGTTTTTTGTTAGCCCTAATATCAGTTATCACATGCTTCGTAGTTCAAAATTATCAATTTTGGATATAATATTTTGATTCGTTATTAATAAGTTGGCAATATTAAAGAGTCGGCCACACTATCGGATGCATAAATCCGAATATTTCAACTATCATTAATTTCAAAACTGAATACATATTACCTTTTTGTGTCTAGGATGGAAATAATGCAGTCGTTTGATATTCATTAGATATTTTGTAATAATTAGAATAGCTAGGAATGACATGACATCTAATCCAGTCTTAACTTTAACCCAGATTTGCACAAGTGACAAGAGAGCCTATTAATAGTTTCTATAACGACTAACCCATATCCTATGTTACTTCGGTCACTATCGCCTTATGTAACGGTTGATATTGAGATGCGCTGAACACTTACAAGTTCGTCAACAAAGTCCGGAACTTATGAAAACAACTAACGAGCATCGCTTTACACTTCATTAATATCGACTGCTGGCCGCTGGGATACTCAAGATGGTTGGCCAGCAAGTTATAAGTGCCTTTTGATTGAACTAGATTACTAGTTCTTGCAAGATTTTGTGCAGTAGGGCACTAAGACCAGCTTGCTTGAATCAGGGATTCTCTCTTTGGGATTCGGGATTGTCTAAGATGAAGTTAACAATTGGCCAATATGTAACGCATATTGGCATTAGTAAACGGAATAGACCTCCTGTCATAAATACGAGTAACAAGATGATTCCCAATCCGGGGTTTAGCTTCTTTAACCAACTTACAAAAGTTAAGAGATTATAAAGGATCAAGACTCTTAAATAGAGCCGGAGGACTTGAAACCCTGATTTTATCCAACAAATAAGATGATCTATTGCATCTGCGTTGTTCCGGTTTCAATAAAACTCTACCAAATTTGTATTAGGCATTGTTATCCTGTCATTATTATTAAACGCAATGTAGGCAGAATATGTATTATGTATCGAACGTATGTCTAACTCCGCCAGAGAAATTCGGTCGGACTTGTTCAATGAAACGAGATATGTTTACCCTGCGACAGTTTAGTTGCACCACATCGCCTTTATTAGCGAACTGGGTTAGGCGAGATTACGACTTGTTTACTTGCCAGCTGAGAGCCTTGCTCAACACTGGTTTGGTGGACATCTCGTCAAGTTACTCGGTTGTCGTTGGAACTAAATGGATCCTTTCATAATACATGTGACCTGACACTGGCAGTTACAGAGATGTCCCAAAAAAAGATTGTCATGGTAATGTGTTGTATTCTCTATGTAGAAAATGCTCAACACTGGTTTGGTGGACATCTCTTCAAGTTGACTTAGTTGCCGTTGAAACTATGGATCCTTTCATAACAGATGGCACTAGGAGTTACAGAGATGTCCAAAAAAGATTGTCTTGGCTTGGTTGGCATTCTTGATAAGTTTATCCCGAAAAATGTGTGTTATGCGGCCTGTCCACATCTATGATGGACCAATTACCCTCTTCAGATTAGTAACCGCTTGGATTACTAATTTAAAGAGGATCATATTCGTCTATAATTGCCCAAGATCGACGTCTTATCTGCACATCTATAGACTTCGCAATCATGGCTATCCATCATGGCACAACGTGAAGAGGCCACATAAGTTGCGTTGCAAAACAATTATAGTACGTACATACGAAGTCATGTTAAGGACCTAAGCCTTTTTCGGACTACATGCCCTAAGAGAATTCAAAGAAAACATCACAAGAAATCACGTCTTGCGATCTATAGGCGGATCGTCAGATGTACCCATAATGATATTCAGCGGAGAAATTAGTTTAATTAATGGCCTGGTGCGACGGCATTATGCAACGCCATTATCTACAGTTCGTAGTTATTTTTACCTCTACATGACCTCTGTGCCAACGACGTAAGGACTATTTTCAAAGAAGCTCCTAGCAACTGCATGTCAAATACGGTCTATTAGCCACTCCTCATCGCCTTTAACGTACAGAATGTGAGGAATGAAGTTGCTTTATAGGGTTCCGTAAAGAAATGGCAAAAAAGGAACCCTTATAGATTCGTCATGTCTGTCCGTCTGTCTGTCTGTCTGTCTGTCAACTATACTATTGAAACTTGGTAAGTAGATGTAGTCTGTGAACCGCATTAAGATTTTTATGTAAAAATGGAAAAATTATTAAAAATTTTAGGAGTCCCCATAGGTACAACAGAAACAAAAAAATTTTTTTTTCATCTAACCTATGCGTGTGGGGTATCTATGGATAAGTCTCCAAAAATCATATTGAGGTTTCTCATATCATTTTTTTCTCACCTGAATAGTTTGCGAGAGAGACTCTTCCAAAGTAGTAAAATGTGTCCCCCCCCCCCCCCCTCTAATTTCTAAAGTAGTCCCTACTTTAGAAATTAGAGGGGGGGGGGGATGATAATTCTAAAAAAATATATGATGTAGATTACTATAAAAACTACCAACGAAAATTGGTTCGAACGAGATCTAGCCAGTAGTTTTTTTTATACGTCATAAATGGTAAACCTTAATCTAAATTTCATTAAATCGACTGAAATATAAAAATAAATCAAAAACCTTTTAATTTCATAAAAATAAACCTTATTGCTGCTGCGGAACCCTTCATGGGCGAGTCCAACTCGCACTTGGCCGCTTTTTTTTACATACGCAATTAGGACTCTTTGTTTTGTTCATCGTTAAAATAGTAGAGCTATGTATGTGGTTTAGTGGTAATAATTATTTATATTAATGTTAGTACTTGGTTAATGCTTGTTTAACATTTTGTGATGATGCTTCGAGATATTCTGAGACAGTAATTTTCATATCAGAAATGCAGTGTATGGTTAGGGTTGTGAGTTGTCACTTGTGAGTTGTGTCATGTGTGGTCTGTCCACGTTGGCCCGTGGGCCATGATGGAAAAATATAGGCAAAGTAACGCCTGATTCTATTAACTATTCAAAATACAGGCAATTAGGAGCGTGTTTTGGGCTGGTTATTTGTTATTGACTCGAAACAAAAAACCCAAACGTAAACGTAGGGTTTCTTCCATTTGTCAGTTGTCATTTCAAACAAAATAAGTTTAACCTAAACGCCTTCTTGAAACAGACGCTCGCAATAAAAGGGACAACCTAGGGAGTAGGGTCTAGGGAGGGAAGGGACACCCGGTGAATATCAACGCGTACAAGATGAGCGCTGATGTATTGACTTGTTCCACCGGATCCTACATCTCCGCTTCCTCGCCTGATAAATTATGCATGGGACATTGTGGGTACCTGTCGCCGTGTAGTCGGGCTGTTCCGGTCGGCTAGACGAGTTTTTTATGGAATATGGAATTGCTTGACTTGGTCGTAGATACTAGAGTCTAGAAGCTAAGCGCGATGTCAGCAAAGTTTTTAGGGTCACGGGATTTTGGGTAACGTCACATTCACAACATTTACTCAATATTAAAAGACACAACTTTACCAAAATTTTGGAGGAATCATGTCTCTGACCCGTAAGTTCGGCATCACGCAGCGAAACGGTCATATTATAATCGAATGAAGAAGACCTTAATTCTTTGTTCGTATTAATTATTGCTATTGAAATTCCTCACATAACTGTTTCTCAACCCGAGCAGTTAACCAAAAATACACGTCTCAATTATATTGCCAAATAAACAATTATTATTAAATTCAAAACTAATTAAGACGGTTTTTTGGCGGTACGTTTTTAATTTGTCGGATAATGTTGATGAGGTCAACGACATGTCCGTCCGTCATCGACCCAAAAATAACAATCAAATACAGTATTAATTAAGCTTTTGAAGATTCGTAAATCGTTAAGCGCCGTTTCGTGTAATCGCTAACAGTACGCGATTTTACACGGTTCGGTATGTTATATTCTTTTAAAATACTTGTATATCTTTTTAATCGCTTCTTTTATTTGGGAGCTGAGCCCTTGTCTTTGGAGTTTTTATAGTTCCAAAGATCTTCAGTGAAATCAAAGGGATATTTGGTTCAACACGTAAGTAAGATACACGTAAGTAAGTTAAGTACCATATTTTTAGCGACATATTTCATTATTCTTTCTTGGTTATAACATGTTTAAGATTGGCAATATTGTTTATTTATATAAACACCAATTGCTCTTGTCTGAATGGTATAAACATGTTTTTTCCTCAACGAGTACAATAAAGCAAAATCATTTAGCCATTTTCGTCGCAGCGTTAAACATTTAAATCACGGCGCGCTGCCAAGGCCTGTAACAATAAAACTCGCATGTCAGACAGAGAACAATCCAACAGAATGTCTTTGGCAAGATCCCCCGTGACAATAATAATTGTATGTGTAGCTACACATTGCCGGAAAACGCAACGACATAATAAAACGCATAATATTCGTTTATCGTGTCAAATGCTTTTTAGAACGGCTGGTTTCTAATTGGAGTGGTCAAAAAACCAATGTTTCAACACTACGTTTATCTCTACCTGAAATATTATGTTTCATTCAGCAACCACCCCAATTTGCTACTTTTAAAATTTTTATATCCCTGAGACAGGAGATGGCCTTTAGGCCTTTTTCAGTCATGAATTTTCACTTTTCAGGCCAGGGCCTGAAAAAAGGACTATGTCACACTGGAAAAAGTAAAATTTTTCCCGTGTGCTAAAAACTTTTGCTTGTATGCGATATTAAAACCTAACAAGCGTTTTCACCTTATGGTGATCTTTTACGACACAGTTGTTGCTGTCAGTTATAAGTTATAACCGAAAATCGCAGCGTTTCGCCCACCAGATGTGTCGTCGCGCTTTACGTCGTGTCGTGCTGTCAGTAGCGCAGGCGCCGGCTTTGTCGACTGATGGACGTTTCAATGGGCCCCCGTGCGGCCCCCGTGCTGCTCTCGTCACATTGCCTGAATACTGTCCTCGTGATGACATGGAGTTGAATGGTTGGGAAAGTATAGACGCGAAACTGAAAGCAACTCTACCTAGTGAGGTGTATGAATTGTAGAGAAAGTGGTTGTAGTTTGTACCCTTTTGATGTGTAATAGTCTGATAATGTCTGGCAAACAAATGATGTTAGATAGTAGTGGGGTTTATGTTTCCTTTAAGGGTCAACAAATTTATGTTTTGTATAACACTAATCCTCTTTAACTACGGTTAGACTGCACAGTGCACACATAGAGTCCTAACCTTACTCCCATTATAATATTATTGTGATGGAAATAAAATCTTGCTTTCAAGAAAATCGTTCAATCATTTTGAGAAGGATTGATAAAGTCAACATTAAGTACTTTACATTTCTTGTAGACATTGTCTGAATACCAGCAACAAAAATATGCTTCCAATATATTTACAAAGAGGTGTGCAAATTGCAATATATTTTCGTAACACTACGGTGGTATTTTAAATTGCTTGAATTTATTGCCTCCGAGCTCAGTGAGGATTTGCGTCTTGCGTCTGAATATCAAAGTTGACCGCATCCTGTCTGAACAGACGTGTGGGGCATGTTAATAGCTTTTGTAAAAACTGTTGAAATTAATGATTATATATTCAATAATGTTACAAATAAACCTCGTTGTTGTAAAAACTTGAAATGTAACGTAATGGTGTTATGTTATCTTCAGCAGCATTTGATTGCAGTACAGGATCTTACAGTACAGGATATAAAAGCCATAATATTATTGCGTTTCTGAACCTGAATCGATCCGCTTAGATTATCTGTATTAGAGACTAAGAGGATCCTTTAGCATTGGAGGCATCAGCTTTCTGAGAGAAAAACTAATGTGAGTCTTAAAACTGGCCCCAATAATTGTGCTAGAGTCGGTAGCTCCATGTAAGGCTGCCTTTCCACCAGAGCTGAGCGGAGCTGTGTTGCAGCGATGAATGTGTTTTTGAAAACCAATAGAATCGCTTCATTGACATGACATCGCTCAGCGCGGCGCGGCGATGCTATTGGTTCTCAAAAACACATTCCTCGCAACGCAACACAGCTCCGCTCAACTTTGGTGGAAACGCTGCAGCCTTGGCAACCCAAAATTAAGTCTGATACTAAAAGTTAGTACTTAAGTGGATTCATCACCATTTATTTTGTTGTGTCCAAAGAATATAAAGTTGCTTGCTATCATAATATTATATATTATCAATGCTTTATTATTGCTCACTCGCAGAGAAGTTATAAATCATTTATCTTGTGGAGGGTCTTAACTGGAAGGTAAAGGTCAAGTATTAACATTTGGGTTGGAAGTGTGCCTTCGTTTTTGTGTTAATTAGAGCCCGCACTGGCTGGCCGGAAATCGTGGCATTCCGAGCGGTTATCTGGCTTTTTTGCTCTTTAAATTGTCCGAGTGATGTTGGAGCTTGTTTTATTTTTTTTTTTTTTTTTTTTTATTTATTAAATAAGGGGGCAAACGAGCAAACGGGTCACCTGATGGTAAGCAACTACCGTCGCCCATGGACACTCGCAACATCCGAAGAGCTGCAGGTGCGTTGCCGGCCTTTTAAGAGGGAATACGCTCTTTTCTTGAAGGTTTGCAGGTCATATAGGTCCGGAAATACTGCTGGTGACAGTTCGTTCCAGAGTTTTACAGTGCGCGGCAGAAAGTTACGCGAAAATCGCACTGTGGAAGACTGCCATTCATCAAGGTGATGAGGATGGTATGTTTTTCGCGTGGGACGATGGCGAAAAGTTGCAGGTGGTATGATTCCGAACAATTCCTCAGAGCACTCCCCGTAATACAACCGATAGAGGATGCAGAGTGAAGCTACATCTCGGCGTAATTCCAAGGGGTCCAAGCTGTTCGAAACACTATGGCAGTCAACAATTCGAGCGGCCCTTCGTTGGATACGATCCAGAGGGAGCAGTTGGTATTTTGGCGCCCCTGCCCAGAGATGAGAACAATATTCCATGTGAGGCCGAACCTGCGCCTTGTAGAGTTGTAGGCGTTGGTCCGGACTGAAGTACTGTCTCGCTCTGTTAAGAACACCAAGCTTCTTCGAGGCTAACTTGGCCTTACCCTCTAGATGATATCGGAACTGGACTTCGCTCGATATGTTGACGCCAAGTATCTCAATGCTAGGGGAGATGGTTAAAGATGTGCCCTCGAAACGAGGATATATGACCATTGGTGACTTTTTAGTGGTGAACGCGCAGACTTGTGTCTTGGCGGGGTTAAATTGGACTAAGTTACGTCTACCCCATTCAGAGACTTTCTCCAATGAATTCTCTATTTTAGACACAAGTTCGTTTCGGCTCTCAATGACATTTTGCCGAGAAATATTGCGGGAGCCGGTATATACAGCATCACCTGTACTATCATCCGCATAGCAATGAATGCCGTTGGTCTGTAACATGTCATTGATATGCAGTATGAATAGGGTAGGCGATAGCACACAGCCCTGAGGGACACCAGCATCAACAGATTGAGTTTCCGAGCATTCGCCGTCAACTACGACCCTTATGCTTCTATCTGCTAAGAAACTAGTGACCCACTTACATAATTTCTCGGGCAGCCCGTATGATGGAAGCTTTGAAAGCAGCGCTTTATGCCAAACCCGATCAAAGGCCTTCGCAATGTCCAAACTTACAGCCAATGCCTCTCCCTTCGACTCAATTGCCTGAGCCCAACGATGAGTCAGGTACGCCAAAAGATCACCAGCCGAGCGACCCTTACGGAACCCGTATTGTTTGTCGCTTAGTAATCCCTGGCCGTCCAAGTATCGAAGAAGCTGGCTATTGATAATGGATTCCATTATCTTCGAGAAGAGAGAGGTTATAGCGATTGGTCTGTAGTTGGAAGGATTTGAGCGGTCACCTTTTTTAGGGATCGGGTGCACCAAGGCTGTCTTCCAAGAAGCCGGGACGATGCCAGTGGAATAGGAGAGCCGAAAAAGATGCGTCAAGACCGGAGCCAACTCTGGAGCACACTTTTTCAACACAATAGGAGGGACTCCGTCAGGCCCACTCGACTTTTGGATATCAAGGGAAAGGAGGGCTTTTCGCACTGAGCGCTGATGAAACCGAATATCCGACATGATGCTCGTACATCGCGGTATGGTCGGCGGTTTCTGCCCCCCGTCATCCAGGGTCGAGTTTGACGCAAAGAGCTTGCCCAGAAGATCGGCTTTGTCTTTTGCGTCATGGGCCAACGATCCATTTCCTACGTGTAGGGATGGTAGGGTTGGCTTGCAGAAATTTCCTTCAATAGCTTTGGCCAGAGACCAGAATGCACGGGTTCCCGAGGGGAGGCGCTCAAGTCTCTTGCCAATTCTATTGACGTGCTGTTGCTTTGCCCGAGTGATCTCTTTCTTGAGGGACCTAGAGGCAAGGTTGTACTCCTTTTTATATGTGCTGGTATTTAAATCCCGAGCAGACACTGCGTTGGCCCAGGATTGGTAAGCCTCCTGCTTCCGGCGAGAAGCTTTTTTGGAGGATGAACCAAACCAGGGACGAAATCTGCCGCCGGTTGGCACTACAGAGGACGGAATGAAAAGTTCCATCCCCTGCATCACCACATCGGCAACAGAGTTGGCAGTGTTGTCGGGATCATCCGGCGAGAAGCACACGTGCCGCCAAGGATAGGACGCAAAAAACGACCGCATCCCATCCCAGTCTGCTGACTTGTAGTGCCACACACGACGGTATTTGACAGCACGCTGTCTTAACACCGCCGTAAGTGGCACAGAACTCCTAACAAGGCAATGATCCGATGTACCAAGTGGAGCGGTTACGGATATTTGGTAGCCGTTAGGATTTGAAGTCAGCAGGAGGTCCAACAAGGAAGGATTCTGACCATCCACATCTGGGATTCGCGTAGGCGTAGTAACCAGTTGTGTCAAGTCGTTCGCAAGGGCAAAGTTGCAGACAGATCTCCCCGCATGATCAGTTTTACTGGAATTGAGCCAGTCGGCGTGGTGGGCATTAAAGTCGCCAAGTATTATGATCTCTGCGGATGGGATCTGCTGCTGCACAAAATCTGAAGCATCTTGCAGGTGCTCCAAGAGTCGGTCCGTCTCGGGGTCACCACTATGGGACCTATATAGGCACGCATAGACGCGAGGGTGGTCGTCGCAATCTATGCGGAGCCATAAGGTTGAGAGGTCCCTGACCTCAAGATTGCTGAGGCGGCGAGAGCTGATATCATCTCTGATATACACACACACTCCAGCTTTGGGCAGAAAGGAGTGCTCAAGATAATACCCTGGGTAGGCAAGGTATGATGTGTCACTCGGAGATGATATCTGCGTCTCGGTTAAAAAGAGCAAAGCCGGCTTTGCCGTCTCAAGGTGGTAATGGACGGCATTAAGGTTGGAGTGTAATCCCCTGATATTGCAAAAGTCCATGTTTAATATCGAGGGGGGTGCCTTTGTGTGCTTGCTCTTGCCCCGAGCAGATTGGAGCGCAGTTTTGCCCTCCCCAGAATACGAGGGGCAGCCTGGACGTCCACGTTCAGTTCCAAGGGTTCCTGAGCATGGACGTCCAGAGAGGGATTCTCCAACGCAGTTGGTACCCTCCTGGGGTAACAAATTGTTTTTCAACTGCGGCATTTCTAGGGGGGTAGGGGATTGGGCCACCGGTAAACTCACTCACTCGGCGAAACACAGCGTGAGCGCTGTTTCACGCCGGTTTTCTGTGAGGCCGTGGTATTTCTCCGGTCGAGCCGGCCCATTCGTGCCGAAGCATGGCTCTCCCACGGACAAATACCGGCGTTCAGCCACCCCTCCCGTGTCCCCGTGAAAAAGCTCACGATGGCACGGGGGAGGTGCCCAGGGACACGACGTGGACGGACCGGTATCGCCCCCAATGTTCTGTTCTGTTCTTCAATCTAGTTCGGTTTTATATGGGAACTAGATGTTGCTCGCAACTTTGTTGCGGCGACATTTGCCTGTGGCGCGGAAATTGTACACTTTTCAGAGATACAACTTAGCCTGTGTCACTTCCCAGGCTTAAAAATAAGATTGGCAGTACTCCTAAAAAAATGGAAAGAGACTCTTTCGCATTTCTAATATTAATAATGATTAATGAATTAGTATGGAGAGTATAACTGGTTACGCCAAGCACACATTGTTTTTCTCATTTTTAGGGTTCCGTACCCAAAGGGTAAAAACGGGACCCTATTACTAAGACTTCGTTGTCTGTCCGTCTGTCTGTCTGTCTGTCTCCAGGCTGTAACTCAAGAACGGTAATAGCTAGAGATTTGATATTTTCACAGATTATGTATATCTGTTGCCGCTATAACAACAAATACTAAAAATAAAATAAAATGAATGTTTAAGGGGGGCTCCCATACAACAAACGTGATTATTTGGCCTTTTTTTGCTGTCTCCAGGCTGTAACTCAAGAACGGTAATAGCTAGAGATTTGATATTTTCACAGATTATGTTTATCTGTTGCCGCTATAACAACAATTAATACTAAAAATAAAATAAAATGAATATTTAAGGGTGTAGTGTATGCGCAGAGTATCTATATAGTAGATACTTATCATTGTCTCACGAACACCGAGTAGTAGGGTGCAGTCTATATAAGTGTCTGTCTGGCTGCCAACGAGTCAGTCGTGCAGTGACAGTCAGAGAGTGAAGACGTGTACCTATGGTCGTACTGGATGTTGTAGTGAGCCAGTGTCTCGAGGATTCTACAAGTGGCGACGATGATGAACAATTAAGGTATGGAAAATGATATATTTTAAAAAAAGGGAAGGAAGATCTAAATGTATTTATAGTTCGTATCAGAGATTGAAATTTGTAAAGCGGACAAAACTAATACGCTTACGTTTTGATTGTTTTCTTACCTTTCGAATATTACAAGATATTTTATAACGCGTGCAATGAGTAACTGAACAACCGTTAAAATGGTGTCTGTAAATGGAACACCAACATCACACCAATCACTTAGTTTATTAATCAAACAGGAACTGCAGTGGTTCCTTATATTATTGTAGTAGAAATTTATTTCAGATTAATTTAATGTTTCATTATCACCTATCCAAGATGAGTAAACAAAATATGGCTCACGGTTCGTTCGATTTCGAGCCGTCCTAGCGAAAGTTTCTCTCTATAAGTGTTTGTGTAAAAGTGAAGTGTGATTTAAAATAATTAATGGTTAAATATTACTTTTGAGAAGTAAGTTTGTGAATTTGAATATTTCTTCAAGTAAAGATTTTGTATCAAACTTTTAGCTATATATTTAATTTTAAAATGTTAGGAGTTGTGGCGGTACCCACATTCGCCTAACATTCCTGCATCGCGCTATCGAAGTTTTCTGAGCGCGTCGGTATATATACGACAACTGAATTGTATTACGTGGGCTCCGGCCTGACCGGGCATAACACCTCGCCTGGTCGGAAGATCTTCCTTTGGGCCTCCACGCATTATAACCCACATTGGTGACCCCGACGTGATGAAACATTGAATCTGTTGTTCTTATTTATTTTGTTACGTTATTTCATAAATTTTGCTAATAATTGCATAATCGGTACTTACATTTAAATTTGTATTTAAACACTGATGTCACTTCACTAATCACCACACTAAATAATTATGAGCACTAGAAGTCCAGAGCACTGCACAAGTTAACACTTAGCGATACTGAAGAGACTGATTGAAGCTCTCCAATTTAATAACCACGAAACAAGAAGGGATGCACCGGAGTGGAGTTGGGCGCGCGTTGAGTGTACTAATAATTACAATCGATTTGCGATTTTCTTGTTTCGGTACGCAGGTAAGTGGAATTTAATTTGAACTTATTTAAATTTAATCTAAGAGGTTTAAGTATTCTACTTTGGTGGTAGGAGTATACGTCGTGATAGGTTCTTTGATATGTCTTATATTTTATATGGAAATTATCTGTTATTGTAAAAGTCAGTGAATAATACTAAATTCATATTTTATTATGATACAGTCATGGATGCAATAATGAATAGAACTTTAAGACAATAACCCAAAATATTTTGTACAAAACAAGTACAATAATAATCACAGCGTTCTCAATAAATAAGTGGTGCCTAAATATAACAGCGCGCTAAATTACCATATAAAGGAAACGTTGGAAAACTAAACTTAATAGCAATGAACCTTAAAGTATTCAAAAGTATTAAAAGTATTCAAAAGAAAATTTAATGGCTTTTAAACTAATCTTTTATGAAGTAAAGATAATTATAATGTGGATAGTTCCTTGTTAATATATTATTATGGTGTATGACGTTCTACAGTTTTCCCTATTTTCTACGGTACAAAAAAAAAAGAGAAATAAATTGAAAGACATTAGACAATAAAATTATTATTTTGTAAAGTGTTCCTGTGTTGTAATATTAAGACCAAATTGTAAAATATTTGGCAAATAATAATAATATTATAATTGTTATAATATATTCAATGTTAAGGACTTTTTAAATTATTGAGCTAAGAACGAATTATAGGAATAGTGCTCCTCAATCTCAATAGTAGGTATGTGGAATAAATACAACCTACTTTATTATTTATGTTGTGATAATAAGCAACAATAAGACTATAAAAAATTATTAGGGTTTAAATTATAATATGGAAACTTCTTCAAACAAGAATTGACAAAAAATATATACAAACAATATACTAAATCAGGTTAATGTGGAGTTAACCGGTAAGACTAAGATCGATCTTACAATAAAGTTACAAGTAACAAAATCATATAGAGGAAATAATAAATACATTATTTGAGGGTAGTGTTGTTGTGTTAAATTGGGTCAGTGCCATAATATAAACTAGTACAGTAGACATCTTTATGCACCCAATTTCGACATGCTCGTACATTGCAGTGTTTTCCAATAGCCCGAATGTTCGGGGTAATATAAATTTAATTACTTAATCTAATGTAGCTCGTCGCTGTTGATTTTCCGGATGCCTTGAGTGAGTTACCGTATGATCCTATAATAGCTTGCAAAACAAGCTAGGTAAAAATGATGCAATGTACGTTACACTTTATACTTACTTTTATTGTTGCTTTCTATTCATAGAATAGAACCCTTGGAATAAAAATATTTTAATACGTTTAATATGTAGTAGTAAAAATAAACAGTTAGATATTGTGTGACAAGTTGCGTAGTATATTTACAGTGCAGGTACAGAATATGTCACGTGATAAAGACATTCAAGACCTCGTTCTTTAACAACAGTATATAATATATAAACTGAAGACAAAAGGAAACGTTAGAAATTGAATAAAGTAAAGTTTAATTTTCGTGTGTTGATGACAAAACATGAGACGGAGATTATTCCCTAATAAAATATAAAATTCTCGTGTCACAATGTTAATCCTCTCCGAAACGGCTTTACTAATTATTCTTACCAAATTTTATATTATGCATATACAGTAGGTCTGAGAATCGGCTACTATAAGTGCATTTGTGAATAAAAATAGTAAATTATTAATTTTCGACTCGAGACTGACGGCGACCATTATTGTTTGTGTGACGGAACAGCGATAGACGTGCCATACTAATTATTTAGTCATTACTACATTACAACTACAAGTAATTTATATGACAGGGCAAAGTTTGCCGGACCAGCTAGTATTATAATAATTATTAATTAGTATTAATAAAAAAGTAAGTACGTGAATTGGTTCTCTGGTTTTGAACACAGAGTTGAACTGCCAAAAATTTTTTTTTGAAAATGGAAGGGGAAGAAGTATAAATGGAAAATTGCGGTCCAATTTCTTTTTCGTTTTATTTTGTCTGGATCATGAATCTAATTTATCTAGTAGTAAATTGATATCGAGAGATTGATAAATCTTAAATTTTCTTTTCATGAAACGTTGAGATGTAAAATTATTACAGAAAAAATATTTTGACCAAAATATATTCCTAATAATTATTAAAAGGTCTATGTTGGGTCTATGTATATTCAGATAAAGTTTTACTGTTATTGAAGTTCTTGTAAACAATATATTAGAAATAAACTTCGAATAATCGATGTAAGCGGAGTAATCTGCTAGCAAGAAAGACTTTGAAACTAATTATTTTGCAATAACAAATGCGTAAAACAAAGAAAGTTTACTTTGAGTTTAAATATTGAATATGAATATGGAAATATTGACAAAACGATAATATCAGTATGGTAATAAAATATATTGTCAATAATGCAAACAAATACAGAGTATGTCAGAAATTAGAAGGTATGTTTGTAATAATTGGATTTGATGATGCAGTCGCGTAATCGAAATCCTTTAGTGAAGATAGATAATAAATCTAAAAGAAAAATTGGAAGAATTACATAATATTATAATGCAAATGCAGATGCTTTGAGGCTGACCTTCGCGACCTTCAGGTCGGTAGCTGGCAGGAGGTAGCTAGGTAGCAGGACAGGGCTCAATGGCGAAAGCTCATTTTGAAGACCAAGATCCACTTCGGGTCGCTGAACCAGCGGAGTTAGTTAGTTGGGTAGTTGTAAATACTTAGTTATTCGATTAGATGACGGCACTTGCTATTATGTGAACGTTAAATTATACAGTGGGAGAAATTAGTAAATAGTAGACAATATAATATATTTAATTTTGAGAAAATGATTTTCATGCAATGGAATGCTTGGATACAAATTATACCATTTGCAAATTATTTCGAGAGGACTTAAATTTCATTCAATTGAAATTAGGGAATGCTCTAAAAAGGAATTATAAGAGATTTCCATTGTAATAAGAATACATGCAAGGGTGACAACTGACAACCAGCCCACGAGCAATGATTTATACTTGGCAGTTGGCACTAGTGTAATGATAACTTGATGCGTCGTCAAACGGTAGTGAAGTAATTGACGCGTCAAGCGTTTACAGATAGATGGCGTAAACACGGCCAGAACAGAAAATAATAGTGTTTGGAAAAGCCTTGCCAAAATTGAGCTGATAATGAAGTCTAAAGAATTAGCACAGAAAAAATGGAAAATAAAACATATAATTAATTACTCCATTTAATGGCAATTAACTTTATGAATAATCATTAATTCATGGTCAAATTTTGTGATCAATGTTTGTTAGCATAGCAAATGATTAATAGTACTATGATATATGATGATATATATAAATCAATTGCATCAGTAGAAAAATATAATATGACAGATATGCATTTGAACGTCTATAAATTTGAAAAATAAGTTCCACTAAATATGTTTAATTTTATTCAGTTTGTTAAATAAAATATTTAAAGTAAAGCTAAATAATATTTGGTATCATCATAATATTATTATGATTTTTTGAATACAGGATTACAGTACTTATGTAGTTATGACAAATGGCTGGACTGATGTATGAGAACATGATGAATAAGAACATGGTTTTTCATTAAATTGGAAATTGAAAACAAATGGTTTCTCATTAAATTGGAAATTAATAAGACCTTAGTTTTTCATTAAATTGGAAATTGACAAGTGAGATTTCATTAAATTGTAAATTAATAAGAGCTCAGTTTTTCATTAAATTGGAAATTAAGTGAGATTTCATTAAATTGGAAATTAATAAGAGCTTTAATTTTCATTAAATTGGAAATTGACAAGTGAGATTTCATTAAATTGGAAATTAATAAGAGCTTAGTTTTTCATTAAATTGGAAATAAGTGATATTTCATTAAATTGGAAATTAATAAGAGCTTAGTTTTTCATTAAATTGGAAATTAAGTGATATTTCATTAAATTGGAAATTAATAAGTGATATTTCATTAAATTGGAAATAAAGAAGTGCTCAGTTTTTCATTAAATTGGAAATTAATAAGTGATATTTCATTAAATTGAAAATAAATAAGAGCTTGTTTTTTTCATTAAATTGGAAATTAACAAGTGGTTTCTCATTAAATTGGAAGTTAATAAGAACTTGGATTTTTCATTAAATTGGGAATAAATAAGAGCTTAGTTTTTCATTAAATTAGAAATTAACAAGTGGTTTCTTATTAAATTTGGTAATAAAATATAAGAACTTGTTTTTTCATTAAATGGGAAATCAAGTGGTTTCTCATTCAATTTGGTAATAAATAAGAACTTGGTTTTTTATTAAATTGGAAATTAATAAGTGGTTTCTCATTAAAATTGGAAATGTAGTTTTCCATTGAATAAGACATTTAGTTTTCCATTAAATTAGAATGTGGTTTTCTATAAAATTGGAATGTGGTTTTCTATTAAAATTGGAAATGTGGTTTCCTATAAGATTGAAAATGTAGTTTATTTCCATTAAATTATATTGGAAGTGCTGAAAAAAACAAGGATAGATAAGCATAGAAATGATCAAAACGAAAGATAGGCAAGAAAGAGATGGAAGCTTATATTTGTGGAAAGAGGTGAGGGTAAGAAGAGTAGAGAAAATGAAAAAAGAAATCTCTTAAGTATTGTAAATCTATTGGAAGAATTGTCGCTGAGATGAAGAAACAAGTTGGCAAGGAGAAGGTATTGAAAGTAGGAGTATAGAGGTATACATCTAGATTTTGCAATCAGTCTAGTTTAATCAAAATTAGAAAAAGGAAGGGATGTAGTGTATGCGCAGAGTATCTATATAGTAGATACTTATCATTGTCTCACGAACACCGAGTAGTAGGGTGCAGTCTATATAAGTGTCTGTCTGGCTGCCAACGAGTCAGTCGTGCAGTGACAGTCAGAGAGTGAAGACGTGTACCTATGGTCGTACTGGATGTTGTAGTGAGCCAGTGTCTCGAGGATTCTACAAAGGGGGCTCCCAATTCCCATACAACAAACGTTATTTTTTTGGCCTTTTTTGCTCTATATCATAAATGGCAACAAGTAGGTACTTGAATTTTTCACAAAATTCTTAGTTATATGTGTACTTGAATGTTTAATAATAATATTAAAATAAAATAAAAAACAAGGGGGGCTCCCATACAAAAAACACAATTAATGGCCTAATTTTGCGCTATAATGGTACGGAACTCTTCGTTTGCGATTCCGACTCGCACTTGGCCGATTTTTAAGGAACGTTTTTATACTCTTTTGTAAGGACCAATTATTGTATTAATGTATTTAAGCTCACTCGTTTCTACCAATCGCTATCGCTCTGTGCGAATATGCGCATCATGTTTCGCGCTTACAAACACGTCATTCCCTTGCCGCATTGCAATCGGACTTGGTGCATAATATGATAATATATAGTTTAGACATAATATATTGTGTGTTATGTAAGACGGAAACCTTGCGGGTTTCCCGCTACGTGACCGCGGCTCATGAATTTTAACCGACACAAATTGATCACTGATGATCCACGATGTTCCATGATGATCACGTACACCACTGCCGGTCGGAAAACCCCCTAAATGTCTTAGACAATACTAGAAGATTTGTCAGTACGGGCCAGGCCACAACACTGCGTTGCGACGTCGCGTCGCATTGTATAAATCTACGACGCCGCAGAACCCATCGTGAAAATTGTCGATGTAAAGATGTAAATGTATGTAAAAAGAGTGCTATGCTATATGAAATTTTTGCGTTGCGACATCGCATCGCATTTCTGTGCGATGTTGTTTTTGCGATACGACGCCGCAAAGCAGTGTTGTGGCCTGGCCCTAAGCCCTGATTCTGCCATATTAGCCCAGCATAATACTGCTTTGATGCAGTCTCGAACTTCGATATCGTAAATGATAATACGCCAAACTCGTTCTGATTAATCAAAACTCTAAAACTTACCAGTTTGACGTCATGTAAGAATACGATTCTATAGCTTCTAGGATCCGAACTGGATCGAAGCTGCATTAATATTCGATTGAAATACCTAAACTCTAAAGGATCGGGAATATTGGTCATGATCCAAATATCTGCTCATTACTTTCAAAGGATTGGAAGAAAATGGATTGCTACTCGTGGCGTTGCTGTCTTCGATCTATACGACTGCTGTCAGACACCTATTTTTATCCCGGCATAACGTTAATAAAGTGGTAAAGGGGAGTGGGGCCCATTGAATAGAGACAGGAATAGAAGTTAGAACTCTCAATGCATAGAAATTAAAAATAGAAGCTTTCCTTGCAATGCTATCAATGATTAAAGCAATTTTTGATTATGATTAAGTAGTATAGTTAACGTTGTCCAGGAATTTCGCAGGTATCGGTTGAAAATCTGTTATGCTTAATCGGTGCTAAAACCTCGTTGAAAATTAGCATTTACTTATAACTCTTGCCATGAAAGACTCAAGGTGTGTATTTAACGCACCAATTTATTTTTACGGGTAAACATGTGTTTTATCCCTGTCTGATACGTTAGAAGTGGTTTGAAGAACAAGGACTAGGTAAATTGACGCCTTTTTTACAGTATTAGATAAAAAAACTACATTAATCATTTTTTTGTATTTTAATTTTTAGTCATATTCTCCGATGATTGTATAAAAGAAAACCCTAGCCGGATTAGGATTTAGGGATTATTGACTATTTCCTAAATGTAGAGTTAAATCAAGCTATTAGAATGAAGTTATATACCCTACATGTGTGTGCCAAACCACAGTTAACAATTTAACCGTAGTTATGTTAATCACGTTATTAACAAGGTACGAATCACACTCATGTTTACAGAAAATAGTTTAGGGCTTAGATGTCCTTGCGATTACAGTTTTATGGTAACTAATTGTATGGGGCGGTATAAAGTTATCGGAATTCACGGAATGCGGTAAAGAGTTGCCGTTTTTACGTTACTTACAGGGCCTGTTTCACCACTTCCTGATAAGTGCCGAATAGGCTATCCACTTGGCAGATGAAGTATGGAATCTGTCAAAAAAGTTGCGGATAGCCTATCCGGCGCTTTATCAGGAAGTGGTGAAACAGGCCCTTAGTGTTTATTTTTTTACTGAATGTTGCCCGAAAGTTACTTGCAGCGAAATTCGTTTGTCGCACTGTTTAAAACTGCGTGTCCCTTCTAAGAACTTTAAGTTTTACTAACTTGAGTATCATCAAAGTCAGTTCAGCGATGCTGATAGACAGACTTTCGCATATATGTATAAAATAAAACAATTATTATGTAATGTAAAAAACAGATTGTCGTGACAAAGTTGTGTTATATTTATTGCTTGTTTTGCTACCACAATAAATCCACATACATTTTACTATGCTGTAATAGTAATAAATTGGCCAAATGTAATCTCAACTCTGTACCCCTATTCTATGTAGTATGTATATTATTTTAATGCGAGATCAATGCTACTTCGTTACTTGTTCGATAATCGATATAGACTCGACCGCCATTTCTGAGGTTTTTCGACGAATAAATAAACTCCTTTTATTCAACAGCATTGTCGATTGGTTAATATTTTGACGTATCACATAAGCTAATCAAAAGAGCTAGTAAATGGATAAACTTGAGTCAAAAAACTTCCAAAACCACCAGTTAATTTCTTATTAAAATCAACGAGTAACATAGTCCTAATTAAATTTTAATGTCGTTTCAATAGTTTGATAAGAAATCGACAAGATTGAACAAGGAACGAAGCTTCATTAAAGTCTCATTAAAAAGCAGAATCAGGGACTCATAAGTTTTGACAAACAAGATTTGAATGCGCCACTCTACGATAGTGAATATATATTATTTAATATGGCGTTCCGCAAAGATATTTGTACTTTGTAGAATTGAGTGCCGTAGAGTGCCATTCGTGATGAGCTGAATGCCTGAAATGGATTTTATAATTCCTTTCAGCGGAGCGGTTTTAGCTCTAGTATTCGGTTTAATTCTTTCTCTAGTATCGGTGGTGGAAATAACGTTTTAACAATTAAAATATCTGGGTTTGCAATGCCTATGTGTTTAAAAGTATTATGTCTGGGCATGTCGTCTATTTTATGAGTATTAGATATTAGTAACAAGTAAGTATTAGACACAACGGGAATACAAAAGAATAATCTATATAAAACTCAAAAGTCAAAGGTGACTGACTGACATGGTGATTGGTGATCTATCAACGCACAGCCCAAACCACTGGACGGATCGGGCTGAAAGGCATGCAGGTAGATGTTAGGTCGTAGGCATCCGCTAAGAAAGGATTTTGATAAATTCTCACCCCAAGGGGTTCAAATAGGGGATAAAAGTTTGTATAATATAATAATACTTCTTAACGCGAGCGAAGCCGCGGGCAAAAGCTCGTCTAGTATAATATTATTCGTAATGCGAGTACATTAAGAATAGCAAAAAAAAACAAAAGAATATTGCTTTGTTGATCTGAAATTTACGGGACGAAAAGCATGACTCTACCTAATTTCAACAAAATTGGTTCATCGGCTTAAGTTAACAAGCAGAGAGTGAGTAGAAACACTTTCGAGAATATAATTTAGCTACCAAGGTCTGCGGTGCAGACTATCAGTGCAGCGCACTGATAGTGTGCACTGCAAGTAAAATATTAGTAAATGCATCATTTTCTACGTTGGTTACTGTTTTTTTAAATATTGCTAGTAGCAACTAGCAACCTATTAGCTATATCCACATTGTGCAATTTCATCTTCAATTTTTATCATCTTTCGACATTCAATTTTCGTATTGGCACGTTCAATAATTGAATGCGTCAACGAACGCAACGCCAACATTGTCATTAAATAAGAAGCGAAAGTTTTGGATACGGTCAGAGGGCGTGCGTCGCGGGCATGCCTCGCGTGCTCTGTTGACTGCGCTATGATGCATGCCCTTAATGGACAAAAAAGGCACAGTGTGGACATAGCTATTGGGGCTTCTTCTTTCCCGAATTTCCGAATTCTCCAAAGGTGGGACCTTTACTAAATTCTTGGAGAATTCGGCATTGGAGGGAAGAAGAGGTTAAGCTTAATGAAAAAAAGATTTCGCCAAGAAGTTGGTCAATTTCCCCCCCGGCATGACATGGTGACCTCACCACACCCTCGGGCGATGGGATCCAGGTCGGGGCGCCCACGCCGCTCCGGCCCACATGCGTGCTGAACGCTGCACTGGTTATGGCCTGATAGTGTAATTAAAAACGTATGGTAATGTGGCATAGGTGATAGGTCTGAGTGAACTTTTTTAAAATGAGTGATCGCTTCTTTTAATACGTGAACACTGAACAGTGTATGTTGGACTGGATTGAAACATATTAAAACATTGATAAAGTACTGGTCCAACTCAAAAAATTCTGGTGCCAGTTACTTAACCAAATCCCATTTAATACCCACTGACTTAGTTCGTAAGCTAACTTCATTGGCGTATATGTTCGTCTTAAAAGTTATGTTTGCCTTTGACTTTCTCTAGGTTCAATTTCTAGATGGGCCTAACCAGAGGCAGAGTCTTTGAAGCCCCATAATCCTAGGATTCACCCGTACTATTCTGAAGTGATCCGTATCCACCCGACCCTTGTAAATACGTGTATTCTACATATCTTCTGTATGATCACCACTAACCCAAGATCTCCTTTCATTCCAGTACTGCTGAGCGAGGCGATCCTGCCCGACGACACGTTGGAGGACAAAACCCTCAAGATCACGGACTTCGGTCTGGCGCGCGAGGTGTACAAAACCACTAGGATGTCGGCTGCGGGGACGTACGCGTGGATGCCGCCGGAGGTAACGTGGTCCAGCAGACCCAGTAGCTATTATGAACAATTTCATCACATACCCACTCACCAGTACCGACTTAGGGCTCTCACACATAACTGCGAATTCGCATCGCATCGCAAAAATTTAATATCTGCGACAAAATTCATAATAAACATGACATTACGATGCGATGCGAATTTTCAGTAAAAAAATTGGAAAAGCACTATGTAGAAAGAGACGTAAGATAGAATGCAAAATGTATCCTTATGACGAAGAAAATGAACAGACTACAGCCAGTGAAATTGTAAGTTTGAGGCGCTTTTATTAATGTTGGGCATCGTATATTTTCCGATTAAAACTGTCCTGTCCCGATACTTAAAGTATTTCTGTGCCTATGAAAACCGATTCTGTGGTTGTAGCGTTAGGAAGTAACAGTCAAAGGCTCAAAGCTGATACACTTAATACGCATTTTACAATATTTTATATTATGCATGGTTGCTAATGCATTTGCAAATGCAACCAATTAAATGAAGATTATGTAACAAATTCATAGTAGGTACGTATTCAAACAAACGAGCTTGCCCTACAAAAGACTATTCCTAGAATTTCTCTATCTATAACAAGCTCTTGGATGCCTTATTGATTTCTGATTACTGCATCTATTTGAAGCTGGGTTCGCTAGGCTTTGCGGGGCGACAATAGAATGGGAAGCGGTTTTCTCTCCATTCTTTTTGATTTTCTGTCACTCGCATATATATACCTATACATCTCGGATACCGAAGCCATTAGGTTTAAACTCAGTTC
Organism: Plebejus argus; assembly: GCA_905404155.3. NCBI lineage: Eukaryota > Metazoa > Arthropoda > Insecta > Lepidoptera > Lycaenidae > Plebejus > Plebejus argus. Next base: position 12,261,038 of record FR989943.1, read on the forward strand.
TCCAAAACAGATAAACATTTTATACAGATTGATTTACCTAAAATCCACTACAACCTAAACGCTATATTTTGATTATTAAGTTACAGCGATTTATAACGCCTAGTGTTTATGAGAAACCTTTCTATATTAAATGCTATCTCGTACTTTCAATCTCTTTTATGCTTAACTCACACATACATGTATGTACTGTCAATATCCGTTGAGGGCAAAAACGTTTTGAAGGTAGAAGAAGAACCCTGTCCTTTCTTTCTACTATACTATTAACTTCACAGCGTAAATACTGTACTAGTAATAGTAAAATATACAGTAAGTTTGTAGTATATAAGTTAGGGCGGGGTTATGTTACGAAATAACCAGCGCAGGCGAGCACAGGTGCGCCCCTACAAACTAAAAACTGCACCTTACCGATATAAATTGTACTGACCACTTATTGTTTCACTTTACCTGATAATGGGTTGAAAGTGTCTTGTAACATTTAGGGCAGTTGCCGCCACATAATTGGTCTCCATTTATTATTTTCATCGCCTTCGCAGGGATCTGGGGCGGGGGGCCGTACCACGAAACCATTTTGAGACTCGAACAATCGTACGAGAATGCCGCGTCCTAATCTAACAAACGTGAAATGAAGTTGTTTTGTTGTCTCAAAACGGTTTCGTAGTAGGTCTCCAAGTCTGCATGAAAGTTGCCGCCTCCTATCAATTCATACTTAGATGTTTTTCCTGTCAAGCGCGGGCACGCGCTCGTGCGGTCATGAACCGCGCGCGGGCGACAACACGTATGACAGGAATGAGGAAAACCGCCCTAAACAATTTCTTTTACCGGAATTAGAATACACATAGTGGTGACTGGTGACACATTAGCAAAAGAAATCTATCACATTTGTTAGGGAAATCAGTGTTTCTTAAATTAGTTCATACAAATTAAGCAGCGAAAAACTACTGGTTGTCAAGCCATGTTTATCTTATGGTTTTTAGGTTACCTTTCAATTTATTAGAAAATAACCTTAATAATACATACACACACTAACCAATTTAATATAATCTCGGTTTTCTGAAAATATGTATTTTGTATTTTTTAGAAGTTAGAACTAACAAATGCGATTTTACACAAACAAATCGCTAATAACCCATTCTGCACGGCCAGTATTTGCGTTGCAATAATGTATTCCACGAATGGCAGTAGATTTTTCCATAGATTGAAGCATTGAAAAGAGCCAATAACTGTTATATTTTGAAACCTATCAGTCACTCTGCACTCAGAACTATCAAACATGTAACCACAGCACAGGGAATTTAACCAAATTAACTGAAACACATCATTGTTTTTATCACTGGCAAACCCTATAAATAATTTGAGAGGCTCCGATTAGATTTCGATTTTTATTCAGCTTCGATTTCCTTTTTTCCAGAAAACCTTTAATCTAAATCACATTGACCAAACAAACTTCTCGATTTTGGTTCGTTACAAATTGAGGCACTACACGATCAAACGCTCTTCTTGATGTCAGGAGTACAAATCAATCAACAGAGTGAGGGAAAAGTTCGCTTCTCGATTGTGTCCTTACCAGACCTTAGCGTTAATACGATTCCAATATGTATTCCAGGTGATAAAGAACTCTACATTCTCGCATGCGTCGGACGTGTGGTCATACGGCGTGCTGCTATGGGAGTTGCTGACGGGGGAGACGCCGTACAAGGGGATAGATGCCTTAGCAGTGGCGTACGGTGTAGCGGTCAACAAGCTCACGCTACCCATACCCAGCACATGTCCCGAGTCATGGAGGGTGCTGATGGAAGGTGAGTGAAAGAGACGGAGATAGCGCAATGACGTGTGTGTGAGTGGGATACCAGTCATAGGAGATTGAAGCGTTAGCTGTGGCGTATGGAGTAGCGGTGAACAAGCTCACGCTGCCCATACCCAGCACGTGTCCCGAGTCGTGGAGGGTGCTGATGGAAGGTAGGTCTACGCAGCTATTATCTCTGTCACGCAGGCGCAGGACAGACTTTTAACATTACTATCCAACTCACTTTCTTGTCAGGCAATCAGCAGATCAGTCCGTATTGTCTTTAGCACTTTTCTTTTAGTTTCAACATGGAAAAAAAATCGCGACCTCCGAATTCAGCTATAAAACTCTAGTCTAGACCACCGATGAGTCGAGCGGGATATCAGTAGACGCCATGTGGCCTACGGAATGTCCATTGACTTACTTGTTGAAACAAGCTTCGTGATTATTTCTTATAAAGTCCATTACTTTCTCAGGACTGTAGACTTTTTTACCCTTTATTTTTTGCTAAAAGCAACTAACAACTTGCTGATTCTTATTCCAGCGTGCTGGCACAGCAACCCTCGCGAGCGGCCGCTGTTCCCCGAGATCCTGGTGCAGCTGGAGCGGATCAGGCAGTCGGAGTTCACGCGTGCGCCGCACGAGAGCTTCCACACCATGCAGGACGGCTGGCGGCTCGAGATAGAGGAGGTGCTGCGGGATCTCAGGAGGAAGGAGAAGGTGGGTGGGGAGTAGGTTATGAGGGTCGGGATCTAGTTGGTAGTATCTTGGACTAGGTGATGGGGGTGAGGGGAATTAGATGGTAGGATCTTGGAATAAGTGGTGGGCTCTTGGACTAGGTGTTGGGGGTGAGGGGAACCAAATGGTAGAATCTTGGACTAGGGTGTAGGCTCTTGGACTAGGTGAAGGGGGTGAGGGGAATTAGATGGTAGGATCTTGGACTAAGTCATGAGGGTCGGGAACTAGATGGTAGGACCTTGGACTCACCTACCTGGGCTAGGATGTGAAAAGTAGAAAGCTTTTTAACTGTGAGCTTCCACACCATGCTGGACGGCTGGCGGCTCGAGATAGAGGAGGTGCTGTGGGATTTGAGGAGGAAGGAGAAGGTGGGGGTGGGGAGGTAGGTCATGAGGGTCGGGATCTAGTTGGTAGTATCTTGGATTAGGTGGTGGGCTCTTGGACTACGTTGTGGCGAAAAGATTAGGTATTGGACTCTCTGACTAGGTGGTGGGAGACCCCTGATGTAATGTGGGCTTTTGGAGTAAGTGGTAGACTATTTGTGAGCTCCTGGATTAAGTGGTAGGCTCTTGTATACCCGAGGAAATTGATTCCTAAGCAGTTGACAGACCTACGTCGTTTGGTCGGCTGTCAATTCAATCTTAGCTGTGATCGGTCACTTAACGCAACCAAATTACATAAGTCCGTCATCGGCCTAGGAATCAACATCTCTGATAGTACAAGGTATTAGCTTCCTTGACTGGCAGGTTTTGGAATTTTAAATCGTTACAAACTTTGTGATTGAAGTTTTTCAATAAACTCAATTATTCCATGGCTACCGTTTATATTATCACACATTTACAATATTAAAATATTATGTTAAAGTTTCTTCAATCATTGTCTTCAGAGAATGTGAAATAATAACATAATATTATAATTGTTATAATATTAATGAGTGTTGTGTTTCTCTTACAATGCTCACATAGGAATGCAGAACTATTGAGGAGGTTAGTGATAAGTACTAATATTTGAATTTCTGTTATATTTACGTTCATTTTGGTTGTTTGGTTCTGCATTTTTTTTTTACCTGATTATATAAAGTGTTATTTTTCTTTTTTATTACAAAAACTTTAAAAAACATTCTTATTAGGTTTTCGCCATTAATTTTACTTTATGTTAGACTGATTTTGCATTTCAAAAAATATTTATTTTTGTAACATTTTCTAAGAATAATGGAAACAAACATATTTACAATTTGATAATTAATTGTAAAAAATGTTTGTTTTCACAATACCCTAAAGTTTAGTTTTACTTTGTTCAAGCACAATTTTACATTTGTTTTTCTTCTACGGAGGCTTGGTTTACAATTAAATTCAACTCGGATTTGACAATTTTCAAGAGCCAAAAAATACGCGGCAACTAGCGAAGACTGAAAGCCGCGCTGTATATATTCGAGTCCGAGTCGAACAGTCACTTGGAATTTCCCAACAGATTTTATGGTAAACAAGGATCACTCTGACGTTAAATGTCTCTTAAACGAACCGCAAAGTCTTAATTGTGGTGTTGAAAAGTTGTAAATACTTTTATATAGTCATGAGCTCTATTTCTCCAGGAGCTGAGGTGTCGGGAAGAGGAGCTAACCCGGGCGCAGCTGCAGCAGCGGCTGGTGGAACAGAACCTCGCGCAGAAGGAGAGAGAGTTGGAGATGAGAGAGATCGACCTGGCGGCGAGAGAGCTCCACATACTGATATTCGCGAGCAACATGTCGCATACGCAGCCGCCGCAGCCCAATAAGAGGAAGGGTGAGTTGGCTCTTTAACTACAATTATTAGTTAGTAGTTGACGCACGAAACTCCGTTTTGCCAAAATTCGTATATCGCAGAACCGTACATCTTTTCAGGATAAAAAGTATCCTATGTCGTAACAGATAGATACACCGACACACTTACGGCCGTTCCCAATATTTGATCTATCTCTTACTTGAGATAGGAATAGCTCACATTAGACATTAGCTCCATATATTTTATGTCAATTCTATGTCAGCTGCGATCGGTTGTATGTCAAACTAGAGATAGATTGAATATAGGGAACGGCCATTAGGGCACCGACATAATTATACTTCAAGTATGGGTTGCCGAGTTTGAACTTAATAGTTACAAAACGATTACCTGCCAATGAGTCCACCATTTAAAGCAATTTATCATTTTCAGGCAAGTTCAGCAAGATCAAGCTGCTGAAGAAGGACACCATCTCGTCGCCGCTGGACTTCCGGCACACGCTGACCGTCCGGCCGTCGGACGACGATGCCAGCGTCAAGCAGCTCGTCGCCGTAGCCACCGACACGCCGCCCGGCTCGCCAGCCATCATGCGGGCCATCGCGCGTGAGTATACGCCAAAAACTGACAAAACACAGCACCACAAGGATCCATTTTGCGTGACCTTGAAAGATGATCCTTGTAGGACTAAAATTATCGAACCAGCAAAATACAGGTCGAAAACATCAACGAAGTACTGAATGTACTGTTATGTTGGGTTGAAGAAACTCATAAAGTAGTATTATAATTTATATTTTACTAGCTGTCCCGGTAAACGTTGTTTTGCCATTTAAATTATTTCTACTTCATCAGTTGATACATGGTTGATACATAATTATCTTACCCCCTCTTTTGTCCCCTAAGAGGGGAGGGGGAAAATGTTATACACCAGATGTTAAGTTGGTAAATAATATGAAGTAAAGAGAAAAAAGTTGTATACAAAATCTTTGGTCCCCAGAGAGGGGAGGGGGGGGGGGGGGGTTACACACCAGATGTTGAGTTGGAAGAAGACAAATATATCTGTGAAAACCGTATGCAAATCAGATCAGTAGTTTTGACGCCGTATATCGTAATATTTTAATTTCGCCATTTATATTTTATAGTATAATTTTCACGGTGAATAGTCGATCACAAAAACGATGAGTGCCGTTATATGGTAAATTAAAGCTGCGCGTCCAACGGGTCGGAATCGGGGCGTACGGTGCAGACGGAGAGTCGTCATTTATAATTTGTCAGGCGCAGAAATGACATTCCAGTGCACGTATTACCATAGAAATTAATACAAAGCAACAAATCCGTCCGCTCCGATTCCGATCCGGTGGAGGCGCATCTTTAATGATGGTAGGTAGTAGTTATTTTATAAAGTGTTTGTAACATTTCAGTGCCCGCTGACGGCGTGAAGGGCAAGACGTGGGGTCCATCCACCGGCCACCAGAAGGCGCGAGCTCACCTCCCTCTGCCGGCGCTGAGGCCGCGCGCGCACCGCCCCTCCACCTCCGCGCCGCACCTCCCCCCCGCGAGACCACCGCCGCACCGCCCGCTCAACGCTGGTACGTATAGGTTGCATACAAGCGTGCATATGCAGCGTACGTGAACGTACACGAGCGTGCAAGTATACGCACACCAGAATAACGCGTACTGCAGGCATAAATTCTCACTTGAATTTACCGTCATCACGTAAATACAGCGTACGCAAACGTACACGCAATCTGTTAAAATGTGCGCGTACACGCACGCACTTACACATAAATGTGCGCACACAGACATTTTACATTCTTAAAGTTTTTTTTACCGGTTCTCAAAGTATGTGTATCTCCATACTAAAATCAGCGGTTTGGGCGTGAAGAGGTAACAGACAGGCAGTAGTGAGAAAGACAGACAGACACACTTTCGCATTTAAAATATTTGTTTGGATATGGATATTATATCCTGCTGTCCTTTCGGCTCAGCAGGGTTGGAAAGGCTACACTGAAGCATAGTAATGACAAAACTTTCCACAACTTACATATTACACAACATTATATTATTATTATAATAGGATTTATTATATTAGGTTTGGTAAAATCATGTTTAATTATTATCAATCTCAAAATGACTACCAACATACCCAATATTTAATTTACTAAACCCTATGTAGAAATAACTTTTAATGTTAAAGTTTTCTTTCTAATTTAAATGTATTTTGAATTAAAAAGAAAACTTTAAAACACAGTGTTAGGAGTTTTAACTCCTTTTTTTTTTCAGTTTTTATTAATACAAACGTCATACATGCTTTAACTCCAACATAAGCTTGACAAACATGCAACTAATTTTATTTACAGTCTTCAATATTTCATTACTTATTAATTAACTTTACAATGAATGAATGCGTGAAACATTATCGAATTGTTTGTGTAAAGTCTATAAATGTATTCAATTTAAAATGAAACAAACCTTATATTTGATAAAACAAACAGTAGGCGCCACTTACTAATATTGCAACAATTTTTAGTTAACAATGTAGAGACAGATAAATGCATTTGATATTAGTAGTGATTTGGTAAAAAATTGAGCAAAATGATTGCAAGGTTTCATAAATGGCGCTTTCATCATTTACACAAAGAGTTTTGTATGACAACTTTTAAACATTTCAGTATCATATAGGTATAATCCTGAATTTCTGGCAAAATAATAGGTTTTTATCTATAGCATTCACAAATTACGACGATTTATGCAAACATAGAGTGTTGATGATTTAAAAACTTGTTATGTTGTCAGAATTTCACTCATCCAATTGTATGTCTGTATCTTGTTCTATGTTTCCATTATGCAAGAAGCTTGCATACAAATCGTATGTAAAACACATACGTCATACAGTAATAATTATTGGTAATTTTGAAAACATTAAAAAGTAATAGTTTTCCCAAAGTCAACTTCTGTCTACAAGCACTAGCATAAAGGAAACCATTATTGTATTGTACTATCAGAGAAGTTGATTCCTAGGCAGATGGCGGACCTTAATAATTTGGTCGCGTTAAGTCAAACTCATCCGACTGATCACAGCTAACATTGAAATGACATAAGCCGACCAAGCAACGTAGGTGTGTCAACTGCCTAGGAATCAATTTCCTCACATATAGGAATATATAACCCATGTATAACAAAGAGCTGGCTCGCAGGGGTGGTAATAGGAGTCGAGGAGACGAAGCGAAAACCGCGCAAATCCAAATCCCAAGTCCGCACTCCGAAGGGCAACCTCGCCAAAAAACGTTCCGGCAGCCACGACGACCTGCTGCAAAACGACGAACCGAGAAAAAATCGATTCTTCTGTCCGATGTTCACCTCGACAGCGGATATACCACACCACTACGACACGGTCTTCGATATACCCGACTCGAAACGCAAGGGCAGCGCCGAACACAAACGAAACTTCCTAAAGACTCTCCGATCGAATAGCCTCGCGGGCTTCCTAGCCGTAGCAACGAATATGTCGTCGGAAACCGACGAACTGCTAAGGGACGAGTGACATTGACAGCTGTCAGAGTGACAGCTGTCAGATGTCAAACAGTGACAGCGTACAAATTGTTGCCATATGAAACATATCAAGCCAACATTCCGCCGAAAAAGCATTTTTGTTCCGCATTATGATTTGTCTCGCTATGTTACGAATCTTGTATGTCTAATACTCAAACTGTTCTCGTCCTTAGCTACTCTGTAAATGTTCCATGGATTTGATAGTAGATAATACTAGGTTGTAAGTTAAAAAGTGAAAGACTTATTTTTCTTAGTTTTATATCCATTTTATTACCAGTGTTTTGAAAACATTTTGTACCGTAGATTTCAATAGATTTACCTAGCAGTGTATTTATACAGCATTTATTAAATGTATGTTCTAGCGTACGTAAATGACAGTAGGCTATTTGACTTAATTCTTTAAAAAAAAATTATGTTACTTAAAATATTTTATTAATCTATGTCTTCCAGAAATGTTTCCTACTTATATATACTTTGAACTTGATATTTTTCTTTTCTGTATATACTATTCGAAATGATTCTTAAAGTTGAGTAGCCTATGAATTGTACAATTTTTAAATCTATGAAAATGGAAAATCTCAAAAAAATTATACTTAGTTACATACATAGTTAATTCTTTAGAGTTAAGATATTAGATAGTAAGATTAGGAACTTCGATATTGGAAAAGACTAAGATCTTTTTAGACTGAAAACAATTAGGATCTTGCCAAATTTTAATTTTTACACTGGCCACACTTTTTGTGTCATTAACTGCAATGCAATGTCGGAATTGATTATAATATTTTATTTTTTTACTGCTGCCTAAAGGATCGTCACAGGACAGTCTGCCATATCCCTGTAAGTATTTAAAAAGATGTAATCTCAATTTTTGTATTGAAGCGTCACAAAGAGTGTTTTTTTTTTGTTTGGCAGATTTTAGGCCATCAATACTAGTTAAGTTTTAGTAGAAACTTATCCTAAATAGATTTTAAATCGTGTTTAGTGAATGACGAGTGATACGAAGTATTTTGTGACATGTGTGTAGTGACATTTTGTTTTATCCATAGATTATACGTTTGACAGTTGACTTTTTTATTTTGTAAATTGTAAGCATTTGTTTGCTTTCAGCCTATGTCTAGTAAGATAAGCGCTATGCATGCTTTCAGTTCATAGTTCCGCTATATATATCGTTATTTATATGTGTATCTGTACTTACTATATACGTTAGTTCTACTCGCTTTTTTCACCTCGTCATACGGCACGCCTTCAAATGTTTACAATCTAATATAGACTCGATGGAAGTCCATGTGATTTAGATTTGCAATTCCTACGGCCGAATCTTAAATGCTACTTAAATTAAGATGCTTTTAAATCACAAGCTGACCTTGTCATGTCGAGAGACAGTCTGCGAAATGGTCTCTTATTTTGAGTGGCTTTTAAGTTTCCCGCTAGACTCATACGCTTCGATGATTTTTTCTACAGTTTTTAAATCAAAAACTTTAGATTCGTCTTAGACTATTTCCGAACTCTGTCACATAGGCTACCATTGTCGTCAGTAGCGATAGGAAGATAAGTATAGTACAAACTCCGCTGTAACAGTAACAAGTAAGGTGGTGGAACCTAATGTAAGAGGCTCAGCTGTCACATTGTCCAACGGTGGCCATTTTTAACTGTCACGGTTAACTTCTTAACTGTCACACAGTAAACTCAGTCTTTAGGCCGGTTATTAGTTATGATAATGTCAAATTCTGAAAGTGGCCACCCGATAGAAGGTTGATTCTCGTAGTTAATTTCAATTCGCAGTAGGGTTTTAGTAGCAAAGCGTGCTGTCACTCTTACGCGTCATACGCTAGAGAGAGATAGCATGCTCTGACATTAAAACCTAACTGCGAATCGAATTGAAATTACGCGAATCGCCCCCCGATGTAAAATTGTTTTCGGTGATCCGGTTCTTAAATACTTTATTTAGTAATTTTTATATATCAAATAAAACTTAAAATCAACGCCGGTGTATTCTTTTAACATGGGTTATACTAATCAACTAACGAACCCCATAACAAGTCAAAGACGATCATATAATACGATATAGGTGACGGGCGAGCTTAAGCTTCGATATGGGAAGAAGATTGTAACGAAATTAACAATGAATAAAACGTGCCATGACTACTCGCACATGTAAGTATAGATTTGTTCACGTTATTGCTGTCTGTACACTGACGTTGCGAACCGCTAAAGGTAGATCTTATGTCTCACACAACAAATGTCAATGCGTATGTTGCTTCTCGCTCTTCTGCGATGAAACACCTTTTGTCTCACTCGGTAAAAGTAAATGCGAATATTGCATCTCGCTCTTTCGCGATGGCAGATCTTTTATCTCACTCGGCAGAGAAGGCAATATGTTGCATCTCGCTCTTTCGTGATTTGTGACGTCAGTGTGTGCAAACGGCGTAAGCTTTTTATGTTGCTTCTTAAATGAACTGTTTGGCATGTGTAGTGTTATAAAGTGTTAGCATGTTTCAAGTTGTAAGCAAACAATAAATGTGTGTTTATTGTGAAGCCTAAATATAAAAATCTAATTGAAAATTACAGTATTATGTAGTCGAAAGTTAACAATTTTATAAAAGAAATGTTTGTTTGTCAGAATGTCATGCCTCCTCTTTAGTGAGGAAGAAAACATGATATTATTTAATCAAATATTAACTTTGTAACATGATATTTAGTCAATGAATAACTTTAACATAATCTAGAAAATACTGTTTGACGATAACTAAGCACCATCAATGCAAACTTTTTATATTTTAAGGCTTTAATAATGTTGAAACTGTGTCTAGCTTGTCGTTATATTGCTGCGCACGCACTAGCAACTAACCCGCCTATGTCTCACATAGGTTGTTTTCTGTCTTCAGACTTCAGTCCGGACGATTGGGGACCGGAGTTTCCGCTCAGTGGCTCCCGCTATACCATACCTATGCCGACCCTGTATAGTACCGAAGGTAACAAAATATAATACTTTTATTAACAGTAATAGAGTCGGTCAAATGATAGCTAAAAAGTGAAAACATTCTGTCCTTGACCACTGACAAAGAAATAAAGAATTCGATGATATTATAGTGATTTTATAATAATTAAAAAGTATTTTGAGTGAGCGAAAATATTAGTTTGATGGCGCAAAATGGCGCTGAATGCCTCAAAAAATGGCGTTTACTTGTGCAAAAGTTTAGAGCTATTTGTCAAAACAGCGTGGATAACGAGTTAGCGAGCCGTTAACGCGTAGTTTACTATTTGACAAACTATTCACACAACATAAGTGTCTAAACACAATAGGCTGAATTACGCCGGCGTAATTTCCGTGGCCGAAATTACGTTCCGCCGCATCCGTCTGATACGACACACTACGCGAAAAGCCGAAATTACGCGGCGGAATTTTCGTTGCGGAACGCGTCAAGTGAGTATTTAAAGTTGCTATACAAAACATTACCGCCGAATCGCTGCCGAACTTTACGCTCGACTCGGCTCGACGGAATTTCAGCATAGTGTGTCATCACTCGTCCGTCGCGGTCCGTCCGTATTTTGTATGCAGCGTTTGAAACGCGGCGTAATTCGGCCTAGTGTGTTTAGACACTTGGACTTACAGTTGATACACGCTTATCAACGAAGTTCCTAACGTCTCTTTTCCACTTTCAGGCTACAAGTTCAAGAAGCCTAGTATAATCGAGCTGGTGCTGTACAACATGGCGGCGCTGCTCGGTGGCGTGGCGGCCGGCTACGACTTGCGAGTGTCCAACGTCAGCCCGCTGCATCCCACGCTGCAGCCCCGCAGGTGCGATCGTCAGCGCTAGTGTAATAACTTAATAACTAATAACTTATACGCTTAAAGGCAGAGTTCTGAAGCAAGTCTCTATTGCGATTTGCGACAGTGCCAAATTATGTTCAGTCGTCAGAGGCGCCGAAAGTCGCTCAGATAGCCAAGAAATAAATGCCAGAACTGTTGCCTATTTATTTTATTTTTTTGCATTTTTATAACATGGTGTATATTGCATACGGAGACTGGTAACTTGTTTACTCACGAGTTTACCCTTTATCCTACATACTAATGAAGATATCTATGCAGCATATAACTGTTCAAGGTTATTGTAAAATGTATTGTTTGGTGTGTAAATATTTTTGTGAGTGTACATTTATCTTTATAAAATTACAAAAATATTTACAGGCACTTGTTTGAATATGCATTGGTAAATAACCTTGAAACCTAAATTATATAAAGAGATGGCGCTGATGTCTAAGTTTTAAATTGATTTGCGTTAATTCCACTAAGTTTTTATGGTGGTCTGCAAGAAACCGCTAGCGGTAAGACCGCAAATTTGCTCACTTCCAAAAATTTGTTTCTATTTCTCATTTTGTATTTTTATGATGTGCTAATAAAGAGTTTATTATTAATAGTTTATTATTATCAGCGAGCGAAGCGAGTCCTATAATATCCCACAACCTGAGCGTTTTTGTGGTACACTTTATAGAAAAACTTTATTGATATGTAGATGTGTTATCATCGGTCAGTCAAGGTTTGGTTACTATTAAAATATTTTAAAAAACTGCCTTAAAGATATTACCACGCAGAATAACGACGCGAGCCTTCACAAAGCTCGGCTTTTAGCTAGTTATTTAGTATCGTACTGTAATTCCAGGGCGGAGGTCGAGCCGGAGCCGCTCAGCACGACGATATACGAGGGGTACGGTTACGCTCACAACACTTATCACGGACCGACGAGACATCTGCGCGCGCCGCTCAACTCCATCACAGGATCGCCTGTTAGTATCTTATAACTATATTATATTGTAGACTAGAGTCTAGTGCAATAGTTTTGATTGTCTAGTCACTAGACATTAGACAATCAAAACTATTGCACTATGGGTAGTCTTTTTGATCGAATATGGGTATTATACTATTGTACTACTGATACAAGAAAAATTGATTCAGTGGCAGCAGACTCACGTAATCTGAGCTATCTAAAAACTGTGAACTTTTAAACTTTCGCGTTACATTGTAATTGAAACTATTAGGGACTTCACGCGACTTATTTTAGTAGTAATGCTACTATTAGTCCACCCAAAGAATAGTCCAAAAGAACGTGTAGAGTGCGTGAGCTGCAACCTAAGCGATTTCTTCAGAAATGTGTTTAGGATAGCTAGAAGATAAACATACTAAAAGTCCCCGCCCCTAGGGGGTGAGCCGGAGTGGGGGGAGAGGGTTAAAGTTCCCATTTTCATTTTATTTAGATTATTATAACAGGCTTTAGAGAATCAGTATTTTTAAGCAAAAATACAAAATGACAAACATTTTGGTTTGGACGTTTCAATATTTGAAAATAAATGAAAATAATGTTTCCAGATATCGAGCGTGCAAGTAGAGGACGCACGGCCGCTGCGCTTCACGGATTCCCCACTCGGCCCCTCTTCCTCATCGGGTTACGGGCACTCCGCCCCTCCCCTCTCTTCCCCCTCGCTCGCCGACCTCTACCACAACTACCGAGACCACTTCCCGTCCTCGACGTACTCGAGATACGACGAGGAGTACCGACACGACGAGAGACGACAGGACTACGCCTCTCCGACGTATTCGAGATACGACGAGGATTATAGACACGACGAAAGGCGGGATGACAGGCGACGAGAGGAGTACCGCACGCCGCTAACGGAGTATAGAACGCCGGATTATTCCCTGCCGCGAGATTTCTACAGGGAGGAACCGGAGCGACCGGCGAATCTGGAGTTGGCGCCGACGAGGTATTAAAAAATACTCTAAGGCCCACTTGCGCCAATCTGGGTTAAAGTTAACTCTGAGTTAAACATCATGTCATATCTGTCACTCACCAAGTCAGTGATAGAGATGACATGATGTTTAACTCAGAGTTAACTTTAACCCAGAGATTGGCGCAAGTGGGCCTAATATAATCTTACAAATACATCAGTCTCTCAAGCTAAGCTTATCCATAACAATATAATATTATTTAAGATCCGCTTGTCTATCATATTATGACGTTCCTAATAAGCCGACTTTTTTATGGAATAATAAGACCAGGGTCAATTCAGACATGAGTCATAACGCGACGCGTAGATGCATTTTTAAATTTGTATGGATTTGACAGATCTCAATTGCATGAGACGTCGTGAAAATCTGTTAATTCAATACAAATTTAGAAATGCATCTACGCGTCGCGTTGCGGTCTGAATTGACCCTTAGATAAGCAGACTTTTTATAGTAATTATTTGCCGTGTCATTCTTTTTTAACCCGTACTAAACAACCATAAATATATGTTTATTTTATTACAGGTTAAGAAGCAGCCTCAAAAAGCACAAGAAGTCATCGGGTAGCTCGGGCGGTTCCGGCGCAGGGACTCCCCCGGACAGCTTGCCGAGCGAGAGCGACAGCTCGTACGCGTCGGCCCGCGACAGCGCGCACTCCCGCGTCCGCTTCAGCCCCGGAGCACCGCCGCGCCGGACGTAGCCCCGGCCTACCCGGTTCCCCCATTACCTCGTTTAGTCGGCTGGATCAGGGTTACCAACTGCCAAGTTGCTAATCAGGGTTGCTGTGTGTGAGTGAGTGAAAGTGACTTTCCGATCTTTTACGTGGCTAGCCGCGACCGACAAATATTCAAATAAAATGCCACTTTATGACATAGACTGTAGGTATCATTTTCTACTGACATTTGTGTAGCGACCCATACTGCCGTTTGTGGCGTAAAAGAGTGGCGTAGAGTAAAATGAAACCTATATACTATGTCATAAAGTAGCATTTTATTTGAATTTTTGTCGGCGGCGGCGGCCGTGGCAACGATCGGAACGGTACCATAAAAGGTTGTAACGTTTATAATATGTCAAAAAGAGCTAACTTGTCAGACGGCGCTGCCGTAGCTTCAGATTGTACCCCCCACATACAGAAAGGCGCGTTGGCCGGGTGTATCACTAATCTATCTTGAACAATTATTATGAAGTATCATGTATTATTCGATCAAATCTGCTAAAAAATTGTATTCTCACGAAATGTGATACCAACACTAACGGTTTTAACGACAATGCTGTTTAAAATTAAAGTGGCTGGATCTTATATGGATAATATTATTAAGTAGTCTCAAGGTACTGTGCACTGTTTGCTATACACACTCAAATGCAGTTGGCGACTCTGTCTAGTTGTCTCCCTCTCCCCTTAGCAATGCACCTTTAGCTCCCGACTTTCCTTTGTCCTAAAAGATGACCGGGTTTAAGCACGCCTATATATAATGTATTGTGTTCTGCGTATTACTCGAAAATTAATATACAGTATTTATAATTAAGTAAATATGTAAAGTTAGTTGGGGCAAGACAGCTTTCATACTTCGGCTCTCGAGAAGAAATCTGTCCTTGTCAGTTAAGCAGTAAAAGTTATTTTGGGGTTACTTATTAGTTATTCTTATTACTACTGTGTATTTAAGTACATTGTGGGATTTTTTTATTTTTTTCACTTTGTATCATATGGCAAATACCTTTTTGCCCCAACTAATAATATTCGCGCTGCGTTTAAATGCATTTTAATTTACACATTCTAACATTGATCATTATGAATATCAAGAAAATTATCATTTAGCTTTAGTAAGAATATAAAGGACCAAATGTTGAGATTGTGGTTCTCTAATGATAACTTGATGTTGCAAGGACATTCCCTTTTTAAATTGAGTAATATTCTTTTTACGTTTTCTGCTTTATAAGTCTCACTTACCTCTAGTCTTGAAAACAGGCAGCTTTTTCTTAGCTACATTTATATGGCTTCTTTCTATTAGTTTGAGGGTAGTCCGTGTGCCGAGTGTGAGTTTTTGTTGAAACAAAAACATTCGATCGTGAACGCGTTTGGCGTTTACTAAGATTTTGTATGGGATTTGTTCAGCGCCACCTAGCGATGCTCACGGGAATGAGCCCAGCTCCCATACAAAATCGCCATCCCATACATAAACGCCAAACGCGTTCACGATCGAATGTGAAACAAAAAACTCACACTCGACACACTGTATTTTATTAAGTCGAAGCTCATTTACATATTTATTTTAAAGATGTGTTCATTTTGTATAAGTGTGATCGAGTATCGAATGAAGTATTAAACGAAATTAATATCGGACGACTGGTTCCCTGTAAATATATTGCAATGCTATCGAATATCAATAATGGTGCTGAACCATACACGTAAATTCCTAACATTTTAACGATAAGGTGTTGCATATTTTTCGAAAATTTAAATTGTAACTCGACTAACGATTCGCAATAATCGCGCAATTCAAACCTACTTTATAATAATGCTGTTTGGGCGCACTAAGTGTGTATTCATGTGGGCCCATAACCTAGCACAATTGACAAGACGCCAAGTCAACAAAATTACTGTTTACTAGTAATTTTTAAGATTTGTTCGTCGCACTTTCTGTAAAGTTGTAAACATTCTCACGTCGCGTCAAATTGTGCTATAGCGTTCGTGTAAATTGGGGTTAAACGTAGATAGTTATTATTTAAGCGGCATCATACAGCATGTACAAATGTATATAACACGCCCTGTACAAGCTTCGTTTTATTTATCCGCCATTTTGTTGTATACAGATTTTTGTTTTATATATTATACATTATTTTTGTTAAACTATACATAGTACAAATATATTTTAAGATCGAATTCATTTTCTAATCATGTGTATAGACTAACATAACTTAAGGTTACATTTTGTACAAACGGATTAGATATTTTTTACTAAATCCTGTAGCCGTAGGCAGCTTTCCCGTTGTAGGTGTAGCGGTCGACGGCGTAACTGATATTGCTATCGTGTAAATCATTTTTTACCCGACCGACTGTAATTAGGGCCTAGTATTGTTATAGCTAAAATGTGTTCTACCCCAGAATAGAGAAAATAAATTAGACAAATTAAAAAAAAAACAGATAACGATAACAATATTTGTGATATAACTTAAGTCACACCTGTATCGCAATAATTACAAATACGTTACTCTATTAAATATAAAAATACTTCAACAGTTTTGGGGTAGAATGCGTTCAGCGCCATCTATCGAGCGAGCAGGCGACCGACATTCGACACGCTTGATCTGTACGCGATCGAAATTATATAAACGTAAGATGTATATCGGTATCGAATAAATTAGCTTTGATATTATTAGCGAAGAAACCAGTGCCTAAAATTGCGGGAACGGTTTATGAGATTTTGCCATGAGAGATGTCGTCGGAGAGTTATAATTATTTTATCCGATGTAAGGCCAGGCCAGTAGTTGCGTTGTATATTTTTGTTTATTTTATTTTATTTACTGTGCAATAATTTGTAATTTGTTTGCGTCCATTTTATTTTATTTCTAAATTCGTCGTGAATGTGACAGTATTATGCAGTATTGACTTGTATATTGCGGGTGTTGTGTATGTATATCGTATAATATACGCGAGTGCCAATTTCGGACTCGGCCGAGTCGAATCTCTCATATCGTGTGTCACAAATCGGTTGGATTTGTTGTATTTGTATATATTTTCACGGCGGTATACTTATAAAAAACTCTAGTCTTTTTATGATTTAATTTTACTCTGGCTGATTTGTGTATATAGACCGCGTGGTCGTCATTCCGATGTGTTCCTTACATTCCGTATCGAGGGTCCGGCGGAGCCCTAGCCCCTAGGGCTCCCGGTGAGGTTGGTTTTGTGTGCCAATTGCAGGAGTTGGTAGGATGCCTTACGTCTGTATGTGAAACCGACAAATAAAAAATAGATTAAGCTTTTTACTCGGTGTTTTTATTTACCCCTTAGCTAGAGGCAACTATTACGTGCTGGAGATTACGATAACACGAAACGTGGGAAACATAAATACACGTAGATATGTCAACGGGAGGTATCTGCCACTCGGAAATAAATTAATTAGGTATTTTTTAGAGTTGGTGGCCAAGGCCCACGATTTAATACAGTAATATAATAATCTGCAACAGGTTTGAATATCATGCGAGTCTTTGTGAAACTAGATTTCTAAGTAATATCTGAATTTCATAAAGTATAGTCTGTCAAAAAAGTGAAGAAATTAAAAAGTGGCATCATCGTAGTGTCGTCCCTTTCTAATCAATATAAGAAAAAGGGATGACACTACGATGTTGCCACTTTTTAATTTCTTCACTTTTTTGACAGACTATTATAGTTTTAGTTAGGTACTCTTTAAACGACTATTTTGAGATGAAAAAAATACTTACAAAGGGAAATAAGACTGAATGCCGATTAGATTTGTTTCCTACCTGTTAGTCTTGGACAAGAGTAGGGAATGCCAGATTCGCAGAATGCATTTTCTTGGGTTTCTAGTTGGTTTCCAGTTCTTGGGTTTCTACTTGAACAATAAACTGCTAGCACAAGGTTATGGGATAGCATACATCTAATTAACTAATTTAATGCAATGTCACCATTTTTAGGGTTCCGTACCCAAAGGGTAAAAACGGGACCCTATTGCTAAGACTTCGATGTCTGTCCGTCTGTCCGTCCGTCCGTCTGTCTGTATGTCTCCAGGCTGTATCTCAAGAACCGCTTTAGCTAGACTTCTGAAATTTTCACAAATTGTGTATATCTGTTGCCGCTTTAACAACAAATACTAAAAATAAATATTTTTAAGGGGGGCCATACAAGATTAAGAAACGTGATTTTTTGGCCTTTTTTGCTCTTAATCAATAATGGTAACAGGCTAACAGCGCACTTAAAATTTTCACAAAATCCTTAATTCTATTTGTACTTTAATAATTAATAATAAAATTTAATAAAGTAAATATTTAAGGGGGGCTCCCATACAAAAAACACAATTTTTTGTCTACTTTCGCTCTATACCGGTAGGCGGTACGGAACCCTACGTGCGCGAGTCCGACTCGCACTTGGCCGATTTTTTAATTAGTGTCGAAAAACTAAACAAAGGGAAAATAATAAAAATTCACAGATTACAAAAACAATTTATTATCACTGTTCACTATAAAATATGTGTGAAAATATAATGTCCTTGTAAGATGCCATATGGCTATAATATAATATCTTACCACTAAAATCTAAATGAACTTACCTAATATAAAAATCATTTTCACAAAACGTTAAGAATAATACAAACCCATCTATTTCAATTTTCAAAACATTGGAATGTCATACATTAAAGTCTCAGGTATCACAATAATTCATTTACAATAAAACATGACTAGAAGCGAATTTGCCGCTCGTGAGAGAAATTTAACAATCGACCTGGTGGGAGCGGGTCCCGGTGAGATTTTTTTATGAATACTAAACCTAGTATCGAGCGTGAACGTAGAAAAAAAGCGGACGGAGTCTTATAATACACAAAACTGTGTCTTCAGAGTCGGCCAGGCTGACTGTATGTACATTGTACACGTGGTCCGCAGTCCACACGCACACATTCTTACGCTAGTCCGGCCATTTGACAGACGTAAGAATGTGTGAGTGGCCGACTCTGAAAACACAGAATTCTGTGTATAATAAGAATTAAGAATCCGTCCGCTTTTTTTTCTACGTTCATGGTATCGAGGCGGTTCACTTCAAAAACATGCAAAATAACCATGCGTCTTCAGACGTGTCGCCAAAAAAAAATCATCGACGTAAGCACTCCTCACGCTTGCAGCGCTAAACATACCTATGCTACGTTTGTATCTAATGTGCACCATGCACGTGTTGCTATAAAAATATAATCGGGCTTACAGCCGAAATACTTACAAAACTGTACACAATATGCCTCCCTATTCCCTAGCATTACAGTTAACTTCAGACGTTTGGACAGGCCTGGTGATGGACGAAACACGGGTATTGGGACATTTGGAGAACCTTACTTCTAGATAACTTACCCCATAGATATTAAAAATATAGTTATGTACCATGTAGATATTTACAAGAATCGTATTCTCTAGCTGCAATGTAAATATTATTATATCCTGACACAAGTAGACAAGCGCAAGGTCGCCTGATAGAGAAAAACTTTGAAAAAGACGTAGTACCTACTAGCGATAGGATATTCAAGTTTTCCCTCTATCCCAGCAACAGGATTTTGAAATATTCACTGCTTCAAAGAAATACAATAGTCTTCAATATTATCTTAGATTTACGTGAGAAATATGACTTTGGATGAAACCTATCAAGGGCAGACGCAATTTTTACGATAATATACCTACATAAATCTTCTATTGGGGCTAGCCGTCTGGACTCTGGGCTCAGTACAATTACCCGAGCCGAAGGGCGCGGGGAGGAGGAGCAATTCTGTACTCGAGTAATGCCTACTTCGCCTAAAAAGGACCTTTAAACCCATTTCGACAATTCATTGCGAAATTCCTTCTTCAAACCAACAATTACTTATAATTGCAAATTACTATTTAAGTAATTACAATTTGTTGCTTAATTCACACGGACGCGCGTAAATTGGATTATAAAAAGGAAATTTTAAATGAAATATTGTGTGATTTAAAATCGTATGAGTTTTTATGTGGTAAATTGATGGATGTTAAAATGCATAATGTTTTACTCAAATAAAAATCTTGATAACGCAAGAAATATTTGAGATGATTTGAGTCTAATGAAATTAGCACAAAGTGTAACAAATAATGAAACGAAATCAAACAATGGGGGGAATACGGAATACCAGCGATATCGCCGTAACGAAGACACATAATCCTCTGAGGCTGAGCAGTGAGCGACCAAGATTTTAGCCTTTGAGTCTTTAATTGCAGCTTAGAAACCCGCAAGCTAATCGTTTATAATGACCCTTTGAGCTACAAAACACGTACACTGTATATCGCTTTGAACTATGTTAAAAATATACTATAGCTGTTCAAAGCGATTACATGCAGCTGTGGCTATAGGATAATCAAAATAAAGAGACACAGATTGTTTTTTTTTTTTCTGGAAGCCGTATGGCCTTTATAATTTCATGGGAAATGGTAGCCACATCTTTAATGAAAGCGTTAAAAGTATTTACGGCTAATGGATATAAGTGGCTCAGTGGTTATAGCAATGTACATAACTATGTCATCAATTTATAGTCAATCAGAAGGCATCATAGGCGTAGCTCATAAGCTCACATTCTTACAATGTTTCCCGAGTGGGAATGTAGTACTCGTAAATCTGGATTTCATGGAATTGCCGGAAATGCGTAAAATTAAAAATAATCCAGTGTTGTCGATAAACAATTTTATTGAATACAAATTCTGGACGAATGTCTTGAACTTTATGGTAAGGTAAGGGGGTTCTGGGTGAACACATCCCAGAGGCATGGCCCTATGCCACCCCCCGCGTCGCAGGTTGCGGATAGCGAAACGGTCTCCAGATATGGGGACTAGCTGCCTTGTGCAGCCGCGGACAATCGGGCGGTCCATATAGAGGGGTGTTGGGGTTACTCATGGCGGGGTAACTTCTACAAAATGACACCAAACCCAATGATATGTGGGCGACAGTGGCGAGCAGGAGCCGCCACTCTAATATAAGCTCTGACCCGGGGAGACCAACCTCGTGAGCCTTGGTTGGCAGTTGGTCTAGGAGAAGGTACTCCGAATAATAAACCAATGTGCTGCCTTGTGCATAGGTGTTGAGTCACCAAAGGCTAGGATGTATACCCGATAAGTATACCGAAATAAACATGATAGCAGGATTTAAAAACAAACTACCCCAGGAAGGTACCGGCCAAGCCGGAGAATCCTTCCCTGAGAAGAGCCCACAGGGAAACTCAGGCAGTCCCATCGTATCTGGGGGGGACAAAATTTTGCTTATACGCGAGGAGAAACGAACACAGCAGGAAGAAGAATGCACAGGAGACATAACAGGACAGGAAGGAAAAAACCCAAACAAGAAGATGATGCAGCAAGTCTTTCACCCCAGCCTTTTTAAATCAAGGCCAAGAAGCAACTCTCTTGGAAACAAAGATGTAATGACCACATCACAAGAAAATCATGCCCAAGATACCAACACTTGGCAACAAGATCGAGTACCCCAAAACAAGAGAAAAAGAGTTAACACAAAATCTCCACCAGCAGAAAACGCGAACAAAAAGACAAATATATCAGCCAAAATGACCCCGACATACACAATACCAACTCAAAATCAGTTTGAAATACTAAGCGACGAGGAAACTGACACTCATAATAACAAAGAAACAGAAAAGCCACCAAAACCAGAGCCAATTTGTCACTGGGGTCGTTGACATCACTTACCTTAAAAGTCTACTACTTAAAATAACCTCGGCAGATAACTTTACCATGACAACTTTAAAATCAGGACATTTAAAATAATGCCTGCGAGCATAGAAGCGTATAAACTTATAAGAGAAAAGTTCATCACAGATAATGTTACCCACTACACCTATATGCTTAAGAGCGAAAGACCCTACAGAGTCGTACTAAGAGGCCTTCATAGTTCTGAAGACGCTTCTGAAATAAAAGAAGGACTAAGAGCTCAAGGGCACGTAGTTCGACAACTTGTAAATGTGCGCCATCGGGTCTCTAAAGATCCTTTACCGTTATTCTTTGTTGACCTAGAACCAAAGCCAAACAACAAAGATATATTTAAAGTTAAGTACCTAAACAACATGAAGGTATCCTTCGAACCACCCCACAAGAAAAAGGAAATCCTGCAATGTAAAAGATGCCAAAGGTTTGGTCACTCAAAAAATCAATGTTTTCGGCCATACAGATGTGTCAAATGTGGAAATGACCATCCAACTAGTACATGTACTAAGACAAGAGAAACGCAAGCTACTTGTGCAAACTGCCAAGAGAGCCATCCTGCTAGTTACAGAGGATGCATGAAGTACAAGCAGTATAAAGAACATATCTTAAAATTACATCCAAAACAAACCCATAATTATGCGACCAATAATAATGAAAAACAAATAGATACTGAGAAAGTGAAACGAATCGAATCGAAAACATACTACAGAACGAGGGAAACATACGCAAACATAGCAAGAAACAAGGAAGAACACCCAACCTACCCAAGCCAACCGATTCAAATGCAACAATTTAGTGACATCCTAGAACAAATGTTTGATAAAATTCAAACCATGATGATGAATATGGTAGACAACATGATGGACCGCTTTATCCAGCTTTTAAGTAGCCAAACGAAGAAATAAATTCACACCTCAGCTTAATAACATGGAACGCCAATGGACTAGTCGGACGTCGACTAGAGCTTGAAATGTTTCTCCATATGAAGAAGATAGATGTAGCACTGATATCGGAAACCCGATTTAGAAATAAAAGCTACTTCCAAATTAAGGGATACACTATGTATGCCGCAAACCACCCATCAGGAAACGCTCATGGGGGGACTGCAGTTCTAATAAAATCTAATATAAAACACTACCCGCTTGAAAACTTTTCGACTGATAAAATACAGGCTACTCTCGTTCAAGTGTGTGATAAAACGTCAGAAATAACACTCGGTGCAGTCTACAGTCCCCCTAAACATCAGATATCCAAGGAAGACTACAAAAATTTCTTCTCTTCTCTTGGACATCGGTTCATAATTGGAGGTGACTGGAATGCAAAACACCTCTTCTGGGGTTCCAGGCTAACAACAACCAGAGGGAGACAGCTTTACCAAACAGTAAGAGACCTCAATCTCGACTGTCTCTCAACCTGTGAGCCTACATACTGGCCGACAGACCCACACAAAATACCCGACCTTCTAGATTTTTTCATATCGAGAAATATTGCTATTAACAACACAAGCATTCAATCAGACTCAGATCTCACCTCTGATCACTCAGCAGTAGTACTTCATGTACACAATAAGGTGATACTTATGGAAACACAACCTAGAATATACAACAGAAATACCAACTGGGAAACATATCAAAACATAATTACCGAAGACATTCAGCTCAAAGTATCACTGAAGACAACTGATGAAGTAGAACATGCCATAAAAAACCTCAACCAAACCATTCACGATGCTGCAAACAGAGCCACAGCACATAGGAAAATAGGAGTCGCTAAAGAACACATATACCCAACACATATTAAGGAGTGCATTACAGAAAGACGAAGGCTTCGCAGAGTCTGGCACAATACCCGGTATCCCAGCGACAAGACTGCTTTTAATAAAGCCTCACAGAAGTTAAAAAAACTAATCAAAGAATTAGAAAATGAGAACTTACAACTGTACCTTTCAAAACTAACGCATACATCGGATACAAACTATTCTCTTTGGAAAGCAACGAGAAACATGAAGCGCCCCAAGCAACAAGCTACACCTCTAAAAATGGATACAGGGTGTTGGGCTCGCTCTGATCGGGCAAAAGCAGATACTTTTGCTCAACACCTACAAAAAATTTTCGAACCATTTACTAGCAACAATGAAAATCAAGAGAGTGACATACAAAAATACCTTGCCTCGCCTACTCAAATGTGCCTCCCACTAAAACCTGTTACAGTCAAAGAATTAAGGCGAGAACTTGCTAGACTCCCTGAGGGAAAATGTCCGGGCTATGACTTAATCGATGCAACGCTCCTAAAGCACCTCCCCAAAAAAGGGCTTCTATCGCTACTTGCCATATTTAATGCATGCCTTAGACTTTCATTCTTTCCTAGTCACTGGAAAATAGCACAGGTTGTGATGATACTGAAACCAGGTAAACCAGCACACGAAGCGTCATCATATAGACCTATCAGTCTGATACCGGTAATGGGAAAATTACTGGAAAAAATAATCCTCAATCGCATGACAGAACACCTTATTGAGATTATCCCAAAGCATCAGTTCGGATTCAGACAGGGCCATGGAACGATTGAGCAAGTGCATCGACTCGTTGACATCATAGGGAGAGCACTAGAAAACAAACAATACTGCTGCGGAGTCTTCTTAGATATTAGCCAGGCATTTGATAAAGTGTGGCATGAGGGACTATTATTTAAAATCAAGAAAATGCTACCGCACTCCTTCTACCACATACTTAAATCCTACCTCTACAAAAGATGCTATGAAGTGAGATACAACAACGAAACGTCAACCATCTACGAGATCAAGTCTGGAGTTCCACAGGGCAGTATTCTTGGTCCGGTTCTTTACCTGATTTTCACAGCAGACTTGCCGACTCACGTCGACACCGCCACGGCAACTTACGCAGATGATACTGCACTTCTTTCATCCCACGAAAATCCTGACACTGCATCTGAAAGACTGCAATCCCACTTAAACCTCATAGAAGAGTGGTTAAAGAAATGGCGCATGAAAGCTAACACGAACAAATCAGTTCAGGTAACCTTTACACTAAGAAGGAAAACATGTCCACCTGTAAAGCTAAACAACTTAGACATCCCTCAAGCAGACGATGCCAAATACCTAGGTATGCACCTTGATCGCCGTCTCACCTGGCGCAAGCACATATGGACAAAAAGAAAACAGCTAGACTGCAAACTTCGCAGCATGTACTGGTTAGTTGGACGAAAGTCGCAGCTGACAGATGCCAGCAAAATGGTAATCTATAAAACCATTTTAAAACCAGTGTGGACCTATGGCATACAGCTCTGGGGTACTGCCAGTAACAGTAATGTTGACATCATAGAAAGATTCCAAAGTAAGACAATGAGGACGATGTTCGATATCCCAGCTTATATCAGCAACAAACAAATCAACGCTGATTTGAGACTACAAACAGTCAAGGAGGAAATCGAGACATATAGTAAAAAATATCAGGAAAGACTTGGTGGCCATACAAACAGTCTAGCTGCAGACTTAAAGGGATCAGGCAGTCTAATCTTCACACGCCTCAAAAGGAACAGTGTACCAAATCTGACTACAAGATACTTTAGAGAATAGATAAGATTGTGCTCACTGGATGCACATCTTGGCAGAAGACAATACTCCAGATGACAGTCGCACATCGCACTAGACTATTGTTTAAAAAAAAACAGATATCTAGGTTGCAGGATACATAAAAAAAAAAAAAGTTTTGTCGATAAACAATTTTATTGAATACAAATTCTGGACGAATGTCTTGAACTTTATGGAGTTTTAACGATTGTTTATTAGAATCTGTAAGATTAACGCTATCTAGCAAATAAATAATTAAAAGTTGCGAATGAAATTAATAATTTAAAGGAAAATTAAAACATAATACACAAATTATCTGCCAATTATGGGCCATACGCGAGATAGGCTCACACAATATGTATGTACATCCACTACATCCATGTTAAGTACTATGTTATTCTACGGTGGTCACCCCTGCGTCTGAACCAGAACGCTTCTTAGTGCGACTTGATGAAAACCATTTTGCCAGCGTCTGACGTGTGTGCATCATTTTGATTCATACGTCTGTCTCTATTATTATTAGTGAAAATATGGTGGTATTATACCGTACGATCAATAAAGGCAATGTCTTCATTCTTGAAGTTATTAGTAGCGCCAAAAAATCTATTTAGGTAATTGTTATCGCCACAATTATTCTATGACGAAAAAATACCTATAATTAAAAATTTTAATAGATCTGAAATATATATTAACAGTCTCTTGAAGAAAGAGCTCGATGTAATTCTCAAATATTTCTTTAATTAAATTTCAGATAACAGGTACAAATTGAGATAGCATAGAATGCGCTTCGACCACAAGAGGTCATCAAAGTAAACGATACGTTCATGTGCGAGAAATGCCGAGGGAGTTGAGGTTTTGACGGTATTTTCTTCGGTGTCAAGTGTACAAGCTACGAGGTAATGTGACTGCCCTTGTGCGGCTTCGGCTATGAGCACAGAACAAGCCGTAATCTATATTTCAACGCCACAACCCCTCTTATTATCAAACCAGTATAATTATAGTATACTTTGTCATGTAACAATGTTTTTTGTTTCATTTGAAAATACATATTATAATTTGAAGAGTGATTCTACCTCGGACATTCTGTAAGCAGTAAGAGTCATGCTTATTGGTGTAAGTAAAGGTCCTAGCAAAGCCAAAATACCTAACGAACTGTTTTTCTATAAGTTTGTGCGAATTCACGAGATGTCGAACGCTTGGCGACGGCTTGTCTTGTAACAAAGTTCCAAATTGTATCATCCCACCTCGTAAAATTATTTTTATACCATGGATGACCGTGACACCAAGATCTGTTTTAAATTATGCCTGCTCTTTATTACAACTATTAAATTATGTAATCATCGATCGACATACCAGTAAACAGAAGCAACAAAATGTAATAAAATGTCATTTAATACCTGCCCAGTTAGTGCCGTCACGACAAGACCTATGAGTTACCCAGAAAAAGGGGATTTACCAATGTAAAAAGTACTTGAATGACAATGATAAAGGAATGGGAACTTTAAATTGTGTATATTCGGTTCAATTTCCTTTAATCCACTTCTTTCATTACTTAACGCGGGGTACATTGGTGTAATTGCGTGCTAAGAGTCCTTTTAAGTAAATGTGAAGCACTTCCGTAAAGGCTTTCAGCTTTGGAGAATATCGGGGGAAGCTGAGATGGATTGTACTTTCGTGATTGAAATGTTATATGGTCACACAGTAACAAAACTATTAGTAACGTAACAATTTTAATGTAACACACAAAAACTGATCGCAATGCTGAATGCACCCAGTGTTGACCTTAAAACAAATCTAAAGCTCTCAAGAGCATACCGGAAAGATCGTTTAGGCTCTACAACATGCCATAAGAATATACGACATGCACTTACTCGAAATCAAAGCGCACGGAGTGCGCGGCCAAGTTCCAGCAGGCCGCGCGCATGCCGTGCACTATTTACACGAACGGTTTCGACGCACTTTTGACCCCCTTGTATCTCAGTGCCTATTGCGAGAGCAAAGATAAAATTTTACACACCTAATTATATACTAGTACTTACGCAATATACCAAATTTCATAGATATAGATTTGTTAGATCCTGAAATATTTCCTTGTAAAAATAGCTAATTTTGGCACTGACTCACTGACCGGTAATCAAAATTCACTGGCCACTTCCAGTTGTCGTAGCGTTATGAAATTTGGCACACAGGTTGTTTGTTATATGTAGATTAACAAAAAATTAAGAAATTTGAGAAATTGGTCAAGCGTGAGTCGGCTCATCTATGAATTTGAGATAAAAATCGGTAATCAAAACTTCTAGGCCACTTCCAGTTGTCGTAGCGTTATGAAATTTGGCACACAGGTTGTTTGTTATATGTAGATTAACAAAAAATTAAGAAATTTGAGAAATTGGTCAAGCGTGAGTCGGCTCATCTATGAATTTGAGATAAAAATCGGTAATCAAAACCTCTACGCCACTTCCAGTTGTCGTAGCGTTATGAAATTTGGCACACAGGTTGTTTGTTATATGTAGATTAACAAAAAATTAAGAAATTTGAGAAATTGGTCAAGCGTGAGTCGGCTCATCTATGAATTTGAGATAAAAATCGGTAATCAAAACCTCGAGGCCACTTCCAGTTGTCGTAGCGTTATGAAATTTGGCACACAGGTTGTTTGTTATATGTAGATTAACAAAAAATTAAGAAATTTGAGAAATTGGTCAAGCGTGAGTCGGCTCATCTATGAATTTGAGATAAAAATCGGTAATCAAAACCTCTAGGCCACTTCCAGTTGTCGTAGCGTTATGAAATTTGGCACACAGGTTGTTTGTTATATGTAGATTAACAAAAAATTAAGAAATTTGAGAAATTAGTCAAGCGTGAGTCGGCTCATCTATGAATTTGAGATAAAAATCGGTAATCAAAACCTCTAGGCCACTTCCAGTTGTCGTAGAGTTATGAAATTTGGCACACAGGTTGTTTGTTATATGTAGATTAAAAAAAAATTAAGAAATTTGAGAAATTGGTCAAGCGTGAGTCGGCTCATCTATGAATTTGAGATAAAAATTAATATGTACAAGTAAATACACTGAAATAAGATGAGGAGGAAAGAAAAAAATTGGTATGATTCCTTAAAAAAAGTATTGAAATCTCACCAAAAACATACCTGTTAAAACGGGGCCAAGTTCCTATTCACTAATTGTTCGCCTTAAAAAAGAGTTGAAATCCAATTCAATGCCAAGTTTAGATGCACTTCCAAATCGATCATAATCATCTTCATCAACAGCCTGATCCTAAATACTTCTAAATTTGAACTTGGCAGGTTTTCATGCTAGTAGCACTTGATAATTATTGTATAATTTTTAAATTTAAATATAAGATATCTATGTGATTAAATTAACCTGCCAAGTTCAAATTTAGAAGTATTTAGGATCAGGCTGTTGATGAAGATGATTATGATCGATTTGGAAGTGCATCTAAACTTGGCATTGAATTGGATTTCAACTCTTTTTTAAGGCGAACAATTAGTGAATAGGAACTTGGCCCCGTTTTAACAGGTATGTTTTTGGTGAGATACGTATTACCCTCCTCGCAATAGGTTAAATAGGGAAGATAGGAGCTATCATTTCACCTAAAAGCGCATCATTTTATGGATCATTTGAAGGATCGTCTTTGGTTCAACGTATATCTTCATATAGCTAAACCGCATTCCTGATATAGGGAACAATATGCGACCCTCTTTACGTAGTTGTTGATTCATGCTGTATTATGCCGGCTTTACCGTTACGATGCGGACTGTGGACGGTACATTTCTTTGAATTACAAATACATTTTGGTCTTTTAACAATATATCTTGTACTTAATGGGAGTATTTTTGCAGTAATGTCGTTATATTTAGAATAGCTTTGACAACATACGTATTTGATGTAGATTAAAATGTTTTAAGACTCCTATTAATAGAACTGATTACTAAAGAAACAAATAAGAAACATGTTGTAAAGATAATTTCATTGCCCAATTCCTGCCTTGCAAGACACAATTGGATCTGAAGGTATGTGAGTCACAATGAAACAGGAACTTCTAAATTGCCGTTAGCAATAGAGCGAGCGGATTCACACCTTTGATATTATTTATTAACGAATTTAATAGTCATTCTTATTGTAGGTACATTATAAAGTTAATAATTATTCATTATAATTCTTATGTAACATTTGAATAACGTGGAATCAAATTATTTAAAACAATGAGCAACTGACCCTGGATATTCTGTACTTTACTGACTAATGCAAATGTGATAAACGCCACAGTTTAGACATAGGTTTAGATGTACAATGCAAGTTTATAAATAAGTTTAGTTTAGATTGGGCGTTTCTATACTTACCAAAGGATGGAAAATAACTTTTCTGTCATCTAGGAAAATGGTAATGAACAAGATGTGAAAAAATGCCAAATTTCCGTGATTATGAACGTGAACGATTATGAATTATAATGATTAGATTTATTTATGAATGCGAGTAAACATTTGATTTTTAGCAAAATTCTAGATGGAATGTGGGAAGTCTTCTATGCGATACGGGAAACGGGAGATCGTGTGATATAAATATTCAGGGAAGTATATAATTTATGAGCCGGATAATAGCTGAACCGATGACGTATTCTCATTAACGACTTCAGTTATCGACTATTAAATATGAAAGCTGCCTACGTTCGCCTGACTAAGCCCAATACAAACACTTCTAATAATTAGAGAATATCATGACGAGATAAGCTAGATATCGGGTATCTATTTTCCATAACCTTTCTAAAACATTCAAGGCAATTCACGAAATCCATAATCATAAGACGAGCTGGCGGCTTTAAAACTTGTTTGTCACTTTAGGCTGTCGAACGAGAAATGGGAAAATTATTATAAGACCGAACCTCACTTCAATTTAGAACAAGAAATTTATGCCGATATTTGACACACATGAAATTGATTAAGATTCGAGATTTTCTTAAGGAGAGGTAGTACAAGGAACGGACGATTTTCAAGATTTCAACGGGACAGGAGACATAAAAATATAGTAATTTAAATTCTGAAAAAAATATATATTATGTGTTAGATAAGGATCTACCACATTGGATTGTACTGAATTAAAGACAAAGAATATATCTAGGGCGTTTCCTATGATTGACTCGATTTAATTGATGTATAAAATAACGACGATCAAAAAACTATAAAATTGCAGGCGCAAAGTGTGTGACTGAAAGCACCAGCCGAGCCTTTGCGCCTGCAATTTTAAAGTTTTTTGATCGTCGTTATTTTATACATCAATTAAATCGAGTCAAATATAGGAAGGCCCTAGATAATATATTCTTTGTCTTTAATTCAGTACAAAAAATATCTGAAAATTCCAAATAATTTGGACATATCACATAGTATAATGGCAATTTCGTTATTAAAAGAAGAGGTAACTTTGGGATTTTTTCTTTCGAGTGAAATTCATGATATTGTGTAATGGAATATGAATTCCAATGTGGTAGATCCTTAACTAACACATATATTTTTATTTTTTTTCAGAATTTACATTACTATATTTTTTTGTCTCCTGTTCCATTTAAATCTTGAAAATCGTCCGTTTCTTGTACTACCTCCCCTTAATTCATAATATAAATAGCTATAAGTGGCTTTACTCTCTCTGGTGTTATACAGGGTAACCTATCAACCCCCGAACGGCCCAAGTGGGCCGCAATAACAATAAAATAACAAAATATTTCCAAGAATCCGCGATCGACGGATAAATTCTCAAGCGCAAATATAGCAAAGAACGTTATTCCGTTACGTACTCCGAATTCTTCAATTTTTCACTATCGATTGCCAGCATCACTCGTCAGGAGTCAGGACGAGACATAAGACATTCTTGACAGAGAACCGGTTGCCCAGACTCGGAGAATTTTAATTCATTTTGAAACTTCGTCATTATATCTCAGGTCACTATGGATTATTGGCGCTCTTAATTTCATTTCCGGACTGAAGTTTCTTCTCATTCATTCTGATTGAGCTATGCCCTACATTTTTGGAATGTAAAAGTACCAATAAATACAGAGGTAGAATCGATTACAATTTACATGCTTGGCGACTTTGTACATACGATTAATTAGTTCACCTAGCGGCTAGCAGGTACCCATTTCATAATATTATATTTAAACGGGAGCTGTCGAAGAATATTTTTCTGCTCGCCATTATTTGCCTATCCAATGAACAGCTGTTATTTCGGCCCGATGGTAACGCATGTGATAACGACCAACGATCGACCGCGGCCACCTGTCGCGTCTCCCCAGAGCGACCCTACCCAGGCAAAAACCACTTCCTGCATTTTCCAATATCAAATTTATTAGAAGTTAGAACCTTCTGTCGATTCGACTGGAATTCCCATCGCGCTGCGCACGAATTGAAAACAATGGATCGCTTGCGTAAATCAATTCAAATTGAATCGATTTACGATGATCTTTTAATATATAATCGAAGTTGTATGAATACAATGTACCTAATTAAAATGAGAACCTGACAGCGCTTTCACACGAGACACGACACGAGACGATTTAGGAACTGCACGACAGACGTCACACAGGCTGTCGTTTCCACGTTTTCACACGAGCGACGATTTCGTGACGACACCGCAGCCACCACAGATTAGAGATTTCTGCTGCGACGACACCACTTATAGCTGACTTACACGTAATATGGCTGGCTTACACGTGTTAGTTGATAAGTAGTTGAATAAATTTTAACTTATTTTAAGTTGTTAATTGCATGTAAACACAAAATTTAGTAGCAAGTTAAAATTATAAATTATTAAATAAATAAAACACTTCTTTCTTCCTGACTTTTTATTTCAAAATTTTCAAACTCCGGCTCCAAAATACTGCAGACTAAGCGCCACGCATTTTTCCTCATTATTTTATCTTTATAATATGTTCACTACTTTTGTCCCATAAACACGAATTATTTTCCACTACCTCTATTATGGTATAAATATAATAATATTTAAACTTCCATTATTAGCAGCACACCGCCATACAAATTTTAAATTTCAAAACAAAATTAAAAGTAAACAAATGACCCACAGATAACTGTCATAATATCTTTGTAAATTTTTTATTATCTATGCTAAAAAACGTGACGACATAGCGGATTGTCGTCTCAAAAACGTGTGTCGTGCTGCGCCGTGTGAAAACGGTACATAGAAATGTATGGCGCGCTGAATCGTCGTCGTGTCGTGTCGTGTCTCGTGTGAAAACGCTCTGAGGCTACAATAATATGATCAGCGAGAGAGTGGCCGAAACTCGCCATGACATCACGGGACTGATCGAAGTGTTATGGTGCCTATTTTTAGCGGCAAAATAAATAAATACGTCGCCAATCAGCTTGCACTCTCGGCAACAATGGCAAACATCGTAATATTTCATGATCACGCTGCACGCTGTCGGAGCCGAGATATAAAATTCGCTGAATTCAGAAATATACGGATTTCCGATACTACTTTTAATGCTTTACAGCAGCTTTTCCCAAAGTGGGCGATAACGCCTTCTTGTGGGCGCTGAAGGTCTAAAGAGGAGCGGTTTGGGACTCAGAAAAAAATGGGGGCGTTGTGTAGAGGCTTGGGGGGTGATTTATTTCATCTGGGTGCATTTTGAATTGGAACAAGGGAACGCTAAAATATAATCTTTTCTCACAGTGGGCAGTGGACAAAAAAAGTTTGGGAACCCATGCTTTACACTTTACAGTTATGGCATCTTAGTTTCGTGGACAGGATTTCGCTTAGATATTACTTACATCAGCTAGATCACATAATTCAATTACATCTGTTTATAAGAGGATAATAATAATTATAAGATTATTTCAAAGCTAGTCTAATACAATGAATGATTCTTCTATATTATTCATGTAACAGAATCCGAGTTGATAAAATTATGTTTTTATTTAAATGATGTCTTGGCCAATTTTTCAAAAATTGCTAGTCGATTCCATGAATTTGTGTGAATGAATAAAACTATCATCATTCATTATAATTATGGCCTCGTTATTAATTTTCCTCTCGTTTTAACGTGAGCTGGTTAAACATAGCACACGTCATATTCATTCAGTTGTTTGTGATACGGCCGCCTGAGCAAACAGTTAGATATAGCTCCAATATCGATAACGATAGGCATTTTCATGGAAGTTATGGCTTTGGTAAATGAGATTTTGTAGCAGTAACAGCTTATCGTTCAACCTTTAACGCACGCTTTGTACATTCAGAACCAATTTACCAAGCTGAGTAAAAACATTCGTCTGATTGTCGATACCCATAAGAAATCATTACCAAATTACTATTTATTTCAAAGCATTTATTTCCATTCAAATGATTGCTCATTACTCTCGTTAAAGCAATTACATTATTTTACTGTTTGAGCTTCGACGACCTATTTCCATAATTTGGTGACTAGATCCCTCGCGATGTATAAATTAGCGACCTTGGAATAACAAAGCATTGTTTACACAAAATATTTAGTCGTATCTTGTAGACCTTCATCATCATCAGAATACATCTCGAAAATTCGAGATATTCAACGAAGACTTTTCGGATACTTCAAACAGCAAAGTAACTAAACATTTTATTAGAGGATTCCTATTCATGTACTAAGGTGGAGGCTGGAGCCAGAAAAGGTATTTGAAGCCACACGACTCAAAGGGTACAGTTGTCTCAGACAGATAACAAAGGGCTAGGGCTAGACTGAGGTCCGATGGGCACAGTGCAATAGGAAATGTCAACATTGAGCAATGGATTACTGCAATCCTACATAAAAGAGTATGTTTGTGAATTGTGAGGGTCTTTTATTTGGAGCAAATGACTCTGATGTTTGGAGTCTTCCAAATTGATATTTGATAACACAGATAGTAAGACTAAGCAATAAATAACATACTAAATAAAGCATCAAACAGAAAATCCAAAACTAGATAAACATAAGATAGACATGACTGAACAACTCTCCTTTGGATTTTTTATCAAAGATTTAGAACAGGTTTTGATCTCAATCGATAAAATATATTATGTATTATATGTAGCCGTGTGCGCGTTATGGTATGTCCTTTATGAAACGGTCGAGCTACCGTTATTTTTAGACTTCTTTCAACGATTATTTTTAACGCAACTTCACTTTCGCAGATGAAACTAATAATACATATATATCACTTATTGCACACATCATTAAAAATACGTTTTTCGTTTCAGAGATTGGACGTGGGTTGCAGAATGAATGAAACGTCGTGATAAACTATTTCCCTGAGGAAAACGTGTAACTGAGCGTGTAACATTATGCGACACATTAGTTTGAAAGAAATAATGATAAACACGATGTGGCAAGTTTGGATAAAATTTTTGCAGGTGCCAGTGGTTCTTACGTTTTGAAGATCGACATTAAAATTCCTACTATATGCTTAGTAATAAGAAGTAACTATAGTGAGTTAGTGACCTGATAAAGGATTGTTTAGATAGGACTCGAAATGGATAAAAAACGACTTGAGAAAAAAAACATACAACACATCACATGTTGCAGAAGACTAACAATCCTATTTAAACTCGAGCAATAATTGAAGAAGATTTTGTAACGTACTACAGCCTAACCCTGCTCCTCCCTTGGACTTCCGTGTCTCAGCAATTCAGCCATTTTAGTGGAGATTAATAATGAACTACGGAACCCTAAAAATGTAGGGTTCCCACGCAATAAACGAATACCAGCGCAACAAAGTCGTGGGCAACATCAGCTAGTTACCAATAAAATGCAATATTAGGTCTACCAGAATCTGATGCCAATTTTTGACAGCAGATTTTCAGAAAATATCCTTGATCATTGGATAAATTTTTATTTTTGCATGTTTCACACACAAAATAAGCCGCTAAAGGAATAAAAAAAGCGGCCAAGTGCGAGTTGGACTCGCCCATGAAGGGTTCCGCAGCAGCAATAAGGTTTATTTTTATGAAATTAAAAGGTTTTTGATTTATTTTTATATTTCAGTCGATTTAATGAAATTTAGATTAAGGTTTACCATTTATGACGTATAAAAAAAACTACTGGCTAGATCTCGTTCAAACCAATTTTCGTTGGTAGTTTTTATAGTAATCTACATCATATATTTTTTTAGAATTATCATTTTTTACTTTAGAAATTAGAGGGGGGGGGGACACATTTTACCACTTTGGAAGAGTCTCTCTCGTAAACTATTCAGGTTAGAAAAAAATGATATGAGAAACCTCAATATGATTTTTGGAGACTTATCCATAGATACCCCACACGCATAGGTTAGATGAAAAAAAAAATTGTTTCAGTTTTACCTATGGGGACCCCTAAAATTTTTAATAATTTTTCCATTTTTGCATCAAAATCTTGATGCGGTTCACAGACTACATCTACTTACCAAGTTTCAATAGTATAGCTCTAATAGTTTCGGAGAAAAGTGGCTGTGACATACGGACGGACGGACGGACGGACGGACAGACAGACAGACAGACAGACAGACATGACGAATCTATAAGGGTTCTTTTTTTGCTAGATTTATTTTGCCATCAGATTCTGGTAGACCTATAGTTATACAACTAACAAGGTGCTATTACTATTACTGACGTCAGGTCACACCGGGTAATTACTCGTCACTTGGGTTCAACGACCTCGCGAGCCGCACAACAAACTGCACATCTCGGCGTATTTGCTGATTTTCATCTCAATTCACTCCAGTCGACATATTTTTTGCATGAAAGACCCAATTTATTTTTTATGGTTTTCCCCGAATTCCGCGTAGGTAATTTAAACTTGGAACAGGAATTCAAAATTTAACTTTTTTATGTCTTAGACCAGGCAATAACTTTCCGGACGTAGCCAGTCTGCTGTAAATAGCCTTAAAAGTGGTCACAGGTTCGTGCAAACGTCTGCATTAATGACTTTAATATTTACGGTCGTCGTTAAAATGCCTAACGTAAAGTTTACACGAAATCAGTAAAGTTTGTTGTTATGTAGGTAAATATTTAAATTTTCCAAAACGCAAAAAGTACGGGAATCCCCATTTTTTACCCATTGATTCCCATTTATTCGCCTCAACAAATATAACAAAGCAGTCGCAGCCCGCAGATATCATAATTCTCACGAGAACCAATTACAAAAACTTTTACTATTCCCAATTCTATGAGAACCATTTTAGCGAATATCAAAATTATTTTAGTCGGATGTTTTAGACCAGCGGTCGGCAACCTTTTGGCATGCAAGGGCCACAAGACCAGGTGGCAAAACAAACTTAACAAACTAAACCCCAGACCTCACACTCGTATTAACCCTAGAAGCTCGATGTACCTACACAATATATTGAAAGGAAATAAGCTTTTATTAAAAATGGCACAAACAGTTACGTACTTAAGTGGCGATAACTACTGGCAGTATTAGAAAACATTGTTTTTGATACACATAACTTATTCACAAAACATTCACGGGCCGCAAGTAAGACGTTCGCGGGCCGCGTGTTGTCAACCGCTGTTTTAGACCATAGTCTGGCGCGGGCCGAGGTCGTTGTCGCCGGTCGCGCTATACGCGTGCCCTTGAAAAGGACGGCGCGTCAGGCTTCATGACATTGAACGTATTTGCTAGTAACCGGTAACGAGACCAAAATCAATACAATTTCGGTACTTGGATGGGACATCATCGCGCTATATTATTTAGAGTCCGTTTAGGAGCACTAGCAGGACCTTTATTACGATGATAACTGTATTTTAAAAAGATAAAACCGACTTCAAAATTAAAACTTCCTATCTCCAAAACTACTGAACCGATTTTGATGAAACTTGCACTGTTCCCTAAGTTGAACAAAGGTATTGTTCAACTTAGGGAACAGTAAGTACAACAAAAAAAGAATCACTTAAACCGGACTTGTAGTTCCGGAGATATGCGCGAACAAACATAAAAACATACATACATACATACATACATATTATACATACACTTTTGAAATTTGGCACAGTTGTTCAGAAGCTGATATAGATTAACATATTATATACAAAAACTGGGCAGTTCTGGAAATATTACATACATACGCGTCGAATTGATAACCTCCTTTTTTTGAAGTCGGTTAAAAAAAGGGATAATTCTCCTATGAGAACTCCGAGGTAAAATAAGTCTGAATGAATTGTAGCATTAAAATAATCGGCCAAGTGCGAGTCGGACTCGCGCACGAAGGGTTCCGTACCGTTATAGAGCAAAATTAGGCCAAAATTTGTATTTTTTTTGTATGGGAGCCCCTCTTAATTTTTTATTTTATATTAATATTATTACAAAATATTAAAGTACACATAAAACCATATAAAACTAAGGATTGTGTGAAAAATTCAAGTGCCTACCTGACATTGCTATTATTGATATAGAGCAAAAAGGCCAAAAAAATCACGTTTGTTGTATGGAAGCCCCCCTTAATTATTAATTTTATTGTTTTTAGTATTTGTTGTTATAGCGGCAACAGATATGTATAATTGTATACACAATCTGTGAAAATTTCAACTCTGTAGCTATTACCGTTCTTGAGCTACAGCCTGCTGACAGACAGACAGACAGACAGACAGACAGACAGACAGACAGACAGACAGACAGACAGACAGACAGACAGACAGACAGACAGACAGACAGACAGACAGACAGACAGACAGACAGACAGACAGACAGACAGACAGACAGACAGACAGACAGACAGACAGACAGACAGACAGACAGACAGACAGACAGACAGACAGACAGACAGACAGACAGACAGACAGACAGACAGACAGACAGACAGACAGACAGACAGACAGACAGACAGACAGACAGACAGACAGACAGACAGACAGACAGACAGACAGACAGACAGACAGACAGACAGACAGACAGACAGACAGACAGACAGACAGACAGACAGACAGACAGACAGACAGACAGACAGACAGACAGACAGACAGACAGACAGACAGACAGACAGACAGACAGACAGACAGACAGACAGACAGACAGACAGACAGACAGACAGACAGACAGACAGACAGACAGACAGACAGACAGACAGACATTGAAGTCTTAGTAATAGGGTCCCGTTTTTACCCTTTGGGTACGGAACCCTAAAAAAGAAACCTTTTAAATTATGAACTTAATATCAGTGTACAATATAAAGTTACTTTTTCATTCAAAATTAAAGTCGGCACAAAAAAGAATTATTACTTCTTATAGTTAGCATGTTTAGCTGATGTAAATTAATTCATCAAGCCCCAAGCTATTACATGTCTTGTTTTTCCACGATCAACGGGTTAATATTGTTACAAAAAATTATGTTTGTCAAATACTAAAAAGTTCCATTATTATCGCACGAAATATGCAAATTTTTTATGATAATTATAAATTATCACCATTTGTATGAAATTATGAAATGTAAATATTCAAAAATAACTCACCTACAGGATATCTCCTGCATACTTACTCAGAACCCCGGCAATATATATGGGGTTGTACCCCAATAGCTTTGGCAGTCTTCTAACCACTTTAATAATCTGGCTTACAGGCTACAGCCCACACTAAAACTTTTATCACGTTATCATGTTGTCGTAACTGATAACAAACCTACACTCCTAACATACTTTTTGTCACTTTAGAAACAATCTATGCAAAATTTTAACCTCACAGAGGTCGAACAACTCTAATTTTAGAAATACTGGTCGGTGTTGGTGCCAAAATTTAGCTTCTAGCAGTCCTAGTGGCATATTGTGGCAGATAACACATAAAACTGTGTAACATAAACAAACAAAAATTATTTCAGGTCGTCACTACACAACATGCAATATTTAAAAGCTCTTTTTACACAGTTGGCCTGTCAGACAATAAACACTATAAATATGTACACACTACGGCTACAAATAATTATATGTATTACGGAGTTAATATTATATTATTATGCATGTATAAGGACAGGAACGGGATATATAAAAAAATAGAAATATACAATACACTCTATTTAAACATGAAATTTATTAAAGATTAAAAAACATACAGTGATCTGTTTACACAAAATAAAATACCTGGAGGGTAGAGGCAGAGCGGGGAGTAGCGGACGCCCGCCCCACCCGGGCACATATACATATCCCGGTGCATACATAGTACCATAATAAAACATACAATATAGTCCAGCGATAAAATACCATATACAATAAAGTACACATATAGGATACAGCTAAGCCAACCACAGATAGTCATGTCGTGCTCTCGCCAGTACAAAACTAGTCTAAACTTACAAAAATACTTATGTGACTAATCTGAAATGCACATAGAGGATCTCGCGTCTCGCGTTTCACTACAAAAATATTTTAGAGATTGGAATGAAATCTTTAAGCTTTCGGCCCCTGAATGATCACAAGTGACGGCGTTTACAACGTCCTTTCAAACTAATTATTTCTCTTTTGTGTCTTAAAACTAACCAACAGAACCTGTCCATTGAGCGTGTAACCGTTTAGGGCCTGGATGGCCAGCGCCGCCTCGTCATACTCTCTCATGTTGACAAAGGCGAAACCTTTGTTTTTCTTCGTCTCCGGATCCTTAATAACTTTTATGGAATCGATAGCACCGTAGGGGCCAAAGAGTTGCCACAGGGCCAACTCCTCGGTGTCTTCGCCGATGTTGTACACATACACAGTGGTCTGGTGCGGGGCGGCCGCGCCCAGCAGGGGCACGGGGCTCGCGGGCGCGCCTAGCAACGGTAATGGGGTATGGTTAGTCGCCGCCATGGGATTGAAACGCTGCTGACCCTTGTTGATGAATGGCAAGGCCTTACCGGGAGACGGCAGCAGCGGCGGCGGCGAGGCCTGGGGGAAGCCCGACGCGAAAGCCGGCCGGGCGCCGAAAGCTGCGCTCAAGTTCGTCCCGTTGAAGGCGGGCGTCGCGCCGTTGAACACTGCCGCGCCGTTGTACGGCAGCGGCGTCGGGCCCATGCCGACCCTCTGGATGGGTCTTGGGGCGTTCTTGTTAGCACTAGGTTTGTTAGCGAACTTAACGACTATAGCACCGGAGCCGGGGATGGGCGTCTGTCCGTTCATCCGATTTATCGCCTCCTCGGCTTGCTGACGGTTCTCGTAGCAGACGAAGCCGATTCCCTGTGATACTCTGCTGTTTGTGATGTTTCCGAACTGGTTAAAAAGGGCGTTGAGTCTGTCGATAGTCATGTCTGGAGGTAGATTGCTTATGTAGAGATTCGAGTCGATGTTGGGCTTGTGGCTGATCTTGTTCTCGGGGTTGAGAAGCGCGAAGGACACCTTGAGGGTCTTGCCCTGCATGAGGAGGCCGTTGAACGCCGTCCGGGCCTTCTCCGCGTCCTCGTGTTTCTCGTATTCTACGAACCCGTACCCTCTGTTCGCTATCAGCTTGCAACTCTCGATCTTCCCCATTGCGGAGAAGAGCGCGTACATCATGTCCCGCGTCATTAGCTCGGGAATATAGTTGACCATGAGTTTGGTTGGTGACACATTGGAATTATTAGCGTCGCCGCCGCCATTCTCCATATTTATCTCGTTTTTTAACATTGTTCCTTTGTTGTAAACTACACTACGGAAAACAAAATACTATTGAAACTCACACTGTTGGAAGTCAATTATTTCATTTGTGTGAAATGAAATGAACAAAGAAAAACACAAAAAGTCCAAAACGTATAAAACACACGCCAACAGCAATGCCGGTTCACAGGTCCATCACCATTCATCACACGACACATTGTCGGTATGACCAGTTTTTATCACTAAATTACCCAGAAAGGTAAGTAAAAATTATATTTTAAGCTGGCAATAATTATAAAAAAATATAAAGCCTCCCGCTGCCCGCAAACGGCGTGATATCGGTTGATAATTGGCTCGCATTACACGTATCAATATTATCACGATTCCGTGATAATATTGATGGTGTAATAGGCCGAATCACAGTATCGCAGTAGTACTTGTGATAAGCGTGATACTAGAATCGTGATTATATTGACGGTGTAATTCGAGCCATTATAACGCAAGCCGCGATAATGCGATACCTGTTTTCAGTACATTTTGTATTGTGACGGTCATGTAGTTTGCCGTTTGGCTGTTTTATTTTTAACTAACTGACATCAGTGCACTTTGCTTTAGGAGAAATTTTTTGACCCCCCGATGGTTGCTCGCCTTGTCGTGGCGGTGGGGCTCTAGTAACCGCGGCTTGGACAACCGCGGTGAAGCGAAGAGGCAACCAGGGCCGGCCGGTGTCGCCGCCTGGCCCGAGGAGGGCGCTCCCAGCGGACTGGAGGAGTCCGCTGCGGATGCGCACCGAGGTGGGGCCGCAGAGGAAGAGGCAAGTAGGTATTACGATGCGCCGCTTGCCCTATCCTCTGCGGCCGAGGTGTGGTCGGTGGCAGAGCCACAGACCTGATCTGCCACATGGCCTCCAAGTAGCAGACTCGGGGGGCGTCTGCTACAGCCCTGGTGGGGGCCGAGGAGGAGGGCGCACGTGTTGTGCGCCCATCGTGGAGTCTTCGGACCGCTGGCGGGGTCGCGGATGTGTGTATCGTTCCCGTGGCCCCGTCAAAAGGCGGCGTGGCGGAAGATGGGGGGGGTTTTAGTGGGTATACCGTGGTCTCATTAGCTACGGGAGTCCCACATCACCGCTCGGGTCGCCCCCTGCGCCTGGGTGGTTCCCCCTCCGGGAAAAAAAAAAAAAAAAAAAAAAAAAAAAGGAGAAATTTTTTGAAGAGTTGGCAACACTGGTCGCGGCGCGGCGCTCTCTATCGGACGTTAAAATGAAAAATCCATGAAAAATCCACATAAAATCCCAGCTGTGTGCAAGGAATGCAAATTGCAAGGACGCATTATCGCAATATCGCTTGCGTTATTATCGACTGATAATATCGCGCCTGTCTGTGGGAGGCTTAATGCGTCTCGCAGACAGACGCGGGCAGCGGTGGCGGTAGCGGTGGCGGTTAGTTGGATCACTTGGATGACGTCTTGAAAGTTCTAGGAACGACACAGACACACGCGGTGGCGGTGGCAGAATAATTTTTGGACCATTAAGTGTCTGTCTGGGAGACGCTTAATGGTCCAAATACAACCCTCTATGCCCTATAAATTATATATTATATTTTGTCGAAAAACAGTTTTTCGTTTTCTCCTCTAAAGATTTAACCTCACCCTTAATCTGTGACCTCTTGAACCCCACCGACAGCATTTACGAGCCACCCGCGCCGTAAAAAGTACCTCTGTGTACCACCGGCTCGATATTGAGCCACCTGATGCACTCGACCTCACGCAGTTTTTTAACTTATTTTAATGCGTACTCATGAGATATTTTAACCTATTAACCCCCAAACGGCCCAAGTGGGCCGCGATAACAATAGATAGACACAAGAGACAATTGATTTCTAAGAACTCCACGATCGACGGATTCGTTTGAGATAAGTATACGTAACCTTTTAAAAGTATGAAGTTGGCACTTGGCTACCAAAGTATGCACCAAATTCGTAAGTCGTAACCTGTGGTCGTAACTGATAATTGGCGCAATTTTGTAACTAGCGCCCAACTGGCGCTATAAAACTCGGGCATCGGATTTTTGGAAAGTGTCGTGAAGAAATTAAAAAATGGCAGCAATCAGCATCGTAGAATCTCTTTTTTCTGGGCTCGTATTACACCGTCAATATAATCACGATTCTAGTATCACGCATATCACAAGTACTACTGCGATACTGCGATTCGGCCTATTACACCATCAATATTATCACGGAATCGTGATAATATTGATGCGTGTAATATATGCCAAAATGGCTCGTATTACACCATCAATATAATCACGATTCTAGTATCACGCGTATCACAAGATGTACTGCGATACTGTGATTCGGCCTATTACACCATCAATATTATCACGGAATCGTGATAATATTGATGCGTGTAATATTAGTCATAGGCAGAGGTTACACGATCAATTTTTCATCAATCTGATCCATCAATCTGATATAAATCTGATTGACGGAATATTGATGGTTATGAAAATTCCATATAAAAAAAATTATCAATCCATCAATCCGTGGGTTAGACGATCAATTTTTCGTCAATCTGGATCGGATTGATGAAAATTTGATCGTGTAACCTCTGCCATAGATTTGAAAGGGATGACAGTACGATGTTGCCACTTTTTAATTTCTTCACTTTTTTGACAGACTTGATGGCAAAAATCAAAATTATGTTAAAGAAGTAGAAGAATAAGAAAAGATGAAGAAATTAATAACAAAATTATAACCTCAAACATAAAACCATGAAATGAAACGGCAAACTTAAACTTTTCAATTTTCATTCGGATTTTACAATATAACTACAGAACCTGATATTACTCTTAAAGATTATAACTACATACCTATTACCTACCTATTTACCATTGTGGGATTTGTCTTTTTGTTTCTAAAATGTTCCTAACAAACGTCCTATTAAAAAAAGCTAAATCCAAGTTAGTTACCAAATAAATTTTAAATCTATTCCTATAATATTGTGCACTGTTGACAAAATTATGTCTTTCTTCCAGGAGTATTATGGTGATGATGGAAAGTGTTGTTTCTGGACATCGAATTAATCTAATAAGAGAAAGGCTAGGAGACAAATTGGAAGTGATAAGATTTGACCCATTTAGTAAGTCAATTTTCTAATACCTAATTAAAATATGCACCATGTAGATCTAGTCTTGACATGTACATTGTACAATACAATTGAATGTATTCAATTTTTAACTAAGAATTAAAATTTGCAGAGAAACAATCTAATAAATTATTAAGTCAAAATATGTGTGAAGTTTCGTAGGTTGTGGCTTTAGAGTTTAGACCATAGTTCCATACTACGTAATTCAATAAGCAAATAAACTTGTGTCTGTCCAACGGGTAATGCGATAGTATTTGTATTTTGTATGCCAGATCAGGGTAGTGGTAAGGTGCATGAATCGGAGACGAGTAGGAAGAGTTTTTTGCCAATACCATGCTTTTTGCAGTACCAACTAGTCCTGCACGATTAACGTGACCATACGTGCCACTTTGGGCGGGACAGTCCCGCTTTCAGGCTATTAATTTAATTTAAATTATTAAATTGTCCTGCTTTTGAGCACAGACCAAACGACAATTTAAAAGTATTTTTATGTTTAAAATGCCTGTGTAATGTTGTGTAAGTAACGCACTCCCATTCAACAAATGTGGTTATTCTGCCATATTTTGCTTATACAGATAAGCACTAGACATTCACAAAATACCTACTCAATCTTTTGTATTAACCTCTATTCTTTCAAAATTAACAATTAAATGAAA
The DNA here is from genome assembly GCA_905404155.3 of Plebejus argus. NCBI lineage: Eukaryota > Metazoa > Arthropoda > Insecta > Lepidoptera > Lycaenidae > Plebejus > Plebejus argus. Next base: position 12,306,014 of record FR989943.1, read on the forward strand.
ATAAAATTTATTTTTTGATCCGTACATACTAGATGTCCCGCTCTGACAAAAAAATAAACAATCATGTTATGCATGATTGAATTTTCATTTAATTACTAATTTCTTATATTGATTAGTATCCTGTTGTATTTTCCTCCAATAAAAATTTGGTCACCAGAGTGCCGAGTGTGTGTATTTTGTTTGACATTCGATCGTGAACACGTTTGGCGTTTACCTCACACTCGGCACTCAGATCAGATGTAGAAATGGTACACTCACAGACTTAGATCAAGATAATATACCACATGTCGCTCAATTTGTATGAAAACGAGCGTACCACTTTTTACCTAGCTACTGTGACGTACCGATACCGACTCCACTCCCCACTTAGGAATAGATCCGGATACGATCAGCCCACTGCAACTCAAGAACCAGTTTGGGTCAATTTATACTAGCGCAGAGTCTAAACGCATCGAAGCGAATTACCAAAACTGAACATAGCAAATTCAACCAGAACTCCAGAGCGTAACGCACACATTACTTCTGAGATTTAAAAAAGGCGCGCGCATTCTCGCGAATTCGAGTGACTGTCCATTGTCCAATGCTGATAAAATCTCAAAAGTAACGTGTGCTTTACACACTAGAGGTTAAGTTAATTTATATATCATCATTATTGTAAATACTGAATAAAAATATTTTAAAATAAAATAAATATATGAGGTTGAATTTGTTATGTTCAGTTTTTGGTAATTTGTTTCGCTGCGATTCGACTCTGCACTAGTATAAACTGACCCTCACCAACCTTACACTTGATGGACTTGATTGAGAACAAATTATGTTTAAGCGCCCCCGGTTGTTTCAATTTAAAATGCATCCAGATGAAATAAAATTACAAATCACCCCCCAAGCCTCTACACAATGCCCCATTTTTTATTCTGGGTCCCACACCACCCCTTTTTAGACCTTCAGCGCCCACAAGGGGGCGTTATCGCCCACTTTGGAAAGGCTGCACTAGAGCTATTTACTTGATAACCTGTTCCTCAACATAACCTTTTTTAACCGACTTCCTTTATAATTTAAAATTGCTTTGTTCCAGTTCAACAGGAAAGTTTATACAAGGAGAAGAAAAAAATCCGCAGCATGAAATCAAAATAAACTTAGAATTACTAAATTAGGTTAAATAAAACATCTGTTAATATGTAGTTATAATATATTTAAAACAATAAATGAATAGTGGTTACACTGTGTTTTATTACATAGGATAAAATTAAAATTAAGTACTATTACTGTAGCATTATTGAACAAATTTAGAATATATGCTTTACTTCAGTAATATTTACGTAATTACGTTTACTTAGTAATTTTAAGTAATTTCAAAAGTATGGTGCGAATTCGATTTAAAACATGACAACATTAATAAATGTGCAATAAATAATTTCAACCATAAATTACTAAACAATAGACCTTTGGTCTCCAAGACACTTCTTGTAATATACAAAGATTTAATAATAGATAACTATTACTTAAAATTATTCTCACTAATTTATCATGTTTAACCTTATCTACAAATAAAACTGAAATGGCTGATTTACACTAACACAGTATCCAGTTGCAGTGCTAGCAATTAGCATCACTGGACACCAGTGCTGGAAATGCTGGAATAGTACTGTACGGTGGCGTAACTATAGGGTGGCAGGGCTGTCAAAGTGATTCGGGCCCCCGACCCAAAAGGGCCCCAGCCCTCAGCCCAAGAGGCCGGAAGGTCAGAAATTTTTTATACATTGTTTTATTACTGATAGGGCCCATGACGATTTTTACTGATAGGGCCCCAGCCCCCGTCAATTGGTCGCTGGCCCCGGATGTTATAGTTACGCCACTGGCACTGTATTAATGTCAATCAGCACTTCTATTAAACAAAAGTAGCAGTTGTAAGTTAAAACTAGCCATTTGTCCAATCTTTATTAAACTTTAGAAATTAAGAAATTGCTATTATTCAAAGGAAGAAAAAGTACCCAACATTAAAAAGTTAATATGAATAAAATTGATTATGTACTTTACAGTTTACACTACTTAAATATAATTAATAAAATTGACTAGATGTACCTTAAGTACTTAGGCACCTAATTTAATAGGAAATTTTATGAATATATTGACACTGCGTGAGTCCTGCACTGTACTAAGTCTTTGGCAATCTTCTGCACTTATTTTTGGGACATGGAGGAACATGCGTTCCTTGTAGAGAGTTCACTGTGAAAGTAGCAGCGCTGAAAGATCAATTTTTTTTCACTTTTGTATGGGCAAGGGCCCGAGCGTCACGAGATTTCCCATACAAAAGTGAAAAAAAGATCTTTCAGCGCTGCTACTTTCACAGTGAACTCTCTACGAGGAACACGTACACACCATAAAGTATTATATCACTTATTTTTGTTACAACCTGTAGATATGAGGCAACTGTCACTCATGGCTTGTTTACACGTAATAAGTAGATAAGTAGTTAACTAAATTTTTAAGTTGTTAATTGCATGTAAACACAAAATTTAGTAGCAAGTAGCAAGTAAAAGTTTAGTAAGTGCTAAACAAGATGACAATTAGAATTTAGTTACTACTTATCTACCTAATATGTGTAAATCAGCCCTGTCACTAACATATTTTTTATGCAAATATTCATTAAGTGTGAAATAGCTGCCGCTTATCCGACACATTACAACATTAGTTCTGACCACAGACTACTAAGGGATACTACGTATGTTCTGACGACTTACTGAGTCAGGAGCCATTTTTAAAAGGTGGAAGAAGATTAGTCGTAATTTTCACCATGAGCAAAAACATCCCTGCAGGTATTAGACGCTGTTATTTTATGTGAAAGCATAAGCCACGATTTGGCAAGTTTTAAATATTTTTATTGTGACACTGGAAGTTTTAATCCAGCTATAAGTGGGTTTTTTCATCTTATTCTTATGGCAGTTGTGTATGATGCAATTGGTCCGCTAAGTAGATGAGTTAGTAATGAAATGAATTGTTATTGGCACACATATGCAAAGACATCGGTTTTTAAATTCTCTAGAAAAGAAGTTAGGGCAAAAAGTATATTATCACGCAGAATTATTAGAATTTATATATCTTTCAGCTTTAAAAGGAGATTCATCAGTTAAGCAACTAATTTCAAAGATTTCTTGTAGTCTTAATTTGTAATGGTAACATTCTAATGATATTATGTTCAACAGTAAGTATATATTATGTTTAGGAGAAAACATAGATTTTTTAACGTTATATCTATTTCATAATTTTATGAGAATAAACAATAATAATGTTATAACAAGATAGTAATTAAATATAGTAAAATAATTAGAATTTTAATCTTAGCAATATACTTATAATATTTTAGTACCCGTAAAAGAACCGTAAAAGTTAATGATAAAATATAATGAATTTTAAATTATGAAATACAATTATTATTATGATTCAAATAAGATGCTAAAGTTTTAATATACTTAAAAAATTATTCTGTATTTTATTATAAGTTGTTAATCATCTGCAATATAAGCTTCATGACTCTTATCTAAAAAATTTAGCAAGGTCGAGTGAAATTTGATTAAAAGTAAATTAATCTAATTAGCTAATCGATCGTTTAAAATTGAATTTGATAAACTTCTAACCTAAACTGCCGCGAAACACACGACGTCGTCATTGGTCGTGTACCTATTTTATTCAGAAGTTTCTAAAATATTAGAAATAAACTGTGTTATCACAAGAAAAATTATACATTTCAGTGACTAAAATTAACTTCATTTACATTATAATTTCTAAGAATAATTATTATTCTAAGCTTATAATAAGTACATTTATCTCTCATTTAGAATTCTATAAATTTTATTTATTTAGCCTAAAATAATAGTGTCAATTGGTGCATTTTATATAAAGACAAATTAAATTTTAACTAGCGGAAACCTAAATTCTGAACTTAGTAGACATAAAACATAAACACTATATTTTATCATAAATCAGATCTAACATCTTTTTTATGTCTAAAAAAGAACTTTTTACATACCCCGCATTCCACCTGGCGTTGAAAACGATCAAAACGCTGAAAATGCCTCCTATTTTTAGCGTTTTGATCGTTTTCAACGATAAGTGGAACTAAATTTTGTAGAACCATGTCTCAGTAAAAACGTTATAATATCTGAGACAAGATTCAATTTCATAATAAAACAATAATTTAGGCTTTTTTTATAACAATGCGACAAATCTTCCGGGGTACCACAAAAATCAACATTTTCTTGATTTTTCATTGGTTTACATGTTCTGATAAATTTATTTAACTAAAATGTCTTGAAATTAACTGTTTTAGTTCCAAGTTCCAACGCCTGTAATTAGTAAAGAAAAATGTCGAAAAATTACATTACAGTCTACAGAAGGAAAAAGAAAACATTTATTTAATGATTACAATAATTATTATTAACAGGTATTGGTTATTGGTATTTGTTAATTTGGTAGGTATTATAGGTATTGGAACCCGTTTAACTAACACACAGTCGTACAAGGATCTTTTGACACATTTTCATTTGGGAGTGAATGCAAAATAACGGCATATTCAAAATTACACAAATAGGTATTATATAGTTCTTAATTGTTATATGTCTTAATTTCCGGTTGGTAAAATGTAGTTTATAATTATTTTGGTTAGGGTAATTCAGTCTATTCACTTGATTGTCTGACAAGAGAGAGATTCAATCGTCGCAGTCCGCCGACCAGCATAAATAAAGTTTGGTTCTACGCCTGATCTCTCACCAGTCGCGTCGGTCATCCGTTCCACTGGTTTACCAAATTAAAGGAAGAGTGAGTACTCTCGTGTATCTTTTTATAGTCTGTCAAGAAAGTGAAGAAATTAAAAAGTGGCAACATCGTAGTGTCGTATCCCTTTTTATACGCTTTTTATTAGCTTCACCTGTATATTTGTTTGTAACATGTTTGTAACCGACTTCTTTGGGCGCGATTTTGACCCACTCGTTCAAACTTTGTAGATTTATCGAGGACCAATGACAATACACTAATTTGATATAATTATTCCATTTTTCCATTCGTATGTATGTATGTTTGTTTGTAACCCTTTATATAAAAAGCGTGTTTTTAGTTTTTTTAACTACCTATTACCTACTTATTTCTTAGATTGATTTGAAAGGGATGACACTATACGATGTTGCCACTTTTTAATTTCTTTACTTTCTTGACAGACTGTAATTCAACCATTCATTCATTCACAGAACATTCATCCATCACAGAAGCCGGCATTATTATCATTTTTAATTACAAGAGGGTGGCGAAAAAAGATCCTTGTATCACTGTTTGAATTTGTCACATTACAGCAGTCGCGGCACCGCGGGCAGAACGATGCACTGTCACTGTCAGGACAGCTGTTCCAGCAGCGGCGCGATCTCGGGGTACTTTCATGCGAAGAACTCCGACTTGCTCGACATCTCAAACTCCGATTCCTCCATCTTGTATAACTCGATCAGCTGGGATAGGAAAAAACATCATCTCAATGGTATGTACTCCAAAGTCCAAAGACTATTAGCGCCATCTAGCGGCAAAATTGAAAACTAATTTGAACGAACGGAATTGAGTGAAGCGCTTATTCCAATTGACTTAATTTAGACGTCTAAATGATTTAGTAACTAAATTAAGTCAAGTGAAATAACATTTAGAAAGCTAGGATCCTAATTAGTGTACTAAATCGGAGAAAGTGTGGCTTCTGACTGACTAAATCAGTGTTGCCAGATGGTTTCAATCTTTTAGATCTGTAGTGGGAACTGCTAAATCTGTATTAAAGTCAATTATATATATATACTTTATGTTATACGATCTGGAATCCATTCGTAGGTAATTTCTAAAGTCTGCTGGTTACAAGTAGTTCAGAAAGTTCATTTAATTCATAATTTTTCGTGGAGCAAAAATTCTTTCAACCATCTTTTTTACCATTTATTTATTTTGATTTTCATTGAGCCAACAGCTAAGCCTATGAGAAGACCAATTTTTGTTGCTTTGACAGAACTGGAGCCATTAAGAAGACGTCTGGCCAAAATCGCCGCGTCGTCACAACTGATTTAGTTACTAAATTAAGACAAGTGGAATAAGAAGCTTCTAATTAGTCTTCTTTTTAGGATTCTAATTAGAACTTCTAAATTTAGTCAAATGGAATAAGCACTTAAGAAGTTGTTCGTACTTCGTACATAATATTTTGTCAGCACCGTACGCGTTACATTTTAGAATTCGTTGTATGAAATGACGTCACGAAATGCGGCGACTACGGTGCGGACTGCGGACACATTCATCATTAGACTAGCCAAAGTAAGTAAATCCTTTAAAGGCCAATGTATACGCCTATACAATAGAATCCCAGAAAATGTTCAAAATCTATCTTAAAAAAGCAGTCAAAGAACGTTTGTGTGCTAAAGCGTATTACAAAGTCAATGATTTCATTGAAGACAGCACACCTTGGGAATAGGGTGGCTCCATGCAGGTTACTTTACTTTACTTTTAATTATGTTACATAGCTGTAAGCCATAACATTGTTACATTATTTTATTTTAAAAGATTAATTTTTTCTCACTTTTTTTGGTAAAAAAGTGGGCCCCGTGCGAGTTTCTTACGCCGGTTCTTCTCGCCGGGTTAATTCCCGAACCGGTGGTAGGCATCTTAGTTTCATCGTTCATTCCACGACGTTCAAAAAGAGTATTTATGATACCTATTTTGAATAAAAAGATATTTTATTTATTTTTATTTTATCCGCACCGTGACAAATGTGCGATGAGCGATCTTAGATTTTGATACAATCTAATCAAGTAATCACTAATCAGAGCGGAACATTTTACTTAAATTAAATGTAAGTAATTCAACATTTTGACATAAGCCCCATACATTATCTGTCAAACTTTTCATTAAATCGAAGGTTAATAATATTGTCTCTGAGTACGTCTGTAAGAGTTGTAATGGAATAAATAATTGTATTGAAGTTCATTCATTTAACTTACGAATTTACTTTGTATTTTAGTTGGCAGTAAAGGTGGATCATTAGGCGATATGTATATGCTCGTTTGTTCTGTTAAACTCATATTACTTACGTTGTCAATATCCTTGGACAATTCTTCAACTTGTTTGTCGTGTGTCGCTTTCAGTTTTTCCTTCTCACGGTTCTGTTTGATGGTTTGGTTCTGTGAACAGTTTAAAGCATAGTTATTGCAACTTAATATCGTATAAATACTTTATACTTATTAGTTATTACTCACTAAAAAAATTGCAAGAATAAGAAATATCTTATTACGGACGCGCATTAATACATATAGAGGATGCGGAGGCTAATTTTTATTTTGGAAAAAATAGGGTTCCGTAAGAATATGTTTGAGTTTTTCTGACGCAAGGTGTAAAAAATCAACCAGAAAAGTTAATTATTTTGCGTACGCTGCCTAAACTATAAAAGATAGAACCATAAAATGTTCTAAGTAATTGTAGATCTTATAAATATCTACAAAAAAGTCCGCGACACACTACACCTATCTATGTCGAGTGAGGCACAATAACCATTTTTTTTTTAATCTTGATTTTTTTCGGACTGCATTTTAAACCCGTTTATTTTACTCATTTACCAAAATAAATTATTTCATCACTAAGTACAGTTTATGTAGATAATATTTGGTATTTGAATGATTAAAATTGGACGTTTGGTTTTGAAATTCAAATATTACGATAGTGGGCGTCACCAAGGCGGGGGTGCGCGTGCGGGAGGAAGACAATCTGTGCAATGTGCAGCCTGCGTATAATGACTGCGTCGTAGGTGTTAGTGTCGGAGTCTGTGAATTGATCTGGGAATCATTTTGCTGACCGTGTCTTTCCTGGGTAGGCTTTTTGCAGTGGTTACCGACATACTCGGGGGCGGAGCCGCGGGCGACTGCTAGTATTGTATATGCATAGAATTATACATCACTTAATTCGCATTCGACGTAGGAGTCATGCTTTGGCACGAATGGGCCGGCTCGAGCTCGGAGCCCGTGGGGGCTCACAGAAAACCGGCGTGAAACAGCGTTTGCGCTGTGTTTCGCCGAGTGAGTGAGTTTACCGGAATCCCAATCCCCTACCCTTTTCCCTTCCCTATCCTCTCCTATTTCCTTCCCTACCCTCCCCTATTACCCTATCCCCTCTTAAAAGGCCGGCAACGCACCTGCAGCTCTTCTGATGCTGCTAGTGTCCATGGGCGACGGAAGTTGCTTTCCATCAGGTAAACCGTTTGCTCCTTTGCCCCCCCCTTATTTCATAAAAAAATAATATTTAAATTGCGGACTTCAATCGTACGTAACGTCTCACAATTCTCTCTTTTACCTTGCGTTCGTCCATGAACTTCTTAGTATTATTCTGCTTCTTCTCTCTCAGTCTGCGGTCCTTCTCCTGCTTGGTCTTGAGCGTCTTGTCGTTGGCTACTTCCTTGCTCGTCTCCACGCTGATCTTGGCCTGGCGAGTGTTCATCTCTTTCACTTCCCTAGAAATAATTAAATATTAAAGTACACATATAACTAAGGATTTTGTGAAAAATTCAAGTACATATTATCTGTTGCCATTTTTGATATAGAGCAAAAAAGGCCAAAAAATCACGTTTGTTGTATGGGAGCCCCCCTTAAATATTCATTTTATTTTATTTTTAGTATTTGTTGTTATAGCGGCAACAGATATACATAATCTGTGAAAATATCAAATCTCTAGCTATTACCGTTCTAGAGTTACAGCCTGGAGACAGACAGACAGACAGACGGACAGACAATGAAGTCTTAGTAATAGGGTCCCGTTTTTACCCTTTGGGTACGGAACCCTAAAAAGCATAAACAAAGAGACATAACACATTTTTGACATCACATAATATATACAAATCTAGCTTTTAAGTCCTTTATTATTATTATTTCTTCTGTTTTGTGTATGTTGTGTGTGGACAAAAAAACGTATTCTTATTCTTATTCTTATAACATAAACTGACCACTCTTGTCTTTCTCACATCCTGGGCTGTCTTCCTGTTTGCGTTGTCTTTTTCACTTCTTACCTGTGTCACCTCTCTTGCTCTTCCGTAACAGTTCGTGCTGTACCACCTCACTCGTACTCTCTTACCTCTTGCTGTCTCTCTCTCTCTCTCTCACCTCTCGTGCTTGGCCTCCAGCTGCTTCATTTGCGCCTGCTGCGCGATGTCCATGAACTTCCTTAGCAACTCCCACTGCTCGTCGAGGCGCGTGCGGGCGGCGGCGATCGGCTCCGCGCGCTGTTTGCGCAGCAGGTCAGATCCTGTCTCTCTCTTTCTCTCTCTCACCTCTCGTGCTTGGCCTCCAGCTGCTTCATTTGCGCCTGCTGCGCGGTGTCCATGAACTTCCTTAGCAACTCCCACTGCTCGTCGAGGCGCGTGCGGGCGGCGGCGCACGGCTCCGCGCGCTGTTTGCGCAGCAGGTCAGATCCTGTCTCTCTCTTTCTCTCTCTCACCTCTCGTGCTTGGCCTCCAGCTGCTTCATCTGCGCCTGCTGCGCGGTGTCCATGAATTTCCTCAGCAACTCCCGCTGCTCGTCGAGGCGCGTGCGGGCGGCGGCGCACATCTCTGCGCGCTGTTTCCGCAACAGGTCCGACCAGGCGCGCGCCTGCTCGCCCACTAGGTTGCGGAAGGCTTCGTCGCCGCTTAGCTGTTCCTTGCTGTGGAGTAGAAACTTAGACTTAGAACTTTTCTAGCCAAAGTCAGAAAAAATGGGAATTATTGGTAAATTATTTAAAAACAGAAAATATTGGGTGTGTTTTTGAAGTATAAAACTACTCTATTAGAATCGAGTCGGAACATGTGACCTTACTGAAGATTTGTGAAGTGGAAGGAGAGCAAAACGCTGGCGCGGCGTAGGAGAGGCCCTCCTGCTGGTAAGTGTTCTGTGTTTGCCATTTGTGAGTGCATAATATCTCTCTCAAAAAGATGAGGTATATATTTTAACAATCATTATAAAAAAGGGTATTATAAGTTATAACACTGACTTTTCACCAGTTGATGTATTAACAAGAGCATCATAAACTACCATACTAAAACCCATCAACATCAGTTTTAGTTTTTGCATAAAAGTATTCCCCATTTATTCATCATCATGCACAATCTCTTTGATCCTAGTTATAGTAGTACAAGTTCCTTACTTCTTCCCCTTAATCATCTTCTCCAGCGCGGCGCACTGCTGTTTCTGCAACGTCATTTTCTCTTTGGAGTGTCGCTTCTTCATCACGTCGAGGTCTTTCTGCTGCTTCTTGCCGGTCTTGAGGAAGCCCTTGTCCTGGCGGAGAGTCTCCACTGTGATGGGCTCGAACACCATCGGCTCTGGAAGAGTGGATGGATATTAGACACCAGTTTTTACTAGTGAGTGTTTTGGATATTCTATTTGCCACCAGAGGGGTTAGTGCGAGTTTTATTCGATCATACGCATCGAGCGCGTAAACGCGAATTTATATGGGATCAAAGCAGTATCCATGTTAGCTAGTAGATGGCGCTGCTTTGATCCCATAATATAAATTCGCGTTTACGCGCTCGATGCGTATGATCGAATAAAACTCGCACTAACACCTCTGGTGCCATGGCAAATCGGCATATATATTAACCTGACACTTGACAGCTATATCGTGACAAATGACAGCTGTTTGACACGATAGACCCCATAAAGTTAATATACCTATTTATTAATTTATTATTAACTTTATGATAGACCCTAAGGCTATATAGCGGCACCTGGTAGCAAATAAAAATATCAAAAACCCTCATTCATTTCAGAATACTCCGGACCTACCCCAGGATTATTGACTATTGGGATTTGGGCATCCATAGGCGCCGGCAGAAATAATTTCCAAGGGGTGCAAATTTTAGTTTTCTTTCTTTTCTTTTTACGTTTTACGAACAACAGTGACTGTCTATTTACGTCAACATAATACATTTTGTGCCGAAACATTACGAACATCTTAGAATTCTTAGAATAAAAAAATGATTTCCAATAGACGGCTTATTATTTTAATATTTCTTCTTGATCCCGAGATTCCCAAGGAGTGCAACTTGCAAGTGCACCCAGCACCACCGGTTGCCGGCGCCCATGTGGGCATCGCATTATCAGTGCATCGTTACGCTCGCTGATGCTATTGAGTCTTTTTCATGGATTTCATGTTGATACAACTAGATGTTTTTACAACTATGTATGTTTTGGGAAAGATTATTTTTATAATGGTTTGATTTGTGTAACAGCTATTTCTCGATATCCTGTCAGATTTCGAACTGAAAAACTTTCTAGCATCACGCAGAGATACCTAAATAAGACGTGCTTTTTGCTACTATGTAGTATGTACCTGTCTTTCTTATATGTGTTTATCACTTTCGGATCGGAAAATGCGAAAACGAGCTGCGTATGCAATTTTTCAAACGACCCAGTTTAAAAAGTTTACATTAGAGTTTAGGTTCATCGACTCATGAAGCAAAACTGGAATCGTTATAAAGTTATAAATATTTGATGTTTATAATGTAAAGTATTTGACCTCATTCCTGAGGAATGCACGGATCAATATGGATTTTAAGAAAAAATATTTTTACGCGTAGTTTTTACGATAATCGATATAGTATAGGTACTTTAAAAAGTTAGACCATATCTAATTAAAGCACTTGCCAACACAATAATGTAGATTACGAGTACTTTTCAATCAAATCATAACTTCATGTTTAGGTATAGGTACCTACTATTTACTAATACCTACTACCTGTCCAAACTCTCAACATACGTTGTTTTATCGCACATTCAGTATAAATATAGTCAACTTAATATCCCTCCTCTATTTTTCTAAATATTCACCGAACTAAAGCTTAAAACGATTAATACAATAAAAAGAAAATTACCTAATGTAATCGCGTACAAGCAAGACATCTCTTTTAATCAAAAATTACTAAAAATAAGTACCTTTTATAACTCCAATTCGATTTAACTTTTCTAAACACCACTCACCATTATCGCGTCTGAAGTTGAACCAATTCATCTCTGTTTATTGACTAGTTAAACTGTTTACAAGCTAATCGACCATCATTAGCTGAGTGGTAGTTAATTGTTTACTACACTGCCGCCGGCGTTCGACTGGGGTAACATGACAGCGGGGGATCGGCCATCGGGTGTGGTGTGAGGGATGAGCGGGGATTGTGTTTTTTAGGCGTGACGATTAGCGTGCTGCGGTATTTTAAGCCAAGTTTGGTACAAAATTGTCCTTTCTGCCCCCCTAGACAAGTGTCAAAACGCTAACGCTAACTCTAACGTTACAAAATGTATGCGATTTGACATAAGTCATCGCTTCGCTAGCGAATACTAATGTCAAATCCCATACATTTTGTAACGTTAGAGTTAGCGTTAGCGTTTTGACACTTGTCTACAGGCCCTGAACGTCTTGTTTAGCGCACGCAAAATAAGACCACTTTCTTTATAAGAACGCATTTTTATTCACTCATGAACCATGATTCCCCTATTCATGAGTCATGACTCATGATAGACTCATGAATACAGTTGATTTATATTGACCCAGCAGCGGGCAACAGTATCACCATGGACACAGGCTCTATGTTAGCAACGTACCTAAGTCCTAGGGACGCCTCCGTGGTCTAGTGCTATAGAGCACGGCTCTTGACTCGGAGCCCGGAGGTCGTGGGTTCGATTCCCGCGTTGGAAACATGTTATTTCTAAGTTTGGTTAGGACAATGCAGGCTGATCACCTGATTGTCTGACAAGTAAGATGGGCATGTAAAAAGTCTGTCCTGCGCCTTATCTCTCGCCGGTCGTGTCGATCTTCCGTCCTGCTGGGTTATGAGAGTGAAGGAATAGAGAGTTCTCTTGTGTACTGCGCACACACTTGGGCGCTATAAAATTACTCCTGCGTAGCTGGACTGGTTTCAATGAAACCGGCCACCGTCACCGAAACCGGTGTGGGAGCTATTAGATGTTTAGTAGCTTTGTGTGGTATAGTTTATTATGCAATCCAGTTTAGCATCCAGAGATAAAGAACAAGACGTATTGGCTAGGAGATCTGTATCACTATGAATACCGCTAAACGAAAAAAAACGCTTATATCTAGAAATGTTAACTCCTCTATCGCCTATCACTTAAACCACACGTATCATACCGAAATATGTTTGTGCCTACCGCCGGCTATTTGCGGCGTAAACATCTAATTGTGCGTCACACGGCGCGCGCGCCGCAACAAAAATTATATCGAAATCCGATTCAAGGATCGCATTGAGGTCTCTTACATCTAAAATAACATATTGTGTTTTGAGAAGTTCCTAAGTAAGTTTCCTTTCTGGAAGTACCTAGTTTAAGAGCATACGCTAACACTTTTTTTTCATACAAATGTATTCCCCAATTTCCTCCCTGGATAATGCGTCTAGACAAATGATTTTTTGATACAATATTGGGATCAGTGAAAGCTATGTCTCTACGTTCGATATTTTTTTAATTTACTAATAATTTAAAAAATATGACCCTTCAAAAATCGCAAAAATGAATGTTCCGTACCCCGCCAATCAACCGACCATAAAACAAATTTGAAAGATTGTTAAGATAAAATAAAAACGTAGAGGCATAGACTCATTCTTTCTGAGGATATTTAAAAAGAAATTAATTTGATAAGCTCTATTTTGAAGGAGGAATCAGAGGAATACGTTACCTCGATTTACTGTATCTGTCTCTATCACAATACACGTGCCAGCGCAGGGTGAAGCGTGATGGCAATAGTTTATTCGTTCAAATTTTACCGTACCCGCGTTGCCTCTTAAAAATAAATTCTTTACATTACCGACTTTTAGAAAGAAGGCGATTTTGTATGTTGAAACTCCTGATTTTTTTTAAATATTTAATTTGGTAATATTTATGTCTATGTGATTTGGATTGTAAATAAGTATTATTTTTGCTTGTCGGTCTATATTTATAGGCAGTAGGCACTACAAATCAACATAAGATCTGTGCTAAACCATAATAAACATTAAAAGCTTATTTGGAATAGAACCAAGGTCAATTAATCAATTTCAAGTATTTGCGTAAGATGTCTATTTTAAATTAGTAATTTTCTCTGTGTAAATTCTTATTACAAAACGTTTGATGTAGGTACAAGCATTAGCACGGTGATATTTGAAATTATCTATAATTTTGTACTTGATTCATGTCTCTCTATCAGCTTTTTTAAAATTAGCCTGTTAGGCCATTAGTCCATGGTTCCCTAGTGGGTTCCTAGGTTAGACCCGCCATACACGGGACAATTTGTCGTTTCGATCGATCGTCAAGAAAATCGTCCAATCGCTCTTTTGTTCGTAAAATCGTTTGCGATATTGCCACACACGTACAATTTGTCGTTCGATTTTAACCATCGAGCGACGAATCGTTACGATAGTTGTCCCGTGTATGGGCAGATTTATCATAAGCACTCACCTTCCTTCTTCACCTCCTCCTTCTTCTCCGGCCCACTCTCCTCAATACCGAGCTGTTTCATGTTGTCCGTCCTCTCCTTCGCCGCGCCCATGAACGCGCGCGGGTCGGACAGAGCCGTCATGAAGTCTGTAAGAAAGTATTAGTAATGAGTGTTGGAGAATTTCATGTGTGTTGCAGAAGTTGATGAGTGTTGAGAAAGTTGATTGATACCTATATAGAGAGAAGAGTAACGTAACACTTGCAGAAGTGTGTCAATTATTTGATTGCAAGTTTTTTGAATTATTTATTCAGTGTTAATTTCATTATGCTTTGTTTTTGTATTTTCCAAATCCTTATACATAATATTATTTGACTCAAACTGTACACTTTGTATTGTACGTAGTATTTTTGTTAAGTCTAGTGCCGAGTGAAGTGTGTTTGATAAGTAAGTGTAACGAGTTTGACGATTTAAATGTAGTGGCTATTTCATTACCTTCAAAGCCATCCGGCACGTAGATCTTCAGCTCGATGTTACAGAACAACATGGGGAGTGACATGGGGAAGTTGGCCTCAGTACGCAGCGAGATGTGCCTGTAGCCCGCCTGGAGGCCGTCCAGCGGGAGTATACGCTGGCCGAGCAGCTTGCCGGACTCTTCGTATACGCCGAAACGGAGGACGGCCAAGTCGGGTAGTACGACCTGTGTGGGTTAAGATTATATTAAACGTGGGGGATAGATGCTTCGACATAAATGGGCTCGCACGATTGAATAAACCATAAACATGTTATTTTTGATGTTTTGATGAAAACTAGGTTTCAAGGAAAACTTTATAAGTTTCACGTGTCTGTCTGTGCGTCTATCCATAGCGTCGTAACTCCCAAATGGATTATATACGATTTTGATTTTTTTGTTTGTTTAAAAGATAGCAGCTGCTGTCTCCGGCTTCTCACTGCTTGAAGGAAATTTCTTGAAATTTTAATTGTTTTCTGATCTCAGTTGTGTTATGAACATAGAAACTTTGAAGTTGAAAGAGAAGTGCGTTTGATGAGTGTCTTACATTTACTTACTCTTCAAACACTTCTCTATAGGCTATAGCTTGATGAGCGCACATACGCTCAAATGCAAGTGTATATGCACCCATTTCGGAACAGGAAGGGGTCCTCATTGTACACGGGGTTGAGGTCGTTAGCGGGCACCATGCGCGTGCGGAACCCCTTGCGGAAGGTGTCGGACAGCAGCATTTTTGAGTTTGATAAGCAAGTGTATGCACTTTCTCATCAAACACTTCTCTATAGGTTTGCATCTGTATGTACCTTTCGGAATAAGAAGGGCTCCTCATTGTACACGGGGTTGAGGCCGTTAGCGGGCACCATGCGCGTGCGGAACTCCTTGCGGATGGTGTCGGACGGCAGCCCGTACATGTCCACCTCCACGTACGTCCCCACCTTCTTGTCTGATAAGAACTGACCGGCTATCACCTGGAGTGTCAATGTTTTAGCGAATTTTAAGCTTAAAATTGATGTAATCCTATGTTGTGGACATAGACAGCTACTAATACTGGCTTAAATACACTGCAGCCGAGCGACAAAACAGCTTACATCCCATAGTAGTACAGTGAAGTGTCGCGTAGTTTTACCGCCGTGTTGTGCGGTTTGCCGTTTTGCTCAATATATTATAATATAGTCACGGCTAAATACTCTTTGTATGTAATCGCGGCTGCGACACTACGCGACACAACACGTCAGTTCTATGAAGCGTGAAGTGTCGCGTAGCTCCGCTGCAGTGTAGTTTCATTAGTACCATCGAAGAAATTGATTCCTTGGCAGTTTTTTTTATGAAAAAAACGAGCAAACGGGTCACCTAATGGAAAGCAACTTCCGTCGCCCATGAACACTCGCAGCATCAGAAGAGCTGCTGGTGCGTTGCCGGCCTTTTAAGGGGGAATAGGGTAATAGGGTAGGGGAGGGTAGGGTAGGGAATAGGGGAAGGTAGGAAAGGGAAGAGGGGAGGGTAGGGAAGGAAATAGGGGAGAGTATGGGAAGGGAAAAGGGTAGGGGATTGGGCCTCCGGTAAACTCACTACCTCGGCGAAACACAAGCGCTGTTTCACGCCGGTTGACGGACCTACGTCAGTTGGTCGGCTTCTATCAATTCAATGTTAGCTGTGATCGGTCTGATGGGTGTGACGTAACACGACCAAATTACTTAGGTCCCCCATCTGCCTAGGAATCAACTTCTCTGATAGTACATTAGTGTACCTGCACGGCGCACTGGGCGGCTATGACGCCGTCGACGGGCGCGTCCGCGAACGGGTCGAAACTGCGGTCCGCGCGACGCATGAAGTCCGGCTTCAGTAGATACCTAGGTGGAGTTAACATTATTATGTACTCATTATTATATCATAAATAGTATGAATTATGATGACAACTGAAAGTAGTCGCACAGTGTCGCCGTGATCGCGATCAGATGGGTTGTTCAAATGGTAGATTATAACAGAGACTGATCACAAATAGCGTGTCCCTTGTCACCTTAAATTGTGTTGATGCGCGTTACAATAACGTACCAATGGCGTATACATTCATTTCTGACGACACATAACGCACTGAGTCATGAGTGTGTCTCGCTCATATCGCATATAAGCTCAGTTTTAAGATGACCGGCAGGAGAATTGCATATCTCAAGACAGGTAGGCAGGCCGCCATCTGCCTAGGAATCAACTTCTCTGATAGTAAGTACATTTAAAGTATTTATTGATATAGTACTGACCCGCAGTTCCCGTTGTACTCGAACTTGCCCTGGTTGAGCTGCATGGGCAGGTCCGACGTCTGGAAGTTCAGCGACACCATCTGGCACCCCGCGTTCCAGAACACCTGCAAGCCAATATTCAAATTCAAATTCAAATTCAAATTTATTTATTTGCTAAGAATATGGTACAGTAGATGTTTACATTTTTTTGAGTTCATACATATTCTACTATTAACATAGTGTGCAAATATTGTCATTGTTAGTATTTATAATTTTTCATATTATTGAATTTTATTTATTAACTATATTATTCTTAAAAATGTGTTGTCCAATTAATGAATATTATACTAATCATGTCAAATATATTATGTTAATGTTTTATTACAATTGAAATAAATTTAGAATAATGTCAGAATATTAAGTCTTAACGTCATCCATTTCATCATTAAAATATTCATTTATTGTATAATACATTTTGTGAAGTAGCCATGCATGTAGCTCTTTTTTTAGTTTTCTCTCAGGGAGTTTTTTAAAGAGATCAGGGAGCTTATTGTATGGGGGCGATACCGGTCCGTCCACGTCGTGTCCCTGGGCACCTCCTCCGTGCCATCGTGAGCTTTTTCACGGTGACACGGGAGGGGTGGCTGAACGCCGGTATGCGTGTGTGATTGTGTGCGTGTATGGCAGAGCTCACTGCCGAGAGAGAGCCCGCGACCCGGGGTGTCGGTGTTTGTAATGATGAGTAGTCGCAGCAAGAAAAATAATCTCCGGGTGGGTCCCGGTTCCGATGGGGCCGGGGAATCCCATACGTCGCCTTCGGGTGACGGGCGGTCCGTGTATACGGAGGGGCCACTTACTGCGAGGAGGGAAGGGAGAAAGGGAGGCGCGAAGACGCGCGTAAGTTCTAAGCCGGTGCACCTAACCGCACCGGCCAAGGAACCGATCACAGATGAGGACACGGACTTCTCCGTGCCGCAGCCCAATGCGGTGAAGCGGCTCGATGCCCTTATAGATAAGAAAATTGCGAGGGGCGATACGGACGGCATAAGGCGGGACTACTTCGAGTTCACCTATGGCCGTCCGATTCGCGACTACTCCACTGAACGTGACGGCGAGGACTGTTACTCGGCGTCCGGCAGCAACATGTCGCTGGACTCCGAGGGACTGCCCGCAACCTCCGGACGTACGACTCCTCTGAAAAGGAGAATCCCGGACGAAGACGAAGTGGTGCCGTCTACCAGCAAGATGACGGCACCGGCACCTAAACGAGGACGAGGCCGGCCTCCTACGACCGGCCAGTACGTCGGCATGGCGAAATCCAAGGCCGACTACAAGGAGAAGGCGGAGAGTCTCCGGCTGCTTGCTGAGGAACAAGTAGCCGTGACGGCTCGGGCGGCGAGGGAGGCGCGAGCCTCTCTTCGCAATAGCCCCACACCGGCTGCAGAGGACGCAGCAAAGACGAGCGCGGCGCTAAGCGCAAGCGTGGAGAAGTCGCTGGAGACCATTTCCATGGTCGCCAGCAAATCCTCCAACTTAAAGGGGACCTTTCAGCGGTACCTCAAGGAGGCGGTCGCCAATATAAAGGAGGCCGTCGCCGATATGAGGGACCGCTGCCAAAATGACGAGGTGCGGGCTTTGGAAGCACAAAACCAGCAGCTTCAACAGCAAATCGGCACCATGCGCCGGGAGCTGGAGGAGCTGCGTCGGCAAGTCACCAAGCCCGCCACGGAAGAGATGCAGAAGCTGTTGTCGGAGGTCTCGCGTTCCAACATCGAGACCTTCGGCAACATGCTTAATGCTAGGATTGCCGGCCTAGAAGATAGGCTCCTTCCCGAGCCCAGAAGAAGACCGCCGCTGGCGGCAGACAGTGCTGGTCCATCATCCGGCGCCCCACCATCAGCGGCACAGAAGAAGACGCCGAAGCCGAGGAAGACGGCACCGGCGAAAGCCCCGGACGAGAGTTCGGTGGGCGGTGAGGCGGCTCCTATACAGCCGCCCGCCGCACCTGCGGAGAAGGCTGCAAAGCCTAAAAAGAAAAGAAAGAAGCGGCCAACAATGGCCGCTCAGGAGGCGGCAAAGGGGGGGCAGAAGACCAATGCCCCTCCCACCGAGGCCCCGTGGACTACAGTTGGTCCGCGCAGGCCCAAGAAGAAGAAAGGGGCGGCTACTCCAGCTAAAGCCGCCCCTAGGAAGAAGAAAAAGGCCAAGCTCCGTGCCCCTAACACCGCGGCAATCACCGTCACCTTGAAGGAGAGTGCCGTGGCGCAGGGGATCACGTACCTTGACGTGCTGACGAAGGCGAAAGACGCGGTCAAGACCAGCGGAGTGGCGGAACTTGACATCAACAAAATCGGGTTCCGCTTCCGCTTGGCCCAGACCGGCGCTCGCGTCCTCACCATCCCGGGTGAGGGTGCCCAGGAGAAGGCAGATGCTCTCGCTGCAAGAATGCGGGAGGTCCTTGACCCCGAGACGGTGAAAATCGGCCGCCCGGAGAAATGCGTAGAAATGCGCATCGCCGGGCTGGACGACTCAGCCACGACGGCCGACGTACTGGAGGCCGTTGCAAGAGAAGGAGGATGCCCGACGACCTCCATCAGGTCGGGTACAATAAAGAAAGGAAGGTGGGGCGATGGCTCGCTTTGGCTGAGCGTCCCCGTCGCGGCAGCCAAAAAGCTAGACAGCTTAGGGCGGCTGCGAGTGGGCTGGGTCTCGGCGAAGGTGACACTGCTGGCCGCGAGGCCTATGCGGTGTTACCGATGCCTGGACACTGGCCACCTTGCCGCGACGTGCCAGTGCCCGGTAGACCGCAGTCGGAACTGTTTTCGCTGTGGAAAGCCGGGGCACAAGGCTGCCGAGTGCCGGGAGAAGCAGCCCAATTGCTTCTTTTGCGAGGCACTCGGCAAGGAGAAGGACCACGTGCTGGGTAGTAGTGGCTGCATGACAGCGAAGAAGCCACTCCCCAGCACCAAGCGCCGGAAGAGACGCGGAGCTCCCTCCGACAAGGCTCGGCCAAAAGAGCCTGGAGCCGGTGACGCTGGGGGTAGTCAGCCCCAGCCCGCCATGGAGGTGGAGCCATAGGCCCGTGGGCGGTTGATCGGGGGATCACCGCCCGCGCGAAGGGCCCCGAGATGAAAGCTCCCTAGATGCCCGGGGAGCTCTCGGTGGTGAAAGGCGGCGGCAGGTCACCAGCCGCCGCAACAGAGATGAGCCGGACGCGGCAAGCGCCGTGAGGACGCGGAGTTCGACAACAGAGTACCCGTGTCCCACGGCTGGAAGGAGGGCATGGGGGGGTTTTAGTGGGTAAACCTCGTGTAGGGAGTCCCACATACCCCCGCCCCTTCCCCCGAGGGGGTGGGGGATACGTAACGTATTTCCCCTCCTCACAAAAAAAAAAAAAAAAAAAAAAAAAGGGAGCTTATTGTATATGGACACTGCCATACAATAAGCATTTCTACTGCAAATGCTTAGTCTTTGGTGGGGTACAACTAATTTAAAATTATGTCTAGAGCTCTTGGTGGCTACTTCATTTTTTTTTACAAAAAAGCGGTCTACATTTCTGTTCACAAATAAACACATTTCATAGATGTACAGACAAGGTAGCGGTAATATATTGTACTGTTTAAATAAAGGTTTACAGGGGTCGATGTAGCTGACATTGGATATACATCTAATAAATTTTTTTTGGAGTCTAAACACTCTTATTTGGTCAACAGAGTTTCCCCATATAATTAAACCGTATCGCAGTACGGAGGCGATGTAGCCGTGGTAACAAAGAAGTGCTGCAGATGTACTTACAGTTTTTTTAATATTTTTAACAACGTACATATATTTTTCTAGCTTATTGCATATGTTATTAATGTGATCTTTCCAATTACATAGACTATCCACGGTAATGCCTAGAAAAACTACTGAATCTACTACTTCTATCTCGGAATTCTCATAGCATATTTTTTGATTACTATGTGATTGTTTTCGAGTTTTAAATTTTACAAGTTTCGTTTTAGATATATTAGCTTTTAGGTTGTTTTTTTTTAGCCAAGTCATTGCTTTAGCGATTGCATTATTTATTTCAGCCTCGATGACCGGTGGATTATTTCCCTCGACGAGTATTGTGGTGTCATCGACATACAGTATAGATTCGTGGTCCAATGCATCTGGCAGGTCGTTTATGTAATTCAAAAAGAATAACGGGCCCAATATGGAGCCTTGAGGTACACCAACGTCATTTAACATGTATGGAGATCTATAGATTGTTTTACAGTTTTTATTTATTTCAATTATTTCCACACATTGTTGGCGATTGGACAAAAAACTTTCAACCCATTTGTAGGCTACGCCTCTGATGCCTTGGCGATATAGTTTATTTAGTAAAATAGCATGATTTACAAAATCAAAAGCCTTTGTCATGTCTAGGAATATTGCTGCTAATAAAGATTTAGAATTAAAACATTCTGTGATTTTCTTAACTAACGTGAAACAAGCATGTACGGTTGAGGTTTTTTTCCTGAATCCAAATTGTTCTGTTTTCAATATTTTACATTCTGTGAAGAAGTTATAGAATTTATCATGCATACATTTTTCAAATATTTTTGAGAATATCGGTATGAGTGTAATTGGTCTGTAGTTGTTCAAATTTGTACGATCGCCTTTTTTAAAAATGGGTTTCACAATCGAGTATTTTAAAGCCGTCGGAAATATACCTTGCGAAATTGATAGGTTTATTATATGGGTTAGTGGAGTAGCTATAGAATTTTTGCACAATCTTATAATGTTAGTTTTAATGTCATCGTATCCTGTAGAATTAGAATTGTTTAAATCGTCTATAAACTTGCATGTTTGTGCGTTAGTAACTGGGGTCAAATATATTGTTTTAGTATTATTAGGAATGTGGTTTATATTATCAGTATTTGTATCAGTAGTTATTGTGTTAAAATTTTGAGCCATGTCAATAAAAAATGAATTGAAAGTCTTCGCGATATTGAGCGGGCAAGTAATTTCTTTATCGTCTTTAATTATTTTAGGAATTGTGCTTTGAGTATTACTGTCGCCATCACTGCAATTTTTAATTATGCTCCATGTGGCTTTCGCGATATTTTTCGACTTTGAAATGTATTTAATGTTGTTTAATTTCTTAGATTGCGTTATACATTTATTTAGAATCATGGAATACTTTTGGTACTGTGTTTTCTTCTGTAGCTTGTTGTCTTTTTCATGACGATATCTCAAATATAAAATTCGTTTTTTCACACAACATTTTTTTAAACCCTTTGTTATCCATTTATTTTTAATTGGCTTGTTCGGTTTTTTTATTATGATAATTTGGAAACACAAATTATAGAAGAGACAGAAATCTTCATGGAACATTGAAAAAGCTTTATCGGCATCTTGTTCTTGCAAAACATTGGAGAAAGATAAAGAGTTCATGCATTCTAGAAATTTTTTTATGTTGTCTCGACTGTAATCTCTTCTTTTTTCGAGCCAATACTTAATTTGCTGATTATTTGTAGTATCATTTTTTTTAGTTGAAAATGTCATAGATTGACCCGTTTCGTGATCCGATAAGCCCAGGTAGTGATTTTTTGACATAATATTTGTGTTATTTAAGTTGCTACAAATTAGATCTATGCAGGATGATTTGCGTGTTGGGTGAGTAATGTGGTTAGTGAAGTTATAGTTGCAAAGAGTGGATATCAGGTCTCGTTTTACAGGCGAATCTTTTAATATGTCTATGTTCCAGTCGCCACATATTATAATTTTAGGTATTTTTTTCTGATTTAAGCATGCTAGAAGGTTATTTAACTTATTTAAGAAAATACGGGAATTCGAATTCGGAGTCCTGTAGATGCAGACTATTATGACGTCATAGGTCATGACTTTTATAGCACAATATTCAAAACAGTATGTCAATGGTGTAATGTTTAAGGTTATTTTTTCATATCGAATATTATTTTTCAGTAATATACACGTTCCTCCTCTTTTTTGATTTCTACGTGAGAAAGAGGCCACTAGTCTGTAGTTCGGCATAGTAATATTTTGTTCGCAGCCGTGTTTTACAAAGGTTTCTGATAAACATATTATTTGAATTGTATTAAAATTTTTGTTAATTTCTTCTAAAGAGGCTTGTAGTAAGTCTTTTTTATTTAATATGCCAGCAATGTTTTGATGTAAAACAGTAACATTTTCAAAATTATAATTATCGAAAAAAATCACATACTTTCTTGTTTTTTAACATTTTTTCAAAATAATATGGTATGGTTCCTTTTGTGTTATTAGGTATTTTTTTATTGCTAATTGGGTGTAACTTATTGTTCAATATTTTATCATGTTTTAAAGTTTGTTTATTACAGATATATATTTTAGTGTAGTCAGTAGTGTTTATCTCAATATTCAGTTTAAAAAGTAGAGCATTAGTATAGTTTGTCTTCTGTAAATAGTAGTATTCATAGTTATAAATGTCAATAAACGTGCAATTTTTGTAGCTCTCACATAGATTTTTAATTTGATAGTTCATTAGCCTTACGTCTATAAACTTATTTGATTTAACATTTAATAGCAAGACTTTATTGTTTTGGAACTTGAATAGGATATTACATATCATCGCGTACAAGGTAAAAGCGTTTTTGTCGTTGGATCCTAGGCCTATTATTAAAATATCGTCCTTGTTCATATCTCTATAGACAGTGTCACAACAATCAAAGATATGTTCACTTGAGGCTCCAGTTTTGACTAAAGATGAGATCTTGTAAGTGTCATTCCAAGTGTCTCGCCTTGCGTGCCACAGCTTCGTCGCCAGTCCACGGATTTGTTCGTCTCCCAGTATGTGTATAGTACGTTTTTTTTCTGTTGTTTCGCTGAGAGCATTTTGTTGAGTCTGCTGGTTTCGGCTTTGTGTTGTTTTACAGCAAGTATCGCCATCTATCGGTATGTGTCCTGACTTTGTTTTATGTGTGTTTTTGTTATTTTCCATTGGTAAGGGTGGTGTGCTGATAGTTATTTCAGCTTCATTGCAACTCTTATCTTGGACTTGCGGTAGTGGAGTTGAAAATTTTAGAGACGTATTTTTCGGCTGTCTTTTGGGAGTTTTTGATTTAGTTTTGGATCTTGATGGCGTTGATGGATGATATTTTTGGTCTCCAATAATCTTCATAAGTACGTCAATTTTTTTGTCCTTTTCCTGTATAGACTTATTCAGATTTGTGATTTCAGAGTGCAACTTACTGATTTCCTCGTTGGCTATTTCAAGTTCATTTCTAAGTTCAATGATTTGATTTTTTAAATCATATAATAGAGAAGTGTCGACATCTATCGTGTGTGTTGGCAGGCTTTTAGTAGACGTGTCTAAATCCACTGTAGAGGACAAATCGGTATTTGGAGATAACGTATTTAGATCCGAAATTGTCTTTGCCTTATGAAGCTTACGTCGAAACGTTATGTTTTCCATCATAGATAAAACTTTAAATTTATTTTAATATTATTTAATTTAAAAAATACTTGAAGTGCCGCTTGGGTTTGAACCTCGATCGGTCGGAACTCGGAGTTGACGATAATTCTTCAGCGTTCAGTCAATAGCAGATTAGTAATGACATTTAGAACATTGACATTGAGTCAGGAATAGTTTTATCGCCACCTTCTTTTTTGCGTTGGGGGAATGCGTTTACGCATCCTCGGGGCCTGGGGAGGACCACCGAGGTATGTGGGACTCCCTGGGGCGGACGGAAGACGCACCCGGGACTACCCACTAAAACTCCAACGGTGTTCCTGCTCCTGAAGACTACGGGAAACGCGTGGTACACGACCGTCAACCGCAGCAGTTTTACCGCCACCTGGCTCAGTAGATTAGTAGCGAATGTAAATTGCATTTGCAACAGTGAGGAAAAACTTATTGGAAAGTTTCACTTTATATTGAGTCACAGAGAAGAAACCAAAACTTATTAGTACACTAGATGACGTCCACGACTCCGTTGCGCCAGAATTAATTTATGGCGCGCGAACAGTACATTTTTCCAGGGTATAGGAAGAAAGTGCCCTATATCGTTTCTCGGGACATAAAGTGTATATAAGCAAAACCGGTTCAGAGGTTTGGGACGCTTGCGACGTCCCTTTTTGTTTGCCCTCGGCGCTCCTTTTTATCCAGCGCCCTGGGCGGTCGCCCAGCGTCGCCCCTCCCTAACGCCGCTAACTGAATGTACCTGCGGCATGTAGTTGGAGGAGTCGGCGCGCGTGCCCTTGGGGTAGATGCGCGACATCTGGCGCTTGTTGTAGTTGACGAAGTCGATGGCCTGCTGCTTGAGGTAGTTCATGCCGGTGGTCTCCGCGAACGACGACATGTTGTGGTGGATGTTCTTCTCTGGAATCGGAAATACAGAATAAGTAATTAGATTATTATCAGCACTGAAATATTGGCCTGCATTACAGACCAATATTTCAGTGTTGGTTAATAAAAACGAAACATACAAGCGCGACTGCCAAGTTGAAAAACACTAATATTATGGCAGTTGGCACTCACTCTCCGCCTCTTCGAAGCTGACGAACTTCACGGGCTGGGCGTAGTTGACCATGGAGGACAGCCAGGGGTGCACGTTGGTGGTGGAGCCGGTGTACTGGACCGGCGGCGGCGCGTCCCCGTCAGCGCCCTCCGCCGCCGCCGCCGCTACTACCTCCGGGGGCGGTTCCTCCTATGACATTAATAAATTAAAAACTTGAGAGGTGTCAAGGGACACCCGGATGGAACGAAGTTACTTTCTATGACAGAGAGAGAGAGAGAGACATACAGAGAAACGCCGCACGGCTCACAATTAAATATTATAGCAAAAAAAAGCATAGCAACTTTTAGTCTTAATTTTTTCCGTATAGCCCTATTTCGCAACACGCGATAAGGAACTTCGTTCCAAAAATTGCTATCCGTCTCGCTTCCCCTATTCGAATACTGCGCATTTCATTTCAATTTATGTCGACTCATCTTTCAGGCATGTACGACATAGACGGCAAATATTGTTTACCCATCTGATTGGCGCTGGAGTCGGTTCCTTACCTCCTTCTTGGGCGGCGGCGCGGCGGAGGCGTCCTCTTTCACTTCATCTTCTATCACGAACTGTCCCTGGCGGAACAGCTCCAACTCCTGACGTTCCACCTCTGGCTTCAGCCGCTTGTTCTTGATCATGATCTTGCGCTTCAGCTCGCAGGGTGGCGGGAGAGGCTGCCCGGGCTCCAGCTGTGGGTAAAAAAAATAATAGGGTAGTTTTGAGGTTATACTGTATTTTGTAACTTGGAGAAGTAGGGATTATAACACAGCCGAGCGATTCAGCTCGTATATAAAAGTCCGCCTCCGTGGTCCAGTGGCTTAGACTTTAGAGCGTGACTCTTGACTCGGAGGTCGTAGGTTGGATTCCCACGTTGGAAACATGCTATTTCCAAGTTTGATTAGGGACAATTGCAGGCTGATCACCTGATTGTCTGACAAGTGAGATAATCCCGGCGTCGGATGGGCATGTAAAAAGTCGGTCCTGCCGCCTGCGCCTGATCTCTCTACTACCGACTCGTGTCAGTCGTCCGTCCCACTGGGTTATGAGAGTATTATTAGCATTATTAACATGAAAGTCATTAACTACAAAGCCAAGACAAAGCCTGATTATTCTAGAACCTACTCTACCTAAAGGCAAAAACTAAAAAAAAATACCGGATGATTGGGCAGAGGTTCCTTCAGCAGCAAATCTCCAAGGATTTCATCACAGTATTTCGCCAGTTTATATTGCTGGGCTTTGCAGCAGTGGTTCTCAAAGGACAGTATGACAGGGTAGTCTGACGTGACAAAGGCTGTGTCACGGAGCGCATAGATGACGTCCTTAAACAGGATATCTGTACACATTGCCATGCCGTGAGTGATGATAGGCTCCTCATCCTCGCCTTTGCCGTCCCAGCAGTCGAGCTCCACGCATCTGGAAGTGGAGATCAGAAAATACAGCAGGCTATTTTGAGCGGATCGTTTTATTTATTAACGTTGATTTTCAGATGCTAGGGTCAGTAAAACTAAAGGTCAATTCAGACCGATACGCGACGCGACAGATGCATTTCTTTTGTAGGGGTTTGATAGATTTGCAAGACGTCTCACACAATTGAAATCTGTCAATTCAGTACTTTAGAAATGTACACGCGTTGCGGTCTGAACTGACCCTAAAACGCCAACCAGATTTTCCAAAAGTGCATCACGAATCACGATTAGATCATCTATACAGGGTGTAACAAAACTAAGTGATAATACTTTAGGGTGTGTATGTGTTCCTTGTAGAGAGTTCACTGTGAAAGTAGCAGCACTGAAAGACCAAAATTTTTTTTCACTTTTGTATGTTCACGAGTTTCCCCAATCAAAAGTGAAAAAAGCGGCCAAGTGCGAGTTGGACTCGCCCATGAAGGGTTCCGCAGCAGCAATAAGGTTTATTTTTATGAAATTAAAAGGTTTTTGATTTATTTTTACATTTCAGTTGATTTAATGAAATTTATATTAAGGTTTACCATTTATGACGTATAAAAAAACTACTGGATAGATCTCGTTCAAACCAATTTTCGTTGGTAGTTTTTATAGTAATCTACATCATATATATTTTTTAGAATTATCATGCCCCTACTTTAGAAATTAGAGGGGGGGGGGGGGGGGACACACATTTTACCACTTTGGAAGAGTCTCTCTCGCAAACTATTCAGGTTAGAAAAAAATTATATGAGAAACCTCAATATGATTTTTCGAGACCTATCCATAGATATCCCACACGCATAGGTTAGATGAAAATTTTTTTTTTGTTTCAGTTGTACCTATGGGGACCCCTAAAATTTTTAATAATTTTTCCATTTTTGCATCAAAATCTTAATGCGGTTCACAGACTACATCTACTTACCAAGTTTCAATAGTATAGCTCTAATAGTTTCGGAGAAAAGTGGCTGTGACATACGGACGGACGGATAGACAGACAGACCAGACAGACATGACGAATCTATAAGGGTTTTTTGCCATTTTGGCTACGGAACCTTAAAAAATTAGTCTTTAAGCACTGTTACTTTCACAGTGAACTCTATGTCAGGAACACGTACACACCCTAAAGTATTATCACTTAGTTTGATTACACCCTGTATATGACAATTATTGGCAAGAAGAGATCCATGCGAGATCCACCTGTAGAACAAAGTAAGGCCGGCTATAGACCGACCGCATCTTACAGACAAGACCGGCTGCAAGATGCGGTTGCCGCACGGCGATCAGCAGTTTCTATACTAAATTCATATCCGCAATACGCGGACCGCCCGAGCAGTTCTTGAGCGATCGGAGCAGTCGCTTTCCAGTCGAGTTTCGCCGTACGGTCGAACAACAAAGGTATGTATGGTAGACTGCATGATGTGGTCGTGTTACAGTCGTTCACTTCAAGGCGACCGCTCTAGAGCAGTCGATCCCGACGGCAACTTGCGGTCCGACTATGGCCAGTCTAAAATGTGAATAAAATAACGAAAACTAGTCAACTGTGTCCCGTTTTTGTGGCAGTCTTTTGGAACTGCCCCGTTTGCCATTCCTACGCTAAGCGACTCACCTGCACCCAGCCAGCAGCACCTGTCGGTACATCTCAACCGAGCTCTTGCCGCCGAACTGTCGTCCGCTGAGGTAGGTGTTATGGGACGAGTTGATATAGTAGTGGGACAGCGGCTGGTCCATGTCCATGTAGAAGTCCAGTCGGTCCAGGAATACGGGGGCGTTCTCGTCCGACATCAGGTAGCGGATGAGACCGTCCTTGGTGAGACATTCTGGAAGGATGACATGTTTTATTACAGATATGTATAAAGCACTGATCTTAACTAATATCTTGTTCATTCACGCTGAAACAAAAAATTAAATCGCACACATGGATGTTGATCAGATAGAATAAACAATACCGTCACAAAAAGGATCGTCGTCAGTGGCTCTTGGATCAAGAATCTTGGTAATCCTACCACGTACATAGTACCTATTAGAGCCTACAAGAGAAAGCACGTTGCGTTCTATGGTGGTGCGCCGTGCGTTGCCGCAACGGCGACGCCAGATGCGTGTGTCGTCAATCTGAGTTTCAAATGTTTCAAAAACAGCACTTTGATAGAATGCCAAACACGTTGCACTGTCATGTCTTGCAGTGTGCTGATGTGCGTTAAGCCGCCAGTCCACCGCAGCGCACGGAGAGACTACGCACGTGCGTCAAGCTTCGCTTTGCAAGAAAATATATGTGACTGTGTCCACTGCAACCCACGGACACGCTACGCACGAATTGACGTATTCAAAGTAATAAATTCGTGCGCCGCGTGGCCTGGCGCTGGCCATGGCGGCTTTATTCCAACGTAGGCCTGGGCTGTTTACAAGATGGCGGTTACTCACTGGCGGTCTTGGCCTCGTCATCCTGCTCGTAGTCGGTGATGATCTCGAGCGCGCGCTTATCGTCGTACAACGGGTACAGGATCTCGTTGAGGCGCGGGTCTCGCTGCTTCTCGTTTAGGAATTGCACGAACTGGTCTAAGTTGATGCGCTCTGCTTTGCCTTGGGTACTGGAGGAATACGATTGTAATTATTAGTTGTATATTGGCAAATGGCAGATACGTCGTAACATGCAAAAACTTTAGGCGGCAGCATATTATGTCAAGTAAAGAATTAAGGCCGGCCGTACACATTCAGCTAACGCATTTTGCCAGCGCATTGGACCAACGTGTAGGTTATGTTGGTCTAATGCGCTGGCTCAATGCATTGGCCCAATGTGTACAGCGGGTTTAAAGGTTTCGGAATTGGATTCGAAAGCGATAACAGTTGGTAGCACTTTCTCTGTGCCCGTTTGCTAGTCCCTACACACCTGTACTCCAAGGTTGATGCTACAGCCTACAGACCGACTAAGACTTTGTCACTTTGGTGACATTGCCATGGGGGTGTGTCAGAGGAGAAGAGCACAGGTGTGGCTTGTTTTTGATTTTGTTTTCAACAACATCAATATTATCTTTGTTTGTGTTACTTATATTCGATTGTCTGCGTACAGGGTACGTTTACACACCTTGCAAGACTACATTGCGGCGAAAAGGGAAGCAATTAGTGCTTATAGGGTACAATTTATGACTTGCCACGTGCCCCGCGTGGTAATCCGTGTAAATTAGTTTAAGACCAAATTAACACTCGACAACTACCTCTATATAACACTAAAATATAATATTATGTATTCTGTGATATAACTGCATAGTTCTATCACAAAAGTCATTATTATTGACTAGACTAGATGACTGACTAGATCATCTAGTGCCTTTAAATTTCTTTATCGCGCGGGATCCGTACATTTTTTGAGGTAAAAAAGTATCCTATGTCCTTTCCCGGGACTCAAAGTATCTCCATGCCTAATTTCAGCTAAATCGGTTCAGCGGTTCGGGCGTGAAGAGGTAATAGACAGAGTAACAGACTGACAGACAGACACACTTATACTTCGGTGATCTAGAGCCCCTAGCCAACACGCTCAGAATAGAGAACAAAGTACAGCCTGTGGTACAGCTTTGTTCTGTATTCTAAGCCAACACGTTTTCTTTATCGCTTCTTTATTTTATTTATTTATTTATTTATTCTTTATGCACAAAGTTAAACAGATACATATAAATGTTACTATAATAAATAATAATGCATCGGCGTACTTATCTCTTTAAGAGATCTCTTCCAGCAAACCTTCAGCAAACCTTCAAGCAAACATTCTTTATAGAATCGCCGATCGAAAATGTATGGATTTGACATAAGCGTTCAATAATATTATGCAGTCGACTTTCGACTCATGTAATATCAATTTCATACATTTTTACGATTCTATAAAGAAGCGATAAAGAAAACGTGTTGGCTATTGGCTAAATAATTCATAATGAATAGCAGCCGCACCGATTTGGGTGATCCAACGATGTACTATGTACAATGTACATGTAGTATGGTTTGTTCCCGTCTCCAGCAGTCTTTACTTTTTGCATTAAATACGTGGGTAAGTTCGCGAGCCGGTGGTAGCTAGACCTCATGTAGACGTACTAATGCTTCGTTCAAACCTACGCGACCACGCGACTGCGAAGCGGGAGCGTCAAGTTGTCAAATGTTATCAAATTTGTGTTTTTTGAATACAAAACACACATTTGACAACTTGACGCTCCGCTTCGCTTTCGCATTGGTCGCGTAAGTTTGGCCTAAGCTTTAAAGTGTTCATTTTTAACCAATTTAGAAATATTTTTTCATACTCACATTGTCCTAAACAGCTCCTCAATGTCATTCCTCGGGCAGATCTTGTGGTACAACGCGTAGAACTTGTCGAATGTAAAAGCCTCCTTCTCCATGGAATCAGATTTGCCTGAAGGTAGACCAAGCTCGGATAGACACTGGTAGACGAGCTTCTCTGTCTTGCCTGAAGCGAAGGTCCTGGCTACGACCTTAACGGGCACCTTGCCTTTCGGATCCGTGAGGAAGCAGAGTCGCATCCAACTGAAATACGGTTTCGGATGAGAATTCGGTTACGGATTAGGGACCGCATAAGAAGTTAAGACATTTCTGATTTCTGAAGAGGCCGGATTTACACAACATACACTAAATAACGTAACTAATAAACTATTATTGTGTGGTTTTCATAACCAACATCACTTTTTATTTGAAAAAGCTCTGTTTTTAGGGTTCCGTAGCCAAAATGGCAAAAAGGAACCCTTATAGATTTGTCATGTCTGTCTGTCTGTCTGTCTGTCTGTCTGTCTGTCCGTCCGTCCGTATGTCACAGCCACTTTTCTCCGAAACTATTAGAGCTATACTATTGAAACTTGGTAAGTAGATGTAGTCTGTGAACCGCATTAAGATTTTGATGCAAAAATGGAAAAAATATTAAAAATTTTAGGGGTCCCCATAGGTACAACTGAAACAAAAAAAAAATTTTTCATCTAACCTATGCGTGTGGGGTATCTATGGATAGGTCTCCAAAAATCATATTGAAGTTCTTCATGTCATTTTTTTCTAACCTGAATAGTTAGTTTGCGAGAGAGACTCTTCCAAAGTGGAAAAATGTGTCCCCCTCTAATTTCTAAAGTAGAGGCATGATAATTCTAAAAAAATATATGATGTAGATTACTATAAAAACTACCAACGAAAATTGGTTTGAACGAGATCTAGCCAGTAGTTTTTTTTATATGTCATAAATAGTAAACCTTAATCTAAATTTCATTAAATCGACTGAAATATAAAAATAAATCAAAAATATTTTAATTTCATAAAAATAAACCTTATTGCTGCTGCGGAACCCTCCATGGGCGAGTCCTACTCGCACTTGACCGCTTTTTTTTATTTTGTCCCAGGCCCCAGCGTCCAGCGATAATATTATATGGACGCTGTTAAGCATTTGTGTATTATGATATTATCCCACAAAAAATTACGTATTGAGTTATAAAAATAAATAAAATAAATTATACGTTTATTTCGGGCTATTTTAACCCATGAATGCAGTTATATTCTTTAGATCATTTAGAACAAGACTGCATTCATAACTCAACAAAAAAATTGTGGGTTTGTACTTTGCACACAAATGCTTAACAGCGACCATAGACAAAGTCTGTCATTAAATTGATTCTCATACAATCTAAGCAACACTTATCTACAATTTTAGTAAAGCAACACACAACAATACATACTGTTTCATTAAACTAGTCCTCGGGCACATATTGTTGATTTTGTTGTTGTGGGTGATGTGTCGGATGCCCTCCTTCCATATCTAGTGTTAGTACATGCAAAGGAGCGTCATGCAAAATAAAACAAAAAGAAAAAATAATAATTTGTCCTAAAACCATGGTCACCGTAGATTTCGTTTACGGATTTATTTCGGTTGCGGATTAGTGATTATTATTTTAAAATATATTTATTTTTAGTATAATATTATACAGATTTATACAAGTAAATCTTCTGTATGTAAACAGTCTAATCACGTCCTATTTAGATCAGAAAAGTAAAATCAGAATTCCAAAATTTTGCACAGTAACTAATAAACAAGAACATAATATACATTGACGACATACTGTTTATACTTATTGTGAGTATTGTATAAAGTATAAACAATGAGGTTATATTTAAACTTTATCCTTGGCCGTGGTCCATTGTCGTTGTTTTTGGACATAATGACTTGGCAGCCATTAGGATAACTCTTTAATGATTTTAGATATGTCCTGAGATTATAAAAAACCTTGTCGTCATAAGTTATGGTAATAAACTTAAAATAGCATGTTAAAATAGAAAATTATTTAGGAGTAAAACATTAAAATACCACGGTCGATGTCGTATCAAAAATAAGAGCAAAATTAATAGAAGTGAATTGTTATTCACGAACCACTTATAGCCAAAGCAACATGCAAAATGCCCACAAGTAAAATCCAAGAGAACTGACGATATGATCCATGCCGCGAATCAAGTCACAAGTTAATTTGAGTGAATCCCGTTTCCAAGTTTTGTAAAAAAAACATAAAAGATCAACTTTTGGCCTGCATCCATCCAACTAGAAAAAAATCTGCTGTTTCCTACGTGCTTTAGTATAAAACGAACTTTTTTTTCAATTTTGTATCAAATATTGTGACCAGTTTCGAGGCTTGGACCATAAAGACCAAGGTTTATGCCTAGTATTTTTCATTAGTCATGCACTTTCTATTCGTACGTGCAAGAAGCATGCAAGGGACTTACTGCTTCTTGAGACAAGTCATTGGGCACACATTGTTGGCTTTAACGTTGTGCGTTATTTTTCTCAGACCATCCAACCATACCTTAGAAAAACATATTTTTTAATACAAAAAACTCACTTATTTTCACATAAAACAAATCACTAATGTTTGAAAATTTTACTACTTTTTACTCTTTTAATCTTTTAAAATTGTCATGACTGTTCCCAAAACGTCCTGATCTTATTAAATCTAAACGAGGTTGAAAGATCAAAAATCCCTCTTGATCTTATATAAACTTTAAAATGTCAAGCAAAGAACATTATACTTCCATAGACTTAGCAATGAGTTACATAAAATCAATACATTAGGTATTATGTTTTATTCATTAATTTACAAAGATAGGTTTGTTTTTATTTTATCAAGCTCACGTTTTCTTACGAACGAGTGTTTGAATTCAAAGCAAGCAATGTTTTAGAGATGAAGTAGGTAAATAAATATGAAATATTTGTTTCTGTTGATACAAAATGTACACATTATATCCGATAATATTCTATGCTTAGGTACATACGAAATCAACAAAAAAATATAATAAAATCATAATTTATATTACACCAAAGGCGAGAGTGAACATAACGGGCGTAGGTAAACTAAAGTAATATAAGCCGTAGGTAATAACTTCAAAAAACTATAACACGACTGACAAAATGCTTTATTTTAGCTTCACCATTTTCGTAGTGTATTTATTCTTTGCCATAGTTGAGTAACAAAGGTCGTTTGCTGTTCCCCTTATTTTTCAATAAATTCAAAATGGCTACACACTCGAGTTCGACATTTAGATAAATACGTTTTCAGTCATATAGCTCTATGACTATTGGCCGTCGATCGCCTCGACTCTCCATAATCGTAAACTTTTATTGGTCTAATCCACTGAGGTAGTCATAAAACTAATCGTAATTTACTTTTGGTTTCCTTTGTTGTCTATGTCTATTCTAGACTACTAGATTAGCGCAAAAAAATTAGTATATATTGTATGTTTTGACTTCAATTTATCAGCTAATTTATCAGCAAACTTATGTCTAAGGGCCTGTTTCACCACTTTCTGACAAAGTGCCGAATAGGCTATTCACAACTTTTGACAGATTCTCCATACTTCATCTGTCAAGTTAAGTGGTGGATAGCCTATTCGGCACTTATCAGGAAGTGGTGAAACAGGCCGTAAATATTATGTCAAAAACATGTATTCATCCTGATATTTATAATATTCCACAACAGAGGCAAATCTTCCTTAGATTCTTAAATTGCAGAATTTCCTTCCAGGCACGGCACAAGAGATATCTTAATTACAATCAGACCTAAAAATACCCATTTTAAAACGTTAAGTGAATGAACGAAAAAGGTAAACTAATAAAGTATTTTTATTAGTTTACTCGGGGTAATAAAAGGTTTTATAGCTATCTTTATGGAGATTAAACGCGCAAAACCTAACATTGAACCTACAGTGTTTATAAACGATAACATTATTATATTATAATGTTTTAACATAAATCTTCAGTATTTTAATGCTTAGACCCCTAAGCGGTTTGACTGATTGTGATAACATTTTTCGTGTGTTCATTTTTTAAGTAGGCTCGAGAATGGTTTAGGACTTAGGTTCACAATTCAGTTATCCAGAATATATACTTTTTAAATTATAATAAAAAAACCTATCTAGACATGTGAACAGGACAAAGTCTGTCGGTCCCCTTGAATATAACTGTATAATGTTTATGTATTGCGTTATGAATAACACAATAGCACGAAATTTCGCTTAGACAAAAACCTAGTTCATTTCGAATTCCTATTCATAAATTCTAACATTATTTCCAAAATTATAAATATTTAAGCAGAATATTTTATTCAGAAGTCACAATTTATTCTAAAAGTTGTTGACAAAAGATCGCTTAATGGACCGCGATATATTATATAAAATATTAGAGTAAGAACCTTTTCTTAACGAACGTTATTATTTAATGCCAGATGTTTTTGAGACCGTGTGGATAATAATCCTTTCCATTCATGCCAAAGCTGGAACAGCATGTTGGAAAAGATACCAAGCTTATAATATTATAATAGAAATACTAAGCCTGAGTCGCCTTATCGAAAGCACTTCTGTTTAGTGACAAAAATATAGACTCCTTATCAATCTGTAATTTTCTTCCCGTGTAAAAATATATTCCTTTTATGGCCTAAGCCTGCGTAAGTATTTTTGAATTTTTATTCTCACCTTGGCCGTGTTGGCATCAGGGCACACCACGTGTTGGTAATTGATGTTGATGTAGTCCGTCCCGCTGCATATCGTCAGTGACTTGTCTTCTAGATCCTGTCCGTGTTTGTTCGTTAGTTTGTCGCTGAGTTTCGTGTCCTGAAACATTTACCAAATTATAAGTATCTTTTAGTTTTTGGAGTTGCTTTTTCTGGCGATAAATCAAATACTTACATTTCCTAATCCTAATCCTGAAAAATAAATCGGAATGGTGACCCTATAAATTATAATTGATGAATGGTGACATTATGAAAACAGATGGAAAACTTATCCGCATCCGAAACTGCGAATTTGTTTCGAATGCGGAGTCTTTTTATAACTTTTTTGGTCACACTTTGCACGTTCGAAACAAATACTAATTTTTAAACTCAAATGCACTTATAATAATTTAAAGCTTTTCTACTATAATTATGCATACTTTACTCCATCGCAATCCGCAACAGTTATTATTAAACGTGTGACACTTCAACCTTATCAGTTATCACCATATCAGTATGGATCAAAAGGTATGCCCTACATCAGCCATCACGTATATATCCTGAATCCTCACGCATATAATCATACAAATATAATCAACAATAATCATAGCAAACATATTATACCTCAGGCAGTAGATCAGAGTGACGTTAAGTACAAGGGGTCTTTTAATCCCTATTCACTTACTGTACATGTTTATAGAGTGAATAGACAGATCACAGAGGTCATATTTGTTTGACATTTCTTGGAAAACCTTTGCTTTAATTTAAAGTTTAAACCTTTGCTCACTATAATGTGAAATAACCTCCTTCTTTTTGGAAGTCGGTTAACAAACAAGACACAGTTTCGCATTTAAATATGAGTGAGGATGAAGGATCTATGGACTTTTTAGGCGCTTTGCACTTTTGCACACGACGGGGTGGGGCGCGGGCGGGCCGGACAGTTTCGCCGCGAACGATAGCACAAAGGGAATCCTATAATATTACCAACACACACTGGACAGGTGTGCCGCGCCGACACTGCCGGGCACCGCGGCATGTCCGCGGCTGCCCGCCGTACTCCGGGTAGATCAATCAAACCCTGGTTTACATGCAGTGACGCAGACGGCGCGGCGTGTGCTTGTGTACAGTGTACGCGGCGCGGGCAGCCGCAGACATCGACGGACAGACGCGCCCTTTATTGCTTTGCGGACAAAGCTCGCCCCGCCCCGTCGCGCGTCGCGTCGTCTGCAAATCGCCAAGTTTTTCCACCTAGCCCCACTATTGAGGGTATGCTGTATACTGCATGGAGAAGACAAAATGATATCACGTCAAAAGTCTACTTACTTGTTATAGTTCCTAGTACTTACCTAATTCGCCAGACGATATAATTGAATGTACCCTGTTAACTTAATCAATTTCCCATGGCCTACTTATTAAATTGGTAATATCACTAATAAAATTAGTTAAATTACCTTGAAATTATATTAAACGGGTCTATTAATAATTGGTCAAATATTTCACACTGCATATTATTATACATTTTACAGTGACATAATCAAAGATTATTATTTTATCAATGTTGGTCTGATTTGAATTGAACATTGATTAAAGTTAACTAATCATTAAGAGGAGACACTAGAGCCGTTTTTCCATACAGACGTCCTCTGTTTCCTCCCTGGATAAGAGGTTAGAGAGACAGCAATTATAGATTTTACAAATACTTGTTTTTCATTTCTCTAGCCCTTGGTACGGAGTACTATTATATATTCTGTGCCCTTGGTGTATTCTCTCTGACTCCGGTTATTAGTGGAGTCGGGCATTGTAACGATGATATTGTATATTTATAGTCTATTAAAGGGGGTATAAATTAGTATAATATAAATAGTTTTTTCAAGGGGTTACCAGCACATACCTTGGGCACTCCCCCCGACCTGACGTCACTGACTTGACACAGCTCGATCACGTCACCATCCTGAAACAACATCATCAGTTTTAGTTCAGCACCACGAGACACACTACATCCTGAATGCCTAAGCACGACCACTGTACAAATGGTTTCTTTCTACGATAGAATACAATTAACTAACATATTTTAAGTAGGCACATAGTACAATATACTTCCTTTGATGGATTTTCAAGGGAAGTTTGTACTTACAGAACATGTTACAGAATATGTCAATGTTTCTATTCTTTTGGATTCCTATTGTGTTAGGGGGCTGTTTCATTGCTTCCTGACAAGTGCCAGATAGGCTATTCGGCACTTATCAGGAAGAAGTGAATCAGGCCCTAAGTCTGCTGTCAGTACAGTACACTATATATGAGCGAAAATGGTTATTAATCCCTCGATCGTGGAAAAACGAGATACAATAGCCTTTCTATTGTTATCGCGGTAGCCGGTTACCGCTTGGGGCTTGACCTCAGCGCAGTATTTTCAGAGTAGATCTCTATCTACCTCCTCCTCTCCCAAGTCCCACCTCTACCACCTCTGGTGGCAGTGCTGCCATGATGCCTGCCTGGACGCACTTGCTCATTGCAATCGTTAATCTTGTTGTTGAAAATAAAACTCTATTTTGAATCTACATCTTTTAGATATTGTTACCGCGCCGCGTCTCAAAGTTCCACGGGATCAACATTTTTATAAACTGGATTTTTTTTAATTCTTCCTGTTTTTTGAAATGGTTCCTGACCTTTTTAAAAATACACGTTGATCCTACTGTCTACATGAATTAATGTTTAATCCCTTGTTGTCTCCACAAACACATCCTCAATATCAGTATTGACATTGTCGTTGATTGTTCTCGCATCCGCCCCCGCCCTACCGCCCAACATCCGCCCTACAAACGTCTACAACAGACGTGGAGGAAATGTGGAAATTACACACGAGACTCGTACACGTGACTACTGGTGACTATGTGACATTTACACGTACCATATAGTCATAGTATATAGTTCTATAATATTATGCTATATAGTGTAAATGTCACATAGCAATAATAGCATATAGGTAGTTCTATATGCTATCATGTGTAAATGTCACATAGTGCGTCGGTGTGGCGTTGCCAGACTTCGGCACGGTGTTTGTGTGCGTGCCACTAAACGATACATGCGAATTATAATTGCAAAAGTTGATAAAAAATGCTATGCAACAGTTTTTCCGCGGCAGTTCCCGGGTGCCACATGTATTTTGTTCACAGAAACATTATACATAATCTGGCGCATCGAAAGTGCGAGCAACACATAATTATCATTACCTATGTAAAATTTCCGTTTCGCAGAAATCTAACAAAACATTGTATACGTACTTGTATACCAAGTAAGTACATAACGTTTTACATAATAAAGAGGATGTCAATTACCACAAAGTCCACAAACACGCCGTGAACTGCGTGTCAAATTGACCATGTCCATCACCGAAATGCAACAATACATGACTGGATAATTTCTGGTTCATTGTCAATACCCTTTTGTGTGGTTTGCCCTGTAATATCCTATTCTCTGAATATCCTACAATGATACTATAATGCTGGCCGTTTAGGCTCTACCTATAATCAGTGCCGAATTTATATTTTTGACAGTAGGCCACTTTTTCCGCCGGCCATATGTACGATATCTGTAGGACCCACTGATCTCTATAATTTATACAAGTACGCTGGATCGATTATACCCACCTGCTTTTTGTGCCTATTTGAAGCTGAATCAGCGCCCCCACTGTGGGGGTAGAGAACTAAATCTGACGTAACCACAATTACGAATAACAACAGTAATAATTGTCATCACTGGTATTAGTTCCAAGTACTCTCACTACTGCTATCAGCGCCAATATGGCGGCTTTCAAACGTCATTTTTACGTCAGATTTAGTTCTCAGCCCCCGCATTGGGGGCGCTGATTCCGCTTCAAATAGGCACAAGAAATAGCTGTCATTTCAAAGGGTATCATCGGTCCAGCGCGCGTACTTGTATATTGTATAATGGTCAATGGAGGTCAGTGGTAGGACCTCTATGGATGCTGCCGCCCCTAGGCCGTGGCCTATTACGGCCTATTTATAAATCCGGGGCTGACTATAATAAACATCCGTACTACACCACGCCCAAACTGATGAACCGATTTTGCTGAAGTTTGGTATGAAAATACTATGACTCCCGGGAAAAGTATAAACGTTTATCGCGCGGGAATCGTACATTTTTCTGAAATAAATAGTAGTTTCCCGCGCGATATTAAACTTTTATGTTCTGGCTAAAATACACAA
Source organism: Plebejus argus (assembly GCA_905404155.3). NCBI lineage: Eukaryota > Metazoa > Arthropoda > Insecta > Lepidoptera > Lycaenidae > Plebejus > Plebejus argus. The sequence goes on from FR989943.1 coordinate 12,346,396, forward strand.
ATATACACTTTTGTTGTGCGTGTAAGGATTAACTAAAGGCATTTAAAATAAAAGGTGTTCGTAACGTCTGTGTTATTCCGGATACGTGATACGTTTTTAAAGATTAAAAATTTATCATGATTCCGGAATCCTCCGAAATCCCTAGGTACATAGACTTATATTAGATAAGTATGTAAATTCAAATAAAGTTGCTAAAAGACTCTTCCAATAGTGAGATTTGTACAATTTGGATAGACCCCATTGCAATTTCATTTCATTTTCCCTTTATGACTTTTCGAATAAAACTCGATTTGACTATTATGATTATAGACAACAAAGAGTGTCCAGCTGTCAGTCCCCACTCCCCAGACGTATCTAGGTCCCGATAGGGGAAGCTCTTTGTTGTGTCACACATGATACTACTGTATAAAGGCCCTTTGTGATCCAATATCCTGCTGTCCTACTGGTGTTTGTGTATAAAATTGTGTATAGTGAATTATACTTTGCCACTACAGTTTTTTCATTTGGTGACTCGACTATTTCAACCAATAATTTGATAACCTATTTAGGGTTCCGACTTCCGTACTAAACGGGTAAAACACGAACCTTACTAGGAATTAGGATGTCTGTTTGTCTGTCTGCCATTAGGTTGTATGCCAAGAAACACCACGCTAGAAAATAGAAATTTTGTACAAATAAAACAAGTAAAAGCAAAAGTAAACTAAATGACGAAAAAACTAAAAATGATAATAAAATAAATAAAGATATAATTTAACCTATCTATCATCCCATCTCGCGAAGTAGGTAAACATTTCAAACTACGACCGCGCCGCGCGGGGTCCTCTTGAAGTCTTAACCCCATTCGAAATGTATAATATTACTAGATGTCCCGTGCGGCTTCGCCCGCGTAAATTAGGAATTTTACGAAAACCGTACATTTTCCCGCAAAAAGTTCTGTCCCTTCACGTGGTCTATTCTATATCTGTGAGTTGTGACAAATAATATCAAAAATGCTTTAGTACTTCGTGAGATAAACCCTTTCTAGTTTCTAATAATTTTCCCGGGTTTTTCCACATTTTATTCTGATTCTTCGGTCATATATATTTTAGTCTTAGCGTAACAATAAATAGCCTTCCTCGATAAATAAGCTATTTAACACTGTTTTTTTTTTTAAATCGGACCAGAAAGTACTTCCTGAGATAAGCGTGTTCGAGCAAACAAACAAACTCTTCATATTTATATAATTATTATACATTTTTTTAAATCGATTGACAAACTCGAGTCTCGATCTAAAAGACTATGAAACGTATCATGGGACGATACCGTGGGAGAGCCATGCTTCGGCACGAATGGGCCGGCTCGACCGGAGAAATACCACGGGCTCACAGAAAACCGGCGTGAAACAGCGCTTGCGCTGTGTTTCGCCGAGTGGTGAGTTGACCGGAGGTTCGCGTAGTGTATATTTTCTTTGCCGGAGGCCCAATCTCCTACCCTTTTCCCTTCCCTACCCTCCTTTACTTCCTTCCCTACCCTCCCCTATTCCCTTCCCTATCCTCCCCTACCCTATTACGCTATTCCCTCGTAAAAGGCCGGCAACGCACCTGCAGCTCTTCTGATGCTGCGAGTGTCCATGGGCGACGGAAGTTGCTTTTCATCAGGTGACCCGTTTGCTCGTTTGCCTCCTTTTTTCATAAAAAAAATGGTACTTGGTAGTGATGATGATGATGATGACGAATGTAATTTGCATAGTAGAATCTGCTTTCCGATCTTAAATCAACACCGAAACTCTCAAACGTATATCTATGAAGAGTCAGGAGTTCTCTCAGCAGCTCCCGAACCATGGGTGGGTGTCGCTGGGTCCAAAATCTTACTTGTTGTTAGCATATACTCGGAATACATCTCATGAAACCAAAGTCACCACATGTTTCCATATAAATTTTGAGGAGTTCCCTCGATTACCCATGGATTCCTTCATCAGATCACCATTTTTGTGAACATGATATTAAATTGGGATAATGCCCTATACACCAAAAGAAAAATTTTGAAAATCGGTTCACAAACGGCGGAGTAATCGTTGAGCATAAAAAAACGAACATAACACCTCCTCCATTTTGAAAGTTGGTTAAAATTATAGCCTATGTGTTATTCTGATGCATAAGCTATATTATTGTAAAGTTTCATTAAAATCCGTTCAGTAGTTTTTGCGTGAAAGAGTAACAAACATCCATACATCCATACATCCATACATCTATACTATACATCCAAACTTTCGCCTTTATAATATTAGTGAGCATAAAAAAACGAACATAACACCTCCTCCATTTTGAAAGTTGGTTAAAATTATAGCCTATGTGTTATTCTGATGCATAAGCTATATTGTTGTAAAGTTTCATTAAAATCCGTTCAGTAGTTTTTGCGTGAAAGAGTAACAAACATCCATACATCCATACATCCATACATCTATACATCCAAACTTTCGCCTTTATAATATTAGTAGGATAACGAACCCTAGGAGCCCTTAAATATAATAGCGGTACAAGTGCCAGCGGGGTTAGGTAACCCTATCGCATTAATCCATACAATTATATTTACACTGTGCTGATATTATTATAAATAAATATCTTTATTTCACAGAAAACTTTTATTTTTTTATTTATTTATATTTATTTATTTATTATTATAAATGCGAAAGTGTGTCTATCGACTATCTGTCTGTAACCTCTTCACGCCCAAACCGCTGAACCGATTTTGCTGAAATTTGGTATGAAAATACTTTGAGTCCCGACTCCCGAGAAAACACATTAGTACGGGAGCCCTAGAACATTTATTTTGATTACTAACAACTATCAAGCTAATTTTTTGTGAGTAGGTACTGAGTAGCTTCATTTTGATAAGACGAACAACATTTTTATTTGCGAAAAATCTCGAGTGGTAGCTAACAGAGATAGAAAGGATTTTATACTTTGAATTGATGGTCCTACAATATGGACTGTTTTATTTGTAGGACAATGTTATTCTTAAATTTATGGACAATGTGTTAATATGGGTCTCGTTAGTGGTGGAAATTTGGACTACTTTAATCATTCTCCTTTCTTTAAGGAAAATGCGGACCTTACTGCAAAATATTTTTATTTAATTAATTCATAAAACCCTGTTGTCGTAACCATTACAGAACCACAGAACAGGTATTTAGTTCTGATTATGAAAGGGATTAATTAAAAGTTTAAAACAAAGGCCCGGTGGGTCGCCAACAAAAGCCTTTAACACGACCTGTTACAGCTTTTCCGCTGTCCGTTTATACATAAACTACTTAACGGATTTTTAATTTTCTCGATAATACAATAAGCTATACAGGGTGTAACAAAAGTCCGTGATAATACTTTAGCGTGTGTATGCGTTTCTTGTAGAGAGTTCACTGTGAAAGTAGCAGCCGCAGCGCTGAAAGACCTTTTTTTTACTTTTGTATGGGGAAACTCGTGACACTGAGGCGCTTGTCCATACTCCATACAAATGTATATGATACATGCAACTCCGTTGTGCCGAAATACATTTATCGCGCAGGAACCGTACATTTTTCCGGGATAAAAAGTACCCTATGTCTTTTCACGGGACCCGAAGTATCTTCAATCTCCATACCTAAAAAACGCTGGCTAAAAATAAATAAAAATTAGCTTCTAGCATTACGTCCCACTGCACTGGGATGAACATTTATGGGACGAAAGACCCAGGGCAGGTTAGTAAAATAAAAATCAAAGCAAGATTTATATTCTGGCCGATATTTGTTCGGCCGAGCAACGCATATTTGAGTGATATCTGCCTCATACTCTAAAACGCCCCAGCACAGGGGGAACTGAAAAATACATACGATTACATTCGGAATGGACATCTAGGTCAGAGCTCGGATATTCCCTAGGCTTCTAGGTCATGCAGGGTATCTAGAATGCATGGAATTTCGTGATGTAAAACTTATTGTAGTTCGGGTAACTGTTGGAATTCCTAACATTGCTTGCTAATTGCTAGCAAACTTAAATGGATTTTACTACGGTTTTACTACGATTTTACTACGGCGTCACCGTACGTTTTGATGAAATATCTGATACTTATATAAAATTCTCGTGTCAGTGTTTGTGGCGAACTCCTCCACGTTAGGGGTCTTTTTCTACTTTTTATAATACTGATGATACTAAAAACAATTATATGGGAAAACAACGTTTGCCTGGTCAGCTAGTGTAATAATAATGTTCTTTCCCGAAAATCAGAGCGTCAATCTTCCTTGGGCGATTCATTAATTCAAGTTATTTTGACCACAATATTTTTTGGCCACCCAAGATAGTCTCAACTGTAGTATCTAGAACTCTCGACCTTAACTATAAGCTAGCCTTTAAAAATTGACATTTAAAAGACCAAAGAGATAATATTAATTATTAACCCCTATACTCCTGGTGTCTTACGTAATTTATGGACGCCCCCTTTCAAGTACATAATACATTGCTCAGAGAGTAATTTCTGAAGCGCGACCCACGTACAACCACCAGACCACATAAAAAGGAATACATCAAGCGCTTAATTACATCAAATTAAACATTCTGAGAGTCAAAAGCGAAAATCTCTATGTTCCAATGTTAAAATAATACCGTAATTTGAGAGTACCCGAACGTGGATGGAAATTTATATGCAATTAGTTTAAATGTTTCAAAGGATACGCGGTTGAACATACAGGATACAAACTAAAAAACATTTCATTATATTGAATTTGTGATCGTTAGAATAAAGAGTCTCTATAGACCTTCAGAACTGGATACCTCCTAAAGTAACCGCGACCGAAACTCCATAGTTGCAGGAAAACTTTGAGCTTTTTTATAATCATGAAATTCTAGCTGTCTTTTGGGATCATAACGACTTTGAATTAAATAACTCAAGTAACCATTAAATTACTATAAATACGGCAGTGAGACAGTCAATTGCCTTGTAAAATAGTGATTCAATCTCAATTGAGCCGTCTGCTAAAGCTCTTCATCCAGTGAACCCATCAAACAATCGAAATCGCCAGAAACGCCGTAAAATAGAAATAGCGCCGATCTGTTTCTGACCGCTCCAGTCGGCCATTTTGATTGAGATTGTTTATGAGCAATTTGGATTTACTGGTCTTGCTCTTACAGGTTCACTTTATATATTAAGTGTATACTATAGTCATATATAAAGTATAATAAGTTGGTATTGCGTACAACTTTGTTACGCTGAAAATAGCTTTATATTATGTCTATTTCCCGGGACTCTACCAATTTTCACCAAAATCGCTTCAGCATTTAGACACACCCAATTTCGTTTTACATTACTTAAATGTCGTAGTTCATACCCTCATATGAAAGCTTTTTATTGTAATATGCATAAAAAGTGAAAATTTTACCTGTCCAGCTATCCTGGCTAGGAAGAAACAGCTTAATGATAGTCACAGATAGACAGACAGGCAGACAAAGTTTTACACGGGTACAGAATATTTAAAGGAAAGGAACTAAAATATCTTTATTTAAATATAAAATACACGTCTTCATTAAAAACTTCAGTGAAATAAAATTATTTTCCTTCAGTGACTTGATAAGCTAATTACCTCAAGCTTCAAAGGGAAGGGTTCCCTTTAAAGGCTCTGGATAAGTAACAAACTTTTCTCTGTCTTGTAAAGAGATAGCCTAATGACTAGTACCAAATTTATTTTAGTGATATTTGCTGCTCAAGTTTGGCTGTACCCACTTCCACCTAAACGTAACATATGGACGCTCCTGTAGCCCTCTTCTCAGCCTACTTTTAGGCCTTGTAGCAACAGCATTTTAGGGTTACCTAAACTCTTGTCGCTTAGTGTACATTGAAAAAAAAATTAAGTGATCAGCCCGCATTGTTCTTCAAAACAAAACTTTTGTATACCAAGTGTCACTTTCACAGTAGACATGAATCTCTTATCTCACCTCTCAAGCTAAGAATCCATCAGCCACTCTGCATTCAAGCTACAGACAATGCCAAGATTGCCAAGTGCATTTTACAAAAAAATACGTGTTCCACTTGGGGACTACCTCGGTAATGGAATAAGCTCGTGTACCTATTCGTCACGTCGCACTCACACAAAACAAACTCCCTGCATGCCGGTCGAAGTGGGTGGGTTAGGTTTGATTTCGTCACGGATTTTCTTGATCTCGAAAAACATAACCCTCCTGATGCAGTCGGGTAAAAGTATGATGTTCCACGTACCTTCCCCTCGCTCTTCCAGTAGATGAAGAAGCCGTACTCGTCGACCTTGAACAGGCAGTTCATCTCCAGCTCCGTGTTGTCCTTCTCCTCCGTCCATCGGTCGAACGTCGCGCCCTGTAACATCAAAATGTGTTCAGCAAAAACATGACGTGGATTGTTCAGTAAGGGTACGTTTAGAATAGCGTGACTTGACTGTAACCGGGCACAACGTTATGGGATGATTCGCTCATACATTCTATGTCGTGAGTCGTGACCTCATGAGTCGTAACCCTAGTAACTAGTGACACAGGTTAAATTCATCTCCAATCTGGACACACCTTTGTATACATAGTCACCATAGAGAATTGAGATTTGAGAGTAGTGAAGAATAAAGGCAGAAACTTTGAACAGGACCTTTCTACAGAAAATCGATTCTGTTCCATTCTACCTCTTCTAGATTATTTTCTATTATGAGGTAGACGGTAGTTTGGTAGTTGCATACAATATTAGGAGAACTCTGTACCTATAATTAGTATTGTGGTGAAAATATCGGCCAGTCGATATTGTATGCTCTTGATCGCTATTAATAACTTATTTATGTCCGCACACCGGAGTATGCAATATGAAAAATTATACAATATATGCTATGCCGGCCATGCTGTTTATACCCTGGTACATATTATACATAGCCGGGAAATATTTATGCAAGCGTTGAGCTTCTAAAGAATTTGAATAAAAGCGTCTATTGAATATTTAACTTGCAATATTATGCATTATGCATGCATAATAATATTATTACGAGTATGTAAGAAATTTTAGTGACCAATAGGTAATATTACTCAAAATATGTCCTGAGCAGAGGGTGCTACAGTAAATAATCAGAGTGCGTAGTGCGAGTTTTATTCGATCATACTCATCGAGAACGTTAACGCGAATTTTTATGGGATCAAAGCGGTATCCACGTAAGCCAGTAGGTGGCGCTGCTTTGATCCCATACAAATTCGCGTTAAAGTGTTCGATGCGTATGATCGAATAAAACTCGCACTACACCCCCTGATCTCGATGATCGAATGTATTGTATCAGTTGTAACTTGTAACTCTAAATTGTAAGAAAAATTAATAAATTGCACTTGCACACAACATTATCAGGATATTGACAGAAACGTCAAACGTTGACCGTTCAACGTTTTGTTTACTGCGGACTGCCAATGACGGTGCTGTACTCTAGCGTCAAAAGTCAAAACATTGCAGTAATAATATATCCTTTTGATTGAAACTTTTGCATGCACCATATTCTGTTTGCTTGATAATCATATTATCTCTTCATGTGGAGCCATGAATCACGATGGATATCGATGATTGCCATTTACCACCATGTTAGCGGGCAGCCTAAGCCCTAAAGCATGCGCATTGAACAATCAACGTCGATCTTGGTTAGACGAACATCTATACTTTGATTTAAAGGTCGGCAACGCACTTGCGACTTTTGTGATGTGGAAACTAGAAAGTGTCCACGGGAGACTGCTCTAGGTTCTACAGACGTCAGACTCTTGTGTATCAAAGTATTACATTTCATACAGTTTAAAAAAATATATTAACTTTACCTTGTAATTTATCTTTATAATCATTCATTTTCATTAAAAGTCTCTCGTTTAATGTAATTACCTGTAACAGGGGCTCCGGGGTGGGGATCTGCCAGTTGAATTCGAACTTTTTCGTCATGGTGTAAGGTGCACTTCACCTTGACAGTTCTAACTTTCAGCACGCCATTTCATCTGTGAACAAGAAAACAAAAATTCGTTCGTTAGAGAATAATTCTAAGAAATAATGTTTTTTGATTAAGTAAAATAATGTCTTTTTGAGTAAAAGGGCAAAATTGAGTTAAAGGACCCGCGAAACGTACGTTTCCCCAAATCGACATGTCTTTAGCTTACAAAAAGATCCATACTGTGTAATCTTTTTAAGTAAAAGTAAAAGTAATTAAGTAAAAGTAAATCTTTTTAAGGTGACGCCTTGATAATTTGGCTGTAGCGATGTCCATTTTTCTCAGCAATGACTAAAGCTAAGAAATTAAAGTTCACTGTCAGTATTCATCATGTCTTTGTCTTTGAATTACCCATAGCATAACACGATTGGTCAACTTTTATAACACAGAATAATCAATCAAAAAGACCTCTGTAAAAAAAGGGATTCCTATTTTGCCAACAGAGGAGAGTGATATAAGCTTCCAAAATTTGTACATAAATTGGTTCTAGAATACACTTTAATTTGTCCATAGCTTATATGAAATGTATTTATGGCTTTTAAATTACGCGACAAAAACCATTTTGTCGCTACGCATTTTCAATTTTTTGCTGTTCCATTGATTGTTTTATATGAGAGGCCGGGCCAGCCTCGCATAGAAAACGAGCAATCTCAAACACATCCAACACGGTTTTTTACTTTAACATGGCGTCACCTTAAGTTAAGTAAAAGTTACTTTTACTTAAAATCTTTTTAAGTAAAAGTAAAGCGTCTGCAATCGACATAGAGCAATCAGCAAGTACAGGAGGCCGAAAATACGCGGCCCAAGTTCGGCATGATTACGCCTGTAATGCGCTACACATACGCTATAAGCGCTATAGCGCGACGTAATTTCGGCATGGTGTGTCATCAAAATATATTTGAAATACATTGCAAGCGTAATCATGCCGAACTTCGGCCGCGTATTTTTGGCCTCTCTCTCGCTCTCTGTTAGCTCTGCTAGCACTCTGTTGGCGGTGCTGTGTTCCGTACCTATCAAAATAAATTCAGTAAGGAAGTCTATTTGATGTAAAAAAAATGTTGAAATTCGGTTTTGTCTATTCTCCTTTATCGTATCATTTGTGCCGAAGTTCTTCCACATTGACCTTATCACAAGTCACAACTGTCTACCGGGTGGACCTTGCAGATCTCCGTGAGGCGCGAGGTCACTCATCTCGTGTGATCTGCCAGGTCAAGAAGATATAGAGGGTTTTCCCCAATTCACTATGTATGAGGAAAGCGTTTCTTTCCTTGTTAGGTTTAGGGCTACATTTTAACATGGACCACCTAAGTTATATTTTAACCAGTGTAACCACCTTTAACTAAGGCCGGTATAAATAGTCAGTACTTAAGATGCGACCCGCTCTCAAGACGCGGTTCGGCTCTGTGATTGGTCCAAATTTTGACAGCCAACCAATCACAGAGCCTGAACCGTGTCTTGAGACCGAGATGCATCTTGAGTACTGACTATTTATACCGGCCTAAGTATTTGAGCTGGTTATCGGTTTTTAAATTTTTTTCCACAGACTAAATATTTCCATGAAAAGTAAATACAGTAATAATTAACGTAAGTACTAATCGCAGGACCTACATTCCGATTCTGCTATTACCGTTTTGATGCAGTCACTAAATAAGAATACTACAAAAAAAATCTTTTTGTAATGCAAGTAAATGTAATCAGCTGTAGACTGTAGTCCATTGTAATGTAAATAATTTCACAAAATATTTAAAAACGCGTATAATTATTGGCTTACATTACTCTTTCAAAAATGGGTCGTTTGACTATAATGTGATTGTCCAATTTATAACTCATAAGGCCCACTTGCGCCAATCTGGGTTAAAGTTAACTCTGAGTTAAACATCATGTCATCTCTATCACTGACTTGGTGAGTGACAGATTATGATTTATGACAGACATGACATGATGTTTAACTCAGAGTTAACTTTAACCCAGATCGGCGCAAGTGGGTCTAAGAGAGCTCAGTTTTGCTGCTTGAGAGAATCCACACTGCATCAAATCTGTATTCATGTTGGAATCATAATTTAGAATCGGGGTGTAATCTTAAACTGTAGGAGTGAGTAGAACCTTCTCAGTAAAAGTTTGTCATCTTACACTTTATACAACATGACTGGTGAGACATTACCGATACTTATGGAGAGTACTCTGTACTCGATTCTCATTATAATTATGTAATAAAATTAGGTTCTTAACTTTTTTTTCCGAATTTCCCAAAAATAAATGAATCATGGATACTAAGTAAATTACGCGGCTAGGCAAGTAGGCATACTATGCGGCCGGTGCAGAGGCGTGCGCTACCAAAGAAACACCACACAACTACCCCATCAGTGATCAATAATTGATATAATTTTTTTATATTATTTTTTTCCAGCTAATACAATAGCCAAATATCACGTCCTCGAGTATTGAACATGTCTCACCAGTCACGCAGTATTATGATCTCAGAGGATGTGTGAGTTACAACTTCCAAGCTAGTTGTACTAGTTAGCAACGCCAGAACTTAACTCATTCAATTACGTTCCAACTTCGTAGTTAACTCGATCTAACAAGCCGTACATGATCCGGAATAGGGATCTGTTACATTTACAAATAAGTAATTTTAATTATTTTGTACATCATTCATGTCGAACAAGCGTGGCCAGATTGGGATTTAGGTTAGCTGTTAGGTAATAAGTGAGAATGACCATCAACTTTGGGATTCATACTCTAATAATAGAGTATTCCCAAAGTTGATGGTCGTTCTTACTTCTTTTAGTTCTTATGTCTATTGGGAATATAATTATGTGTAGAAAAACTTTAAGCTTTTATAAAATGACAAATGACTGGCTGCCCCTGGATTTTGGTCTATAAAGAGAAGTTTTGAAAAAAAAAAAACAGTAGTCATTTTACTTGCAGAGCGCAAACGAATTTCCACGCAACATTTAAAAACATAATAATTATAAAACGCAACAAACAACGTGTTGCACTCCGGGAGTGTAGGGTGCTGGGTGAAAATATTATGTAAACCAGAGGTTCCCAAACTTATTTTGTCTACTACCCACTTTAGGAACAAATTATGTTCTAGCGCCCCCATAATTGTTTCAATTTAAAATGCATCTAGATGTAATGTACTTACAAATCACCCCCCCCCCCGCCTCTACACAACGCCCCATTTTTTTCTGAGTCCCACACAGCCCCCCTTTAGACCCTCAATGCCCACGAGGGGGCGTTAGCGCCCACTTTGGGAAAGTAAACTAAACCCAGCGGGCATACATTTTCACCACGTAAAAGAAAGAGACGAGGATATTATTTCTTCCCGTACGCCGCATCCACTCTGCTTTACCTTCTATGAATTTTTGATCAGGCCTCGTGTAAATAACAATAAATAAATAAAGCCTTTATTCACTGACTATAGCCATAAACAAGAAAAACACATTGAGGCCCACTTGCGCCAATCTGGGTTAAAGTTAACTCTGAGTTAAACATCATGTCATGTCTGTCATATCTGTCACTCACCAAGTCAGTGATAGAGATGACATGATGTGTAACTCAGAGTCAACTTTAACCCAGATTGGCGCAAGTGGGCCTAAGTCAGACTCACTCAGGCTCGTATGTCGAAGGTCTCGAGTGTCCAGGGCCCGTACCACGAAACGGTTTTGAGACTCAAACAATCGTACGAGAATGTTGCGTCCTACTCTAACAAACGTGAAATGACGTTGTTAGAGCAGGACGCGGCATCTCGTCCGATTGTTTGAGTCTCAAAACGGTTTCGTAGTAGGCCTACTGACTCCTGAGTTATAAAATATACAAACTTAGCATTACCGAAGTTCCCCGACGTACGCCGCTAAAAAGTTTTTACTAAGTAAATAATTTTTTCTAGCATAGAGTTATAACTTTAATGGGCTATTTTTTATGAAAAAGGGGGCAAACGAGCAAACGGGTCACCTGATGGAAAGCAACTTCCGTCGCCCATAGACACTCGCAGCATTGGAAGAGCTGCTGGTGCGTTGCCGGTCTTTTACGAGGGAATAGGGTAATAGGGTAGGGGAGGGTAGGGAAGGGAAAAGGGTAGGGGATTGGGCCTCCGGTAAACTCACTCACTCGGCGAAACACAGCAAGCGCTGTTTCACGCCGGTTTTCTGTGAGCCCGTGGTATTTCTCCAGTCGAACTGGCCCATTAGTGCCGAAGCATGGCTCTCCCACGGTGAAAATTTTAACAGCATATAAACAAGCTATTAATTATTTATTTATTAAAGTTGTACACTAGATAATATTGCTGTACTTCCTAGTGCTCAAGACTCGTTGAGAAATGAGAATGTACTCAATGTAGTGATAAAGTGACCTACATTCAGCTCCCGGTCCATTTCGCTAATGGCCGCTGTCCGTTGACGCTGTTGACATTGTAAAACTACCCCTCCTCATTGATTTTTACTGAGCGTCATTTTTTTTTCATAACATCACTTATTTATTAAACTTAAAAACTTAATTACACTTATTAAACACACCACAGTTATTGTCTTGTTGATTCGCAATATAATATTATAATAACCTAAACGTTTTTTTATTAAAATTCCCTAGAGCTACGCGGTGTCTACGCCTCTACGAGCTCCGTAGACTATTTACTATATTTTAGTAATTTTACAATGTGGTCTTACAGAGCCTGTACTCCTTTAATATAACTTTTAGATTTCGCACAAACAAATAACTTAGTTTTGTTTATTCTACACAAATAAAGATCATGTTTCTTTATACGAAAATCAAAAGTAGTATACACGTAGCACAGATTACCAAATAGCTACGAACATGGACGTACTACGTAACCCGTGGCTGTGCCCGTGGCAAATAGTCTCGTAGGCGGAGATTAGATCAAGGAGGATTTGTCTAAGGGTGGGTTGCACCAGAGGCGTAGTTATAGTTAAGGTTAAGGTTATCGTTAAATATGGCGTCCTTTAACTAGGACTTTAACTAGGGATTTGACAGTTCATTTGACATTTTGTTATAGTTACAGTTGGTGCAAACCACTCTAAAGTGTCTCAACATGTCCTTTCCCGGGACTCAAAATATCCAAACCCGTAATATTAAAATTTATGAAAGTGCCCGCCACTGATCGTGGCCGTTGGCTCGCGTGCGGTGATCTTAAGAGTGGGTTGCACAGTGTACTTACCAACTTACTTTAACTATAACATAATCCTACTAATATTATCCTACTATCCTACTAATATTATAAAGGCGAAAGTTTGGATGTATGTATGTATGGATGTATGGATGTTTGTTACTCTTTCACGCAAAAACTACTGAACGGATTTTAATGAAAGTTTACAATAATATAGCTTATATATATCAGAATAACACATAGGCTATAATTTTAACCGACTTTCAAAATGGAGGAGGTGTTATGTTCGTTTTTTTATGTTCAACGATTACTCCGCCGTTTGTGAACCGATTTTCAAAATTTTCTTTTGGTGTATAGGTTATTATCATCTCTATTTGCTACCACATTCATAAAAGTGGTGACCTGATGAAGGGATCCCTAAGAAATCGAGGGAACTACGCAAAATTTATATGGAAACATGTGGTGACTTCGGTTTCGTTAGCAGTATTCTAAGCATATGCTTTATGGATATGCTTATTGGAGTTGTCCGGGGTGCCATCACACAAGCTGGAATGCGTAATCTGGACGCACCAAGATTATGCAACGGTACTCGGTTGCGAGTTACCGAACTTGGAAGGCACGTAGTGAAGGCCACAATTTTAACTGGAGAAGCCAAGGGAGACAATGTCCTCATACCGCGCATTCCAATTATACCCAATAACTTGCCATTTAATTTTAAACGCCTGCAGTTCCCTTTAAAAGTCGCATTTTCAATGACAATTAACAAATCGCAGGGCCAAACCTTAAAGATAGCAGGCTTACATTTGGGTTCGCCATGTTTTTCACACGGTCAGCTCTATGTGGCTTGCTCACGTGTTTCCAAAGCAGAAAATCTGCACGTTTATGCCGAAGGAAAGAAATCATTAAATGTAGTGTATAGGAGCATACTGCAGTAGCTACATTTAGGTCTCTGCAATGATCTTAGAAAAATATCCGAGACAGTATAATTATGTCTAACTTTTAAGATTAACCCACTATATCCTTTTTATGGTAATCGCGACCGTGTTTTCAACCAGGGATCGGAAACCGGTTTATTTTAAAACCGGTTTTGGGGTCAATGACCGAAACCGATTGGATTCCGGTTTAGGTTTAGGTTACCGGTTTAAAACCGGTAACCTAAACCTAACCGGTTTTTTTATAAACCGGTTTGGTAGAATTAACCGGTTAATTTGAGAAACAATGCCGTCTTTTGATTTTTGAATATTACATGCACTAACGACGTTGTTGCTTGTCTGTAATTGAACAAGGACAGAATGATAATGTATTTTGTAGAACTGTTAGTACGTTTAGCTCTCCCGAGTGGGACGCTGTGTGAGAATGAATCCTTACAAAAAAAATACGTCACGTTCACCAGACAGTCAACTATTTTTCACGGAACTGGAGGAGGATAACATTATTTTTAATGCAGATGCAGAGAATGCCGATGGTAATTAGTATGAAAAGTAAAATAAATGTTTTGATAAATCATAATCATTATCTTTGTCTCATAATTAGATTGTGTGTATATGTCGCAGTCATCTGGTTCAATCTGTGATTCGATTGAATGACTAGCGTATTCATTGAATGACACCGTTCTATTGAATGACTGAAGGACAACTAGTCAAGACGCTGACTGTAACGTTTAACGTCTTGACTAAACGTCATCATAGTGAAGTCGTTAAATGGAATGCTATGATTTTTTAAAGTATTTGTTGGTGGCGTACTAATAGGTTAATCTAGAAACTGACTTCAATTATGAGGCGACGGCTACTTCTGGGTGGTTTACAAAAAAAATAACCACGATGGCTAAGGCGGGAGCTTCGCTGCGCTACGCTCCCGCCTTGCCATCTAACCTAACCAAATCCAATCGTATGGGACAGACGGAGTAATAAATACATTGCTATTAATTACCTAAGAATTATATACTGTTCTTATATATTTCCTATTCCGTTAAAAATAAATACATTCAATTACTTGACTGATTTCATATCCGCTCTCTTCAAAGGGCTATGTTAAAAATCGCTAACTAGTTGAACGTTGAGTAACGATTGTTCAATCAACGTTCGGCCGAGTCATTCAATTGAATGGAGTCATTCAATGAATGCGCTAGTCATTCAATCGAACCGCAGATTAAACTAGATGACTGCGACATATATGCTTTTTTTATAGGTAACAAAGAGTCACAGTCATTGATATCGACTAATCCTTATGGAAAGGGCAAACAAACGCATACAGACATCCCGGATAGCTTGCTTCCTGTAGCTAAAAAGTGTCGAATTTCTAACATAGAAAAAGGTAAGTGTCATATTAAAATCTATTTTGTAATTCGCATCGTAATTTTTGTCTACACTATGTGTCTAGGCTTTGTTTTCATAATAATCTTTATATTATTATTATTATCTTTAGGGTATATATGCGGCGTAATCACGTAGAACGAATCGAGAACAACACATTTAATTATGTACTGTGATTTATTAATAGCTTTTGCCTGCGGCTTTGCTCGCGTTAAGGAGTAATGTTGATATTTGTTGTCAATTTTTTTTAACTTTTTAATATTAAAAGTATATTAATTTATGTTACTTCTATTAAATGCAGGTTCCATGAAATAATACGTCATGTACTGTTTTATTAGCTATATTTTTTATTTCAGATGAAAACTCTGCGACAAGAAAATATGACAGTATTTTGAACAATGAACAACCTAAAGAGTTATTTTCTAAGAATTATAGCAGTAATAATTTAAACAACAACGAAGATTCTAATGAAAATGATAAATTTTCAGCAGCTAATGAAAATGAAGACGTGGAAAATGAATCAAATTCTGCATCTGATTTACATAATATAAAAAATGCAGATAACGTACAAGGCGAGGCGTGTAATGAATGTACTTTTGACAAAGAATTAGATGAAAGAAATTACGATTTCGGAAATTTATTAATTGGAGAACTTCAATTTTTGCCGCCTTGTATGCGATCTGTCATCTGAACCATACATTACCATATTAAAATACGTAGATTCTTTAAAACAACTACATCGTAAAAGGCATAATACTTAATTAACATTATTTTTTAATAATTATTCAATAAATACACTTACAGTGAATGTTTTTAAAGTAAACTTTCATTAAGAAATAAAATAAATTTTTGCCTAGATTTTTTCGCGATCGAGGAGTTAAAACCTAAAGAGTATTTTTTATTATTGTTCGTTTACTTCCTAAGCCTCTCTCCTCTCATGAAGCTGCTTAAGTAGCACTGGTTTTTTTCGCCACACATTCACATTTACTGTGATGGCCGACATACTATTATCTAACAAGTGAGGTAGTTATTAAGAGTACTTGGGCTTATGGTCCAAAAAAATTAGTACCAATGGGACGAATGACTAGATAACATTGAAATAAATAGATGACTAGAAAACATTGAAATAAAATTAAAGTAGGTATTTTTCTATAAACTAAAATCACAGCCCCCCTAGACAAGTGTCAAAACGCTAACGCTAACTCTAACGATACAAAATGTATGCGATTTGACATAAGACATCGCTTCGCTAGCGAATACTAATGTCAAATCCCATACATTTTGTAACGTTAGCGTTAGCGTTAGCGTTAGCGTTTTGACACTAGTCTACAGGCCCAGGTTTTATTATAAAAAACATCTTAGGTGTACCTTGTAAGTTGTAATTGTGAACTTATAGTTCACTAGCTGTAATTGCCCACGGCTTCGTTCGCGTTAGCATAGTCAGGTCACGTCCAAAATATTATTTTTCAAAAATACGTATTCAATGTACAGAATTGACTTTTCTACAATTTTATTCAGTAATCAAAATCCTATTAAAGCGAACGCCTTCATCATAGAAGCTCAAATCTTTAATAATTTCAGTGCAATCAGTCGAAAGTCTATGAAAATTTCTAAAAACTTTCATCCTTTATTTCATCCCCTTAGGGGTGTAATTTATTAAATTCCTTTCTGAAGGGATGCCTTTGTCATAGTATCTTTATGCATAGTCTAAGACCGATCGGTTTAAAATTGACAAAGTCTCATACAAACTGTGAACCCCAATTTCACCCTCTTGGGGGTAGAATTTCCAAAAATACCTATATATATGTCGCAGTCATCTAGTTCAATCTTCGGTTCGATTAATGACTAGCGCATTCATTGAATGACACCATTCAATTGAATGACTCGGCCGAACGTTGAATGAGCAATCGTCACTCAACGTTCAACTAGTTAGCGATTTGTAACATGAATACGCTAGTCATGCAATCGAATCACAGATTGAACCAGATGACTGCGACATATATATATATATATATATATATATATATATATATATATATATATATATATATATATATATATATATATATATATATATATATATATATATCCATTCAATTTTAATTAGTAACCCAATAATAAAGTTTCATGTTTCTAACTTCAGAAATGACGTACTTTCATGCAAACTTTCAACCCCTATTTCACCCCCTTTGGGTTAAAATTTCCAAATTTTCTTCCTTAGTGGGTGTCTACTTAATAAAAAAACCATGCTCACCAAATTTCGTGGCTGTAACTTTAACAGTTTTTGTTCTGCGATAATGAATCAGTCAGTCAGTCAGTCAGGACTTGTAATTTTATATATTGTATAGATATAAGATAATTTACTAAGTTTTAAGATATTAGAATTGCCAGTAGGTCACTCAAATAATATTATTATGTAATAATATTATAATTATTAAAGTATGAGTAATACTCTTCATACATTATTTTTTCTTATTTTCAATAATATTACAATTTTTTAACAAAAATAATCCTATGTTACATTAAGTAATTGGGTCATAATTTATATAAAAATATTTTTTTATATTTTTTTATATAATAATAATAAATCAAGTATTAAAATTTAAAAATGCCTGAAATTAGTCTTAAGTGTAGTAACATTCGTTAAAATTCGTTAAAACTATTTATAAAATTATAATCTTATGTAAAGTCTTACGAGACTTTAACAGTAATTAACGTTAGTTTAAATACTTTAATTATCTCAAGTCATTCGTCCCATTGGGACCCAACATTTTGGGGACCAATAGCCCAAACATCGAATATATTTTGTTTTCCTTTTTTCTTCCCATAATTATTAATTTACAAAAAGAAGAAACCAACACTCGCGGCGAAGGACGAACGAAGTAATTAAACAAACCCCGCGCCGCGCATGCGAGATAGAGAAGAAAGGTGCGCGTGTGACGAGATGGGAGATAGTGCGGAGCGGCAACAGCGCGGCGATGCAAAAGTGCGAGCCGCGCGCCGTTCAAACCGGTTTATTTCGGTTTGTTTCGGTTTGTGAGAGCTTAAAAATTTTGTTCTTTTTACCGGTTATTCTATTTACCGGTTTTATGGAGGAACGAAATTATATCGGTTTATCGAACGAAATTAACCGGTTTTTCAAAACCGGTTCCGATCCCTGGTTTCAACAACCATGCGAACGAAGTCGCGGGCACTGCTAGTATCAAATAAACTGTCAAATCTCTGGTTAAAGTCAATAATCATCGATAACCATAACCGCTCAATTTGGTTGGTTAAATTAATGTCTTTGACATAAGGCTCACAATGTTGCCATGACAAATTATTTTTTCCTCAATTTGTATGGATAATTCAGTTCTTATACTCTTAACCCCATTAATTTTAACTCCAACTTTCACTTGGACATTTGTCAAGTTCTGTGGTTGCTGTTATGGTCATTGCTAAAATTAACCTTAACTGTAAAGCTATAACAACGCCTGTGGTGCAACCCTCTCAGAGGCAGAGGTTACACGATCAAATTTTCATCAATCTGATCCATAAATCTGATTGACGGAATATTGATGGTTATGAAAAAGTCCATATAAAAAAAATGATCAATCCATCAATCCGTGGGTTAGACGATCAATTTTTCGTCAATCTGGATCGGATTGATGGATCAGATTGATGAAAAATTGATCGTGTAACCTCTGCCAGAGTCAATATTTTGTAGGTACATCAAAAATCAATAGCATACCGTCAAACAACGTGACGTAAGGTCCACGTGACAGCCGGTGACTCAATGGCTTCTTGATGCCATTACAGTAATGAGATTCCAGCATTCCAGTCCACGTGATAAAAGAGTTACTGGCCGTAAATATAATACACAATAATATATGAATTCTCCTGCTATCCAACATTAAAACAGCTTCGATTAGATTTTAATGCAGTTTCGTCATAACAAAAGCAAAAAAAAAAGCGGCCAAGTGCGAGTTGGACTCGCCCATGGAGGGTTCCGCAGCAGCAATAAGGTTTATTTTTATGAAATTAAAATATTTTTGATTTATTTTTATATTTCAGTCGATTTAATGAAATTTAGATTAAGGTTTACTATTTATGACGTATAAAAAAAACTACTGGCTAGATCTCGTTCAAACCAATTTTCGTTGGTAGTTTTTATAGTAATCTACATCATATATTTTTTTTTAGAATTATCATGCCTCTACTTTAGAAATTAGAGGGGGGGGGACACACATTTTTCCACTTTGGAAGAGTCTCTCTCGCAAACTATTCAGGTTAGAAAAAAATGATATGAGAAACCTCAATATGATTTTTGGAGATCTATCCATAGATACCCCACACGCATAGGTTAGATGAAAAAAAAAATTTTTTTTTTCAGTTGTACTTTACTATTTATGACGTATAAAAAAAACTACTGACTAGATCTCGTTCAAACCAATTTTCGTTGGTAGTTTTTATAGTAATCTACATCATATATTTTTTTTAGAATTATCATGCCTCTACTTTAGAAATTAGAGGGGGGGGGACACACATTTTTCCACTTTGGAAGAGTCTCTCTCACAAACTATTCAGGTTAGAAAAAAATGATATAAGAAACCTCAATATGATTTTTGGAGACCTATCCATAGATATCCCACACGCATAGGTTAGATGAAAAAAAAATTTTTTTGTTTCAGTTGTACCTATGGGGACCCCTAAAATTTTTAATATTTTTTCCATTTTTGCATCAAAATCTTAATGCGGTTCACAGACTACATCTACTTACCAAGTTTCAATAGTATAGCTCTAATAGTTTCGGAGAAAAGTGGCTGTGACATACGGACGGACGGACAGACAGACAGACAGACAGACAGACAGACATGACGAATCTATAAGGGTTCCTTTTTTGCCATTTTGGCTACGGAACCCTAAAAAGTCAAACTAACGTCAAACGCTAATTGAGCGAAAACTAGAGTAGACCACGAAAAAGAACAGAGGCTTCTTTCTGTTGCGGAAAATGTACTAAATACTGATTGAGAGCACGCGGAAAACATATCCATATTCAATACTAATAAATTTATTACACTGTGCCAATATTATAAATGCGAAAGTGTGTATGTCTGTCTGTCTGTCTGTTACCTCTTCACGCTCAAACCACTGAACTGATCTTGCTGAAATTCCGCATGGAGATATTTTAAGTAATACTTTTTATCCCGAAAAAATGAACAGTACGAAACAGTACGAAAAACGAATTTTGGCGCAACGGTGTTACGGACGTCTTTATGTCTATATATTATGTAAATATTATGTCTGTGTGTCTGTCTGTTACCTCTTCACGCCCACACCTCTGAAACGATTTTTCTAAAATTTGGATACTTTATCCCTGATTTTGGTTACTTTTATCCCGGTGAAATGTACGGTACCGACCGATGAACTAATTTTGGCGCAACGGAGTTGCGGGCGTCATCTAGTATTATAAAAGCAAGTTCCTAATATTATGGATGCGCTGCTTATATAATATTTTGGAACCTCGTAATCTACGAAATTATATCTCTGCTACGACTGAGTCGTAGATATATAAATGTAATTTGGATTATTTTAGAAATCAAATCAAGTTTCGCTTTGCTAGAATATAGTACAATGTTGTGTTGTCCTATATCCCAGGCAGGTAGTCTGAATTCCCCTAGAATACCGTAACAGTTTGTTCCTAACTTACATAACTACGAGTTGTAACTAGACTTACAAGTTACAAATTCTAAGTGCAATATACACTAGAAACTTGGTCATTAGAATTTCCAACTATATTTTAATATTCTGACCAAACAAAACTGACCGCTTGGGCTCAAACATTTGCTATACAAACAGTAGCTGTGTCAATAAATGTACGAATAGCCGCTGGTAATAAGGTTTATGAACATACACTATAATGTGCTATAAATTATAATACTTGAACTAGTATAGGTGACGGCCGCAACCCCGTTGCGCAAAAATTCGTTTATCGCGAGAGATCGTACATTTTGCCGGGATAAAAAGTATCCTTTGTCCTTACCCGACACTCAAAGTCCTTTCAGCCTTTCAGCAAAATCAGTTCAGCGGTTTGGGCAAGAAGAGGGAACAGATAGACAGACACACTTTCGCATTCCATTTGCGCTATTATAAGTTATTCCATTTGCGGCAGGCGCGGTCGCAGCCTGAAATTTTTTGGGGAGGGGGGGGTCACTCACTATACTAAAAATTTGTTGGCATTGGCATATTAAAATTACCTTTTATTAGGTACTTGGCAAGATTTTGAGATTTTGGGGGGAGTCATGTCCCCTGTGACCCCCCCCCTTCGGACCGCGCCTGAATTTTGCGGACGAGGCCAAGGACGCTTGGGATATTGCTAGTGCCGGCAATACCCTGAGAACACATCTTCGCAAAGGCTCTGGGACGGGCCCGTCTGCGAACTGGTGCGTAATAAACTTTTAAATACGTCTACCAGCGTCGCAGAACGGGCTCGACTTTTGGCTGTGGAGAGGTGGGAGTCGGGAGCTTGGCTGCGGGCACTACCATCTAAAAATACAAGAACATTGCTGGACCAAAATACATTCCGCCTAGCCACTGCCCTGCGTCTTGGTGCTCCCCATGTCGTACCCATCAGTGTGTTTGCGGCGCGCACGTAGACAGCTACGGTCACCACGGGTTGTGCTGCTCGCGAAGCGCTGGACGCTTTTCGCGGCATCACAGCCTGAATGACCTCATTCGTCGGGCTCTTGTCACTGCCGACTTACTTGGTACTGCTGTCATAGTCCTAAGACCTGTGTCCTTTATTTCCTAATCGCCTAGCCTACGATCTACCTTAGATGCTCTCTTATTGCCTAAGATCAAGCCCCCGATTTCGCTCGACCCGGGTAAAAAACAGCATTGAAAATACAATTCTTTGCAAATACAATTAAGTTCAATTTCCCTTAACCGCTTAACAAATCCTAAACGTGGTTTAAGCTCTCAACAAATCCGTTTAACCCAAAGGGCACGTGTTTAGGGCACGTTTCGCGATAACAACCCTTTAACTTATGATATCGGCACAAGGAACGAAAACGTGACAGAGTTTTAGATTTTCACAAAATCTTTTATGTACATTTAATATGCGACGGTATATTCGCGTTATTTTTTTAGCTGCATTACCGAGTTTTATTAGGGTTCCGTAGCCAAAATGGCAGAAAAGGAACCCTTATAGATTCGTCATGTCTGTCTGTCTGTCTGTCTGTCCGTCCGTCCGTCCGTCCGTCCGTCCGTCCGTCCGTCCGTCCGTCCGTCCGTCCGTATGTCACAGCCACTTTTCTCCGAAGAAACAAAAAATATTTTTTTTCATCTAATCTATGCGTGTGGGGTATCTATGGATAAGTCTCCAA
Source organism: Plebejus argus (assembly GCA_905404155.3). NCBI lineage: Eukaryota > Metazoa > Arthropoda > Insecta > Lepidoptera > Lycaenidae > Plebejus > Plebejus argus. Next base: position 12,369,163 of record FR989943.1, read on the forward strand.
AAATCATATTGAGGTTTCTCATATCATTTTTTTATAACCTGAATAGTTTGCGAGAGAGACTCTTCCAAAGTGGTAAAATGTGTGTCCCCCCCCTCTAATTTCTAAAGTAGGGCATGATAATTCTAAAAAAAATATATGATATAGATTACTATAAAAACTACCAACGAAAATTGGTTTGAACGAGATCTAGCCAGTAGTTTTTTTTATACGTCATAAATGGCAAACCTTAATCAAAATTTTATAAAATCGACTGAAATATAAAAATAAATCAAAAACCTTTTAATTTCATAAAAATAAACCTTATTGCTGCTGCGGAACCCTTCATGGGCGAGTCCAACTCGCACTTGGCCGCTTTTTTTAAATAGGCACGAAAGATCTTTTGTCACTTTTGGTACATACCGTACATTAGACTGATTATGTTGCACTACACATCCGTAATTTAACACAATACGTGCATTAATTAACTCTGTTTTGGGCAACTTTGCTTCCAAAAACACAGTGTCCTATATTTATGTTGTGGCCACTGGCTACATGTTGTATTTACAGTACTGATAACATAATCAAGGTCAAAGTCATATCAGAATTGCGAAATAATTTGTCGGATAAAAGGACAATGGCGAACTCTCATACATGATTTTATTTGAGATAAAATGGAGGCGTCTATAAATAAAAAAATGCTTAAATGATTAGGAACTCATCCTACAACTAACTTCTAAAAATAAATATTCCCAAGAAGGCCTAGGTTATTAGATATTAGATCATAAAAATCATAAATATTTTAGGTTATGTTTCATTGGTAAGTAGGTATTACTTACTTATTATTATTGGTATTATTTAATTATTGTTTGTTTGTTTTGTATTTTGCAAAAGGGATAACGGAGTCCATATAACAAGTCAAATCACAGAATCAAAGTCCAAAAACATGCCGGGTCGAAATTAAAGGAAAAACAATAAAACACAATCGAACACGAGAGGTAACGCACGCGGCAGGAACACCATAGAATCCATAGATATTTTTTGACATTTGACACTTGGTATGACAATTAACATTTGTTTGACAACTAAGCAGTGTTGCTAGTTATTTTAGGAACTACCTCATCCATTCTTTTTTACCTAACTACTTTGAAAAAATAAACATCGATTTATTTATTAAAAGTGTTGAATTAACTAAAATAATTGTAGATCTATTCATAACTTAAACGGTAGGATGAAACATTATGTTATTTATGCCGTTCGCCGGCTGAACCGCCGCGCGGTGCGCGCCGCCGCTTTGGCAAAAAATATAAAATGGCAATATTAACGGTAGCTGAGCGGAAAATATGAAATTCGCTTGAAATTAGTATTAAGTAGTCAATTGATTTACAAAAAATCATTGTTTTTTTTGGTGGCCTTTACTAAACCCTAGAATATATTGGTAAAATATAAAATAATAAAATATTTGTTTTTGTTCACATGGCATTTTTAGACGCTAAAAAAAATATCAAATAATATTTCGCCTTTGTCCTTTATGGCTTTTAAAATTGCGTTTAACACTTTAATTTACATTGTAATGTGTCGTAAGAGAAAAGTTGAGATTTTCATATTAGATAATTTCAAATTTTCCTGTCGTCGCGTCTAGTCGCCGAGCTGTCGCTGTCGGGTGTCGCCTAGTGTGCGCCTGACAAAGGTACTGTAGAGTGTAGACATTTTCCCCCATATACATCGGGGCAAAATGTATGGCTTCCGTGCGTTTAACTTCAAACGCACGAAGACAACATTCATGGGTACCTAGTAAGCAAAAATCCTTTACCTGGCAGCTGGCTGTCGCTGTGACTTTGTACATTATCGTACAATTAGGCCCACTTGTATTCTATTCTCCAGTATACTCCGAATAGTCCTGGGGCTCCGCAAACGTCTTTATTTTTTTGGGAGTCCGTCAAAAATGCTCCTTCTTAAAAGGGTTTCGAAACCAAAAATGTTTGAGAACCGCTGCAGTAAACTATTAAATCCACACAGTTAACCGTAACACGGTATGATAACACAAACAACTATATTTAGACGGCGTGACTCACGTAAACAAACTTCGCTTCAAGCAATATGAAAGGATAACTTGTATGACGATATAGTTCATACAAATATGAGAAAGTTAAGTGTGTCGGTCTGTACTTCAGTTTTCATTGTTAAGCTGCTGAACTGTTTTGGATGAATCATGAAGGGCAGATTACCGATAATAATATTCAGTGCCGGCGTAGTATAGCTGACTTCTGAGTGCTTGGTTAAAATGCATTCGCTAGACAAACATCGACGTGATAACGCCTCCGTGGTCTAGTGGTACAGAGCGCGGCTCTTGACTCGGAGGTCGTGGGTTCGATTCCCGCGTTGGAAACATGTTATTTCCAAGTTTGGTTAGGACAATGCAGGCTGATCACCTGATCATGCGTCGGATGGGCATGTAAAAAGTCGGTCCTGCGCCTGATCTCTCGCCGGTCGTGTCGGTCTGCCGTCCCACTGGGTTATGAGAGTAAAGGAATAGAGAGTGCTCTTGTGTACTGCGCACACACTTGGGCACTATAAAAATACTCCTGCGTAGATGGCCTGGTTTCAATGAAACCGGCCACCGTCACCGAAACCGGTGTGGGAGCTATTATTATTATTATTATTATCGACGTGATCCCCCATCACATGTAACCTCTTCACTGCTGAACTCATTTGGATGAGGTGTGCGATAATATTATGATATTGAGTAGAAGGAAAAGATTTTGAAGTGCTTAGTCAAAATGCATTCGCTAGTTCGATAGAAGTTGAAGTCGATTTTGCCAGCGAAGCGGGCGCTTGCAATCGAAACAACCATTTCTTTTAGCTATTACGTATGTCAAATTCCATTGTTATTTTGAACTTCGAACGAAACTTTTTAAAGTGTCTTTAACCCACTTCTCTATTTCCCCATAATAACTAATTGTTAGTTAAATCTATGTTGTATAATTTATCTTACTTTTACCTAAAGTATTCAATCTCTCTGCTAATTATCCACTATCCAGGTATAATTTACTCAATGAGCTATTTCTGTATCAAAATCGTAAACCTGGTAGGTATAAACTGCGTACGGGAAACAGTATAATGTCACTCTTATTGCTATCGGCATTAGGCTCAAAAGACTTAAGTAATAAACTATACGGCCTTGGGATAAGCCGTAAGTACTTGGCGGTATCGGACAATACACTATACGTTATTAAATTGAGGAAGAGTTAAATGGGATTACGATAGATCGCTTTATGGTCGGTTAAAACTTTCTACATAACATAGACTACACTACTGTAGTTATGTCTATTGTGCTACTATAGAGAAATGCGTTCTACCTTTGAGAATGCGAAGGAAGTAGGTAATTCATAAGCGAACTATTACAACTACAACGATTGCGATTTTAATGGAATTTTCAGCTCCTAGAAAGGTCATAATCTCAAAATTTCATGACACTTCCCCAATTTCTGGATGCAGCTGCGACGGCACCTTTTAGACTGTTCATAGACCATAGTACAATTATGGACACAAGATGCATTTTCTGTCAAACTCTTATCAAATTTCTTGACTCTTGAATATGACCGTTAGTAGTCTGAACAGACAACAAGGTAATGTGTCGATTTGCGGACATAAGTACATAACTCATAAGAAGTTTCCAGAAAGTCAGCAATTTCGAGCACGCCGTGACCCACTAATGTAATTGCCCTCCATCAAGCGAGAACAGACATTTTATAATTATTGGGGAAAATGGTCCTTCGAGCCGGATTGCTGGAATGGCATGAAAATTGACAGAAAGTGGTGTGCACTGACGGGATGGCCGTTTAGGAGACTTTCGAACAATACCAAGAAGGCTTCCATCCAACTTTGGAGGGGAATTATATTCAGGTTTGCTACCCATTTGCGATGATCATGAGATTCCGGGACGACTTTTTGACATTCATTTTACACGGAGCCGCAGTATTCTTCAAAATAAAGATTCATGAAGGACAGATGGAAGTGTTATGACGGAAGCCAGATTTCATAATATTAATTAGTGCGTACCTAAAGTATCAAGGAAAGTTTTAGGCCCCACTCCAAAGCTAGTTTGTCCGTCTCCTCACGGGTTCGATTCAGATTCGGACCGGACGTAATGCGAAACCGCTGATATTTTTTTACAGGTGTTTGCAAAATATTTGTAAAATCTGCTGTCTCCCTAACCTCTGCGAGCCTCACCCCGCAGAGCGCGATAGAGACAAGTGTAGCTACTAGCTTGATCTGATAAAAGAACAGAAAACGAATCGTTGTCCCCTGATTTTTTCTCCAAAACTTAACCGATTTAAAAAATAATTAAAAATTAAGGCAAGGCTTGAGTTGTGTTCGTAGGTATTTAGTTCGTAGGTATTTCGTATTCGTTCGTAGATTTTTCTTGTATAACCTGGGCAAAGTTTTCTGGATGTTTGAAAACAGCGGAAAATCTGGATAGTTTTTTTGGATTTTTGAACGTTCATATCTTTTTTAATAATTAAAATTATGAAAAGAAAGAAAACATAGGGACATGCTAATAGTAGCCATAGATATTCAGGAAAAAATTATAACTCTGCTAGCATTATACAGGGAAGAAACAGGGGCAACGTTTACGTATGGAATAAAACGGACCTATTGTCTCCTCTATTTTGGAAATAACCAATCGCTAATGAATATACAAATTCCTGTAAAAACCTTAGAAACTGCATACATTAGTCTCGGTCATTTTACATCGTTACTCGTTAGTAACTGTCAGAAGGCGTCAGTAACCAAGTGGCTATTTGTCGACTACAATGCACCCATTAATATTCATGGAACCGGAGCTGACGTCTTGATCTCGTGTCACCGCCAAGTTACAAGTTGGCCGAGAGGAATTAGCGCAGACGTGGCCATTATAAATGGTTTCAGCCTGATTTTCATACATATTACTGTCGACAATCCTTCACATGGGATTGTGAAATTTTCTTAGTTTGTCCGAAAATAAGTAGGAACTAAAATTTAAAAGTTCCATAATATAAAATGTTTTGTTATTCTCAAAATTTAAAATAACAATACGTTATAAGTAGTAAATATAATATAATATCTACGAGTAGCATCAAAAATAATAAAAAAATTAAGTAAACTGCCCATCTGGGACATGGGACTTGGGAGCCAATTAAATGGTTAAATCTACCTAAAATCCCTTATACTTTATGAATTATAAAGGCTTTAATGTACTGAATAAAATTATGAAATCCCTATTTTCCTCTCTTTGTTGTATTGTTCGAATTTTAAAAAATATCTCAAGTGACCTCCAAGGCCACAAATGCTCCAATTTTCACGAAACAAAAGAAGCCTACTTAGCGGTTCTAATGAATTCAGAATCGTTTCAGCCGAGGGGCAGTAGGGGAAGGGAAGGGAAGGGAGCCTGTTTACGATAATATCTTTGTTCTACTTCGATGTAAAGACAGAAGAAAAAGGTTTTGGAAGAATTTGGCTTATTAAGTAGATGTTGTACGTGTACCTAAGCGAACGTAGTTTGTTCATCTTGTGCTTGCCAACACATACCACTAGATATTTTTAGTAAGAAGACGTAACAAACAAGAATATTCGGCATCTACCGGGAGTTCGTGATATCCCTAGGGATATCGTGAAATCCCTGATATCCTCTTTTCTCTGCGACATAGCTACTAAATTCGTCGTTTATCGCAGGAAAACCTCTTAGTAATTAAAAATATCCCGGTTCTCAAAGTACCCAATAACCCAATCAAAATGTTCAGCGGTTCAAGCGTAACGTGGTTACTGACAGATACACAATAACATTCATAAGAATAAGGCTTTAGATTTTTCGATATTTCAATCTAATAAGTCGGTCTAGTCTACACGTGGACGGGTTTACGCTTGACCGGTATTTGCGGACGGTACAGTACAGATCACGTCTTCTTCAGATTTAACGCTCGTGAAACTTTATTTCACTCACAGTAACACAATTTTATTTAAAGCAGATCATCATTATGATCATCTGATAAGGCACGTATAAAAGGAAATTTTAATGACATGGACCTGAAAACGAGTGGACGGATCGCCTTATGGTAAGCACCAAGCAATAGCCGCCACCTACGAGTATGAATACATAAGCTGGAATGCTGGAAAATCCTTGAATATTTTCCCTTTCTAAATATTTTATTGCAAGTCGTAAAATGAGAGGGGGAAATCTTACATGAAGGTGGGGGCCTAGGGGACAAAAGTGTCTAAGGCCGGTATAAGGCACGGTTCAGGCTCTGTGATTGGTTGGCTGTCAAAATTTGGACCAATCACAGAGCCGAACCGCGTCTTGAGACCGTTACTGACTATTTATACCGGCCTGAATATCCTTTCCCTTAAAACATGATAAGTGATAGCGTAACATTATTGTGATACAGATAGTGTGGAAAAGAAAAATAATAAAATGTCCTATGCCCCATCCGGTCCAAAAAGGCTATGTTTTAAATACTGTAAAAATATTATGCTAGTAAAATGCTGTTTTATTGTAAAAAAATTGTATGCTAATGACGCGTTATATTTTAATGTTTGTTCACATGCACCAGGAGTTTTTGTAATAAATAATTTTCTTCTCACAGCTGAGTATTACAATAGTGGTGGTACTTATAATTAACTTTTATTTATTACGTGAAATTAAAATACCTCAACCAGGGACACACAAATATGCCGATTATACGAATACAATAAATGCAAATGTCTGTCTGTTAAGGGCCCGGGTTACCCTCGAAATTTTCATACATTCTGAATACCAAAATCATTTTCTCATACGAAAATATTTAACATGTTTGAGTTATTTTTCAGCTTAAGATAGTAATTACCTAGGGTCCTGAATATTTTTTTTTTACAAAATATTTAAATAGGTACTAAAAAAAAAATTTTTGTGTTTAAATATTTTTTAGTAAATTTACTACAAAATATTTAAACTTTAAAAAATATTTTTTATTATTTAAATATTTTGTAGTAAATTTACTATTTATTTATATATTTTTTAGTGTTTTTGTCTATTTTTTGGTGTTTAAATATTTAGTAGTAAATTTACTAAAAAATATTCAAACACAAAAATTTTTTTTTAGTATTTAAATATTTTGTAAAAAAAAGGACCCTTTGTTCAGGACCCTAGGTAATTACTATCTTAAGCTGAAAAATAACTCAAACATGTTAAATATTTTCGTATGAGAAAATGATTTTGGTATTAAGAATGTATGAAAATTTCGAGGGTAACCCGGGCCCTTAAAGTACAATCTCAGTAGTCAAAATAGGTTCAGCGATTAAGGTATATAAGGAAGTGGAAATTCGCAAACGAACAGGCACACTTTCAGACATTTTATGACATTTAAGCACTTCTAATTATTTAAGGGGTCTTCGTGAAAAAAGTTTGAGAAACCTCGATAAGCCGACCTTACTTATCCACCCTGGTTTAAGGATTACCCTAAAATTTACCTACTAATAAGTCATAACCCTGCTTCCAGAGGTCGAGCCCAAGGGACAAACAGGTCTCAGACCTATTTGTAATATACAATAAACTAATTTTACACGTACAACGTAACTAATATTAATGAAAGAATAGGCTACTTGACCTATATTCAATTTCATTGAACAAATGCATATTTCTAGTAGAACTTGGCCTAGGAAACCGTATTTCACCCTTATCATCAAATAAAAGCTTATGATTGATAAATAAAGTCGATTTGAAAATATGATTTTATGAAAATATGATTTGTACTGACTAAAACGCTTTTGCAGTACTTCCGATTTGGATGTGACGTCATCATGTTCGTAATTTAATATCTTTTATTTATCGCGCTCGTTATGTGTAAGTTTATTTGTACATAAATAATAAGAATAAGCCTAGAAAGATTTGCAAAATATATTTTCTTGAGTAATTCAAATAAAACACCAGTTTTATATATTATCTCCATTTATTGTAGACGGGAAATGAAATGGCCAAAACTTTTCTCCAAAAGTTTTCAACATTACAAATGATTTCTAATTTCTTATTTAATTCTTTTATAATTTTTGGGCACCTTAAGACTCGTACATTTAGCACATAAAAAAATTTTAAATAAAGAGACTCTAAAATACAAACAGTGTGACGTCACACTATGGCGGACAGTGTTTTTGGCGCCATTTATAAGGCGTATTTTTCAATCAACATTTTTATGGGTTTTTACTGTGTAAAATAATAAAATATTAGTTTATTTCGTGAAAATTAATGATTAAGAAGCGATTAGCATGAAGAAAAAAATTAGGTCAAGTAGCCTATTATTATTTACTTTGTTTTTATAGTAGAGATGCAAAAATCGGCCAAGTGCGAGTTGGATTCGCGCACGAAGGGTTCCGTACAACATAGAGCAAAAATAGTAAAAAATTGTGTTTTTTTTGTATGGGAGCCCCCCTTAATTATTTATTTTATTTACATTTTATTGTTAATAATTAAAGTATATAAATACAGCTGAGTATTTTGTGTACATTTCAAGTGCCTACCTTTCTCATCATTGATACCGAGCAAAAAATGTTTGAAAAATCACATTTGTTGTTGCATGGGATGGGCCCCCCTTGAATATTTAGTTTATTTTGTTTTTAGTATTTGTTGTTATAGCGGCAACATAAATACATAATCTGTGAAAATTTCAACTCTCTAGCTATTACCGTTCTTGAGTTACAGCCTGGAGACAGACGGACAGACGGACAGACATCGAAGTCTCAGTAATAGGGTCCCGTTTTTACCCTTTGGGTACGGAACCTTAAAAAACATACAGGATCGGTAATTGCACACAAACATTTTACGTCGCGTCTTTATAAAATACCTATGTAATATATATCTGTTTGTATGTCAGACTATCAGCTGTCCTTCTGTCCGTCCGCCACATCTTTAGTTTTTACTGAAATTCTGTTCTGGGCATTGATCCCCTGAAAAGTTTGAAATTGATAGGATAGATACATAGATTTTATCAAGGAAAAGGTGATTGTCCCATAATTCAAAGCAATTGACATGATCCGAGTCCGACCAAATCACGTTGGTCTGTCAACTGACTAGGAATCAATTTCCTGGATGGTACATATCGATTATCGTATTTAAACTTCGATACTTATTACAGTTGCGATTTGCTAGCAATATGAAATATCTATGTATTTACAAATATAAGATTTTGTACATCTCTTCGACGGCATGATGATGATGATAATAATTATCCTCTCGGCAGCAGGCAGCTAATAATAATTAAATGCTCTGATAACCAGCAGTAGGCACGCGCTTATCATGCCTTATTAGTTATTTGTATTACACTGGGAATACCATGCTCTTGGCGTTTTTGAGGACATTTCCCTATCCAAAGTCTGTACTTTCAGGGATAGTTAAAAATGTCTAAAATTTTTCTGTAAATATTATGAGTTATGAAGGTACTACGAAACGAAGTACAGGAAAACGAATTTGCATGCTTTTTCGAGAGTGGAGACATTTTCAGGAAAAACAATTTGAAGGCTACATTACTGTTTTGCTTAAAAATTGTAGATTAGGGGCTTTCTATCAATTTCTATGCTTCTTTATACATAAAGCTAGCGAGGAAATTTCATAAAAAAAAACATTTAAAAAACCAATAGTGTCACAGTAATCAGTATACAGAGTGCTTAATCTTAAATTACAATCTCTATCGCGCTCTGCGGTGGGAGACTTGAGATTGGTGAGACAGCAATACATTTTCAAATAATAAGAGAAATTGAAAATAGTTCAATTTCTCTCGCCCTTGGTCGGAGTACTATTATATTATATTCTGTGCCTTGGTGTATCCTCTTAAGTCCCAGAAATTCCACAATACAACACAAGCGTAGTCATCCTAGTACAGTGTACATGCAGAAGCTAACTCATCTAATCCTCAGGTTTGAATTCGGAATTCGGATGTAGGTCGTAGTTCACACAAAGTTTCAATCTAATAAACTGATATCCAAAAAAAAAAGGGTGTACTATGTATAGAGGGTGTATACTTAATATAATCATCATACAAATATTTTAAATAGGAAAGTGTGTCTGTGTGTTGGTAGTTAGACTCAAAATTGTTAAGTTTCCATAGAAAGAATGACGCCATGTTAAAGCACAGTTAAAGTAAAAAACCGTGTTGGATGTGTTTGAGATTGCTTGTTTTCTATGAGAGGCCGGACCAGCCTATAATAAAAAAATATTTTTTATTATTTAAATATTTTGTAGTAAATTTACTATTTATTTATATATTTTTTAGTGTTTTTGTCTATTTTTTGGTGTTTAAATATTTAGTAGTAAATTTACAAAAAATATTTAAACACAAAAATTTTTTTTTAGTATTTAAATATTTTGTAAAAAAAAATGTTCAGGACCCTAGGTAATTACTATCTTAAGCTGAAAAATAACTCAAACATGTTAAATATTTTCGTATGAGAAAATGATTTTGGTATTAAGAATGTATGAAAATTTCGAGGGTAACCCGGGCCCTTAAATAAAATAATCTACTTGACTTATTGGAGTCAGTCCACACTGGGACAGGTTAGTGTGGTCATGAAATTTCAAAACATCTTGTCGGTACTGCAGCTCATGCTTAGCATGGCAATCGTAGAATGATTTTTTCCTGCGGTAAAATGGACTAAGTATGCCAAGTTGCCAAACGAAGAAAATTGTTCCCTTGTTTTAACAGGGGCAATACTAGTCTTTTTTATAAAATAAGGAGGTAAACGAGCAAACGGGTCACCTGCTGGAAAGCAACTACCGTCCCCCATAGACACTCGCAAGTCGCAACATTAGAAGAGCTGTAGGTGAGTTGCCGACCTTTAGTCTGATGGAAAGCAGATCGTCCATGGTCCGCGCAACACCGAAAAAGTTGTAAGTGCGTTCCGTTGTGTTGCAATGTGGTATAGAAGCAGGTACCTAACAGATTTTAGTATGTTGATGGGTATCGCCTAATAATATTATACATTTCATTCTGATAAATAACAAAAAAGCACGTATAATAATCCCATTTAGCTAATGTAATAAAATGCCTGAGTATAGGGCTTCTATTCTTGCTGGGGTTTTATGTAACGTTTAACTTCTGCCAGTGCAGCGTACATACACCCAAGGATACCGCGTATTTTCTCGGGATAAAATCTATTACGTATTGACTGATAATTCATTAAATCATAAAGTATTTGATTGAGTACCTACGAGTTTTGATTAAAATTGGTCCATTAGCAATCTAATTGACAAATTCAATCAAATATTTATTATTATTTTCGTATGATGTGTCTGAAAAGATTTACAATAGCTATGTCCACATTGTGCCCTTTCATCTTCAATTTTCATAATCTTTTGACATTTCGAATGTCAAAAGATTATGAAAATTGAAGATGAAAGGGCACAATGTGGACATAGCTAATGCTCAATCCCTGCATCCCGTCTGCATTTTTGCAAAAATCATAAAATCCTATTGGTTCAAACTGCGAGATTTGTGATGGGTTACAAAAATTGTCTCCATTAATCACCTTTAATTATTGTCCTTGGTCATTCTTGTATTGACCATTTAGACCGTTCGATTAATAAATTTTATATGACCCAATGCTAATATGTATAACCAAGAAGTCTAGAGGGTTAAAAATACATTATGTAAGTATCCCCTGAACCGCGAGGGGTCCCCAATGACCCCCGACACCCCAAGACTGAAGCGCGCTGACCCGCGAGGCGCGATGTACCGTGCTCGAGTTATTAATATGCAACTAGATTGTGTAGTGTGTACTGGGGTGTAATCAAAGCAGTACCCCATGCGAACTATACCCGCGGAGAAATGCGTCACTGGAAAATTACGGACTCATTTACCGATTACTTAACTTTAGTATAATGAAGAGTTCGATGGAAAATGTATGGCGCGTACACTATAATAACAAATTTTTGTTAAAGATATACTTTGAGTCCCGGGAAAGGACATCTAGGATACTTTTCATCCAGAAAATACGTAAGGTTCCCGCGCTTTAAATATGTTGCCGGCATTAGGTATTTAGTTAGTTTTTGATCGAATAATGATTTGATAAGTTTTTAATTTCTAACTTTGTAGAAGTAATAGGCTATTCCACTATTTTTTCAAATATTTTTTAAAATGTTCGTTTACCATGCGACAGTCAAGTGTAATTTTTATTTTTGCGAAATATTTATCATGTAAGCAGGGAAAAAAGTTCAAAATATTGTCGAAAATTATAGGCGCCAAAATGCCGACCGCCATGTTCCACATATTTGTGACGTCAAAAGTACCATAATAAAGAAATGTCAAACTGTTATGTCAAAGACCAAAGTTATACCGACCATAAAACCACCATAATTTAAGATATATAAGACCGAAAATATACAATATAATTTTGTCGTAACATAGTTTTAGAAAATTAAATACACTATACTTACATAGCCGTTTTGATGTTTCTGCATTCTGCAGAAAAAAAATCGGTATTGTATAAAAAGAACTTTGCAATCATTACCACATCTATTTTCGGTAGATTTGTAGTTTCGGCTTTCAAATCCAGCGTCCATGTTAAATCTCGTATTGCAAATAACATAATGAAATACTACGTATAAATTAAGGGTCTCAGAATTTGCTCAAAATAGTTAATTTCGACGTGACGCGTTGTTCACAAACAAAAACTTGCTTTAGTACAAATGACGTCATACAGAAAATCATGGCGGTCGGCGTTTTGGGTCACGTGATATACAGATAATAAAACTTCAATTTTAAATTAGAAATATAAAATTAATCGTACGATTTTATGAAAAAGTAACATTATTTTTGCATTCCTCATGACAAAAAGTATATAATTAAAGTTATTTCACATTCTTATGTTATAACATGAAAATTGCCTATTAGCCCACGAGTTACGACTTTTTTGGCACCGAAAGCAGTTGACAGCGCAGAGACTGCAAATCCCGTAACAAAATATATTACTTTTAAGTAACCACAATATTTACGGAACTCCTAAAGTATTTAAATACCAAATCCATCAAAATCAGTGACTTCAATTAAAATCGAACTTGGTGTGGACAAACTGGCTCTACAGTCTACATACACTGTCTACACTCTCACGGAAATGGATATACCTAAATTTGAATTTTGAACAACTAGGTAGACCCGGGTACTTTGTAATTTACAAAATTGCTATTTTAGGTGTTTAGGATTACAAGTAAGTACATTAACTAATCTAATCTTAATATTATAATATAAAAAGCGGCCAAGTGCGAGTTGGACTCGCCCATGAAGGGTTCCGCAGCAGCAATAAGGTTTATTTTTATGAAATTAAAAGGTTTTTGATTTATTTTTAAATTTCAGTCGATTTAATGAAATTTAGTTAAGGTTTACCATTTATGACGTATAAAAAAAAGCGGCCAAGTGCGAGTTGGACTCGCCCATGAAGGGTTCCGCAGCAGCAATAAGGTTTATTTTTATGAAATTAAAAGGTTTTTGATTTATTTTTATATTTCAGTCGATTTAATGAAATTTAGATTAAGGTTAACCATTTATGACGTATAAAAAAACTACTGGCTAGATCTCGTTCAAACCAATTTTCGTTGGTAGTTTTTATAGTAATCTACATCATATATTTTTTTTAGAATTATCATGCCCCTACTTTAGAAATTAGAGGGGGGGGGACACACATTTTACCACTTTGGAAGAGTCTCTCTCGCAAACTACTCAGGTTAGAAAAAAATTATATGAGAAACCTCAATTATGATTTTTGGAGACCTATCCATAGATACCCCACACGCATAGGTTAGATGAAAAAAATTTTTTTTTGTTTCAGTTGTACCTATGGGGACCCCTAAAATTTTTAATAGTTTTTCCATTTTTGCATCAAAATCTAAAACGCGGTTCACAGACTACATCTACTTACCGAGTTTCAATAGTATTGCTCAAATAGTTTCGGAGAAAAGTGGCTGTGACATACGGACGGACGGACAGACGGACAGACAGACAGACAGACAGACAGACATGACGAATCTATAAGGGTTCCTTTTTTGCCATTTTGGCTACGGAACCCTAAAAATGAATCCATATTCGCGTGGTCACGACATCACGCCTGAACGGCTGGACCGATTTTGCTGAAATTTGGCATAGATATACTTTAGAGTCCTGAAGACCAACAAAGGATATATTTTGTCTCGGAAAAATGTACGGTTACTGCACAATACACTTTTATGATTTGCGCGTAAACTATTCAATCAATTTTGATGAATTTTGGTATGGAGATACTTTGAGTCTCGGGAAAGGACAAGGGATACTTTTTGTCCCGGAAAATGTACGCTCCCGCACAATAAACCTTTTAAATGATTTTCGCCACCAAAACTATTTAATCTATTTTGATGAAAGTTTGCATGGAGATTGGAGATACTAATTTTAAACTATATTTTTCTTAATTATACCTAACCAATTCGAATTAAATAATCATCGTTAAGACAGGACAACGTCTGTCGGGTCAGCTAGTATATTGTTATATAAAACTTATAAATTATAAAACATACCATAATATTTTTATTTGCTGTTGTAAAATATTTAAAGATTAGGTACTAACATTGATAAAGATTGTAGAAAATCTAGTTTATCTTTTTTTTAAAATTGTGTATTCTTTATTATAATAACTACCTTATAAAATATTATTATACTTAACTATTTCTAACTCATTGGTTCACCTTTCTGATTATGATAATATTTAGCTACATTATAAAAATAACATTTAGGTACGCAATCCACTGCTTCAAGGAATTGGCTTATAAGTTGTAATCATTATTGTAATTTATAACGTACAGTATTACGAATAATATTTATAAACAAAGTGAAAAACAAACGCATTGTAGTATTCAGTATTCTATTAGCATTTAGCACTAGTAAAACGTGATCTTAGATTATCCAATACTGACCTGCCGGATTAAATGATCCTTTTCTTCTTCAGTTATCGAACAAATGGAACTCGTAACGTAAATTCTATTTCATTAAACTGCTGGTACCGATTAGAAACTGTGAATATTCCAATTTACAGACTCCGATGTGTATTTATTTAGCGAAATACACGACAAACGCGGACCGTGGCCTCGCGGACTGTGAGCGAGAGCGAATGAAATGAACATTGAAATTTGAACAAGTGAACGAAGATCGAGATTGTCTATGGCTGACCCGCGAACCGCGCGCGCGGTGCGCATGTGTGGTCGCGGTTCGCCAAGGTCGCTTTCGGACGTCATGTCCCCGTAAAATATCATTCAACTCTTGACCGAATGAAATATTATTTTTTTGCTGAAATTTTTTACCTTTATAATATTTAGATAACTGACATTACAAAAAATATTAACACAAAATACAAATTAGTGATTAAAGGCTAATAATTAGAATAGATATTTTAATAAACAGAGAATTAATAAATAAAAGGATAATATCAAAAAATCACCTTAACTATAATATTATATTCTTTTGTTAAAAATGTAATAAACAAAACATAAAGAAAAGTTGACTTCACATATTAATTGATTTAAAAAATGTATAAAAATTAAAAACCAAAGTATGTAACTACTAAATATGAAAGACGAAAGTATTCGAGAATACACCGCGCAGCGAAGGCAAATCTCTACAACTAGAAAAAATTTCAAGTAATTTGATGTAACTTTGTATAACAAATTCATGATTAAGCCTTATAATCAATAATAATAATAATAATTTAAGTACACACAACTAATGGCTGTACGTTACGACTTATGAGCTTCGATCAAATATTTCAGAAATATTTGATCGAAGCTTAATATGAGTCTTAAGAGCTTTTTTTTTCAACTTTGTCGCTGTTACATTACACAGTTACAAATAGGTAATTTTTTAAACTTAATACAAAGAAAACAAAAGTAATATAGTTAATAATTATTATATTAAGTTACTAGCTGTCCCGGCAAACGTTGTTTTGCCATTTAAAGTATATTTTCTACATCATCAGTTAATACATGTTTTACCCCCTCTTTTTTCCCCTAAGAGGGTGTGGGGGGGAAGGTCATACACCAGATGTTAAGTTGAAAAACACAGTTAATACCTAATATGAAGTAAGTCCACTAAAGAAAAAAGTTGTATACAAAATCTGACCCCTCTTTGGTCCCCAGAGAGGGTTGAGAGGGGAGGGGGGGGGGGATTTTTATACACCAGATGTTGAGTTGGAAGAAGACAAATATAATATATCTGTGAAAACCGTATGCAAATCCGTGAAAACCGTATGCAAATCGGATCAGTAGTTTTCGTGTTAAAGAAAAAAGTTTGATACAAAATCTGACCCCCTCTTTTGTCCCCTTAGAGGGGTGGGGGGAAAATTTTTATACACCAGATGTTAGGTTGGAAGAAGATAAATATATCTGCGAAAAATACATTCAAATCGGATCAGTATTTTTCGTGTGATGCTGGAACAAACATACAGACAGACAGAAAGAGTGACAGACAGACAGACAGACAAAAAACTAACCACATTTTTGGCTTCTATAGCGATGTAGTGACAAAGGTGTAATTTCGAGTGTCATTTCATATCTTCTAAGTATAGAATTTTCATTTCTACAACAGAATATTGTCTTCCCCGCACGCGCTTTGGTGACGCCCACTATCGTAATATTTTAATTTCGCCTTAATTTCAAAACCAAACGTCCAATTTTAATCATTCAAAGACCAAATATTATCTACATAAACTGTACTTAGTGATAAAATAATTTATTTTGATAAGGATTAATAGCGTGAGTAAAATATATCCGTTTTAATGTAGTCCAAAAAAAATTCAGGATTTTTAAATAAATAAATGGTTATTGTGCCTCACTCGACATAGATAGGTATAGTGTGTCGCGGACTTTTTTGTAGATATTTATAAGATCTACAATTACTTAGAACATTTTATGGTTCTATCTTTTATAGTTTAGGCAGCGTACGCAAAATAAGTAACTTTTCTAGCTGATTTTTTACACCTTGCGTCCGAGAAACTCAAATATCTTACGGAACCCTACTTTTTTCCAAAATGAAATGTAGCCTATGTTCAGCAGAAATAATGTAAGATTCCAATAGCAAAAGAATTTTTCAAATCGGTCCAGTAGTTTCGGAGCCTATTCGACTCAAACAAACAAACAAACAAACAAACAAACAAAAAATCAAATCTTTCCTCTTTATAATAGTAGTGTAGATGTAGATAACGTGTTAGCCCTTAGGCTCATGGTCTCTATAGTTATATTTTTGACTTCAAATAAAAATACACTTAAAATAAATATTTTAGAGCCTTATTTCACTAATGAAAAAGACGAATTCATAATAATTATTATTATAAGGCCTAAAAAATCGTTGATTTTAATTTTGTTCCATATAAAATTAGTGAAGTTTGATAAAATAGTATGTAAGATGTACTTATTGTAAGTAATCTCTAGCTATAGCCTATAAGTAATATTCTCTTTGTTTTTATAATAAAAATCAATGGTGTCTGTAGTTTAACATACAAAGGAACAAAAACAAAACAATAACATAGAAAATAAATTAAGTACAAAAAAAAAACAATAACAAACATAAAATGAGTAAAAAAATAAATGAAAAGAAAATAATTTTTATCATAGACCAGCTATGATTGTTGTTTAGTCCCTTCTGGCGACATATGCGTTGCCCATTATACTTTTTGCCAAAGGTATTTCCAGCTCATGTACATTGTGACAATGTCGTTTTAACTCCAAGTACTTTCTGAACTTGGCCCCACAGATCAGACAGTCCACGATGATTTTCCTAACGTTATGAATTTTCCACTCGTGATCCCATTTCTCCTTCAAACTTCGGAAATATTCATGACAGAAGCGGCAGCGGAACTTCGAGGTTTCCTGCATATGAGCGAATTTGATGTGCTTATTTAGCATCGACTTGAAATGGAAAGTCTTGTTGCAGTAGAAGCACGGCAACGGAGCGTGGTTCCTATGATACTCGAGATGCTGGGTGATCATCCTCTTGGAGTTAAACTTACGTTGGCAGAGATCACATTGGAAAAATGTTGCGCCATGAATCTTCTTGTGCTTCGAGAAGTTGCTAGAGTCACTGAAGGACTTATCGCAGAAGGTACACTTGTAGATCGTTAGTTTTGCGTGCTCTCTTAGATGGGCTTTGTATTTATCTATCTTTGTAAAGGTTTCCTTTTGGCATACCTCGCATAGTATCGTGAGAGTTCCATTTTTGCTGATCGGTGTTTTGGCCAGTGTGCTTCTTATCACATGCTCTATGAGATGTCTCTTGAGATCACCAACACGGTCGAAGGTCTTTTGACATACTTCACATCTCTGAAATGATAATAATTATACTATTTAAATTTACAAGAAAAAAACTAACTTATTAGTGTAATTGAAAGTGTGTATCCTACACTTTCAATTACACTAATAAGTTCTACATGGGAGGTACTATACTTATTAATAGAAATATATTTATGGAAAGTAGTATATTAAGTCTTCGTAATCTCAAACTTCACAACTTTTATCTAGAACCTCTAACTTTAATTACATAAATATATTTTTCTGGTGCATTAACCTTTCTTATTGGCTAAAAATAATTAAGATCTGCAATACAATTTCTTATTTCTATCAATCCTATAACTTATTGACTATACCTTTTATGTTGTGAAACTTTTCCTTCTGATATGTATTTCGTCTACGGTACCCACGTCCTCGAAAGTTGCGTTAATGAAATTATTTCACACATAAATAAATCCACACACATCTCACATCTATCTTGATCAGGGATATGTGAACAAATAACTTATTCATTTCATTCATTACTTGATTACTCATCATGTAATATAGACGTGTTTACAATAATATTATAATCTTTGTCAGTGATTTCAAGTTTACCTAATTGTTTTGTAAACATATTTTTAATATTACCTAAACGCATAATACTCGATTTCAGAAATCAGAAGGAACAAAAATTGTGAAAGAAATAGAAAAAATTATGAATTTAAAAAACTTTCGTTTCTTGTACCTATAGCTAATTAGCTACGATTTATGAATGATGATTAGATAATGATATACGTAATAATTTGAGATCTTAACTACACAAATTCTATACTCTTTATGTTATCAAAGAATTCCCGATTCCCAATCCGCCAGTGATCAGCCACTCAAATGGTCGTGGCCCGTGGGGCCAAATGGGCCTTGTCGTTGAGTCTACATCTTGAGTCGAGATGGTTATCGAATTAATTGGAAGGCCAATTGACTGAATGCTCCTATCCGAAATACACAGAAATATACAACGGGAATCATGGTTATAATTTTTTTAGACATTAGTCGAATAAATGATATAAGGCATGATAACATGTACTAATAATAATTAAGGTACATGCTTTATTGTTTTATTATTGACTGAACATTAATCATAAAAATTCGTTTAATGAGCGAGAACTGTACATTTTTCCGAGACAAATATGTCCTTCCCCCTGTCTCAAAGCATCTTTGAACCAAATTTTATTAAAATTGATCCAGCGGTAGTATAAGAATAAAGAGGTAACAGACAGACATTTAGATAACTCACACAATAACGCATGCATAATGTTATTATGGATACGTACCTTGTTAAACTTACGATGCTTCCTCGCCTTTTTCGCGTGTAACAGGAAGATCTCATTGCTTATGACCTTGGCTATCACCGACTCCGCTTCCTCGATCTGCTGGTGTCTGGTGAGGAACTCCTCCACGTTATCATCCTCGTCGAGCACTATGGAATGGTTACTGGATGAATCAATGGACACCGCTGACTCCGTATCGCTTATAACTTTGTTCACCTTATGAATGTCTTTATGTAGGTCCAAAGATGAATAACTATTCGACGTGAACTCGCACTGGTTGCATGCGAATACGAAATGAATTTTCGCCATGTGATTTTTCAAATCGTCATCGCTGGTGTACGATTTCGGACAATGAGTGCACGAGTATTTTCTATTGTGGATTTTGAGGTGGGTGCGAAGGGTGAACTTTGATGCGAACACTTTTTTGCATTTGTCACATTCTAGGTCTGGGTCGCCGTGGCCTACGCAGTGCAATTCGAATTTCTCCTGGCTTTTAAAATTTTTACCACATTCGGAGCAAGTGAATTTAACTTCGGTCGTCGTGTCTGTTTCAATAACTGGTAGCTTATGGCTGTGACTGCTGACTACGTGACGTTTGAACGTTAATAGGTTGTAGAATATTTGCTTGCATTTATCACATTGATATTTCTTTTTGGTGCTTTCATTGTTCTCTGTTAACAACAATAAGTATATTTTAAAACTAGTTTTGAATATATTTAAAAAATATGTTGCGTTTGATACAAATATATTTTTTATTTAGTTTTTCATTCGTTCTTCATTCACCCCTAGAGAAATAAGAATATTCTTTTAAAATAAAGTGAATGAACGCCTTATTTTTGAATTCCTAAAATCCTAGTCAAGCTAATATGTATAAACTATAAAGTCTAACTATAACTACAAACCTAAAGGCTAAATACTTATTAAGGGTCAGTTCACATTGTGACAGTACGATATATTTTTAAATTAGACTTTAAATTTAACTTTAAATTTTAAATTAGACTATTACTAACTTTATTTACTAAACAAAAAGATACACATAGAATTGACTATGTCCACACTGTGCCTTTTTTTGTTCATCAAGGGCATGCATTATAGCGCAGTTCAACAGCGCACGTGAGGCATGCCCGCGACGCATGCGCTGTGGCTTCTGACCGTATCCAAAATTTTCGACGCATGACAATGTTGGCGTTGCGTTTGTTGACATATTCAATTACTGAATGCGCCAAAACGAATGTCGAAAATTGAAGATGGAAGTGCATACTAGTGTGGACATAGCTGTTGACATACTTCCCGCGCACTCAGGCTGCCTGTTCTGTCTTCTAAATAATCGGCCAAGTGCGAGTCGGACTCGCGCACGAAGGGTTCCGTAAATCCGTACCGGTATAAAGCGAAAGTAGACAAAAATTGTGGTTTTTGTATGGGAGCCCCCTCTAAATAACTATTTACTTTACTTATTTTAATTTTATTATTAGTTACTAAAGACCAAATAAAACTAAGGATTTTGTGAAAATTTCAAGTGCTTGTTACCATTATTGATTACGCAAAAAAGGCCAAAAAAAATCACGTTTCTTGTATGGGAGCCCCCTTAAATTATTGGGGGGCCCTAACTTTATTTTATTTTCACTTTTCAGTATTTATTGTTATAGCGGCAACGGAAATAAGTACACAATCTGTGAAAACTTCAGAAGTCTAGCTATAGCGGTTCTTGATCTACAGCCTGGAGACAGACAGACAGATGGACGGACAGACAACGAAGTCTTAGTAATAGGGTCCCGTTTTTAGGGTTCCGTAGCCAAAATGGCAAAAAGGAACCCTTATAGATTCGTCATGTCTGTCTGTCTGTCTGTCTGTCTGTCTGTCTGTCCGTCCGTATGTCACAGCCACTTTTCTCCGAAACTGTTAGAGCTATACTATTGAAACTTGGGAAGTAGATGTAGTCTGTGAACCGCATTAATATTTTGATGCAAAAATGGAAAAATTAATAAAAATTTTAGGGGTCCCCATAGGTACAACTGAAACAAAAAAAATTTTTTTTCATCTAACCTATGCGTGTGGGGTATCTATGGATAGGTCTCCAAAAATCATATTGAGGTTTCTCATATCATATTTTTCTAACCTGAATAGTTTGCGAGAGAGACTCTTCCAAAGTGGTAAAATGTGTGTCCCCCCCCCCTCTAATTTCTAAAGTAGGGGCATGATAATTCTAAAAAAATATATGATGTAGATTCCTATAAAAACTACCAACGAAAATTGGTTTGAACGAGATCTAGCCAGTAGTTTTTTTTATACGTCATAAATGGTAAACCTTAATCTAAATTTCATTAAATCGACTGAAAATATATAAAAATAAATCAAAAACCTTTTAATTTCATAAAAATAAACCTTATTGCTGCTGCGGAACCCTTCATGGGCGAGTCCAACTCGCACTTGGCCGCTTTTTTACCCTTTGGGTACGGAACCCTAAAAAGTGCATCGCACTGCTATGTGAACTGAGTACTGACCCACAGGATTTTAAATTAGGAACACTTACCATAGACGTACTCTCCGTCTTCAACGTTATCCACGCATTCTACGTTCGGATCGTTGATAGCAATGTTCTGTATGGTCTGTCCATACTGGGAATCGTCCCCGACGTACAAAATAGTCTTCTGCTGCTTTGAAACTGGCTGAATCTCTGTCGACATGAGCTGCTTGAGAGCGTCATTATCTTTAACAGGATCCTCGATTTCCTCTTCAACTATCTCCGTACATTCTAACTGCTCACATTCAATCTCGTCGTCTTTATACAGCTGATCTATTTGGTTAAATTCCTGCACCTTCCTGAACTTTTTATGCTCTAATTGATCGCTATAATCGTTGATTTCGGTATAATTGTACACGTTTTGGGTAATATACGTGTTGTGCTGTTCCACTGTGATGCGTGAGTTGTGGATATGCTCCTGGGTAACTCCCTCGTAGTTGTTATAGACGTAGGGGCTTCTGGCAGGGTCTATCCAGACCTGGGACTGGTTGTACGACGAGTTGGGTATCTGGACCTCGGATGAGATGTCCAGGGAATCCGGTTGGGTGGAATCCACCTTCTGGACGTTCACGTCGTAGCTGTCCACCAGTTTGACGTTACAGAACCCGTTGTAGATGCTCATCTCGTTCCCCTCAGTGTCCAAAGACGTTATATTCAGGTCTATGAACACATTATCCGTCGCTTCGCACTCCGTCTGGAGATTCGTGCAGTTCTTCGGTATGAAAATCACCGGGTACATCATATCGGTCTGACTATCTACGTTTTCCATGATCGTAACCTTTGTAAACAAACATTGCAGCGTTAGAAATGTTTTTACGGAAAGGTAATCGTATAATGAAAATTTAAGGGTATTAGTTTTAATAATTTTTCACTTACCACGTGCAGTTAGGTTGTGAAGTGAGTCGGAAAATTTTAGTTACTTCAAACTAGTTTTTAAACTACCCTCATATTGTGACAGCTGATGCGATAATTGTTTTGAAAGCCGTGTTTTTTTAAATAAAATTGTAAGTACCGTAAGGTAAGGTAATGTATTCTGTGTTGTAAGTAATAAAACAAAATATATTATTCATCTTTTTAATTATTTATGGTAAGTATTTTTTTCTTAGGTACAGTACACCGTGTAAGGTAGCAAATAGCCCATAGGTAAATGCACTTGTACAAGATTCTAATCGATAAATAACAACAAAAACATGAGTACGTTTTTATCTAGATGCGACAACAACGAAATGACTAGTATAACCAAGGTTAAAGTTTCTTAGCGTTTAATGACAGATAGGTATTCCAAATTAATTACGATATCTGCCTATAGGTACCTAGTAGATAAAACTTTTACTATAAATACAAAAACATTTTCTGTAATATTCACAATAAACTAAACAGTATGTTTGCACAATCTTTGATTATATTATTGTTCCTTGGAAGCCATATCAATGGTAATATTTTGAAAATAACATTTTTCATCAGCTTAAAATTTAGTTTGTTATTATTTTTAGCAATATTCCGCGAAATAAACCGTAAATGAGTAAGAGCACGCATAGGCAATAGGCATGCGTACACTGCGTGCACGCATGCGTGCACTCACTCATTTACTTCAAGGTTGAGGTTTATTTCGCGGAATATTGCTAAAAACATAATAATAAGTAACAAACTAAATTTTAAGTTATGGATTTCCGCAAAGTAACGCCTGATTCTATTAACTATTTTTCATCAGCTCAAATTCTAAATTCAAAAGTTTTCTTTTTAATCGAAGCTATATATTTTTTTAATTTTCAGGCTTTGCCTTGGACGTCTCATCCAGAAATGCTGGGCTTTATCCAAATGTGGGTTCCCGTATTGTTGGGGGTTTGGATGCCCCCAAAGGTTCAGCTAATCACATGGTCGCCATCGTCATAGGCGATAGGATCAAATCATTGATGTGTGGTGGTTCCATCATCACAACAAAACACGTACTTACCGCTGCCCACTGTATAGAATTTGCCGTCATTTGGGGAGAATTATTGTCGTAAGTGTGTCTATGTCTTAAATCTTTATTAATACTCTTCTAAGCATATTTAGTAAACTACACAGTCATGATGTAGTTGTTGTAAGATTATTTTTTTATTGTTCGGCAGTCGGCTACTTCCTGGCTAGGCTAGCCGCTAGCCTTTGGTTCGATTAAAAGTGTGCCTTATAAAAAATATTAGCAATAACGATAATTAAAACAAATCCTGTTAATTATACCTAGACGTACAATTCAAAAGCAATATTATTATTATTATCTTCAGAGAAATAATAGGTCGGGACTCGGGGAAATAGTCTTTTCGCATTATAGTATGTATGAACTTGTCATGAAATCTCTTGGGCTATTGTATCTGGCTGATTTTGGTATCATTAGAAAGCTTTAATTTTACAGAAGACAATTCCAAATTCAAGTTAGGCAAATGTGAGATTTTTATTTGTTTTCCTTATTTTTAAAATGAGTCATTCATGCTAAATGAAGAGATTCGATATATTTTAAATTTTTATTACAAAAAAGGTAAAAATGCAACACAAGCCGCGAAAAAAATTTGATGTTTATGGACCTAATGCAGTTATCTGTAGTCGCGCAAATGCGTTTTCAATCCGGAAATTTTGATATCAAAGATGCACGTCGCTCTGGTGGCCCTGTTTCTTTTTTTTTAGGGGGCAAGCGAGCAAACGGGTCACCTGATGGAAAGCAACTTCCGTCGCCCATGGACACTCGCAGCATCAAAAGAGCTGCAGGTGCGTTGCCAGCCTTTTAGGAGGGAATAGGGTAATAGGGGAGGGTAGGGATAGGAAGGGAAGGGAATAAGGGAGGGAAGGGAAGGGAATAGGGTAAGGGATTGGGCCTCCGGTAAGCTCACTCACTCGGCGAAACACAGCGCAAGCGCTGTTTCACGCCGGTTTTCAAAAATGGCATCAGTTTTCGGACAAAAAAGACATTTGAAAGCATTCAGTGTTTTTGCAAGTTTGATATGCTTTGGCAACGAATTCCAGAGCCTTATGCCAGTAACAACGAAGGAGGAACCGTAACAGAAGGGGTGTGCCGTGTGCCGTACTGTGGTATTTCACTATGATAACGATTAACGCTATAGACCTCACACATATTTAGCCACTCAGCAAAAAATACGGGAGTTTGGCTGGGAGGTGTTAATTAATGCATCCGCCGTATAGTCCTGACCTTGCACCTTCAGATTTCCAACTGTTTCGGTCGCTGCAGAATTTCTTAGGCAGTGTCAGGTTGACATCACAAGAGGACTGCCAAAACCACTTGTCGCAGTTTTTTCATCAGAAGTCCCAAAATTTTTATAGCAATTGGATCTACCAACAGGATGCCAAAAAGTTATCGAACAAAATGGCCCCTATAAACTTTAGTCAATTGTAAATAAACTTTATAAAAAAACCTTTTGAATTTTTATAATTATAAAATGCGAAAAAACTTTTTCCCCGACCTAATAAATTCATAAAGTCAGATCATAGATATTATGGTGAACTAACGTAATTAAACTCATCCGACCGATCACAGCTAACAATGAATTGACATTTAAAGCCGACCAAATGACTTACATAATAATTATAATACTTAAGGACGCTATTACAAATATTAGCGATTTTCCGGTACCCTATTAAAGAATTAGGAGTCAAACTGCGAGGATATTTTGGTTTCAAATGAAAGATAATATATTCATCTCCACGACTGTGCCATAGAAATTCTATAGCCGCATACAAAATTTTCACATAAAATACGTTTTAACCATCACAATAATCGCAAAATATGAAAAAAATGGGGTCTGATTAGGTACCTTAATATCTAAATACACTGAACTGAGGAAAATAAATATACAAAAAAATTGTTGCTTATTTAGTCCTCTATAAAGTCCGCTAAAAATTTTATATAAAAATAAACAACTTTTCCAGTTATAAGAAAAATAAGAAAATTTCTCAAATTTTTTCATACATTTTGGCCATATCAAAAACGCGGCGAGCGTCGTAACCGCCACTGTACAAGGCGCGCTAATATGAATCTTATTTTAATGTTATTAACGTCGATATTCGTACTGACAGACATCCGACCTGCTAATTAAAAAGTTGGAGCATTCTTATTACAAAATTTCATTAAAATCGGTTGAGCCGTTTTGGAGGAGTTCGCGCACAAACGTTCGCGTTGTGACACGAGAATTTTATATACTAGATGAGTATAGACTACTTTAATTATGCCGCTCAGCTGGGTACGAACTCTGCCACAATTTTATGAGTCCTGGGACGCTGCCGCCCATAGCCCAAAGCCAGTATAGGCTTTGGGCTACACGTCGTAAATCCAGAGCAGGACTTTACGTATAAATTAATAAGCAATAACTAATAGGTAATAACTATAATAACTATTTACATACTACTATGTCTATGTGTCTTCTCTTCCAGTTCATATCATGGTCTAGTCGGCAGCTACTACTACAATATCATAGACAAGAAACTAACCCTCCTGTTCACCGGTTTCTACATCCACAAGACTTGGGATCCTCTGTCTATCAAGGACGACATTGGCATCCTGAAGACAGCTGGTATACCGCTGTCGAATAGAGTGGAGGTTCTGCCACTCAACTTCGATCGGATAGATCAAGCGGTAGAGTGCCAAGTGACTGGCTGGGGGACTACCGAGGTAAGTAATTAATAGTAGTCATTAGTTTAATAGTGCCTGTTTCACTATTTCATGATATAATAATAATAATAATAAGCCCGCAGGGCAGCTTGTGGCGAGCTGTTGGGGAGTAGCGACCCCACGTACCCGAGTCCTCCCAGGGAAGCCCCTGTTCTCCATCTCCGGCTTGCCTTCACCAGCCGGCCGGAATGAACACTGACGGAGAATTAGGCTCTACCTCTGCCTTGCCTTAACCGGCCAGTCAGAGTGGAGTCGCAAGAGGTTCGGCTCGGAGGGAGGATGTGAAGCGTAAGTGGCGAGTGGGCGACGTGATGGGACCCTCTGAGGGTGCAAATGATCGGCGTTTAAAGTCCAGCGACACCTCTCCTGCCTCAAGCCGCTCTGTCAATGTTGCCGCCTCGGTGCACCGTGCGTGCGACCATTTCGAGGGGCCCATTCAAAGAGCTGGCAAGTCACCGTCTGCCAACTTTATGATACAATGTTTCCACGTTGTATCGGCAGACGCCATAGTCCTTCCATAGTTCCAGTTACCCAGTCCACTAGCACCTCACCCCCATAGCCCGGTATCATTTCTAATACTTATCCATTCCCTGGCCGCTGGTTCTCTTTGGACGTACGTCGTACTCCTATAGTGCGGACAGGGAGAGTCGCCGGCCAGTGTCACATAATATTACATCTAGATTAAAACTGTGTAACGGGCCTCTACGTGTTGGCTTCGGCCCCACGCATGCCTTCCAAAGGTCCGGGATTTAATAGCCCGTGAGCAAGGAATACCTTACGGCTTACACAAACATAATAATAATAATAGTTCTTTAGAGGCTGGGGTCTTCAAATTAAATACTGGATGTGCTGAATCACTTTATTACACGTTAACTTAGGTAGGCGATGGGCAGACGACTGACTCTCGCAGGAGTTATATCGCCGCGCCACAAATATAGCTAAATGTACAAGATTCGATTACCGAGAATAATAACACACACTACAGTTCCAACACCGGTTTCGGTGACGGTGGCCGGTTTCATTGAAACCAGGCAAGCTACGCAGGAGTAATTTTTTATAGTGCCCAAGTGTGTGCGCAGTACACAAGAGCATTCTCTATTCCTTTACTCTCATAACCCAGTGGGACGGCAGACCGACACAACTATGGCGAGAGATAGGGCGCAGGACCGACTTTTTACATGTCCATCCGTGATCCGACGCATGGATCATCTTACTTGTCAGACAATCAGGTGATCAGCCTGCATTGTCCTAACCAAACTTGGAAATAACATTTTCCAACGCGGGAATCGAACCCACGACCTCCGAGTCAAGAGCCGCGCTAGAATACTACTAGACCAGGAGGAGGCGTTGATTTCATGATAAGTAGGTACCGAATAGGCTATCCACAACTTATCTGACAGATAATCCGTACTCTACCTCTCAGATAAGTTGTGGATAGCCAGAGCCTATCTGGAACTTATCAGTATGTGGTGAAAGCCCTTACAATCGTGTAGCAAGAACATAAAATTAACTTATGCCTCTGCTGGTTTTCGCTTTTCCACCATCTCGTATGTATCGCATCTACTGTAGACCTCAGACCAAGTAAAAACTCAAGACAGAGCGCTGCGAACAACAAAGTGAAGCCGATCGAAAGTACGCCAGCTGTGTATGTACACGCTTACGCCCACATACGCAAAACGAAAGTACGCCAGTTTTCGTCGTGTATATCGCGACTCGTGAGTCGTGACAGCAGCACGCGTTTAGAAAATAATTTGTAAACACTTCAAAATGCCGAGCTGTGTTATGAAAGGGTGTAAATATTATATTAAATTTATTTCATCGATTTTGGGGTAATTTGAATAACATTGCGACACTACCCCGCGCAGCTTCACTTTGTTGTTCGCAGCGCTCTGTCTTGAGTTTTTATTTGGTCTGAGCTGTAGACTAATGTTATTCTAATTATGACTGCGGAATATCGCTAAATATTATTTTGAGATTCCAAAATATGTTTGTATAATTTCACAAAAAAATAATAATTGGATTAATCTATATAATATTTATGATTACGATTTTAAATTTACAAAACTGACACTATTTCCACGCCTGAGAGGCAGAAATTTTTGTACCATAAAAAACAATTTGTACCACCTTGTAACAAATTTTTTGGAAATAAATAAATTCTAATTCTAATTCTAATTCAGATTCTGCAACAATTCTGCAACAATTATTGTAAATTTCATTATTGTAGACTGTAGCTATAGAATTCTCCGTAAATCGTGTAGTAATAATATAATATTATGCTGATTCTGATATTAAAAGCGAGAGAATCATTTTTGTCAACCGGATTTTCCCATAAAGTTAATAATTATACCACAGAAATGTATAATTCTTATACCTAGAGAAACAAAGGCCTGAGGCCTGAGCAGGCGAGATGTAACTCACAGTGTAAATAACTACAGTGGTCCAACGAACACATCTAGACAGAGTATTGTGTATAATTGAAATACGAGTGTTTCGTATTGCTTTATTGTAAAGTAATATTTATGAAGTGAAATAACAGCAAGGGCACCATGGTAACGTATGTGGGTGACACAATAATCCACAGTTAAGGTAAAGTTAGGTAATATATATATCAGCTCTCCCCCGCCATTCCTGAATGTCAGGCGAAGGGATGAGCCACTCGTGCCGGCGTCAGACTGTTCCTGAACCCGTGCGAACCTCGTAGTATAGTAGGCCCAGGCGCGAGCGGCGTAAAATAGTTAGTAGCCGCCTCCTCCTCCCTTACTTCATGTATATTATTAAGTAGCTCTTTTCTTGTATGTGTATCTGCTATGTTTCCAAAAAGTGGGTATGTAATATTGTAAATAAATTATTTCTTCCCATCGTATTTCTATTCGCATTCTTCTTTTTGTTTCCATTTGTGCTTAATACGTAATTTTAACTCGTTATCTTTCTCTTTCCTGTATATAAGCTCGGCTTTGGTAAAGTGTTTAAAAGTAATCAGAATAGCGTATTTGTAATTTTCTGTTTTCAAACCTTCTTCGAAAGTCCTTTGTTGTTTGTTCTCGTTCTGTTCTGTATTATTATACTTTCGTTTTTGAGTGTCGTTCGTGTCCCTTTCATCCTTCGATGCATCGTATATTTTGTCAACGGAATTGTATTCATCTTGTGTATTCATTTCCTCTTTTGATGGGAGTTCGTTCTTTACCTTGTTTTGTATGCTCACATCCGTAAATAAAGATTTTAGTGAGTAGTGTATGACGTCTTCAGTTTTGTCTACGGCGTTAGCTGGATCTTCAAACAATGTAGTAAATTGTAGGTTTTCTTTGTTTAAATCTTTCTCCAATGTATCGCAGCATGTACCTCTGATCTCTGTTTGTAATTGTGATATTCGTGTAGTTGTGGAATTACTTTTGGCTCGTTGTTGCATGTTCAGAAGTTTTATTTTGATGGAAATAAATTCTTCTTCAATATTGTAACTCGTTTCAATCTCCGTATCTAGTTCTTCATCTGGTACTTCAGTTATTATGTTTTGTTGCAGTTGTCGAATTCTTTGGAAATCTTCTTGTAGATTCTGTAGCCTGACGTGAGTCTCCGCGTAATCAAGATTCTCATGTCTTTGTAAGTATGATTCCCACCTCGTAAATTGTCCTCGTATGGAGGCGCGAATCCTCTTCCAATTTTCCAAGTTCGTAGTCATCCTCGTCGCCACTTTATTGTGTATAATTGAAATACGAGTGTTTCGTATTGCTTTATTGTAAAGTAATATTTATGAAGTGAAATAACAGCAAGGGCACCATGGTAACGTATGTGGGTGACACAATAATCCACAGTTAGGGCGGGAATAGACGTCCGATTTTGCTTCCGGTTGTCTGATCAGACAACCGGATCGGATTCACTCAATACACGTCCGATTTTTGCGTCCGATTTTTTCTGAACTCAGTCGCTCTCGAGCTATCTGTGAGCTTGCACGGAGCAGAAAGACAAGATTCACCCTACATGATTTCGTTTATTTTTAGGGTTCCGTAGTCAACAAGGAACCCTTATAGTTTCGGTCTGTCCATCCGTCTGTCCGTCTGTCTGTCTGTCCGCGGTTTTGCTCAGAGACTATAAGACAACAAGTTATTGAGTAATAGTCGATCAACTTAAAAAAAAATGTATTCGGCGAAGTATAAAGGAACTTTTCGTTCAAATTCCTTAGAAAGTAACTGAGATGATGTTGTTAGTGGTGTAAAACATGATAATATAATAATTAATGTACATTCATTGACCATACAAAAATTTTCAAATACTAGCGGTACTACGGAACCCTATATTGCGCGTGGCCCGAATTTTACAAGTAAAAGGCAGTCCGAACAACAACCACGCGAGACGTTCGTTCAGTATCATGCTAGAGAATAAAGGCCGTCACAGACTTAGCTATAATATATTATACTAGCTTTCCCGGCAAACGTTGTTTTGCCATATAAAGTATTTCTACTTCATCAGTTGATACAAAATCTAACCCCCTCTTTTGTTTGGGGGAGGCAATTTTATACACAAAGAATACACTAAATAATAGGAAGTAAGTCCATTAAAGAAAAATGTTTCATACAAAATGTGACTCCCTCTTTGTTTCCCTAAGAGGGGGGGGGGGGGGGGATTTTTATACACCAGATGTTGATTTGGAAGAAGACAAATATATCTGCGAAAACCGCATTGAAATCGGATCAGTAGTTTTCGTGTGATAGTGGAACAAACATACAGACAGTCAGACAAAAAACTAACCACATTTTTGGCTTCTATAGCGATCTAGTGACACCCCCCGCTTATTATTTTTTTAATATCTTTAATGTACAGAATTCACATTTCTACAGTTTTATTATATGTATAGATTAATAATATTATGTTTATAGCTAGGCATGGTAATATATATTTTCTATACAATTTTCGCGTGACCACACACTCAGCTATAATATATTATATTTCTGGTCTCAGTGTGTTTATTTATTTATTAGTCCGGTATATTAATATAATATATTATAGCTAAGTCTGTGACGGCCTTAAACTGGCAAATCGGAAGAAATAATCGGACGTCTATTGTGTCTCCGTACAAATGTATGCAGACTGCACCTTCAGACAATCGGAACGGCAGTAAAATCGGAAATGCTTTGACGCTGTTTCCGATTCTGACGTCCGATCCGGTAACCGGATCGGACGTGTATTGTGTATCCAAATAAATGTATGGCAAGAGTGCCTTCAGATAGTCTGATCAGACAACCGGATCAGACAATCGGATGAAAAAATCGGACGTCTATTCCCGCCCTTAAGGTAAAGTTAGGTAATATATATATCACAGAGCAATCGTGCGGGGCGTGCGGGGTGAGAGAGGCGCGGTAGCGATACCAGACTGCCATACACTCGTCTGGTACACGTCAGCCGGGGTTGACGCTTTTTAATTTGATTGTAAAACAATGGGTTGCGAGTTGCGACGGTTGCGACCGATAGTGTTTCGTTTGAGTTGTATGCATGTACTTATTTAAATACATAATATATACATATTATATCCGATATTTTTGATTTTTTTAAATTTTTGATATTATCAAAATTTCATACTCTTATGTTTTTTTCTTATTAATTGAATCGAAATAATTTGTATGTCTGATAATTTGAAGATAGGGAAGTAAAATTAAGGTGACGCCTTGATAATTTGCCTGTAGCGATGTCCATTTTTCTCAGCAATGACTAAAGCTAAGAAATTAAAGTTCACTGTCAGGTATTCATCATGTCTTTGTCTTTGAATTACCCATAGCATAACACGATTGGTCAACTTTTATAACACAGAATATTCAATCAAAAAGACCTCTGTAAAAAAAGGGATTCCTATTTTGCCAACAGAGGAGAGTGATATAAGCTTCCAAAATTTGTACATAAATTGGTTCTAGTATACACTTTAATCTGTCCATACCTTATATGAAATTTATTTATGGTTTTTAAATTACGCGACAAAAACCATTTTGTCGCTACGCCCTTTCAATTTTTTGCTGTTCCATTGCTTGTTTTCTATGAGAGGCCGGGCCAACCTCGCATAGAAAACAAGCAATCTCAAACACATCCAACACGGTTTTTTACTTCAACATGGCGTCACCTTAAACTTAATTTATTATTGATATTCAAAGTTTTCAAATAAAGTAAAAATCAACGATAGATACTTTTGAGTATCAATTTTTCTTAAATGGAATAAGGGGACAAACGAGCAAACGGGTCACCTGATGGAAAGCAACTTCCGTCGCCCATAGACACTCACAGCATCAGAAGAGCTGCAGGTGCGTTGCCGGCCTTTTAAGAGGGAATAGGGTAATAGAGGAGGGTAGGGAAGGAAATAGGGAAAAGGATAGGGGATTGGGCCTCCGGTAAACCATTTCTGTGCGGTAAACTCACTCAGCGAAACATTTTTAAATATAAATATAAATTTTGATATAATATTATAATATCAAGCATAAAATATATCAATTAATATTATATAATATCATGATTCATGATATATATCCGATATATTATGTATCAATAATAATTGATATATAGGTATATCATGCGAACCCTGAGCTTTTGCATACGCATTTGTATTTTTTATAATAAAACTCCTTATTTATAATACTTCTATAATATCTATTTTTGTTATCCCTAGTACTGTACATACAAATACCTACTACGAAATACGAATACATAAAATATAGAACAGATTATAATAAAGTATAAAACACATTATTGTGACAACCCTGAAGCAATGACACAAAGGCGGCATTTCGCTCGACTTCAAAGGCGTTGGACCACTGTAGAATTATTTACATTGTGCTATCAGTAACACTACGGTCTGCGTGGTAAAAAGAGACGTGTGAATTGTGATACATGACAGCAGAACTCTTTTTTTGACGTCCAGTCGGCACGTATCGGCACGTTGACAATGTGGCCCCCACGCGTTTAAGGCGGATCTCAGGATTCATGTTCGGCATCTCATAGAATTCATGTTCAATCTTGCTGACAAAATATGACAATGTGGCCCCGCGCGTTTGGGATGCCGAACATGAATTCGAGGATCTCAGAATTCATGTTTAGAATTCATGTTCAATCATGCTTGTGTTGTGAATTCATGTTCAATTACGTAGGTACACATATTTTTACACAGTAATTATTTACAGATGAAAACCAATTTCGGTTTCGTTTGACAACTTGAGATTGTTGCTCTATTCCGCTAGGTAGGTATATTAACTTTATGGTTCTTTCACATGAAAATCTCATCGTCTCAACTCTCATCATTTCCAGTTCATGATGCCAACCCCCGATCGTCTGCAAGCCCTCAACGTGTCCACCATCAGCGGTGCTGAATGCGTCTGGCGCATCCAGAAGTTGGAGCTGCTCGGCTATAAGATGCCGCCCTTGGATCTGCACCGCGAGATCTGTACCTACCACTCGCCTGGACACGGCATGTGTCATGTGAGTAAAGGCAACTAAGTATTTAGTAATCTGTGGTAAAGCACAACAAGCCCCAATTTCAATTTCACCAACGTCTGTCAGTGTTAACAGCTTGTTAAAATATTGTGTCTTGTGATGTCTTCTCTTTTATTCATAAGAAAAGCGAAATAGGTAAGTAACGTTAAACGTGATAAGTACTAATTCGAGCGTTAACTTTAACAGTCGTTGGTGAAATTGGTGCTCAAGGTGCCTTTTCATAATGGTTATGCTGGCCCACTACGGTGTACGAGCCATTGCCATTATATAGTCACGGGGTAGTGGGGTATCATGTATGATGATGGCGGACGATGTCCAGGCGGGGCGCGCAATGGCGTGGCCTGCAGAGTGCAGAGGGCCTTTGCGTGCTGCTGCTTACGTTGTAGTAACTATTCAGTAATCTGTAATAACTGCTAAGGCAGGGTTTCTCAAATTTTCGGCTCCTGTAAAAATTTTCAGGTGACCACTAGGTATATGAAATGAAAAGGGTAAAAGGAAATTCCCAAATATACTATCAAAGACATCCTTTTGTAATCAGCTTGAAGAGTTTCATCTACGGACATTTCTAACCCTGTGCTAAGGCTACTGGGCCTGAGAGTCCCGGGAGCGTAGTACGGGAAATGGCATTGAAATTAAAATTCTGATAACTTTGACCTTATATAACTCGACCAAAATATAACGTCGT
Source organism: Plebejus argus (assembly GCA_905404155.3). Lineage (NCBI taxonomy): Eukaryota > Metazoa > Arthropoda > Insecta > Lepidoptera > Lycaenidae > Plebejus > Plebejus argus. The sequence continues at coordinate 12,404,077 of FR989943.1, forward strand.
AAGTCCGCCATACGCCTATAAATTAATTCCTCTGATGGTACATTTTTACTTCTTTAATTTCACAGCTAAAAAGCGACTCTTAAATCGGTTCCTAACGCATTATAAACACTTAGTAACGTTTACGGTTAGACCAAAAATTGTTCGAAAGGTATAGGACTATAGGTAATAGACTATAATACAGCATGACTGGTGAGACAATACCGATATTTAAGGAGAGTATTCAGTACTCGATTCTCATTATAAATATGTAATAAAATTAGGTACTTAATTTTTGATCAAATTTCCCTTTAAACAAATGAATCACGGACACTTAGTAAATAACTATGCGGCCACGCGGCGTCATCGCCCCCCGCGCCGGCGCGCTACGAGGGCTGCTATTTATGTATCCGGAATTAAAAAAAGAAACAATATGGTTTTATTGCTTTTCAAAATATTCGCCGCGATGATCGACACACTTTTGCATACGCTGGAACCAATTTTCATAGCACTTTTTCCATTCTGATTGAGGTATCTCCAAAACGTGCATTTTGAACGCATCAACAGCCTCTTCGCGGCTCGAAAAACGTTGACCACGTAATTTGTTCTTCGCGTATGGAAATAAAAAGAAATCGTTAGGTGCCAAATCAGGGCTGTACGGCGGATGACCAGTCAATTCGATCTTTTGACCCTCCAAAAACTGAGTTGTTTCAGCTGAGGTGTGACAGCTAGCATTGTCGTGATGTAATATGATTCTGCGTTGTCGGTTGTCCTTTCTTATTTCTTCAAAGACTTCTGGTAAACAAATGGTCGTATACCATTCAGAATTAACCGTTTTACGATTCTCTAATGGCACTGTAGCCACATGTCCATTAATTCCAAAAAAACAGGCGACCATTTGCTTCAAAGTACTTTTTGCACGAGTAACTTTTGTTGGTTTCGGCTCATCTTGGAACACCCACACCGTTGACTGTTGTTTAGTTTCGGGGTCATATGCATAGATCCAAGATTCATCACCTGTGTAGATATTATAAACGGCTTTTGACGTACCACGGTTGTATTTTTTTATCATTTTTTTGCACCAATCGACACGAGCCCGTTTTTGATCGATTGTCAAGTTGTGCGGAATCCAACGCGAACATATTTTTTTTACAGCCAAATGTTCGTGTAATATCTTATGTATGCTCGTCATACTTATGCCTAAGGACGCCTCTATCTCGCGATATGTAACATGACGATCACGCATTATTAGTTCCCGCACAGCATCTATATTTTGTGGGACAACAGCTGTTTTTGGGCGACCTTCTTTATTTTCATCCGTGAGCATAGACCGCCCACGATTAAACTCACTGTACCAGTGATAAACAGTGGTTTTTGATGGTGCTTCATCTCCAAAAGTTGCGGTGAGTTGAATAAAGCACTGTTGTTGATTTAGCCCACGCCGAAAATCGTAGTAAATCATTGCACGAAAATGTTCACGCGTTAAATCCATGGCAAATGAAGACACGCAATTTTCAAAATGATGCCACAATGGAAAAATAATTGACAGTCACATGAAACAAAATGTATTCTTCAACCAAAGAGTTCTATTTTCAAATGTTGTAATTACTTTTTAAATATTGTTCTTGTAAGTGGCCAGTTCCGGATACATAAATAGCAGCCTATGTACACCTCCCGCGCGCGGTGTCCATGCGTTGGGTAAATAATTATTTAACTTTAAGCTACATTTACTCAGTGATCAATTGATATTATTTTTTTATAATTTTTTTTTTCAACTAATATAATAGCCAAATATCACGTCCTCGAGTATTGAACATGTCTCACCAGTCATGCTGTATAGTTGATAGAGTGCCATTGCATCATCCATGTACTTCCAAAAACATATCCATAACCTACTGAAAAACCTCTGATACGAGCATGGTATATTTTTCCAGGGTGACTCCGGCAGTGCTCTCATCCTTATAGAGAACAGGACACAGATCGGTATCGTGTCCTGGGGCGCCCCCTGTGCCGTGGGTGCTCCGGATGTCTTCGTCAGAATCAGCGAGTATATCGACTGGATATTGGATACCGTTAGCAATAAATTATAACTAATTGTGAATATTATGATTGTTGTTAGTTGTTATTGACCTTGGCTGTTAATTAATGGTTACTTGATTGTTGTTATTATATTATTATAATTATTGTTATAAATTTGAAGAATTGTTTTTATTACTCACTTAATAATAATACTCCCCACACCGGTTTCGGTGACGGTGGTCGGTTTTCATTGAAGCCAGGCCAGTTACGCAGGAGTAATTTTATAGTGCCCAGTAGCCCTAGCATGGCCACAAGCAGAAATGCGAAAGTATAGATAAACTGTGGACATAAACTTAAGCCGTTCCTATCTTTTTTCGTTCCGAAAAAATCAATTTAAATGCCACTTTATGATAGACTATCATAGACTTATAATATACTGTAGACTATAGTCCAGAGTCCTAAAAATTCAAATAATATCCTACTTTATGACATAATATACTATATTCTGTCACAATATACTATATTCTGTCATAAAGGCATTTTAATTGAATTTTTGTATATCGCTAATCGCTGTTAGCCACGGTAAAGATCGGAATGGCACCTTAAGTTTATGTCCGCACTTATAGTTCGTCTATACTTTCGCATTAAATGCGCAGCTGCCATAGCATGGCTACTAGTAGAAATTTTCTACTAATGAGAGTCCTTTCACTTTCCAAGCATATGGAAGGTATCCATAGTAAAAATGACTCCAAAGCCTGGAATGCCACCAACACAACCAAACTCCTATCGACCTATAAGTCTCTTGCCCATCTTGTCAAAAGTATTTGAAAAGGTGTTACTAACAAGACTTCAGTCTGAAATCAAGGAGAACAAAGCAATTCCAGACCACCAATTTGGCTTCAGACCTCGACATTCCACAATAGAACAGGTTCATCGTGTAGTCCACAAAATCAGGCAGACCCTGGAAAACAAAGAATATTGCTCAGCAGTCAGCGGTGTTCTTGGATGTACAACAAGCATTTGACAAAGTATGGCACAAAGGACTATTGTTTGAATTAAGAAGCATCCTATCTAATACACTTTTTATGATCCTAAAATCTTACCTACAGGATCGGAAATTCCGAGTCAAGTTTGAGGACGAACTATCAGAAATATACAACATAGAAGCATCAGTACCTCAGGGTTCTGTACTTGAACCAGTCCTATACTACATATTCACTGCTAATCTCCCAACTTCTGATGACGTAGAAACAGCAACATATGCAGATGACACAGCCTGCCTCGCGAGTGATAAAAACCCAAATAAGGCCTCAGATACACTGCAAGGTCACATACAAAAAATACAAAAATGGATGGAAAAGTGGCGCATCAAGGCCAGTAGCACTAAATCTACCCATGTTACCTTTACTCTCCGTAACATCGATTTATATGTAATATATAAGTCTATGCTCCGTAAGGAAAACTGTAAGCCAGTCACATTAGATGGAGATGTCCTACCACACAAGACAACTGTCAAATATTTGGGCTTCACTCTGGATAGGAGACTTACCTGGAATACACACCTGAAAACCAAGAAAAACGAGGCTTTACAGCTAAATAATCTTAACTGGCTTATAGAACGATCATCGCAGGTACCTTTACACAATAAAATATTAGTGTATAAAAGTATTGTGAAACCAATCTGGACCTATGGAATAGAGTTATGGGGCTCAGCAAGCAACTCGAACCTTGAAATACTGCAAAGATTCCAAAACAAGGCCCTAAGGACCATTACCAATGCACCTTGGTTCACACGCAATACAGAAATTCACGAACATCTTAACATTCTAAGTGTCAAAGAGGAAGCTAAACGACACAGTACCGAGTACAAAAGAGATTACAAGAATATGTAAACATACTCGCAAGAGCCCTCATTACTACACGATTAAAAAAGTGGAATATACTGGACATTGACAAAAGATAGGGCGAAAATGGCCAATACAGCAAACTTGGCCTTACTTAATAGAGTTTGACTTTGGACAAATAAAACCTAATATAATAGAGAGTTTTACCAAAAAATAAAACTTACCTATTATCTTTTCATCAATATCCGGAATCCATCTTGAGTCAAGCGCCTGTCTTTTTTCGCCTACAAGTCCTTGCTATTGGTTGCCTCCCCACCTGCCCCACTCTTACCGCCACCTACCTCTCCCTCCATTGGTCTCACTTCGGAGGGGTTTCAGAATTTGTTCCTCATTATAGAACTCATGATGCACCAGGTAGCCATTACCTGGATTCCGGATATTGATGAAAAGATAATAGGTAAGTTTTATTTTTTGGTAAAACTCTCTATTATCTGTTTTGTATCAATATCCGGAATCCATCTTGAGTGATTTGTTTGTTATCACCTGGTGTTGTAGGCTGTAAGCTACAGACGCTATAATGTGTTAGGAATTTATTATGATAGAATGAATTTAGGATTATAGAGAAACCCCAAAAATATTACAAAATGTTATTTTTATTACTATTGTACAAGTAAATTTTATAGCAAAACTTAAATGTAACAATTATATTATATTAATCAATTTAATTTACAGGATCAAAATAATTAGATAATGAAACTGACTGGTTTGCATTATTACAATCAATTAGTTCCTTTTGGTAATAATTTCTAAAAGTGTGAGCACTTCTCCAATTACCAGTTTTGAGAATTTGATCTATAGGGAATTGTTCTACAAAATTAAGGGAAGCTACAGCCGACCTCACAGAGCCAGGGGTAGCCTGAATTCCAGCTTCAGACAACAAAGACTTAACCCAATTCCCTATAACTGTCCTGGAGGCAGGTTTAACATCACCTCTGGCGGTAATAAATAAGTGGGTTATATTATTTCGACGATCTGCACCTAACTCTATCAACCGTTTTATCCAAAATATAATATTTAACCTTTTAATGGGATGAGCTTTTAGTCTCCATCCTGACTGTCTAAAATTATGATTATCAGTTTTGGAACCAAATACTGGCCATAAAATCATAGTATTACCTTCATCAATCAATCTTTGGTTGTCCACGCGCAACAAAGTTAGGTCGTGAACTCTACGGCCAGAAGCCAGCAGTAAAAGTGTAGCTGTATGCCGTGACACTTGATATAAACTATTTTCATCTAAATTATATATACCTATATGGACTAGCAATTGTCTTGGATTCCATATTGGTGGTTTAGAGGGAGTTTCTCGAGCTACTGATATAGCTTTAAGTATATGTTTAATAAAGAAATTAGAAGATAAATCAAGGTGAGACGTTAAATGCGTAAAAGTAGATATAACCGATTTATGGACTAAAATAGTTTTATATGAAAGACCTATGTCACAATGTAAATGGGCTAGGTAACGTGCAACTTGGTCGGCATTTGGATATTTAAAGTTAATAGAATTCGACTCACACCATTTTTTCCACCTGTCCCACGCTGGTCTATATGTTTTTATTGTTGATGCTCGCCAACTTGACATGAGCAGTTTCTGTTCCTCTTCCGTCCAGTCAGTCAAAATTTCTTGCCACCCAAAATTAGCCAAGCCTCCAGTTGCAGGTCTTTGACTTGAGGAGGGTGAGTTCCCGTCGTCGTGTCCAGGAGAACATGTGGTAGGTCCGGAATCGTGTATGGAGGCCGAAGAGCACGGTGGCGAACATCGGCCCGCCAAAACACTTTGTCCCACCTCGGGGCAATCAGTATGTACTGACCCTGGGCCTGGTTCATGTGTTGCAGTACCCTGGGGATCAGACTCGGTGGAGGAAAGATCCATGCCAATTTGTACTGCCACTGGTGACAAAATGCATTGAGACGGTGGGCGTCCTCGTCTAAAACGTCCATCGACACGTACTTCTCTACGACATGCGCCGTTTTGGACGCAAAAAGATCTATCTCTGGTGTGCCCCACATTTGAAATATCGGCTCGGTTGCTGTCGCTGTCAGATGCCATTCGGGACAAACTTTCTGTCGAGATAGAGCGTCCACTTCGCAATTGAACCTGCCGGGAAAGTACTGAGCTACTAAATGTACATTCAGCTTGTCCAGGAGCGTCAATAGTTGTTGGGTTTGTTTCAGGAGCTTTTTCGATTTTGTTCCTCCCTCCTTGTTTATATACGAGACTACTGTCCGATTGTCGGTTTGCAGAAGAATCTGGGCATTTCGTATATAAAGCTGTTTGTGTACGATTGCCCCGTAAACTGCAAACATTTCTTTTTGATTTACGTGCCAGGATTGCTGTTGCTCTGTCCACGTACCTGTTATTATCGTGTCGTCTATCTGTGCTCCCCAACCGATGTCGGATGCGTCTGTGGTCAGTAGATGTGTTGTTCCACTCATGTGTATTGGCATGGATCCCCCCAATGCTTCGGTCCACCAAAGCATTTCTTGGCGAACTGGTTGTGGAATATTCACCAGACGGTAAGGGTGCTGCTTGAATAGCTGGCGACTGCAGTATTGTATCGTTCGACAATGAAGACGACCCCTTCGAGTAACGAATGTTGCGAAATTGAGTCTCCCCATTAGCGATTGATACTGTTTGAGGGACCATTTTTTCGTTCTGAGCTGTCGTTGAAGTACCCTGCGTAGCGATAGGCACTTCATCTCGGATAAGGACTTTGCGTTGCGTTTTGTGTCCCACGTTATGCCGAGAAATTCTAAGCGTTGTGTCGGAACTACACACACTGGCAAAATTAGCGGAACATAGTCAAAAAGGGGCACAACTTGAACTCAAGTGGGTCGGGCTGTCTGAAATCCTTTTATATAGTTTCTAAGCTCATTTAAGAAATAAAATATTGAACAAAACTGGCAATTTGAGAGATTTTTATTGCAATTATGCCATAATAAATGTTTTTCGATGATTGACGTTGTAAGTGTTTCTGATAAGAATGGCGATTTTAGCGGGGTTCAAGGTATGCCAGCTCATTTGATTGTTTGGTTTTTGGAAGAACACATTGCTTAGATATAAAATTAGTGATTTCCCAGCATCTACGACAGCTAGAGCTGTAACCACGATAGAGAAAGGAGAGAAAGGTCACACCTACCGTTCGGTCAGTCAGGCCTTAGGTGGGTCAGCTTCCGTGGTCCATCGTAACTTTCAACGCTACAGGGAGACTGGATCTTACGTCTGGAGACGAGAACAAGGCAGATATCGGGTGGCATTGGTTCAGGATGACCGTTTTGTTAGGGTACAACCCTTAAGAAATCGACCTCAAATTGCATTGCATACACGAAACCTGTCGGAACAGATCCGAGATGTACGTGTGAGCGATTGTACAGTAAGAAGAAGACTCAAAGAAGTTAAATTAAACTCAAAAGTGCCAGCAAGGGCACCAGAACTTGAGACAGGACACCAAAGAGCTAGGCTAAGATATGCGCGTGAACATCAAAATTTGACAAGTGTATGAAATCGTATGCTGTACAGTGATGGGAGCAAATTCTGTGTAAATTTTGTTGGCAGGCGATAAAGAATGTGGATAAATCGTAAGGAACGCTATAGACCATCAAACTTAACGGAAACAGTGGCCTATCATGCAGGCTTCGAAATGGTTTGGGGTGGCATATGACTTGGAGCCCGCACGGAGCTGATGATTGTTAATGATGGTACTTTGACAGTACACGGCTAAAGCACAGATGTCCTAGAACTGCATGTTGTGCCTTTTACACAAGTTTAGGCAGTAGCTTCAATTTTATGCGCGTCCATAGAGTAAAAAAATCAGGCACTATTACCTAAATTATGCTGGCGTAGCCTAGGTGGAGAGGCCAGCACGGTCTACGGATATGGATCCGATTGAGGACGTGTGGCACATCAATGGGTGAACGGTACGAGTTAAACCTCCAGCTCCAAAATCTGTTCAGGAGCTCGAGTTGGCGCTACTGGAGGAGTAGGAGAATATTCCACAGGAAATGATAGACAATCAAAATGCAAGCATGGAATGGCGTATCCAGGCCCTCTTGAGATCCATAGAAGGCATTAAACGCTTTTAACATGGCATTTCTTAAGTAAAAATGGAGAATTTAACTTAAAAAATTACTGCTGTAATTTCAAAGATTTTCTTAATTTTTGATTTTTGCTGATTTTTTTTCTTTTTACACGATTTCATGCCCTAAATTTATATAAGTTTTATTTTTTAATCATCAATTATTAAATTAATAAAGAAATATATACAAATAAGCGAATAATTTACAAAAAAACTGAAAATTTTGTTATGTTCCGCTAATTTTGCCGGTGTGTATAGAACGGACTTTTTGAAATTTATCGTCCAACCCAAAACCTTCATTATATTTATCGCGAATGCTATGTGCTCTTGGAGTTGAGCTTTCGATTGGTGTGCAAAAAGGAAGTCGTCGAGATACACTACACATCGTATTCCGTGGGTCCTTAAATATTCGGCCACCCAGTTGGTGATTGTGGCAAATGTTCTGGGCGCCGAAGAAAGGCCGAAAGGTAAGCATGTCATTTGTAACAGTTGATTTTGATGAGAATCTGGATGATAGTTCATTCTTAGAAAACAACGGTGCGTTTGTAATATAGGTACGTGAAAATAGGCCTGGCTCAAGTCTAATTTTACCATCCAATCTGAGTGCTGTAGGAACGTTGGGACCCGGAAATGGTTGAAAAGTTGGAATGGTTTTATTTCTACAAATTGGTTCAACCTCTTCAGGTTGAAGATTGGACGAAAAGTTCCGTCCGGCTTCGGAACCAAAAAGAACGTCGAAAGGTAGCTGGGGCTGTGATCTGCTCGTTCCAGGACCCCTGATTCTAACATATCCTGAATTTGCTCTGTCATATTCGTGGAAGTTTTGGTACGGTAACATTGCATTGCCAATTGATTCGGGAAAATTAGAGGCGGCTTGATGACAAACGGAATTCGTACACCATTGAGAAGTTGACATATTTTCTTTGGTGCCCCTAAATTGCTCCAAGCACTTATGTAATGCTTCAGACAGCCGCCTCGAAATGTCCGCAAGTCATTGGCGATGTTGTTTATTTTTGTAGGAAGATTTAGATTGACCTTTCTTCCTATTTTGTTTTTCGTGGGCATTACTCGGTCTATTTCTAGGTTGGTTTGCAGGATTTGGTGGTCGTTTACCCTTTTTTGAGGAAGCATTTCGACGAAAAAAGGTTTCGTCGTTTTGTTTACTAGTAGACGGCCGTTGATTGCGATAAAAAATTTCTTTGTTTGATAATGAATTTGATTTATGCGATGTATTTAATTTTTCCGCCCCCCCAATTTTTTGAAGGTAAGTTTGAACTGACTCTTCGTTAAATAAAAATTCAGAGCTAGGAGGTATTTTATGCAGGACGTCGCGATGGTATTCCTCGGGTATATGGCGAAGTAAGCTATCCCGGCGATCAAATCAGCCCGCCTACCACATACTATTTGCAAAATGTCGTCTGATAGCTTGCTATACGGAGACTCTTTAGAAAAAGAAGTTTCTATTTTGTCAAACAATGAAGTAGGTGTTAACGAATTTTTTGTGTCGCTTGCCCAATCGACTAATTCTTGCAAGGCATTTTGTAAGGCCTGCTTCTGCTGAAGAATAGCATTAGTTAATCCGGCAAAGGAACGCTCCAATAAATACGAGCGTGAGTCGTCTTTTAACATGTGCGACTCGAATTGCTTTAATTCATCGTTTACATTGAGCTCGACAAAACCGGGGGTAGCTAAATATTTCTTTTGTGTATCAATGAAACGAATTGCATACCAATCACTGCATTTAAAACGTTGTAACTGATTTAATTTCGCCAAAAAAGAATCATCTGCTTTTTGATAAATTGGATCTTTAACAGTTGTACTTATATCGGAAAGTATACTAAGCTTATTATTTTTAACGCTTTCCGGACGTCGTAACAGTAAATCATTTGAAGTAGTGGATTTCTCGATGTCGACCTCAGTATTGTTCGGATTATTTGTGATTTCACTATTTCTTGCAATGAGATCGGTTAAATATGCAACTTGTTGTGATAAAAATTGAAAATGTGCAGCACTCACAGCCTCCGGTCGTTTTCTTGCTCTTTTAGCCGGGCTCGAGGAATCACTTTCACTATTAGAAGAATCACTTTGATCACAAACTATATCCGGTGACACTGAACGAACACGTTTTCGAGAATTATTAACGTCAATCGCACCATCCACTATTTCACCATTACTATTATGCAATTCTTGATCTTCCATGATTTAAACGGAGAGGCAACTATTTATTTAAATCGAAATTAAAAATGTAACACTTTCACTGACTTTACTAATTTTAATTTGATTTACTGAAGTTAAAAATTATTTAAATATAGCAAGTAAAACTTGTAAACGGCGTGAAAAACGACGCTATAATGAGGAACAAATTCTGAAACCCCTCCGAAGTGAGACCAATGGAGGGAGAGGTAGGTGGCGGTAAGAGTGGGGCAGGTGGGGAGGCAACCAATAGCAAGGACTTGTAGGCGAAAAAAGACAGGCGCTTGACTCAAGATGGATTCCGGATATTGATACAAAACAGATAATAATTGATAATATTATCTGATTATGGCCATAACTAGCCGATTGCAGATGTTTAAGGGGAGAAAAAAAAAAACAATTATTACATTTTATTTTAATAAGTAAGTACCTAATATGTAGATACAAAATTACGGAATTTCTTGATTCCGTTGTCGAAGTCAAATAAGAAAGAAGTCAAAGCCCGCGATATAGGCTATCCGCTATGCAAGAGCTTAATAAATCATCAATAATCTTAAATAAACAATGTTATAACGTCCCCAAATTTCCAACTTCATAGGGGGCTTACACGGGTGACTATTGCCGGCTTGCCGCCCAACCATAGGCGCACCGCGCACGGCGAAAATCGACCCTTACGGCAACTCGGCTAGATCGCAATTCGCAGGTGACTAAAGTCGCAAGCCTTAACTTTGGAACAACCAAAGTTGGAGCTTGCGACTTGGGATCAGAAACCAAGAAGTGACAGATCACTGCTCGGTTTTTTATTCGGTTTAAGATAAACAGGCATAACATGCAAATCGTTTAATTAGTCCATCATCAAACAATACCAATGTCAGTGGTAATTATTATTCGTAGTCCATTTTTCAACACACAGGTTATGTAGTCTGTAGCACTTAGGCTATAACACTCAGGCAATTTAGGCGATGCTCTGCTGTATCCAGTCCCTGTAAGCGCTGACTCGGACGAACATGTCAGGTGCTCCACGGGCGCACGGCAGACCCCACGACACAATACCGACTTGCTCCTGGCGGTCTACTCGGAGCAGGGCGCTGCCGGAGTCACCCTGGAAATATAAAGAGTTGTATCAACTTTCAAGGCATTAATTATAGTCAGCCTTAGCCCATGGTTTAATGACAAAGTTTGGAAAAGAACAAGACGTATTCATAGTATGTCTCAAAAATCTCTTGAATAATCTAGTAACTCCAAACATAATTTTACTTATGTATAAGTTACTTAGATCAAACATAACTTTGGTTTTCATGCTTTCATGAGTAAAAATTGTAGTTTGACTTTTTTACCCAGCCGACACATCGCCACTAACATTGAATTGATTATTGACATAACTCGACCAAAGTTACTTACATTGCAAGCTCCCATGTTAATAGCTCTGAACGTGCACAGCTCGATGTGGGGTTCCACTGGAGGAACTCCTCGGATGTTCAGCTCAGCGGCGCGGAGAGCCACCTCATCTATACATTTCTGGCCATCAACAGACGTCGCGTACAGCTCCAGTAGCACAGCGGAGATGGAACCGCCGGTCTGGGAAGAAAAAGATTAATTGTAAAACGGGTAATTGGCCCACCACACATTCCCACCACTGCTAATCCTGTGTCGCCTGTTGAGGAACAACACTCAACAGTGGTAACCAATCACCCTTTAATAATATGATCTCAGGTGCCCGAGGGACAAGCTAAATCTGTAAGCTAATCTTGGGGCCCGCATCGAAATTAAAAAAAAGAAAGGTAGGAGGAGCAGGAGATAAAAAAGATAAATAGAAAATGTAAAGAAATAGAATGAGTACAGAAAGGAATGGACATGGGATACTCTATCCCGTATCTTGCAGCAGCGTTGTACGGCATAACATTAGGTAATGTTTGTATTAGTTAAAAGAGTAGCTTTATTTTAAGTTAACTTACCCTGACTCTACCCCATCCGTTAACTCTCGTAGCAACACCCTCGCCGATCCAGTCGTAGTTGAGCTGAACAGGTTGCACCACGTTGGTCAGCGCGATCTCGTTGGCAGTGACCAGGACACCAATGTCGTTCTTGATGGTGGAAGACACGTAGTTCTGGTGGGTGACGTTGCGGGAGATGCTGTAGTGGGTACCACCGGTGTTCCAGCTGTTGGTGCCGACGGTAATGCGGAGGTTACTGGAATAAACAGATGCTGGGTGAGGTTCAATCGGATAAGTAACGGGGTAAGTGTGTTTGCGGTAGTCTTCGGTCCTTGATTTCAAGGTATTATCACAGTGTAAATAACTATTATAATATTATCTGTAGACTGTACCTACCTGCATTAATTGCTTCCCAAACTCACCTGCTCAAGGCTCCCCAGCTGAACACAGCCTCGATACAATGAGCAGCAGTCAGCACATGTCGCGTGGTGATCACAGAACCTCCGCACAGGAAGGACCGGATGAGCAGGCCGTTGGTCATGGCGACCATGTGAGGGACCGGGTCCTGGGCGACAGTGCCGCCCACGATGCGCGACACAGACAGGTCAGTGTGGTCGAAGAAGATGGAGAAGTCCTCTGCTGGGAGCGCTGAGAGAGATATTAAAGGCAAGGTAAGGTTTTAGAAAGAGCTACGGAATAGGCCGTATTGAAGCAATTACTGGGGAATATAACTACCGTAAGGTACAAATTACATATTCTATGATATAACAGCTATTAATAACTATGATTGCCACTCTGAATGCACAGTTGCTATGTAGGTACTATCGGGAAGTTGATTTAGGTATAATAATAATAGCTCCCACACCGGTTTCGGTGACGGTGGCCGGTTTCACTGAAACCAGGCCAGCTACGCAGGAGTAATTTTATAGTGCCCAAGTGTGTGCGCAGTACACAAGAGCACTCTCTATTCCTTTACTCTCATAACCCAAGTGCCAAGTGGGACGGCAGACCGACACGACCGGCGAGAGATCAGGCGCAGGACCGACTTTTTACATGCCCATCCGACGCATGGATCATCTTACTCGTCAGACAATCAGGTGATCAGCCTGCATTGTCCTAACCAAACTTGGAAATAACATGTTTCCAACGCGGGAATCGAACCCACGACCTCCGAGTCAAGAGCCGCGCTCTATACCACTAGACCACGGAGGCGTTGTACTTCAATTTATTACTTCAATTACCGGTATGATAGGCATAGGCAGATGGCGGACGGTCTACGTATTTTGGTCGCGTTTTGTCAAACCCAGCCACGACTAACATTAAATATAGTCATAAGCCGACCGAATGACGTAGGTCCGCCATCTGCCTGGATTAATTGAATTGAATTGAATGAATTTCTTCGATAGTACAATAAACACAATGTGAATTTGCCACCAGAGGCGCCAGTGTCGCGTGAGGTCCAAAAAGGCCAATGAGCATTGTGCAATTATTAGAGACGAAGAGTCGTAATAAATTGCTCATAATTGGCATTTTGTCCATAATGGGCCTATGTGGAGAGGCTGCATTAATAATACCTAAATTATGTTAGTTACTTCGGCTTTATAATCTACTTTCATTTAATATCTCCATTTTTTTATTGACTATCATGGTAAAATCAATGTTATCACTTATCAATAATATGGTAATGATAGGTTTATCCATTAAGTAGTGATTTATTTAGATAAGTTCGAGTAATCAATAAAATCAGAAGATACTGATAAAATAAAATCCAGAGCATAACACTTGATATCAACTTTAATTTACCGGTAATTAAAGTTGATATCAAGTGTTATGCTTGCTATATTTTGGCATCAGAGACATGGAAAGAAAATTAAGATTTAGCACTTTTATTACTTACCACTTTATTTAAGTAAAATGGTTAAATCAATTTTTGGAAGGGATAAGGAACGCTAACTTAAAAAAATCGGCCAAGTGCGAGTCGGACTCGCGCACGAAAGGTTCCGTAGACCGTACCGGTATAGACCGAAAGTAGACAAAAAATTGTGTTATTTGTATGGGAGCCCCCCTTAAATATAATTACTTTATTTTAATTTTATTATTAATTATTAAGGTGACGCCTTGATAATTTGGCTGTAGCGATGTCCATTTTTCTCAGCAATGACTAAAGCTAAGAAATTAAAGTTCACTGTCAGTATTCATCATGTCTTTGTCTTTGAATTACCCATAGCATAACACGATTGGTCAACTTTTATAACACAGAATAATCAATCAAAAAGACCTCTGTAAAAAAAGGGATTCCTATTTTGCCAACAGAGGAGAGTGATATAAGCTTCCAAAATTTGTACATAAATTGGTTCTAGTATACACTTTAATTTGTCCATTGCTTATATGAAATGTATTTATGGTTTTTAAATTACGCGACAAAAACCATTTTGTCGCTACGCCCTTTCAATTTTTTACTGTTCCATTGCTTGTTTTCTATCCGGACCGGGCCCGGCCGGGCCAGCCTCGCATAGAAAACAAACAATCTCAAACACATCCAACACGGTTTTTTACTTTAACATGGCGTCACCTTAACGTACAAATACAATAATTATTAAGTATTAAGGATTTTGTAAAAATTTCAAGTGCGTAGCTGTTACCATTATTGATTACGAGCAAAAAGGCCAAAAAAATCACGTTTCTTGTATGGGAGCCCCCCTTAAAAATAAACTTTATTTTATTTTTAGTATTGTATTTGTTGTTATAGCGGCAAAAGATATACATAATCTGTGAAAATTGACAGACAGACAGACGGACAGACAACGAAGTCTTAGTAATAGTATAATAAATGTTTATAATATTAAGTCTATCTAGATTTTAAGTACTGTATTTAAGTAGATAACTGTAAATTACCTTTTAGTTACCTATACTTTGTATTTATAATATTTAAGTTTTAAGGTTGTAGTTGTCTTAATAAAATAAAATAAAAAAATATATAAAAAAATAGGGTCCCGTTTTTACCCTTTGGGTACGGAACCCTAAAAACGAGTGTGCTTTAGACCACACAACTGAAGTAAAACTTCTTGAGCTCTTCGCCTCGTTCGATCACACTGTCGTAACGTTCTCGTCAGTCGTCACGCATTTGCCGCTTGCTTCCCAAGTCCAGTGCGGCGTGCGTAAAGAAGTTTTACTTCAAAAATCCCTTAATTTGACTATCTTAGTTTTCAGTTATTTTCTGGATTTTCTAATGCACTCTCCTTTGGCCCATGATGGACAATAGCAAGCGAAAATGAAAGTGTAAGGATTATTATTCTGTGATCGACGTCAATTGAGCATGCTTAGATTCATCATCGTTTTTCATTATGATTCATAGGCTAACGTAAAGAGGGACTAAAACACTTACCGAAGCTCCCAACGAGGAGTGTTAAAAACAGAACACCACTTTTGTACATTTTTTCGACCCCGACTAACGAGTACGTTCTGACCGTTATATTTATAACGTCAATTAAATGATAACGGACGATTATCCTTTAATAGTGATAACTGATAACTGATAAGAGATCGATGGATATCGTGATTTAACTGCACATGATACATACATACATAGTAGTAATGATATTATAGGGCTTTAGGGTTCGGAATTGGTAAAAATAAATATAAACAATACTAATTATCTTCTATACAATTTTATGTTGTAGAATGTATACCCCAGTCAAGTTAGACCGAAATACCCCTGTATAATATGCCGTCCGGCGAGCCCGAGCTTAGTACAAAATGTATGAAGGCTGGCAGCCATTACTTAGTTAATCCAGATCGCGATCCGACCAAGGTCACGGATCGCAGCAGATTGATGTATCTGAGCGACTAACGGCCGTTCCCAATATTTGATCTATCTCTTACTTGAGATAGGAATAGCTCACATTAGACATTAGCTCCATATATTTTGTCAATTCTATGTCAGCTGCGATCGGTTGTATGTCAAACTAGAGATAGATTGAATATAGGGAACGGCCATGAAGCGACAACAGCCGTTTGAAATAATATAAACCTTTGGCATGGTAGGCCTGACAGGTTATGAGAAAGTGAAATAAAGGTCGTAGCTACTCGATGACTGACTTTGTGGTGCAACTCGGCTGGGTAAGATTTAGTTGCCTGGAACTTGGAAGTACTAGGTGGTATTGAAAGATTGGCTGTATTAGAAGTACTACTTGTCGGCGTTGCTAAGATATTTCTGCTTGACACTGGACTATTTTTTAACGGGCTTTGGCCCACCACACACTCCCACCACTGTATCTCCTGTGTCGCCAGGATGGACAGCGGTATCCAATCACGAAAACCGTTTGATGTAATCTTAGGGAGCCTGAGGGACATGCTTAAGCTGTCTTGGGACCCGCAACGAATATAATCAGAAGAAGAGGAGTAGAAAGTATACAGTTTTCCCTCCCCATAATAGCGGGAGACAGCACAATGTTGCAATGACCGAAAGTTAAAGAACTAAAGGGAAAGCACCACGGGAATAATTAATTAAGTATATTAATTTGACCCTGACATTTTCATAAAAATAGTCATCAATGACATTTTACTCATAATTCTGGTCATCTTCAGGAATCTTCAGGAAAAATTTGGAAGGAATTTAGAAACAGTTTTAAACTAATCAGTAATCAGCATTCCAGTTTTTCTTTCGTTTTGTTTACAATCACTGCACTCACTGCTCGGTTACTGGGTTCTTTATTCGATTTGAGACAATAAAAACAGACATAACAGGCAAATCGTTTATTTAGTCCATTGATTTTCAAACTAGGGGGCGCGCCCCACTAGGGAGGCGCGAAGACATGATGAGGGGGGCGCGGGCGCCGGTAGCGGTTTTACTCCAGAGTTCAGACGCCCGCGCATTCCCGCGACGTACGCGAATTGGATATCTTGTAAAAAACTTGCAAGCTCATCCGTCACATTGATTCTTCCTGAAGAGGGCGACTAACCCAAAAAATCAAACATAAGGGCCGAAGGGAGGCGTAAGCACTAAGCATGTTCATTAGGGAGGCGTGATACATAAAAGTTTGGGAACCTCTGATTTAGTCCATCATCAAACAAAACAGTGGTGATTATTATTCGTAGTCCATTTTTCAACACACAGGCTATGTAGTCTATAGCACTTAGGCTATAACACTCAGGCAAAATAAATATCAATAAATGAATATACTTAATATACTTACCTACGTCGCTTTCTCGGGATAATATTTCCCATACTAAGTATTTGTACTATACTGCTCATCATAGGCCACAATGTCACTTTTTATAAAAAAAACATTAAAAATGTGACTTCTGTGTGAAATAAAGTATTTTAAATATATTCGCGGGAAAGGTATTGCAAAATAAATAGATGTGCATATAAATTTATGTAGCAATAGTATGAAATTAGCTAATTAATGTCGATTGTTTTTTTGTATGGAAAACGAACCACCTTAACACACAAGACAAAACCAAAACACTTACCGAAGCTCCCAACGAGGAGTGTTAAAAACAGAACACCACTTTTGTACATTTTTCGACCCCGACTAAGGAGTACGTTTTGACCGTCATATTTATAACGTCAATTAAATGATAAGGGACGATTATCCTTTAATAATGATAGATGGATATCGTGATTACTGATTGGGCTTTCCCTTTTAGGGTTCGGATTTTGAAAAAATTTGGTAATTATACTTCTATACAATGTTATAAATTCTTTATCCATTTTAATAGCGTTGCTGATTAGTCTGTGCCTGTATCTCGATACTAGCCAATTAAAAGCTAGAGAAGAGATAAATTTCAGTCAAAAAGTCTCAAAAACTTGACTTACATTATCCCAGACAAGTATTAAATTATTTTACATAGTTTCTAACAGCGCCTCTAGCGAAAGAACATGAAACTAAATAATGAATTGGACTGTTCATTCCTCAATACAATTATTTTTGTTCTGTTACTGGATACAAGTATTAATAAATAAATTGTAGTAACATTATTACAATAATATATTTTAAAAACATAATATTTTATTTGGTAGTACCTATATGAAGTGATATAATTTTTTTTTAATTTTCATACGCAAGCAAGCTAAGTGAAAAAATTATTCTAGATTTTACAACTAAAATATTATAGGTATATAAACTGTTACCTACTCTTTTAAACCCACCATTTAAAGTCTGATGTCAATCGTCAAATGAATAAATATTATGTAGGTAATAATATTTAAAGAGATTTTACTATTATCTACGGATATGATCTATTTTAGATATTATCTACGGAACCCTTAATTGCGATTCCCGCTTGACCACTCGTGACTTTCCATGAGTCAATTTTGTCAATAAACTGCGGTAGTTGGAATTCCCTAGATCATTATATTATTACGATTAAGAAGACGTAATAGATTAAAAGATAATGTTTATTTTCGAACAACACTTTGAAAACTTTTGGCTCGATGTATGTTTATTTTTCTCTATGGTTTTTTATTTTTTTTTATTTTACTCATGTGACATGTCCCTGATTTTTATTCGAGGGATTTATGTTCTTAATAAAATTTTATACTGTCCTATGCACTATGTCTACACACTTATCTTCTATTTATATTTTCTGTTTTGTTGACACTATTTACTCCTTTTATTATTTTAACACAATATAGTAAAAATTCTTCCCTATTTTTCTTATCTTTTACAATTTCCTTTATGCTATTAACATTTATTTCTTGTCCTATTTTCATCTCCAGATCATATTTTGGCCTCGAGTATATCGGGCATTCTGTTAGAAGATGAGGTACATCTTCTATTTTACTAGGTTCACACCTGCACGATGGGCTCTCTTTGCACTTGAAGCGGTACAGGTACCCAGAGAGCCCACCGTGCCCGGTCAGTGCCTGTGTTATTTATTTCCTTATTAAGTTTTATCTCCTTGAAGACCTCGTGAGCTGAACCTATATTATCCTGTGTACATTTTAGTGACACCTCCAGTAGTACCTTCTTTGTACCTTCGATCCCACTCGCGAAGAGTTTCCTCACGGATTAGCCTCCTCGCGTGTGAGACCGGGCACAGGTCGTAATGGGGTCTAACCCTCAGTCTAACTGCAGCTTCTTTGGCCAGCTCGTCAGCACGCTCATTTCCTGTTAGTCCCGCGTGTGCCTTGACCCAGAACAGAGATATCTCTCTGTTCTGGGTCAAGGCACACGCGATATTCTTCTTAGTTTGTAAGGCAATCTTATTCATAGTTCCGGCGCTGCACACGGCCTCGATTGCCGCCCTGGAATCGCTGTAAATACCAATTTTGTGATTCGATTTCTCCAGAGCGACTTCCGAGGCCCTGCTCAGCGCCAGAAGTTCCGCCTGATAGACTGTGCAGTAGTCTGCAAGCTTGAGCTTAAGGTGTCGCGTCTCCCGATCTCCTGTCCATATTGACAGTGCTGCGCCCACCTTACCCTCAAGCTTGCTGCCATCTGTGAAGATCTTTATTGGAATATTTGTATTGTCTATCTCGCTCTGGTCCATCAGGCAGGTGTAGCCTAATCGTTGTGTTTGTGCAGGGTGGGGGGTGTTATTAAACTTTTCAACCGTTTCAATCTCCAAGTCCCGGATAAGGTTCTCGGATTTTCCCTTTCGGGCTAAGTAGAGGTCAGCAGCCTCTCGGATTCGTAGATCGAGCGGTAGTATGCCTGAAATAGCGAGAGCTGAATGCAAGGAAACAGTTCTGTAGGCATAACATGCTTTTTGGGCGAAGCCCCTTTGTATCGCATTTAGCTGCTTCCGTGCACCCAGCTTTCTCGCTGAATCCGCCCATGCACAGGCCGCATATGTTATTGTGGGTTCCACGGCAGCATTATATATCAACTTCGACACGTTGGCCTTCAGCCCCCAGCTGACTCTGGCCGCTCGTGAGAGCTGGGAGTGTAACTTCACGGCTCTCCGGCAAACATTGTCTATATGGGCATTGAAGGTCAACTTGTCATCGATGGTTAGGCCCAACAACTTAATTTTGTTGGTCATAGTTATTGGGACCCCTCCCATGCTCAGTCTTGGAGTGTCATATTTGAGCCTGCGAGTGATGACCATGGCCTGCGTCTTGTGGGGAGCGAATTTCAACTTGTTCTCCGCTCCCCACGAGTGCGCATACTCAAGGGCATCCCTCGCAGCCTCATTTATGACGTCCGCGGTTATACCAAAGAAGAGAAGCGCTATGTCGTCGGCAAAAGCCTGGACATAGTGCCCCCTTTGAATTAGGTTTTTGAGCAATGGATCTATTTTTAGGTTCCAAAGAGAAGGCCCACCCACCGATCCCTGGACACATCCTTTGTCCGTTTCCTTTTCACATTCCTCCCCATTCTCTATGGTTAAGTGGCTCCACATTAGCAGACATTGGCCACAGCCCACATCCCACAACCGACAAATAATTATATTATAGGCGTTTACGAACGTATATTTATTTAAAGCATAATAATCTGTTAATCATTTATTTATATTTTAATGGTCGTAGTTTAAAATATTTGTATTTCCAATATTTTAGAACACGATAAGCCGGACCTTTGTCGGAGGTTACACGATCAAATTTTCATCAATCTGATCCACCAATCCTGTAAAGATTGACGAAAAATAATTGATCGTCTAACCCACGGATTGATGGATTGATATTTTTTTAATATGCACTTGGGACACTATGGATCAGATTGATGAAAAATTGATCGTGTAACCTCCGACTTTTAGGGCGGGAATAGACGTCCGATTTTGCTTCCGGTTGTCTGATCAGACAACCGGATCGGATTCACTCAATACACGTCCGATTTTTGCGTCCGATTTTTTCTGAACTCAGTCGCTCTCGAGCTATCTGTGAGCTTGCACGGAGCAGAAAGACAAGATTCACCCTACATGATTTCGTTTATTTTTAGGGTTCCGTAGTCAACAAGGAACCCTTATAGTTTCGGTCTGTCCATCCGTCTGTCCGTCTGTCTGTCTGTCCGCGGTTTTGCTCAGAGACTATAAGACAACAAGTTATTGAGTAATAGTCGATCAATGTATTCGGCGAAGTATAAAGGAACTTTTCGTTCAAATTCCTTAGAAAGTAACTGAGATGATGTTGTTAGTGGTGTAAAACATGATATAATAATTAATGTACATTCATTGACCATACAAAAATTTTCAAATACTAGCGGTACTACGGAACCCTATATTGCGCGTGGCCCGAATTTTACAAGTAAAAGGCAGTCCGAACAACAACCACGCGAGACGTTCGTTCAGTATCATGCTAGAGAATAAAGGCCGTCACAGACTTAGCTATAATATATTATACTAGCTTTCCCGGCAAACGTTGTTTTGCCATATAAAGTATTTCTACTTCATCAGTTGATACAAAATCTTACCCCCTCTTTTGTTTGGGGGAGGCAATTTTATACACAAAGAATACACTAAATAATAGGAAGTAAGTCCATTAAAGAAAAATGTTTCATACAAAATATGACTCCCGCTTTGGTTCCCTAAGAGGGGGGGGGGGATTTTTATACACCAGATGTTGATTTGGAAGAAGACAAATATATCTGCGAAAACCGCATTCAAATCGGATCAGTAGTTTTCGTGTGATAGTGGAACAAACATACAGACAGACAGACAGACAGACAGACAAAAAACTAACCACATTTTTGGCTTCTATAGCGATCTAGTGACACCCCCCGCTTATTATTTTTTTAATATCTTTAATGTACAGAATTCACATTTCTACAGTTTTATTATAATATGTATAGATTAATAATATTATGTTTATAGCTAGGCATAGTAATATATATTTTCTATACAATTTTCGCGTGACCACACACTCAGCTATAATATATTATATTTCTGGTCTCAGTATGTTTATTTATTTATTTATTTATTTATTTATTTATTAGTACGGTATATTAAATATAATATATTGTAGCTAAGTCTGTGACGGCCTTAAACTGGCAAATCGGAAGAAATAATCGGATGTCTATTGTGTCTCCGTACAAATGTATGCAGACTGCACCTTCAGACAATCGGAACGGCAGTAAAATCGGAAATGCTTTGACGCTGTTTCCGATTCTGACGTCCGATCCGGTAACCGGATCGGACGTGTATTGTGTATTCAAATAAATGTATGGCAAGAGTGCCTTCAGATAGTCTGATCAGACAACCGGATCAGACAATCGGATGAAAAAATCGGACGTGTATTGTCGCCCTTAGGGCGGGAATAGACGTCCGATTTTGCTTCCGGTTGTCTGATCAGACAACCGGATCGGATTCACTCAATACACGTCCGATTTTTGCGTCCGATTTTTTCTGAACTCAGTCGCTCTCGAGCTATCTGTGAGCTTGCACGGAGCAGAAAGACAAGATTCACCCTACATGATTCCGTTTATTTTTAGGGTTCCGTAGTCAACAAGGAACCCTTATAGTTTCGGTCTGTCCATCCGTCTGTCCGTCTCTCTGTCTGTCCGCGGTTTTGCTCAGAGACTATAAGACAACAAGTTATTGAGTAATAGTCGATCAACTTAAAAAAAATGTAGGTATTCGGCGAAGTATAAAGGAACTTTTCGTTCAAATTCCTTAGAAAGTAACTGAGATGATGTTGTTAGTGGTGTAAAACATGATATAATTAATGTACATTCATTGACCATACAAACATTTTCAAATACTAGCGGTACTACGGAACCCTATATTGCGCGTCGCCCGAATTTTACAAGTAGAAGGCAGTCCGAACAACAACCATGCGAGACGTTCGTTCACTATCATGCTAGAGAATAAAGGCCGTCACAGACTTAGCTATAATATATTATACTAGCTTTCCAGACAGACAGACAGACAGACAAAAAACTAACCACATTTTTGGCTTCTATAGCGATCTAGTGACACCCCCCGCTTATTATTTTTTTAATATCTTTAATGTACAGAATTCACATTTCTACAGTTTTATTATATTATGTATAGATTAATAATATGTTTATAGCTAGGCATAGTAATATATATTTTCTATACAATTTTCGCGTGACCACACACTCAGCTATAATTAATATATTTCTGGTCTCAGTGTGTTTAGTACGGTATATTAATATAATATATTATAGCTAAGTCTGTGACGGGCTTAAACTGGCAAATCGGAAGAAATAATCGGACGTCTATTGTGTCTCCTTACAAAAGTATGCAGACTGCACCTTCAGACAATCGGAACGGCAGTAAAATCGGAAACGCTTTGACGCTGTTTCCGATTCTGACGTCCGATCCGGTTACCGGATCGGACGTGTATTATGTATTCAAATAAATGTATGGCAAGAGTGCCTTCAGGTAGTCTGATCAGACAACCGGATCAGACAATCGGATGAAAAAATCGGACGTGTATTGTCGCCCTTATAGTTAGTCGACTGTAAATATACCCACTGTAAAATGTCATTTGAATAGTCTAGCCTAGAAAAGGTTTTAAGCTTTAGAATGGTCAATTCAATACAGAGTTTAAGACTTTTACGTTCTCTAAATGCTGTGTAATGTGTTACTCTGTGATCAGTGATCACTAATCATCCACTGCAATGCACGCATTAATCGATTTTAATTATTATAAAGAATTAATAATATTCATGTCTGCGTATCGTGTATCCAAACTTTGTATAATATCTTATCTGGCGACATAAATTAGATGACCGTCATAGAAATCCGGTGATAATCATGACCATCATACTGTGTCAATGTCATAGATAATACAGTTTATATACTGTCAATGTCATGGCTACCTTGACACCTATTATATTATATAGCATGACTGGTGAGACATGTTCATTGTTCAATACCCGAGGACGTGATATTTGACTATTATATTAGATGAAAAAAATAATATCAATTGATCACTGAGTAAATGTAGCTTAAAGTTAAATAATTATTTACCCAACGCATGGACTCCGCGCGGGGGAAGGGTAGCGCGCGGCGCGGGGCGTGACGACCCGCGCCGGCTGCATAGTAATTTACGTCCATGATTCATTTATTTATAGGGAAATTTTGACAAAAATGAAGTACCTAATTTTATTGCATAATTATTTAATAGCCTAAAATCAGAACTCAAACGTAGGCTGAACACCGTCTAAGTTTTGTACCTATGTAATATTATGATTTAAAGAGATATTATGTAACATCACACACACAACAAATAAATAAATAAATAAAATAAAAAAAAATAAAACATCGACTTAAATCTATACTAAATATTTGTATTTAATTATTATTAACTACTATTTTTTGTATTTTTTGGTTATTCATGGAACCTAGTATGTTTAGCAACATTATGCTGTGCGTACAGGGTGCAATGAATAGCCATACTCAGGCATGTTTTTAAAATAATAGCATCTTGGGGGTGAGCCAAAATCTTTTCGTTTTCGCTTCGTTAACGAATCGCCGATGAAAATGTATGGAATTGACATAAGCGTTCGTTAATATGACGCGACGTTGACGTTCGACTCGTCTTATGTCAATTCCATACATTTTGATCGGCGATTCTATAACGAAGCGAAAACGAAAAAGTTTCGGCTATAGGCCCATGTTGGAAGATGATCTAGATTCTAGATTCTAGAGTAAGCTGTAGTTTTAACCTAAGTTTATCTTTAAAATCATTTATACGCGTCTAATAATATTATGTTTCGGCACCATAGGTCTATTGTAAAAAAATATATTCAAATATTGTATTGTCTTTGTATATATGACTGTTTTTTGCCAAAATAAAGAAAAAAAAAAATAATTGTACTTAAGGAGAGTATCGAGTACTCTCCTTAAGTATTGCACATGTCTCACCAGTCATGCTGTATAGTCTGGTGGCTGGCCGTAGAAAACGTGTACCATTGAGGAAATTGATTCATAGGCAGTTAACGGACCTACGTCATGTGGTCGGCTTATGTCAATTCAATGTTAACTGTGATCGGTCCATAAAGTTAATATACCTAGCGGAATAGAGAAACAAAGGCCTGAGCGAGCGAGATGTCACTATCAGTAACACTGCGTGGTAAAAAGAGACGTGTGATACATGACAGCAGAACTCTTTTTTTGACGTCCAATCGGCACGTATTGGCACGTTGACAATTTCATCTCATAGAATTCATGTTCAGTCATGCTTGTGTAGGTGTATACATACACATATTTTTCACACAGATGAAAACCAATTTCGGTTTCGTTTGACAGCTTGAGTTTGTTGCTCTATTCCGCTAGGTATATTAACTTTATGGATCGGTCTGATGGGTTTGACTTAACGCGACCAAATTACTTAGGTCCTCCATCTGCCTAGAAATCAACTTCTCTGATAGTACTATTATACTATAGCTAGGACAGGTGTAACAAAACTAAGTGGTAAAAAAAACACAGGCCTCCTCCACGGATCAAATAAACTGATTTCTTTTCTAAAGGCTTCTGTCAAAATTGCTACAGAAATAATATATTCACAGTTCACACGCAAGCATGAAGCATGAACGTAGAAAAAAAGGCGGACCGGACGGAGTCTTATTATACACAGAACTGTGTCCTTAGAGTCGGCCAGGCTGGCTGCACATGTACACAGTCCGCACGCATACATTCTTAAGTTAGTCCATACCATTTGACAGGCGTAAGAATGTGTGCGTGGACGACTCTGAAGACACAGTTCTATGCATTAAGATGAAGTGGTAGGGCCAGAAGCGTATAATATCGCGATCTAGGGTATCTTTGAACCTGTTTTTAGATATCAACCGCTAAAATTCATACAATGTTATTCATACCGGCGTAAGGGTGAAGATATGCCTAATAACGTTATATTCTTCGAAACACGATTATAGTAATTTGCCTCGATAGAAAAAAATCGTGAAAATCATCATAAATTGCCATTTTATTGCAATTTTTCGATTTTACGGCGAATTTAGATACAATTCTAGTAAAAAAATTATGTTTTCATAAACCTTTCATCAAATCCCATAAGGTAGTATTTATGGTTTTCACTAAAATGATAGTTAGTCATTCAAAATAAAATAATAACCTATAACGCTCGCACTGTATGAGGGCGGCGGGGATGCGGGGTGGCGATTCAGTCGGCCGCGGAGCCTCGTCGCAAGCAGACACGTACTACTCGTCGGCCCGCTCTTTACGAGAATTTGATGTGTAAATGGGAAATAAAAACTGCAGAGGAAAAAAAATATCCCTTTTGCGGAAAAGAAGAATAATTAAAAAAAAAAAAGAGTTAAGGGAAAAAAAAGAAATAAGGGTCACCGTACACTTGACTGAGTATCGGTATTATCTTTTTTTGACGTTATTTTTTTCTTCAGTAGGCATTAGAATAAGGGTCACCGCATATTTGACCGGGTACCGATATGGGTATTGGGTATCTTGTTTTGACTATTCTTTTCCTCTGTAGGCATGAATTAGTAGAAATAAGAATAAGCGTCACCGCACACTTGATCTGGTATCGGTATCGGTATTATCTTGTTTTAATTTTTTTTTCCTCAGTAGGTATGAATGAGTAGAAATAAGGGTCACCGTACACGTGACTGGGTATCGATACTTATAATATTTTTTTGACACAATTGTTTCCTTAGTAGGTATGAATGAGTAGAAATGAGAATAAGAGTATTGTCCAGTATCAATAACAATATTGAACAGTTACTAGAACAACACATTTAGGGACTCCTAACAAATAGGATGGTAATGTATATTTTGATTTGTCTTTTGCTTTTGAAGACCGAAGAGATAGAATGAAGAAGAATGTTATTATGTTTCTTACAGATATAAATCTTGTGCAACCAAATATAAAAAAAAATGTTCAGATAATTCTGTTCAAGTTTTAGAAGGGTGAGACTTACACATAATTTATTATGCATTAATATAGGTGTCGATGGCGAATAAATATTCGTAGTATTCAAATAAAAATAGTGTATAAATAAATAATAATAACATTTTTTTTTATTACAAATAGAATATAATTACAGCTAATTAGTTACATATAAAACAAGGGGATAATAATAATAATAATAATAATAATAAAGAAACACTAAATATAAAAAACTAAATCTAAGTCAGAGGCTGCGGGCAAAGTACCCAAGAGGCTGGCAGCATTACCTCGCTGTATCGCAAGGCTGATACGTTGGCCGAGGTAAGCGCCAGCTCTGGGATCGTTAGTTTTCCGAACCAGTCTTTGGGACAATTTTCTGAAAAGTAGCTTGGCACCAGGGCCCCACGGACCCAGGGTTTCGACACCGAAGGGTAAAAAAAGTAGTCGTTCCCCAGTGCCTCATATTTCTTTTTTTTGTTTGTCTCTGCTTGTGCCGCCGCAGCTCCCGTCTCTCTCGTTGTGGCCGTCACGTGCGACGCCGTTAGCGTATCCACGCAGGTGGCGTCCCAGACAAGAGGCCTCCCGCGGCTCCACGGAACGAGCGTCATTCCGTCGGGCCTTTGCCATCGTCACGTGCGATACCGTTCGGCTCTAGAGTAGCCGGCACGTTGACGGAGACAAGGGCCCTGCGGATAACGTCGTTCAAGGAGGCATGGCGGGACTGGCGGCCGGCGCTGCGTCGACAAGATAGACCGTGGTGACCCTGGCGGTCTACTGCGGCGCCGCAGGGGCAGCGGTGGGGTTCGGTGATATTGGCTCCTAGTCGCAAACTGAGTGAAAGATTGAATGTGTGGTTATCTAAAAGTGTTCCGGTATTGGATGATGGGTTAGCCTGGAGCCAGTAGCCTGATTCCGGCTCGGCGGACGCTAGAAGACGCGCCCGATCTGTGGTGGACGAGGAATTTAGAATTTCTGATTGTGCCAAATTGATTAGTGGTTCATCCCAATTCTTTTGGATATTGGGGTTAACTGAAACGTCACTAGGACAAACACGTTTCCAAGCGTTGATCGCCTCAGCTAGTGACTCAATGCCTACGTTTCCAGAAGAATTGGTGATGATTTTGATGAAAAGAGGATGAATGCTGTGAACTGAAGAAAGGAAGGCAGGAAGGGACACACTGGACACGCTTCTAAGACCCAAGCCACCGAAACGAATGGGGAGAGTAGTTTGGGCCCAAGAGGTGTCAGAGATTTGGCAGTTGAAAATATTAATTATTGTGTCTTTTAAAATAGTGTCTAAATGGGAAAGAAGGTTGGGGTACTCCCATAGAGGGCAGCACCTCAGGACATATGTGAATTGGGGCACAAACAAACAAAAACGAATTATTTGGTAAGCCATATGGGATTTTATTGCGACGAGTTTGCCAGAAGATACTACGAATTTTTGTTTTTGTTCCGAAACGTAAGGCTCAAAACCGTCGTTGAATATAGGGGCACCTAGAAGGCGGAGGGATTCTTTACTGAGAATTTTGATACTAGGGGCCAAATTGTTAAATTTAGACATTATTACGTCATGCGGCTGTGCGATTGGGCCGTTAAAAAAAAGTTCACATTTGGAGAAATTTAAATCCAAATCTATTGCTTTAAATTTTCAGTTGTACCTATGGGGACCCCTAAAATTTTTAATATTTTTTTCCATTTTTGCATCAAAATCTTAATGCGGTTCACAGACTACATCTACTTACCAAGTTTCAATAGTATAGCTCTAATAGTTTTGGAGAAAAGTGGCTGTGACATACGGACGGACGGACAGACAGACAGACAGACATGACGAATCTATAAGGGTTCCTTTTTGCCATTTTGGCTACGGAACCCTAAAAATTAATAAATATATTTTTATAAATAAATTGACTATTGTATACTCTGACATAATAACCTAATAAATATGACATATTATCTCATAACGTATGTCAAGTAGGCTTGTACTTTGAATATCATTCATTCATATATTCGAGACAATTTGGAATCGGTAACTAATGAGGTAAGTATCGGTATTCTCTTGTACAATCAACCGATAAGTGTGTACATTAAGTGTATGGTAAACCTTATTCTCATTTTTACTCATTCATACCTACTGAGGTTAAAAAGTGTTTCAAACAAGATAATACCGATACCGATACCCGGTCAAGTGTATGGTGACCCTTATTTCTATTCATACAATACCAACTAAGAAAAAAATTTTTCAAAAACAATATAATACCAATTATAACTATACCCGGTCAAGTGTGCGGCGACCTTTATTCTCATTTATGCCTACTAAGGAAAAAAAATATCTAAAAGAAGATAATAAGAGGCGCTGCCTCTACGCTATGCACCTACTACCAGGCGTGCGCGGGGCGGTAGATGGTTGCCCCGCGCATGCTCCCGCCACGCTTCATACCTCACCCCCTCAGAAACGCGATGCGCACCCTACCACTTCATCTTAATAAGACTCAGTCCGCCTTTTTTTTACGTTTATGCACGCAAGTTAGAAAAATCTGACTATTTTGTGTTTGGTGAAATTGAATCGTGAATTGTGTAAGTGTCCAAACACACTATGCCGAATTTCCGCGGCGGAAGTTCGGCTTGATTCCGCTTGCAATGTATTTTAAATTACCGATGACACCATGCCGAAATTCCGTCGCGTTAGTGAGTTTGTGCACTACACGGAATTTTACCACGGTATTTTAAAGTTTTACATATTGGTCTTTCTAGCACATCAAGGATCTACTTTAGAATGTAGCTAAATATATTTTATACTAATACAGGGGTTTCAAATAAGATTTAAAAAGAAAACAATTCCTCAGTAACATTTTACGATAAATGAACTGAAAATATCCTAGTACTACATAATATTATCTTTTTCACTCGAAAAAAAAAATTGGTACAATAATTTTTTCAGGTAAGCAGTAGAACGCGTTAGAAAATATATTTTTGTGCGTGTGAAAAAGATAAGTAGCGACTAGCGATTGAATATAATGACATATTGATAATCTATCCGATTTTATTTTTCAATTCTACTGCTGTATTTCTAAGGCCGGCCATAGACGGACCGCATTTTGCAGTCGAGAGTTCGAAACCGACTGCAAAATGCGGTTAACCGCACGGCGATCTGCAGTTGTCATACTAAATTCATATCCGCAATTCACGAACCGCTTGAGCAGTTCTTGAGCGCTCGGAGCAATCGTTCATCGCAACCGCTCTAGAACAGTCGGTCCCGACTGCAACTTGCGGTCCGTCCATGCGTAGCGCATTGCTGACGTAATCATGCCGAACTACGGCGGCATTTTATCGGCCTAGAGTGTTTAGACACTAAGTCAGCTGGTATAATTATTGTATCTAACATGAAATATCTCCTATTTTTAGTCAGTCTAACACCAGTCGTGCACACAGTCCCCCCTACACTGCGACCTAGTGACATACCGGCCGGGCGGCGTGCATCATCTAACCAACGCTTCTATCTTACTAACCGCCTCCGCACTCAAGTTTAATTCACTACACAACACTAAAGACAGTTCATCGTCCACATTCCGTAACACACTTCGAGGTAAATCATGATACACTACGTATGTGCTTAGCATCCTCTTGATGTCTTCTTCGCAGCTGTTTATACTTCGACTGCTAGGTAGTCCGAGATACTTTCTTAAGTACGGAGTGATCTTTCCTTCCCATTTATCAAAGACATTGGCTACTTTCTGCTTAATAGCTACGACGAATTGTGTAGATACGAGGGGTTCGTTAGTTTCTGTGCCGTCTACGGTCATGTCTGTGTTGCTTCGTTTGTGATGGGCGTCTATTTGTGACAGCAGCAGTTTTATCTGCCACATGTGATAGGATGTTGGTTCTGTCTTCATCGTTTTTATTATCTGTAACATGTTAGAAGTGAAATTAACAAACCATTTGTATTATTCAAAATATAGGAGTAAAAATTATAAACGACAACAAATAGTTTTGACTTTAAACAAAACTGGAGTATTATTTTTGTCGTGCTAAAATCATGCCGTGCAATACTACGGAAAACCTTGAATTGGTTTAATACCTCGATCGTGGTAAAACCAGGCACAATAGCTTATCTATTGTTATCGCGGCCGCATGTGGATGCTTGGAAGTTGAAGCATTATAAATTTTTTATGATTATTGGTTGGGTTTGAAGTTAAGGGTACTTCATTATTTTTAATAAATAGTAGTATAGCGATGGAAATACGTGTTTGTTTTCAGGTACTTCCTGTTTAGACACAAATAAAACACAGCATTACTTGCACTTTTTCCACTATATTGATTAATTACTACAAAACTGTACTGAAGATGATTTTTTTCGACACCGGTCGTGTTTAAGTTAAATTAATTGTAGTAATTAATCAATATAGTGGAAAAAGTGCAAGTAATACTGTGTTTTATTTGTGTTTAAAATGAATTTCCACCAAGAACCGACAGTACAATCAATTACATAATATACTTCCTGTTTACGCAACATATTGGTAAAGTAGTACTATACTTGTGTTGTTATCTTTGATCTTTCTATCTGTAGATTGTTAAATATCAATGTAATTAATTTAATGCGTCTTCAAAGCCAGCCGGCATAAGCGCCAGTTTGAATATTTAGCCTATCTTACTTTCGACGTAATCAAAATCGTAGTAGTACAGTTTTGCCGCTTCATCACGCAAAAATTATCAGTAATTTTTGCGTGATTGATGATTGATTGGATTTTGACTAAATTTGGTAAGGTAGGAGTATAGGCTCTGGCTTAATACATGACCCTCTTTTCCCTCCAATTTAGTGTTCCTATTACCCGTTATCCGTAGCATATCGTATAAAAACCTAGTAACTAACAGAACCGCTTCCGCTTAGCTATAGGCTATTTACCTTCAAGAAAGTCGTCCATACAGGCAACGCGCACAGTATATCTTTGACCACACATTCGTACGTCAACATACTGAGAGCTTGTATATATTCTTGCTCAGCCTTCGACGGTTTTCGACATAGACATTGCCTGGATATCATGTCCGATTTGATGCCTTTCTTCTTTTTGGCTGGAAATTAGAATAAACATTTTTTTCATTAAATAACTATAGGGGTGACTTTTTTCAAAATAAAAACTTAAGTACAGGTACAATTTTATTCATTTAGAACATTTTTTTTTGATTACTATCAAGCTAATTTTTCGCGAGTAGCTTAATTTTGATAAGACGAACAACAATCTCCTCTGCGAAAATTCTAACAAAGATAGAAAGGATTTAATATTTTGATTTGATGGTCCTAAAATATGGATTGTTCTATTTGCAGGACAATGTTACACTTAAATTATATAAGTAAAAATCAGCTGGTTAGTGTTCCGTTTTAGTGTTCCGTAGTCGATCAAGTTTTGTTGATTACACACCCTATTATACTTTTTTGTGTATATTGATAGGTTAATACTTAAATAATTTAGGAGTAACATTGTCCTACAAATTGAACAATCTATATTTTAGGACCATTAAATCAAAATATTAAGGAAATGGTTGATTTTTTCAAAAGCACACACCAACCTGTAGCCAAACAATCTCCGCACACTCCCACCGCGCTTTCTCCCAGGTAATGTTTCACGAAGTTCCTTATCTTCTCATCGTTGGTGAACAGTTCTATGTTCTCTGATGCTGACCAGACCCTAGCCGGCTCCAGGGTCAGGGTCCGAGCTAGGATGGTGAGGAAGCCGTCAGGGTCGTCGGAGTAGGAGAGGCAGCCAGCACGCTGTTTTATGTCGATGCACCATGTGTATTCTAGGAATGTTCTGGAAATGCATAGTTTTTCGTGTCAACAGCGGAAACGCCAAACGCTGTTGTTGTTGTGCCATAATATCACGTTATTTCTAGTATGAAAAATAGTCGTTAGCCGATTTTTAGGATGTAATAAGCACACAAAGTGTCATTTTTCATCGTCGTCCATTTTGAAAATATTGCATATCGATCAAGTGCACGACGAAAGGAATTGCTTATAAGGGTTTTCGTTTTGTTTGAATTACTCAAAACCTTAAAAAGATAGACAGGCCGAAAAAAATAGCCAACTATAGGAATTACCTATAATATTATAGTATGTTATGGGTTGCTGAGGAGTTAATGTGTGAAGACCACTTTAGGCGTTTACCTTTATAGTATATTTTATTTAAAAAGAAAATGAAAATGCGATAGCAGGGTCGCACTGTAAAAACGTCAAATCAGGTCTATAGATAATTCGATGCTGATGTATTATTTACACCTTTTAATTAACTTTCTTTTCATCACCCACCTCAGCTGGTCCCAATTATGGTCCCGATGGAAGCTGATGGGCCAGTAGCGCGGGTCGTTCACCCGGACCTCCCGCAGCGAGTCCAACTCGGGGATGATACAGGGCGCTTTCATCTCACGGACAGCGCCAGATAGGTCTATCACCTGGGGGATATGAATAAAGTGATATTTAGGGCTTGTTTCACCACTTCCTGACAAAGTACCGAATAGGCTATTCACAACTTTTTTGACAGATTCTCCATATTTGATGATCTGTCAAGATAATTGGTGGATAGCCTATTTGGCACTTATTAGGAAGTGGTGAAACAGGCCCTTAGTGCATTAGTTTACACCTCATACAACTTTAAGATGTATGTCTGTTCACTCGCCTAGTATTCTACATTACACTCACATTCGTAAAAACTAAAAGTGTTTTTATCTTCTTAGACGACGACCTCGCGTCGTAGAAACTCACGACACGACGTCGCGTCGTAGAAACCCACGACACGACGTCGACACGAGTTTCTACGACGCGACCCTACCTGGGTGTATCGACGGCGTCGTGTCATGTGTTTCTACGACACGACGTCGTGCCGTGTTTTTATGTCCCGGCCGTAAGTCAATGGTTTTGTTACTTTTATAAACACGTTGCCCTACAGAGATTATTCCTGCAGGGTATATTTCGATGGCACATAATATATTATTATCTTAATTAAATCGTAATCATGTCACGATATTGTTATTACTGCTAATAAGTGTGTGTGTGTGTACCTGTATGTGCGCGTAACACAGTTTGCCGGTGTGCAGGTCCCGCGGCAGCAGTAGCCGCGGCTCCACCGCCAACACGTACAAATGACGGAACGCTTGCAGGTGATATCTGAAAGATTTTGTTATACATATTAATTTGGTTGGAGTAGAGCTTATTTGAGTAGTTCTGATATAATATAGTAAGTACCTAAGTATAATTTTTAATCACTCAGTAAGGGGCTGTTTCACCACTTCCTAATAAGTGCCTGATAGGCTATCCACCACTTAACTTAACAGATAGTAGAATCTGTCAAAAAAGTTGTGGATAGCCTATCCGGCACTTTATTAGGAAGTGGTGAAACAGGCCCTTAGTGATCAGAAAAGAAGTCGTAAATGTGGTTTTAATGCACAATTTATAACAAAGTGTTACCTATTATCCTCGCTATGTGTAGGGAACTTAGGGAAGAACGCTACTAGTAGCGACGCGACCGCCGACGGCGTCGTACAGAGCGTTCCACGCCCGCCGCCAACGAATAATAAGCCGATCGCCGCATGTACCGCCATCTATAAAACAGACATTGGTTTTGTTATAAAAATCGTGTCTATTCTACATTTACCATTAATACAACAGTGTAAGCTAAAAACGGGAAATAAAAACAATTTAACATATTTGGGGAGTATAATAACATAGTTTAAATCCCCTCGTCCAGCACACACCATAGCCGCAGCGAGCAGACATGCACAGGCGTCTTGCACCAACTAGTACGCAACCTGTACGCCACATGTGTATACGTGCGTGCAAATAATACGCACCTGTGTCGCATGCGCCAGCGGCTTTCTCGCACGCAATCTTCTCGCCAATCGCAGTACATTCAAATCCCCTCGCCCCGCGCACACCATAGCCGCAGCTAGTAAACATGCGCACGCGCACGCATCTAGCGTCGCGGCGCCGGCCGGGCCGCCCGCACGCGCCAACAACGCCGCGTACGCAAGTGCCGTGTCACGAGCGTCCTCACACCCTGAGCCGGCGAAACGCAGGCCGAGAGCAAAACATGCGCCCGCTACTATATTGCAGTATGCTTGACTGAAAGTAAATAGAAGTAAAGGTATAATTTAACCTCTCGAATACCGGGATGTCAAAATTTAATTGAGCCTCTAATGCCCGAGTTCTATGGCGCCATTTAAATTTAACTAAATTTTTTTTTCAAATTTTACGAAATTGCGCCAATCAGCAACGAATTTAGTGCATACTTTTTGTAGCCAACTTAATAATCTTAAAAATAATGTATAGAACAAACAAAATTAAATCTTATACGTATTAAAATAAGTTTAAAAACTGCGTGAGGTCGAGTGTAGTCAGGTGGCTCGTTAACGAGCCGGTGGTACACAGAGGCATTTTTACGGGTGGCGCGTTAAGGGCCCGGGCTACCCTCGAAATTTTCATACATTCTTAATACCAAAATCATTTTCTCATGCGAAAATATTTAACATGTTTGAGTTATTTTTCAGCTTAAGATAGTAATTACCTAGGGTCCTGAACAAATTTTTTTTACAAAATATTTAAATACTAAAAAAAAAATTTTGTGTTTAAATATTTTTTAGTAAATTTACTACTAAATATTTAAACACCAAAAAATAGACAAAAACACTAAAAAAGATATAAATAAATAGTAAATTTACTACAAAATATTTAAACTTTAAAAATATTTTTTATTATTTAAATATTTTGTAGTAAATTTACTATTTATTTATATCTTTTTTAGTGTTTTTGTCTATATTTTGGTGTTTAAATATTTGGTAGTAAATTTACTAAAAAATATTTAAACACAAAAATTTTTTTTTAGTATTTAAATATTTTGTAAAAAAATTTGTTCAGGACCCTAGGTAATTACTATCTTAAGCTGAAAAATAACTCAAACATGTTAAATATTTTCGTATGAGAAAATGATTTTGGTATTAAGAATGTATGAAAATTTCGAGGGTAACGCGGGCCCTTAAAGAGCCGGTGGGGTTCAAGAGGTTAAGATAAAGCGTTTAACTGATTAGTTCAGGTCTTAAAGAAGATAGATTATAGTAATTTTATTTTCTTAAAACACAAACAACACAACGCTAGATCCTAGAACCGTTAAAATATCTGAAGAGATGATAGCTCCAATTTGACATTTTTTTAGTCAAGAGGGCTACAGCCTACATAGTATACATACAATACAGTATCACATATTTTATGCAAGCAATTAAAATTATGTATGACGTAATTGTAAAATCTGTAAGTCAATTGAAAGATTATAAAATATTTGTATACAATTAACAATTTCTTGAATCAGTTATCTTTAGTTTGGAATAGTTGAGCTTACTTCATGGCCTCATAGTCGATGTTGTCCTCTGTGGGTTTGACGAAGCAGTAGGGTTTGATGGTGGCCGGCACTTGGTTCTCCACCCACTCCTCTGCCGGCTCTATCTCGTCCCAAAGCACTAAACCTGAAAGTATAGCTTCATTTAGTTCTGTTAGGCGGACTTGCGTAGATCTGGGTTAAAGTTAACTCTGAGTTAAACATCATGTCATCTCTATCACTGACTTGGTGAGTGACAGATATGACATGATGTTTAACTCAGAGTTTACTTTAACCCAGATCTGCGCAAGTGGGCCTTAGTCAGTTGGTAAATGGTAAGTTAGTTATTGTTTGGGGAAATTACGAATGATCCCTTAAACTACTTTTCTAACCTCTTTGATAAAAGTTTTTTTACCTAGCATTCATCTATTAAAGGTGTCTTGTTTTGTTTGACATTGTATAGTTATTCGGATATTAAAGATAATTATTATTATTAGCAAGTATTAAAAGTGTTGTTTCTAGGTTTCACCCTAGAACTAACATTTTAAGTAAGTACTTTGCTGTGATGGAACTTCTATAGTAACAGCACGAACCTCTTGCAATAATCCTCAACATCAACAAATCCGGTCGCACCGTGTCCAACAAGTACGCGGTCGCAGGCGGGGCGAGCCAGGCCGCTACGGGCGCGCTATTGGACTTCATGTATAGCAGCCCTAGGGCTAGCGTCGCCCCTGGCGCTGTCACGTCCAGGTTGCCCCCCGCCCCTCCCAGCATTAGCGAGCGCAGGCGCGGAGCTAGCCCCAGCCGGGGGCCCACTCCCGCGCAGATCAGACCGAGCGCGAGCCCCGCCGCTAGCGCCGCCCCTTCGCGTTCCACGCATGACTCCGCCTCTGCGCCGGCCGGTTTGCCTGTAAATTAATTGCTTTGATATTGTATTCTGCGTTTTGTATGTTAAATAAACACTACAATTTAGAAATCCAGTCATATTGTTATTAACGCGAGAGTGTGACTGTGTTATTTGTTATCTCTTCTCTACGACATATGATAATATACGACTTGTCATAAAAAAACGTGTGATTACTGCGCGATAGCAAATTTTTGCGCGGACGATGTTGTAAGAATTAGATGTTGCTGATTTCCGTCCGAGCGAGATAGCATGATATGTCGCTCAGTCGGACTACGTCGGACAACTTCGGGCTTAGGCCCCCTGACGTCATTTCAGACGTTGTATAATCATGTATGTCTTGCCGATTTTCAGAACCTTCGATAGCGCGATGCAGAATTGTAGCGCTCTACTATATTTAATATTTTGCTCGCCACGTCACACCGCTGTTGACGTACAGGTCAGCGCTTCCTCAGCTCTCACCCCCCCACTCTCTCTCTCTCTCTCTCTCTCTCTCACCGATCTCAGCGAGCAGCACGCGGGCGAGGTGGTCATGTGCGGTGCCCTGGTACAGCAGGCCGACGCCGAGCAGCGCGGCGGTCAGCACACCCTGCTGGATGTCCAGCTCCACCGACGTCGGCGGCAGCAGCGCCTCCAGGTGGATGCTCATCATCTTGGTGGCTTGGACGTCCATGGTACCTGAAAGAGTTTATTAAGCTTTAAGGGTGTATTCGGAGCTTAGCCCTAGATTTGGAAGTAATATGGTCGAGTCTTGCGTTGTTACAAATGAAAATTCTGTTTTCAAGTTCAAGACATATTGCAAAACACTTTGGAAAACCTGTTGTTGACAGGTTGCAAAACACAATTTTCACTATCTAACAGCTAACTAAAAGATGAAAAGGAAGATGATTCCTGCATCGGATGGGCATAGAAAGTGTTCTGATGTCTGTGAATTCACTCTAAAACTCTCATTACGCGTGAACCGTTTTTGATGAAATATTGTGTTAGCATACTTTTGAGTCCTGCGAAAGAACACTTGATAGTTTATATACAGAAAATAATCCGTTTTTCACTATCAAGTAATTAAGCAATATACAACACCTGGATTTAAGAATATTAGTTATTATTTTTAACATAATTACCTCTGTAAGTAGCAGCCAATCCCAGCAGCAGCCCAATGCTGGTCATCTCGTTGCACCTCACGAGGTAATCGTACATGTTCATGAAGGGCATGTCACGGAGATGGCCGTTGAGTCCCAACCCGAGCAGGAAACCCGCGTGCTCCGTCGACATTTCCGCTGTGCCCTGCAATATATAAAATAGTCTCTATGCGTCTATTAGCACACCATCCCGAAGTTCCGCGGCGGAAGTTCGGCATGATTACGTCAGCAATGTCAAACGCATACAATATAACGCGACGAAATTCGGCATGTTGTGTCATCGGTTATTTAAAATACATTGCAGGCGGAATCACGCCGAACTTCCGCCGCAGAATTTCGGCATGGTGTGTTTAGAGTTTAGACAAGTCTTATTTATAAAAAAAAAAAATACGAGTGGGACTCGGGGATTGCTATTTTTTATTGTTAATTTTTATCAACGTATGCAATAATTGTCATTGGCATACATCTAGTGGCACGCACACAAACACCGTGTCGGAGTCTGCCGAACTGAAACGACGCATAGCAACGCCGCACCGACCGGCACCGGCAGTCATAGTGGGGGGTGTTAGGTTTTGTCGTTACGGAATTTCTTGATTCGGTCGCCGCGTTTACTTACTTACATACATTTTGATCGGCGATTCTATAAAGAAGCGATAAAGAAAACCTCTCTAACGGCTCAAGGGTCTGGTCCACATGTCGTCCGCATCTTATCATTTCATAGATGTTTTTACTGTAGTTGTTGTATGTTGTTTGTTTGTTGCCAACACATGCGCGGCCAGGAGTATTTTGTCACCTCCATATGAACCCATAAAATGCGTGACAGGAAAATAGCCCAACTCACCCTCGGCTTATTATACATGATCCAACTCGAATGTATATTAGTTCCCGTGACAGGCACCAGGGCTAATCCGGCAGCAACTCCGTTATGGAATGTCGGCCACAGCAGGCAGTGGGGGGGAGTGTCTCCTCCTCCCAGGGTGACCGCGCTGCAGCGGGGAGGCGGCCCCCGGCCGGACACGTTGAGACGAGGCAGGGTTAGGGGCTCCGTGGGGGAGCAGGGTAAGCTTCGGAGTGTTAGCATGCCTCTAGAAATTAGAAAAATGAGTATAAATATAAACAAGGATAATAATAGATAATAATAAACAAATACTGCTTCCTATTATTCTATGATCGTATAACAAATAAGATGTCCATTATCTAACTTTGTATTACATAACCTCTCACATTTGTATCATACTTCACGAAATCTTAAATGAAACAGCATAGCTAAACTATGCTGTTTCATTTAATTACTTATTGGTCTGGTAGTCTGGTCTAATTATTTATATTTTTTGCCTGGCCACGATCGACTGGACTAATAGTCGCGATCGACCGGTTGGCCACCCCTGACATATTTGATTGATTGATTGATTTCTACCTGGCAATAGGCAGCGCCATGGTCCTCGTGCTGATGGCGTACAGATATTTCTCCTGCTCCTCAATGAAGTCGTGGTCTGAGACCTCCGGCCGCTGCGTTAAATTGATGCTGACAGGAATCGAGGATTGGAGCAGGTTGAATACTTCCGTCATTCTGTGAACATTAAGAAGATGAATCTTATTTACAAGAGTATAAGCCCTTGACCCGATTTCGCGAAAGTACTTACATTTCCAACCCGTACACTTTTATAAGAGTTCGCTTCCGGAGTACGTTAAATCTTGTACGTATTGATCTACACTTTCACTTGTCTTTTGTTGGGTTTTGAGTGGTAGGCGCGATACCAAGAGATGAGTAAATTTTTTGCAACGTATCACTTGCCTACATTAATGTCTTAGTTTTTAAGTATTTTAGTTATGTTTGTATACCCATTTACATGTGAGCAATAAAGTGTTGATCTATGTGTCTATCTATCTACGTCAACAACGCACCTTCGATCCTTCGGGTACAGTAGCGCCAGCAGCTTAGTAGACAGATGTTCCATGCCCGTCGCCAGTTCGCTGTCCTCCGCCCGCGGCTCGTCTATAGGGTTCCGCGTCTGCGTGTACGCCGTCTCTTTCTCTAGCACTTCAAGAGCCAGGGCTGAAATGATAGATACCAGTAAATATAACGCTTATAATAAATACGCTTATACTTCTTCAACAAAATATGTCAATGTTCATCACCAGCGTGTCTGCCGCCGTGGCGCTCGCACGGCGGGAGCGGGACGGCGCTATAGGGCGTGCTACTCACACTCGCAGTACTCGAGCGCGGAGGTGAGCGTGTCGGAGATGTCCGCCTGCAGCGCCAGGTCCTCGCGGCCCACCAGCGTGTACGCCGCCGCGTCCCAGTCCGCCGGCGGGTCGGACTTGCAGCGCGCGAGAACGGTCAGTAACAGCAGGGACACGGAGGGAGGGAGGTTGTCGATGTCGCGGGGTGTCATACCTGGAATAGAATATACAGTAATTATTACAACTAGGTGTTGCCCATAAGTTAGTAATAAAAATATTTACACATTATACAACGACGAGCAGACTTTCTGGCATATTGACATGGTTATTGGTCACAATAATTATGTTAAAATGACAGCTGACCTTGAAAAGTTACGCTGCGTTAATATGCGAATATGAATTTGTTTGCCACGTGGTTATCGTACATTCTTAAAACAAACTAAGGTGGCACGATAGAGCGAGACAGATGTATACACGACGAGCGAGATAGACATACTCACCGCGGTCGGCGGCAGCGCGTGCGGCGCGCGCGGCGGGCATGGCGCACGGTGCGGGCGCGCGGGGCGTGGAGCTGGCGGGGGGCGCCTCCCGCGCGCCCGCACCGCGTACCCCCGCACCTGCGCCGTAACCCGCTAGACATAGGATCTGAAAAAGAGATAGATATAAAAAGCAGGCTAACGATGATGTTCTTATAAACAAAATGTCAAATATTTTTTTGCTTTTTGTTAATCCAATAATGCACAAAATACAAAGCAGATTTAAGTGTAAAAGTAACAGTAATAATTCTGATATTCACGGCACAACCGGATCACAACCTAAAGCCGTTTAACTTATTGTACGTGTTATGCCAAGTGCGTTATGTAAACGCAACCCACGTTTACATAACTCACTAAGGACGCAACTCGCAACACTAAGGCCGGTATAAATAGTCAGTATTCAAGATGCATCTCGGTCTCAAGACGCGGTTCGGCTCTGTGATTGGTCCAAATTTTGACAGCCAACCAATCACAGAGCCTCAACCGTGTCTTGAGACCGAGATGCATCTTGAGTGCTGACTATTTATACCGGCCTAAGACACAAAAGTAAGCTGTGTAACTCCTCTGGTTTTGCGCGTGTTGAGATAGCGCTAATAATATTTTATGAAGGAAGTAGCCTGAGATGTAATTCTATACATTAATTACTATATTTTATGGATATTCATTAGATATTTAAAAGCTAACTATAAGAACACTATTACAAACCTCAATAATATCTTTGGTTGTGTTGTTGACATCTGTCATATACGTATAGTATCCAACGTCGACATCTTTCAACATGGCGTCGATGTACGCAAATATGTTCGGCGGGTCCGCCGTGAAATAGTTCGGCTGGGAGAGTTTCTTCAAAACCGTCTCAGACATTTGGGAATCATCGTCGTTTTCGAAGCTGTATTCCGTTGGAAAATCTAGCCAGTAGTAGTTAGAATATTTCTCTAGCCGCAAATCTTTGGCTAACTGGTACAGAAACGAAGAAAGGGGCTTTAAATCACTAGATAGGAGAGTGTTTAGCTTTAAATCTTCATAGGCTAAGTGGAAGGCATAAAACAGTTGCACTGTATAAGGGAAGAGCATAGCATTAGTATTAAATTGAGGCGCTTTCTCCATGTCTACATCCAATTTAGATTTCCCTGTTCTCAAATATTTATCTGTCTGCAACGGTTTCAAATTCAACATGGACGCTAGGGGATTCCCAATTTCTTTGTGCAGTTTCGAGGTAAGAAGATATTCCCAATCGTCTTGGCTCCCATCGCTCGAAGTTCTTTGCTTTTTGGTGACTACTTCTACTTCTTCATCATTCTGTTTTCTCTGTGACAACTTTTCCACGTCGTATCCTATGAGGGAGTATAGCAGGTTGGAGAACATGGTCCACTCTTGTTCTGGAGTCAAGTCTTGGGTGCCAGGCGCGTTGCGAACGCCGTACCATTTTATTAACACCTGAAATTAGGACTTATTGGATGTATGTATTTACATAGAGTAATAAATGATTGGTCCATGGTATTTATAATTTTTTTTATAATTTATTAGGATTATTGGAAGGCATTTCATTTTCTTTTAAATAAAATTCTCGTGTCACAATGTTAGACCACGTACTCCTCCGAAACGGCTTTACTGATTTTAACCAAATTTTATATGCATATTCAGTGAGTCTGAGAATCGGCTACTAGGTACTTATTATATTGATAAGTGCATTAGTTGAATAAATAATAGTAAATTATTACAACGCGATGAACGTTGCCATGGTACTTATTTAGTCACTTCCATAAAATAATATAGGCAAAACAACGTTTGCCGGGACAGCTAGTTAATTATTAGGATTGCTTAATCTGTATCGCATACACATCCACATGATACAGTGGGTCAAACAACGCACGCTATCGAAGTGTCTTAAGTCGGCGTGACATATAAAACATCCGTAACGACATCAGCGAGTCAGCCTGATCGAATTTAGAATCTCGTTCAGTCAGAAGACCTTTTATGCAGCTTGTCACTACATCAATAGAATTAATCTTACACTATCTGCGAATACGCACACGTTCACGAATACGTATAACATAATAACACTATCTACGTATACGCACGCTCGCACGCACGCACGTGCGAGGTGACGTGACGCGGCGCCGCAGCGGCGAGTGCGGCAGCGAGGCGGGCGACGAGCGGCGCGGCGGCGGGCGGCGGCAACGCTATGCGATCGATATAACTAATATTACTGGCTGAGTATACGCACGCACGTACCTGCGCTGTGACGTCACGCGGCGCCGCAGCGGCGAGTGCGGCGGCGAGGCGGGCGACGAGCGGCGCGGCGGCGGGCGGCGGTAACGCAATGCGGTACAGCTGACCCGCCTCCGAGCGTACGGATACGCGCGTGCCCGCCGCGTCGCAGAGACGGCGCACACCTGGAACATATTGAGAAAAGTTTAAGATTGATAGATTTCGGCATTCAGTAAATGTTGCTGTGCGGACAAAAAATAAAATAAAATTG
The DNA here is from genome assembly GCA_905404155.3 of Plebejus argus. Taxonomy (NCBI): domain Eukaryota; kingdom Metazoa; phylum Arthropoda; class Insecta; order Lepidoptera; family Lycaenidae; genus Plebejus; species Plebejus argus. Next base: position 12,447,556 of record FR989943.1, read on the forward strand.
TAACAATATTTTGATTACATCATAGCATGGACCAATCATACATTCTTCAGCTGCTTTTATATCACAGCAGGGTGCTACGGGAACTGCAATTGCGGCGGTCGCTGTGTGTACTCACCCTGTGTGTGGTGGCGGCGAGGCGCGGCGGAGTGCGGCACGGGCGACAGCAGGTGCAGCGCGGGGTCGTCGAGCGCGGCGTCGCTGCGGCTCGGCAGCAAGCTGCTGCGACGCGGGAACGGCGATTGTAAAGGTCGCTTTGTGTAAGGAGAGTCGAGGAGACGTGCTAGAATACCGCCTACGTGAACCTGAGATAGAAAACAGACTCTGGGTAAACACAGTTGCTGTAATAATTCTTAATAAGAGTTTGCGACCACAGTAAATAGTTATAAATGGCTATGAAAACTGACCCTTCCTAATTAAAATATTTAAGGCGAGACCACGACAACTAAAGCGATTCTATGCCGCAGCGACATGACGCGTTACATAGAACTCGTCGCTGCCGCGTAATCTCGCTTAGTGTGGTCTCACCTTCATACAGAAAATAACTTTCTGTTAGTGGTCACTCACCTTGCCCACAAAATTGTTTCCAGACTGCAAGATAATATTTCCAGTTTCGTCGATAAGTGCTATCATCTTCAAATGGTTCAAGACAACAGCATCCTTAGCTAGGACCGAAGAGACAGTACCCACTATAATGTTTGGCTTGGAGTTGCCATGAGAATGAGATTTCTGGAGCCTCACAATTTGAAGCTTGGTCAGACCGCACACTTTGACCATGAAACATAAGTAGTCCAAGCCGACTATATCCGTATGGAGGAACGCTTGCATATCACTTGGAGATTCTATCGGATCTCTTTTGATGACTTGGTTATCGGTCCAAATGTGGTCCAAGCAGATGTCTGGGTAGAGAGGCAACGAAGGAGGAGCCTGGGTCATCGGACCGGCCATCATAGACATGGTACTTGCTTGACCAATGGACGAATGAGGCGACAACCCCTGCTGTTGAAAGATATTCGCCATTGGACTGTTCTGTCTTGATCTTGTCGGAGTGGCTAAACTTTTTCTGGACTGCATGGGACTACCAACAGTCCGACTCGTATTCTTCATGCTGTGCATGGGACTACCCACAAAATCACAGGTCTGGCTGAATGTTGTAGTATTTGTGTTTGGGCACATAGATAAGCATTCATCTCGCGTCGCCTTCCGTATCTTCCATAGAGAATGCGTCTGTAGTTTCCAATCATAGACTAGAATAATACTCGGTTCGGATGACACAAATATAATTTGAAAATCCCCATCATTGTAATATTGCAGACCCTGTAATGGAGATTTTATTAGCACAGGTGTGACGTCATCCAATGGGTGTGAAAGAGAGAAACACGTTGGCAAGGGAAAGTCTTGGTCGAAACCAGACATAGACTCAGCTCGCAATTTAGCACTCATATTGAAAAGGTTGGTTCGTGATTTAGAAAAGGAGCTGTTATTTTGAGATTCATTAAATCTGGAAAAAGAAGTTGGGAAGAGGGATTTGTTGAATGATGGAATTGCCTCCTTTTCCAGTAAGACTCCATACTTCATAGACCAAACTTTTTTCACTTGGAACGGTATACTCGTCATGTATTCTCTACCGTCTGTTGCAAATACTCTCATACACTTATTGTCCATTAAAAGTATGGACGGCATTATAGTGCTATCAATGTGTTCTGTGTTGTCCTCTATTTTGATGTTCTTTTTGACATCACCTATTTGAGAATTTAATGCATCTATTAGCATTGTATTTTTAATGTCGACGTGGAAATTTGCAAATGCAGCATGTTTGATTGGGTTGTCGATAGTGTAGCAAGCAATGGTCTCCCTCTGTTCTGCTTCTGATAGCTTTGTTCCTGGTGATGAAACTAGACCTGAAAATCATAAACGTAAAAATAATGTATGATAAAGTTTGTAGTAACTTTGTTTAGGTAGTAAAGTAGTAAGGGATTTCAATGTTTCTTTGTCAATTAAGTGAGCTAATAAAAGTTAAAGCAAAACCAATAGAGACCAAGTTTTGCTTTAACTCTTATTATCTTTTTTTATAATGGGGTTTCCCTTGGGCAAGTCTGGCTTACAGTTGGTGAACTTGTTGTTGGTGAAATATTATATCTATTTATAAAAACCAATATAAAATATACACAGCTGAATAATATATTAGAACTTCCTTTTTGTGAGAATTAATTCAAGTCTTAAAACTTTAAGTATTCACAGTAACAACAGATAATATAATTAAATACTTTTAACAGATAATATAACTTTATTTAAAAAATTTAAACCCTACCTTTTGACCAAACAGCAGTACGTCCCTTCACATACAACTCTTCTTCATAATATGAATCAATCTTTGGATTAAGTGGTTTCTTCTTTGGTCTTTTCTTTTGTGAACTATTTAGATTAAACTTTTTGGACATACTGGAACTGTTAGCACTGCCACCTCTTGATGGTCCCGAAGGTACGCTTTCTTCCTTCGGCATGCCCTTTAATATTTCAGATTTGATAGAAATATTGAAGTCATTTTTCAAACGGCTTGGAGGTCTAAATGAGTCATACTCAAACTTGGTTTCCTTTTGTTGTTCATTTGTAATGTCTGGTACTTCTAAAAAGTATAAAAATCTGTCTAAATAATTAGCATATATTATGAGTGTAATGTTCAATTATAGTTATTCATAGCAAAGCACATTTTATCTTTATTTAGGCTTTAGCTCTAGAATGAACCATAATATCACAGAGAGGTAAAACTAATAGTATAACCAAAAAAACAACACAACTAACATTTACTAACTTATTGCAACCTTTAAGGGATAGGATAGCTGGCTTTATTTCTCTTTTTCTCTTAAAATATTAATTAACAAGTAAACACAATATGAGAAACAGAGAAACAACAAAACTATAAGTGCAGAAAACCTAAGCGGTTGATGATAATTAATAATATTACATTCTTTATTTAGAATAACAGTATCTTTTTCTACAAGTAAACTGCGTGTTGTACTTACCATCAGACCGATGATACACTTCCCGGATACACCACCACTCCTGTTCTTCCTCCCTTCCTTCAAGAAAACTCTCATCCTTTATAGCGAAGTTGGTTAACTTGTATAAGAGGGAGTTTTCCGAGGCGGACACATTGTGCGCCTTGCCGTAGATCTGCCCAGGGTGTTTTGCTAACACTGTTCTACCATGCGGCACAAACTCCTGTGTAATATAATATTCTCATTAATAAGGAAGGGTGATTTGTTTCTTGCAATAACGCTATGACTACTAGACAGATTTAGACAGAAATTGGCACTAATATGTACATCACCCATCAACTCCCAAGCGGAACCTGGGTGCCGCATAACAATGGAATATCTATTGTGTCTGTAATTCCCACAATCGAGGTAAATAGAACTTTGGGATCATTTTGCAAGCTACATTTTCAGATGCATGTATTTAGTATTTTATTTATTTACAATATAATTAGATAACTACAGGTGTGATTATTGCATTTGATGCTAAAATATAATAATAATGCGTAAAAAACAAAAGTATTGGTAGCTAAAGTACTAAACCAAAAAAATAAAAACAATAATTGTTTACCAGGGGTTCGGATGCCGCAATCATGATACTCTCATCCAGATTTGAAACACGTTTAGTTTTGCACTTCCTACAATAAAACAGTTTCTTCTCGTTCTTAAATTAGCGTTTGTTTTATTTATAATTTTATATTGTAAGAGAAAATCCAATATTCAAAATTCTCTACATTCTACAACGACCGCTGCGCGACAAGAAATTAGAAAAATGACAAATTGACAGCTGTCACTTGACATATGTTGTTTTTTCTTAGGGCTCGGCTTTTTAACCATGGCCAGTGTCAAGTAAAATATGGCGGGATAATTTTTTTTCGTAAAAAGTTTACAAAAGTAGTCGTTTGTCCAGAATCCAGAATGATCCAGATTATTGTCAAGTCGAAAGTCTAGTGAAAGTCTAGAAAGTAGTCAGTAAAGTCAACGAGTCAAGTCAGTTGTTTTAGTAAAGTGGTAGACCCTTTACTAAAACTTTCGATGGCGGATGGAGTTTTGGAGGGAACACAAAATGGCACGTTTCTTGAAGTTGTATCACTTGCCTACACTTGTGCACGACAACGAATATTTAATGGATAATATTCTACCAAAATTACACATTAAAAACCGAAATAACACAATTATTGTAGGAAAATAATACAAAAACCTATGATGTTTTACTTATACAGATATGATACGTTCATACTATTTTCCGGCTTAAATCTCTTCCGAACAGTTTTCAAATTCAAAATTGCAAACATTGACCAATTAGAAGATAAGTGAAACAAAAGATACGAAATGCCAGTTACGAGACAGTTCTATTGCTTACATCACAGCTTACATTAGTTCCATGATTGCTTCTATTTTTAAACGTCGAACTGCAAAGTTTCTTTTGCGTAGAGAGTAACATAATATAGCCGTAGAGTGGACACTTGATACAAAAGTATTAGTAGGTACAAAATGAAACAACATAATGTAAGAGTTAATTTTATTTATTGAAAATTTTTAACATCGAAATAATTAATAATGAAATATAGTACATAAATAGAATACACATTTTATGTACCTACCTTTAAAAATATTTAATTTGTTTCTTTTCTTTCCCTTTTATTTTTTTTTTGTATTTCTTACCTAACCTAAAAAAACAGTATACAGTACAGTTGCGCTACAAACGCTAATTTAAGAACGAGAAGAAACTGTTTTATTGTAGGAAGTGCAAAACTAAACGTGTTTCAAATCTGGATGAGAGTATCATGATTGCGGCATCCGAACCCCTGCTTTTATTTTTTTGGTTTAGTATTTTAGCTACCAATACTTTTGTTTTTTACGCATTATTATTATATTTTAGCATCAAATGCAATAATCACACCTGTAGTTATCTAATTATATTGTAAATAAATAAAATACTAAATACATGCATCTGAAAATGTAGCTTGCAAAATGATCCCAAAGTTCTATTTACCTCGACTTGGTGCAAGCTATATTATTGTAAAGTTTCATTAAAATCCCATCAGTAGTTTTTTCGTGAAAGAGTAACAAACATCCATACATACGTCCATACAATCATATACATCCAAACTTTCGCCTTTATAATATTAAGTAGGATTGGGATCTGTGAAAGCTATGCCTCTACGTTCAATTTTTTTTAATTTACTGATAAAATATAAAAAACATGACCCTTCAAAAATCGCAAAAAATGAATGTTCCGTACCTCGCCAATCAACCGACCATAAAACAAATTTGAAAGATCTTTTAGGTAAAATAAAAACGTAGAGGCCCTTTCTGAAGATAATATTTAAAAAATAATAATTAGATAGGCTCTATTTTGAAGGAGGAATCAGAGGAATACGTTACCTCGATTTACTGTATCTGTCTCTAATCTCTACATGAATCTCTATCACAATACACGTGCCAGCGCAGTGTGAAGCGTGATGGCAATAGTTTCGTCGTTCAAATTTTACTGTATTAGCGTTTCCTCATAACAAAGAGAATATTAAAATCACTACGTTGAAGCCACAGATTTTAGAAGTGTTTTGACTTTTGAGACTTGAGAGCGGTTTTTGAGATACAGCCTGGAGACAGACGAACAGACGGACAGACATCGAAGTCTCAGTAATAGGGTCCTGTTTTTACCCTTTGGGTACAGAACCCAAAAAAATATCCAGAGCTGAAAATAATATAACCTCTTCCATTTTGGAAGTCGGTTAAAAACAAGTGTGTAGAAGCTCGCACAGGGCGCAAAAAAGGCTATTTACGACACTGAATCCGACCAAAATACGACATGTTACACACGTCATATTATCAGAATTGCATGGAATTGCCCTTGCCACCCTTTGATAAAGATAGTCAAGTAGCCTGTTAGAAAAAGCGCTTTTCTATACTGTTGGCGACACGACAATTCAGCGGGGTCGTGGTCGCCGCTGGGGTGAGCAGTGGACTGTATCTTGAGGTGAGGATCAGTCCTGAGGAAGTCGTGGTGGAAGGTTGAAGCGAAGAAAACACCAGGAGAATCTTGGTACTGCAGTTATGGTCGAGTGTTGGTGCAGCAGAGTTTCTTCATGCTTCTGCAGAGTTGTTGTAGTGAGTGTGTGTTGCACTTAAGAAAGTGCGTGTTTTGTGTGTACTTTGTACCGATAGAAGTGAAGGGGGTCTATCGGATTGTTGTCGGATAATCGCAGTCCGTTTATTCAAAAATTACAAATAACAATAAATGGCATTCTTATAAGCTAGTACAATAGTAAAAAGTATTCTTATAAGACTAATTAACAACAAAAAACGTAAATAAAGTTTATACAACGAAAGAGACAACAACATCATTTGTGTGAGACACACTATACTTATGCTAAAAAGGGACAACAATATAAATTGTGTGAAACACACTGCATCTCTGCGCAAAAGGGACAGCAATAACATAAAAATGAGACAATAGCGTAACTTATTCTAATAGGAAATTATTCAAATATAAAACTGTATAATAAAGGGAATAAAACCTAAGCTATTATTTACATATACAATATTATATATAAAAACGCTGAGACTAATAGGAGCGGAGAAATAGAGGAAAATGTGGAAAAACGGGGAAAATTATTTGAAAGGGCTAACTTGAACGCGCTAATCTCAGGAACTGCTGGTCCGATTTGAAAAATTCTTTCAGTGTTAGATAGCCCATTTATTGAGGAAGGCTATAGCCTATAGGCTATATTTTATCACGCTAAGACTAATTAGGAGAATGTGGAAAAAACGGGGGAAATTATTTGAAAGGGCTTATCTCGCGAACTACTGGAGCAATTTTTATGTTATTTGGAACAGAATAAGAAGTAGACCACGTGAAGGATCATAGGCTATCGATTTTAATCATTTTTTCAGTGGCTATACATATTATATTTTATACCCGTGCAACGCCGGGGCGGGTCGCTAGTAAGTATAAAATAAAAATTGTCAATTTTACAAAAAACGTTATAATATAAATATTCAGTGCGTTATCTTAATTAATACATTTAAGGTAAAGTTATCGTAATACGTTAAGATTAGGGCTTAAATATTAATTTCACAGAGGAACGGCTGTCTTCTGTGGCACCAGAATTCCCGGAGACCTGGGTTCATCGCGTCCAGACCGGCGCAGTGCGGCTCTTCAGGGGCATCACTGGAAGTAAATTAAAACAATGTTATAGTTATTGTGGTGTTGTCCTGTCTTATAATAGCCGGCCCCTAGACGATCAATATAATTATGTATATCACACACAACACAAATCACAATATTTATTGAAAAATTACTTATTTGACAACAATTAGATTGAAAGGGTGCATTCAATATTAACCCTAGACGGTCAATAATATTGTACAATACGTGATATTGCACAATAACATTGATCGTCTAGAGGCCCGCTTAGAGTAAAATCTACTACCTAGTTTATGGGAAGCCATATGGAACGGAACTCTTAATTTATCAAAGAAGAAAATGCTTTTTCATTTGCTTTATTTGCTTTTAACCATACTTCGAAATTACTGGCCCAATTTTAGCCCGGCCGCACATTATCCGAATTTAGCTGATCAGAAAAATCGGATGGAGACTTGAGATTGGTGAGACAGCAATACATTTTCAAATACCTCTTTTCAATTTCTCTCGCCCCTGGTGTATCCTCTAAAATCTAAATGAAGGGCATAAAAGTTGTTATTTTTATAAACTGCAATTATTATCATTATTGTCACGGTTTAAATATACCAGAAACGCGAGGACCTTCTAAAAATTAAATAATATTTTCTCAGATTGTAATTGTTCTGGTAAACAATTTAAGTATGATCTATAATTAATAAAGATAATAATATATTATTATTATTATTTTTATAAAAGAGGTTTTTACCTGTAGCCTTCTCCGTTGCCCCTCGCCCATCTATGGAAGCCAACATCTTCGATATTGTCACCTGCAACAAAAATACAAATTTGAGCTCTATAATGTATTTAGACCATATTTAGACTGTGTTCAGATTTCAGAGCTGTAAGAGCTTCCGCCAATCCTGAATTTTCGCGCATTTGGTTCTAAGTTCTAACATTAAAAAGTCGATTAAAAAAGTAGCGATTAAGGGTGAAGCCAAACGAGCGTAATTTGTGAGTCGTGAGCCGCAGAATTTCTGCCGGGCAGAATTTATTTTCATACAAATCACGACTTACAAAATTACGCTCGTGCGAATCAAACAGGACTTTTACGTATGAAACTGAATGCAGCAGAATTCTGCCCGGCAGAAATTCTGCGACTCACAACTCACAAATTACGCTCATTTGGTTTCACCCTAAGATAAAACGGTGAAAAGAGCCAGATTATGATAATAATAATTATTGATTAAATAACCAATAAATTACAGGGTACTAGATGACGCCCGCAACTCCGTTGCGCCAAAATTTGTTTGTCGCGCGGGAACCGTACATTTTTCCGGGACAGTCTTTTCTCGGGTCTCAAAATATCCCAATACCTTTAATCAAAATCGGTTCAGCGGTTTGGGCGTGAAGAGGTAACAGACAGAGAGACAGTCACACTTTCGCGCATTTATCTATACATATAATAAAACTGTATAAATGTGAATTCTGTACATTAAAGATATTCAAAAAATAATAAGCGGGGGGTGTCACTAGATCGCTATAGAAGCCAAAAATGTGGTTAGTTTTTTGTCTGTCTGTCTGTCTGTATGTTTGTTCCACTATCACACGAAAACTACTGATCCGATTTGAATGCGGTTTTCGCAGATATATTTGTCTTCTTCCAACTTAACATCTGGTGTATAAGAATTTTTCCCCCCACCCCTCTAAGGGGACGAAAGAGGGGTCAGATTTTGTATCAAACTTTTTTCTTTAACACGAAAAGTACTGATCCGATTTGCATACGGTTTTCGCAGATATATTTGTCTTCTTCTAACTCAACATCTGGTGTATAAAAATCCCCCCTCTCACCCCTCTAAGGGGACCAAAGAGGGGGTCAGATTTTGTATCAAACTTTTTTCTTGGACTTTCTTCATATTATTAACTGTGTTTTCCAACTTAACATCTGTTGATAAAATTCCCCCCCCACCCCTCTTAGGGGACAAAAGAGGGGGTAAGATTTTGTATCAACTGATGAAGTAGAAATACTTTAAATGGCAAAACAACGTTTGCCGGGTCAACTAGTACATAATAAGTATATGGATGGATGGAATATTCAGGACTGATTTTTAAAATATTTTTTTCATAAGTTCTTATTCCACAATTACCAATGTTTTATTCATCAAACTCCCGTGGGTATCATCAAAATCATTTCGTGCGTTCCTTTGGGATAGGTAAATCATCCCTTACCGGCTATGGCATAATGCCAGCGATTATACCTAAAAAGGATTCCACGGAATATTCAAGGAATATTATGTCTGCGGCGGTTTTCAGATTGCCGGAAATGGCGTTTTATAAGATTCCATCGACAATTTGCTACGATTTATTCGATAATAACTCGGGAGTCTGGAGGGACCCGTCATTCTCTTGGTGGTAATTTTTTGATGGGAATTTAAAGCTTTGCGGCCAGGTAACAAAGAGAGAGATTGTCTATTGGTAAGACGGAGAGTAGCCTATGGATTGCAACAGTAATTGTGAAACTATCGAATGTAGTTTGACTAAATTCTATATGGTCCCTTTTCCCTACACGCCTTATAACCTTGTAATTCAAACAAACGATCGATCGATTGAGACTCAAACGATCGAATTGAAATGCCGCGTCCTAATCTAACAACGTCATTTCAGAGACGCGTTCCAATTCGTCCGTTTGAGTCTTAAAACGGTTTCGTGGTACGGCCCCAGTACCTACCGAGGACGGTCATATCCTGTAGTCGTCAAGGTTGGAGATGCCAAGCCAGACCACCAGTTTGTACTCGCTGCTCGTGATGCCGCGAAACAGCTTCTGTATGAAGTCGACAGCAGTTGACGGTTGCCGTCAACTACCGTGACTGCCGTCAACTACGGTCGACAAGTCGCGCTAACAGCCCAGTAAGCGAATCCGAGTCGAACTGGAATCGCAAACTACTCAGGAAAATCCCACTCATTTAGCACCATAGTACCTCCTACCTACCGTAGACAGTCTTCCATGTCCTGTAGTCGTCAAGGTTGGAGATGCCGAGCCAAACCACCAGCTTGTACTCGCTGCTCGTGATGCTGGGGTGGCTCATACCGCGCACCAGCTTCTGCATGAAGTCAAACTCCTCCTGGAAATGGAGATAGAAGTTGGTACACTTTATCAATGTCAGAGAAATGTCCGTACTCTGTCATAGACAGGTTTAGTTTGAACTTTTGTGTCGGGACCCACATTTGGAATCTGATAGTAGATTATTCAAAGAGGAAATGTTATAGAAACAATTCTATGGCATAAGATGTCGATTTAGTCATCTTTATTTGTAGGGACAACTGTAACTGATAATCTGATACCTGCGTTCAGCGCTATCCAATTCGATGTGATATCTCAGGGCCACAATTATAATATTTCTTGATAATAATAATATCTCTTTACATGATGAACTCTTACTTCGACTCTACGGCCGGTATAAATAGTCAGTACTCAAGATGCATCTCGGTCTCAAGGCACGGTTCAATCTCTGTGATTGGTTGGCTGTCAAATTTGGACCAATGACAGAGCCGAACAGCGTCTTGAGACCGGGTCGCATCTTAAGTACTGACTATTTATACGGGCCTACATATCCTTAAGATCCACTTACCGCGGAACGTGGAACAGCAATCTGTGCCCCCTCCTGCTCACATGCCTCTATCGCGTCAGGCCACGACTTGGACTGGTACATTATCTTGTACGCTACTCCCAGGGTTTTGTTCCGGATGAAACCTGGATTAGAGCAATTGTATCATCAATATTGTTATAACTGTATTGGTTGAATAAGTCGCACAAGATTTTTGCTCAAGCCTGTAAGCAATTTGTAAGTTGACAAGTACCTATTACCATTTACCAATTACCACTATCAGAAATTAAACGAAAGTTTGTGAGGATCGATAGGTTGATGGCTATTGCATGTATGGATGAAAGGATTTTGGTACAAATTAGGTGTGGTACAGTCTCTGAATTATCACATAGATATTCGGAATCAAAGCCGCGAGCAAATGCTAGCTATCCTAATTCCTTATGTTCAGTTCATCCTTAAATTTATGGGTACTACCAATGAGAAGTAACTCACCATGTGGTACTGTGGTGCACTGTACGCAGGTGATCGCTGCTAGGATGGAAACTAATGCTGCGGGAACCCTGGAAATAGACGGTAGAGTTAAAAATCAACTTTGTAAAATGTACGAACCAAGAAGGGATCTGAAGTAAATAATTATACACTTTCCTTGCACTTAGTCCACTTTATTTTAATAGATTTATTACAGAATTATAATATACACGACCGGTTTCGAAAAATTCATCATCAGGTGTCAATCAATTTTTCGAAACCGGTCGTGTATATTATAATTCTGTAATAAATCTATTAAAATAAAATGGACTAAGTGCAAGGAAAGTGTATAATTATTTACTTCAACATGAATTTCCACCAAGAAGTGACAGTACATTCAATATCATATCTAAGAAGGGATCTGGGTTGTTAGGTACTTTATGAAATTGTCTCTACATACATATGAATCTGTCGATTGTTTTAAAGTTTCATTGTAAGTTTTCAGATAAGAGTTATAAGGTATGTAATAGGAAAGGAGGAGATGACAATTAATAGGAGATTGCTTACTTCATTTTGTCTGTGTTTTTGTCTCTAACGTAGTTATAATCTGAAACAAAAAAAAATATTAAATTATCAAAATGTTTCTAAGTTGTAAAAAGATCACGATAATTTTAATATCTAGGACATCTACGCTTCAGACTTTTTCATATCACGAAAAGTAATAAAAGTAGTGGTAACAGGTAACAATAAAACAAAAAAAGTTTTATTAGTAATCATAAAAATAATGTTTCATTTAAGTTATGACCTAAAATGCTATCCAAAACAGATGGCCTACTTAAACCTACAAACGTAATATTTTGTTTGAAACTAGATTTTGAATAACGCTAGTTTGTTTTCGTAAGTTTTGGATGTTTTAACTTTTCAGTTTCGGCAGGATACGTGTACTTATTATTAAAGATTTCAAATTCGTCAAATGCTTGGAATACTTGGTACATGCAAGACAAAGGGAAATGAGACTGACATAGACGTTCAACCTGCAAATCAGCTCTTTATCTGATTGATTCTTTTTGGCAAAGCATTTCTTTTCCATCAATCAATACCAGATAACTTTAGACAAAATATAGGTACATAGTAACATACATAGCCATTAAACTATAGAAGACCATTACTTTAGCAGCCAGTAGCCTTTCAATATCAGGCCGAAGCCCGATTAGATGGTCTGACCAAGTGCGCACAACTCTAGATACCGGCCTCTATGATGCTCTCCATTCTGTCAAGGATCACCACAGATGGCGTAATGTGGTCGTCACTAAATTTCAAAACGGGAATCACGATCCTCAGCAATGAGGAACACGACGCGAGGAGGAGGAGTCTTTCAATATAGAATAAGATTTCTTCATTCAGACTATTATAAGTAGAAGGTCTACCGGACATTGTCCTGCTGAAGGGCAGACAGACGATTGAGTAAAAACAAGAGATATGCCTGATCCCAGGTCACATGATGTAAGTTCTGCGAATATCGCGAAATTGAGTTGTTGACGCTCGGCTATCGCATGGGACTTCGCACTTTTTAGATCAACGATAAGCTTAAGGCCTGGGTACACTTGGATGCGAAATTGAGTTGTTGACGCTCGGCTATCGCATGGGACTTCGCACTTTTTAGGTCAACGATAAGCTTAAGGCCTGGGGTACACTTGGATGTTGTATAATATACCTAGTGGTTGCGTTCGGTTGCTGAGCGATGTTTCTGGTGTGTCTAAACACACTAGGCCGAAATTAAGCGGTGTAAATTCCGCATGATTCCGCCTGCAATGTATTTTAAATTACCGATGACACACTATTCCGTCGCGTTCCGTGTGGTTGTTGGCGATCTCTATTTTGCAAATCGTTGCTCTACATAGCTCTTGCCAAATTAATACATTGGGCGTGACGTGACTTCTCAAATAGCTAGGTCGGGGTTGAAAATATTTTAAAAATTTTAGCAGACTTGAAAACCTACGTATGTAGCACATTATGACACGGGTCTTATAATCTTAGTAGCATAGAATAAAATGACATTGAAAATCTACTCCGCAGTTATAGGACTATGCAATAAGCTTCAATATGATTCCAACAATGATACATCTATAACAGGGTCGCCATGTTGACACAGATAAAAAATAAAGCCCCCACCATTTTGCCTTTCATGCTACAGTGCTACCAAGAACCCACTAAACTTATTTACCGGAACCATCTAATTCAATCTGAAGTTGGCTGTCAACAGGGCGACCCTCTAGGTCCAGCAATTTTCAGCTTAGCTATTCACCCGGTTATCGAGCTCCTAAATTCTAAATTCAACGTGTGGTATCTAGATGACGGGACTCTCGCCAGTGACGCATCTACAGTTCTTTCGGATTTTCAGACCCTGATTCGCGAATTCCAAATTATAGGTCTAGATCTGAACCTAGGGAAGAGTGAGCTCTTCGTCCCCGATGATTGCGAGAATAGAGACGAAATAATATCCAGTTTTAAGGCCGTCTCCCCAGAATTATCAGTGACTGAGAAGAGTTCACTTTTTCTCTTGGGTTCACCTATTCTAGCCGATTCGTTTCCGGATTATATAAATGAAAAAATACAAAATTTTAGTGAAAGTTTAGACCGCCTATTGCAAATTAACAGTCAGATGGCATTTACTTTGATTCGGCATTGTTTATTCGTTCCCAAATTTACGTATGTTTTGCGGTGTTGTCAGCTCTGGAAGTTCCCACAACGTCTCCAAAGCTTAGATGACACCCTAAAACATACGCTCTCCACAATTTTAAACATCCAATTTGATGAACGTTCCTGGACCCAAGCCACGCTACCCGTAAGGTTCGGTGGCCTGGGAATACGGAAAACTTTTGACGTAGCATTACCGGCGTTCTTGTCCTCAGTTCACGCAAATCGCCAAGTAATAGCAAGAATTTTAGAGCCCTCATCTTGCCCATTAGACATTCCCTTTGCGGACGAGGCCAAGGACGCCTGGGATATTGCTAGTGCCGGCAGCGAGGTCCCCAAAAACACATCTTCACAGAGGCTCTGGGACGGGCCCGTTTGCGAACTGGTGCGTAATAAACTTCTAAACACGTCTACCAGCGTCGCAGAACGGGCTCGACTTTTGGCCGTGGAGAGGTGGGAGTCGGGAGCTTGGCTGCAGGCACTACCATCCAAAAACACAGGAACATTGCTGGACCGAAATACTTTCCGCCTTGCCACTGCCCTGCGTCTTGGTGCTCCCCATGTCGTCCCCCATCAATGTGTTTGCGGCGCGCACGTAGACAGTTACGGTCATCACGGGTTGTGCTGCTCGCGAAGCGCTGGACGCTTCTCTCGACATCACAGCCTGAATGATCTCATTCGTCGGGCTCTTGTCACTGCCGGCGTGCCAGCGATACTGGAGCCCTCCGGTTTGGTGCGCGACGATGGCAAGAGACCCGATGGAATGACCCTGGTTCCCTGGAATGTGGGACGGGCCCTTGTGTGGGACGCTACGTGTGTCGACACACTCGCCTCGTCCCATGTTCAGGGTACCTCGAGCTGTGCGGGCGCTGCCGCCAACCAAGCAGAGAACCTCAAGCGGCGCAAATATGAGAACCTCAGCGGAGATCTCATATTTGAACCGTTTGGGGTAGAAACCCTAGGCGCATGGGGTCCGGGGGCACATAGGCTTTTTAGAGAAATATCTAAAAGGCTTTTTGAAGCCACCCGAGACCCCAGAGCCGGGAGCTACCTGGCACAGCGGATAGCAATTGCCATCCAACGTGGCAATGCTGTCAGCTTGCTGGAGTGCCCAGCAAGCTGACAGCATTGCCACGTTGCTGCCAAGTGGGGACGACCTGGGGAAGTTTTTCTTTTTATAGTTTTTTAAGTTTGTATAATATTTATGTATATTTTTAGATGTTAGATTTTAGATTTTAGATTTCTAGTAAATATTATTATAATGTTACATTCATGTGTAAACGTTTGTGTTAAATTTTCCAATAAATAATTATTGCTCTTTCAATTCAATTCGGGTGGTCTATTCAGAACTTTAGTGTTGTTATAAAAACAGCGTTATCTACAAGTCTGAGACCCCACTACATTCGTCAGATATCTACAGTTTACAGTTACGAGTCAATAGGATAGAACACTTAGTGATAAGGGTGTGTCAAAGAAGAATCATCAGCTTTGAACTTTCAGGACTCTTGATCAGCTCTGGATTTATGTATAGCGTCCTATGGCGCCCTAGGAGCGGGCGGCAGCGTCCTAGAATGGCGACAGAATTCCTACATAGAGGCGGCAAAATAAACTGGTCTATACTCATAATAAAATATGTAAATCCGGCCTTGCTCTTGATTAGTTCAGCAGTTGAGAAGACAGACGAAAACAGAGGGTGCAGCAAGCTGCATCTTAGCTCCAAATCAAATCATTCTATATCAATACTAAATGATGTTTTACTATCGAATATCAATCTACAATTATTACTAAGTTTAAGCATGTCTTACTTTCCAGGACTAATATAGTGAAAGGACAAACGAACAACATCATCCTACCTATGCAGTATGCTGGCAATATAAGGGTTGGACCTCATCTGGCAGCACGGAATCGCCTTTTTCCGTCGCCCTTTCTCTTTCTGTCGCTTAGAATAATGCGATAGCACGCGGCGGAATCCTCGAGGCGATCGGTATTATGCTTTCTGTCTCGGTGTAGGAAATAGCAGTTCTAAGCGACAAAAAGAGAAAGGGCGACGGAAAAAGGCGATTCCGTGCTGCCAGATGAGGTCCAACCCTAATAGGCCAACCTGGCTACAGAAGTCGTACAGTCATTTTCAAAAGTTCTATTTCAGGTAGTTCTTAGAATTAATTACATAATATTTAGATACGGTTTTTACTACTAGTATCACAATGAAATATATAATATAGTGTAAGCTACACCTTACAGTGTTTTTCAGTAAACATCAGCTGATGAAACAAAAATAATGAGCTTTATCATTTCACCTATAATTCACCCGTATTTACAACGTAGTTTTCAAAGTAAGTATTCCGATTTTTTACTGCGAAACTGTATAACATACGATGAAATAAAAAAATGTGCGATAAAATACTAATTAGCACAATTATCGTAGGGCTAGGGTTCCATACAGACATCAATATTATATTATATTGTTAGTAACATTATACACGTCACCTCACACACGATCAACCAACAATAAATTATTGTAATATTTAATTAAGTTAAGAACCTGTAGGTCTTTTATTGTATACTTACTTTTATGTAACAGTGCTCTATTACACGACTGTATGTGTTCTGAATAAAGAAAATAAAAAATAAAAAATAAAAAAAAAACCATTTTGTTTACAAAACGGAGTTCTGTGTGTGGTCTAAAGATAACCTTTAACCAAGAACTTAACCTGCAGTTAACTGAGGATTAGAGATAACTGTAACTGAGGGTTATCGGTAATCCAGACGTGTTAATGAATAACTATTAATTTATTTAAACTGGCAGATTAATTGTTATTTCGCTCCACGCCGATGCACAGGATAATTTCGCATCTTGAAACAGCAATGCAACAGTTGATTAATAGCAGATATTGTACACTATTTTTCTGTTGCATTGGAATGCATGCGATAGGAGTTGCAAGATAATCTATACGTTTGTTTGTTTGTTTGAACGCGCTAATCTCAAGAACTACTGGCACAGAATAGGTACATATTAGTTTAACAACTACTTGTCCGATTTGAAAAATTCTTTCAGTGTTAGATAGCCCATTTATTGAGGAAGGCTATATAATAGGCTCCCCCGATGGTTGCTCGCCTTGTCGTGGCGGTGGGGCTCTAGTAACCGCGGCTTGGACAACCGCGGTGAAGCAAAGAGGCAACCGAGGAGGGCGCTCCCAGCGGACTGGAGGAGTCCGCTGCGGATGCGCACCGAGGTGGGGCCGCAGAGGAAGAGGCAAGTAGGTATTACGGTGCGCCGCTTGCCCTATCCTCTGCGGCCGAGGACGGATCGCGGGGGGGAGAGGCATTGTGGTAGGTTGCCGATTTCCCTACCCCCCCTGCGAGCTGGCGGGGCCGTTCCGTTTGAACGGCATTGGTGGGGCCGCAGAGGAAGAGGCAAGTAGGTATTGCGGTGCGCCGCTTGCCCTATCCTCTGCGGCCGAGGTGTGGTCGGTGGCAGAGCCACAGACTTAATCTGCCACATATCCTCCAAGTAGCAGACTCGGGGGGCGTCTGCTACAGCCCTGGTAGGGGCCGAGGAGGAGGGCGCACGTGTTGTGCGCCCATCGTGGAGTCTTCGGACCGCTGGCGGGGTCGCGGATATGTGTATCGTTCCCGTGGCCCCGTCAAAAGGCGGCGTGGCGGAAGATGGGGGGGGGGTTTAGTGGGTATACCGTGGTCTCATTAGCTACGGGAGTCCCACATCACCGCTCGGGTCGCCCCCTGCGCCTGGGTGGTATGCGTAATGCATTTCCCCCTCCGGAAAGAAAAAAAAGGCTATATAATAGGCTCTATAAATTATAAAACTAAGACCAACTTGAGCAAAGAAACAGAGGAAAATGTGGA
This sequence comes from Plebejus argus, assembly GCA_905404155.3. Taxonomy (NCBI): domain Eukaryota; kingdom Metazoa; phylum Arthropoda; class Insecta; order Lepidoptera; family Lycaenidae; genus Plebejus; species Plebejus argus. The sequence goes on from FR989943.1 coordinate 12,465,348, forward strand.
AAAAACGGGGAAAATTATATGAAATTGCTTAATATTTTATCTTAAGAACTACTAGAGCAATTTTTACGTTATTTGGCACACATGAAGAATAGACCACGTGAAGGGACATATGCTATTTTTTGCGTAAAATGTACGTTTTCCGTGAAATTCTTAAATTGTATCCCATAAATCTAGTAAATATTACTAGAACATCTAGTAAATGTAGTAAATCATTGACTGAGTTTTATCTTAGTAACTTGCCTTTTCTAACTCACGCACGAATACATTGCTAGTCTAGTCTTGATATGTGATAGCAGGCGTATTCAAAATAGTAGCATATAAGTGGAAGAGTAGTAGGAAAAATCTCGAAAAACGATTTTTTATTACTACTAACAACATCTACCGGTTTTCGGTCTTTTTAATTTCGTTTTCCTGTTGTTATCGCAACTTAGCTGGAATATGTTAATTTTTTGTTTACGAAAGTTGCGAATTTCAATGATTTATGTTGTTAGATATAGATTTTAGTAGTTTTTATTTTCCAGAGAAGTCATTTGCAGCCATGCGGGTGATTTCTCATTATCGCCCGCATTTCTGAAATATCGTCATGGACACAGACATAGGTACACAGATTTTTCTGGCTTGTTTATTTTTTTAAGCCGATTTTAATGATCATTCTAATTGGCTTTAAACCGTGGATAGGATCATGTTCAATAAAGACCTTGAAAGAGTTACTGCCACGGTCAGGGTCTCTTAGACCATAATTATTATACTGACAAAAAATGTTGTCACTTTTACCTACTACGTATCTTCGTACCGGCTTCGGCTTGACTCGTGTAAATTCAATGCAAAAATCCCAAAATTTTACCACATCCATCAGGATCCATTCATCAGTTTATATGTGCAAGAGTTACAAACATCCACCCATACAAAGTTTAATATTTCTTCCTTTTTTTGCGTTGGGGAAATACGTTTACGTATCCCCGGCAGTCTGGGGAGGGCTACCGGGGTATGTGGGACTCCCTGGGGGCGGAGGGCCGCACCCGGGCATACCCACTAAAACCCCAACGGTGTTCCTGCAAGTTTAATATTTCTTCCTAGTAGTAAAAACCTACTATCAGTCCTAGGCCTCACCAGACATGTTGGCGGCGGATCATCGGCGCAGCGCGTGATCTTATCACCAGGCCAAGGCCGGCTCTCATATTATCTACTATGTTACGCATTGATATTATCTGGTTCATAAGGCAACAAGAAGGCAGGTTGCATGATGTCTCGCAACACCTGCCGGCCTAGCATACGCCAACGAGATATCTCTCTCTACAAATTTCTCGATGTTTGATAGTTTGTATCTTCATCTCTATTGACACTAGCATGACAAACATTTTTTCTCGCGTAGATCTATTATCGAAATAACACATTTTTATAGAGTTTTGTCGAGATAATGTCGAGATTTTAACATTACGAGACGAGTAGTTTTTAATTACCTATCTCGAGAGTGAGATATCTCGTTGGCGTATGCTAGGCCGGCAGAGCATGTGTTGCAGAAATGAGAAAGAAAAGAAATGCTGACAGATTTAAGGGATACAATGACAGATTACCAGACATGTCTATTCTACCCCAGTTTCTAATGATCAAAAGGCCTTTTGATAATTTTTAAATCGATTCAAATTATTCTTATTTACAGCCTCCAGGAAAAGAAAGAGTATATCTTACATGGCATTGCCAGTTCGTGTAGTTCTTCCGTCTTCAATGTCAAGCTCGAAAATTGATTTATCAATTCAATGCATAAAGGTTGAAAATAACACAGAATTAGGGCATTTTTGAAGCGACGCAAATTCAGCCACTCAGATTAGGTGACACACAAGAAATAACATTGTATTATACAACGGATGTTACCTACTCATGGCGTATGGTAATCCAGCTTGCGTGACCAAAACAACGTGACTCTTGACACTATGAACTATAACTAGGTTACAGTTTCCTAAAAGTTGTTCACATCTAAGTGAGCCTTAACCTGTTAGCAGGAACCAGGTAAACAAACCTACCCGGTCACCGGTTTACATTAGAAACTGGTTTCTTCGCGAGTTCAAGTGCAGTTAGTCGTTTAACCTTGACTTGCCAATACCAGTTGGTGTGGACAAGTCTTGTTGATATATCTTGCTAGTGACTCTTATTCTTCTAATTTTGGAAGGTACAGCCTTTGACATTATTCAAGGTATAGCAGTAGGATCCAGAGGAATGACAAAGTTACCAGGACAGGATGACCAATCTACGCCATAATCTGCGCCATAAACGTGCGACTTTCTTACGGTGATTATTCACGCCGCTTGATATTATAAAGAGGATAGATATTGTGTTTGTTTATAGAATTATTATTAAAAGGTTTTGAAATTAGTGGGTCGATTTTGATGAATGAACCTAGGGAATCATACGTACGATCGGGGAAAGTGTATATTATTATTCGCTATATCAGAGGTTCCCAAACTTTTTTTTGTCATAGGTCACTTTAAACATTTTGCTGGATCCGGTGCAGGTGGAGCAGCTTCCCCCCCATCCACAGTACCAATAAGCTTACACTTCGGGGTGGAAAAAGTCACAATAGAATTAAAATTATTTAATGGAAGGGATGTACTTGGTGAACTGACCAGCAAATTATATCAATATTTGGCTAGAAGTATAACCGTAAATCTCCTCGCTCTGTAATATAATTAATCTGCTAATATTATAAAATTGTCTATCTATATTCATAGGAGAAGTCAAGTCGGGTCACTTATTTTAATAGACCCCCGTTATCGACTCGTGGACCCCCATTTTTAGGGTTCCGTACCCAAAGGGTAAAAACGGGACCCTGTTACTAAGACTTCGTTGTCTGTCCGTCTGTCCGTCTGTCTGTCTGTCTGTCTCCAGGCTATAACTCAAGAACGGTAATAGCTGGAGATTTGATATTTTCACAGATTATGTATATCTGTTGCCGCTATAACAACAAATACTAAAAATAAAATAAAATGAATATTTAAAGGAGGCTCCCATACAACAAACGTGATTTTTTTGGCCTTTTTTGCTGTCTCCAGGCTGTAACTCAAGAACGGTAATAGCTAGCTAGAGATTTGATATTTTCACAGATTATGTATATCTGTTGCCGCTATACCAACAAATACTAAAAATAAAATAAAATGAATAATTAAGGGGGGCTCCCATACAACAAACGTGATTTTTTTGGCCTTTTTTGCTCTATATCAAAAATGGCAACAGGTAGGTACTTGAATTTTTCACAAAATCCTTTATTAAATAATAATATTAAAATAAAAAAAAAAATAAGGGGGGCTCCCATACAAAAAACACAATTTATGGCCTAATTTTGCTCTATAATGGTACGGAACCCTTCGTGCGCGATTCCGACTCGCACTTGGCCGATTATTTGTATTTTTGCTTGTTATTAATGTGTTCAAATAGTTTCCGTTGGGCGAGGCCATGCTTTTGTTTATCACGTACCTACCCACCGTAGTATGGATAAGCATGAGCTCACCACAGTAGGTCTCTGCCGAATAAAAATTATGTAACACAGAGTTCTACAATAACAACGGAGTGCTACAATAAAAACCGGCCAAGTGCGTGTCGGGCCACTCGCAATATAGGGTTCCGTAGTACCGCTAGTTTTTAGGGTTCCGTACCTAAAGAGGTTACCCCCTTTTGTATCAACTGATGAAGTAGAAATACTATAAATGGATTGTTTTGCCATTTATTTGCCGGGACAGCTAGTAATACAATAAGCGTATGGTAATGTTGATTTTGTAGTACATAATATCTTCTGTTAAAAATATATGATCAGACTGTTAATAAGTACCTACGTGTTTATTTTGTTGAGAGGTCGTTTTACATAAGTTTCTAAATTGAAAGCTGGTTCCGTAGGCTTGTAGTAAGAAGTGAATATTGAGTCATGACTACCGAGTGTTGTAAGGTTACTCTAAAGACGCAAATTCGCGTACATAGGTACTTGCGGTCCTTGAAGTATGATCTAAGATCTCCAATGTACAGTGTAAATGTGAAATGAATCCTTCAATGAGTTAAGCTTCAATTTAATTATTTGGAATATTAAATAATTAAAATAAAACTTAATTAATATTACTACACCGAAATAGTGTTTACACGGCACTGGCATATAATATTACTGGTATATAATATTAATCCTAACCTAGTTATACTATAATTTTCGATGCAGTAGAGTTAAAACTAAACCATTCAGAATTAAAAAATCTTATAACGTGTGCCTTTTAAATCAGGTCATCATCAATTCAATCATTCTTAAAACTTTTATATACTTACAGTAATCGTTGAAGAATATGAAGTTGAAGATTTTTATTTTCAATATTTATAGACGTTGCAAGCATAATTAAACGTACATAATATTATCAAAATATGGTATTTCAATATTATGTTTCCTTAAATTATTAAAAAATCTAGTTTTCAAAATTATAATATGTTCTGCAGTATGTACACTTTAAATAGGTCATAAATAATTATATTGTTACATATTTGAAACCACTTAAATATTTAAGATAAACATTATTATATTTATGATTTAGATAAAACATAGTTATAACTTTAAAATATTTGTTAAATATTATAAAACGGAAAAAAGGACCAAAATCATAGACTTATATATAAAATATATAGTTTGAATAAGTCAACAATTACCTAATTATTAAGCTCTCGAGTCTCGTCCTCGATTTTTTATTTACTTTTGTTTTGTCTGCCCTGTTTATCAGCAAAAGCTCCAAAACAAGTTTTCATAATTCATAATTAATTTTGGTTTGTTTTAATGCTTTGTAAATTATTGTCATATTAGTTTTCCATTCAGTTTTACAATAAATTTTATAGCAAGTAAATACTAGAGAAAATTCTGTTATTTCCACATATTTTTTTAGGGTTCCGTACCCAAAGGGTAAAAACGGGACCCTATTACTAAGACTTCGATGTCTGTCCGTCTGTCTGTCTCCAGGCTGTAACTCAAGAACAGTAATAGCTAGAGAGTTGAAATTTTCACAGATTGTGTAATGTGTATATCTGTTTCCGCTATAACAACAATTAATACTAAAAACAAAATAAAATAAATATTTAAGAGGGGCTCCCATACAACGTGATTTTTAAGCCTTTTTTGCTCTATATTAATATTATGTAATGGCAACAGGTGGGTACCTGAATTTTCCACAAAATTCTTAGCTATGCTTGTACTTTAATATTTAATAATAATATTAAAATTAAATAAAAAATGGCCCATACAAAAACATTTTGGTCTAATTTTGCTCTATAATGGTACGGAACCCTTCGTGCGCGAGTCCAACTCGCACTTGGCCGATTATTTATAATTATTAATGTCGAAGAAACTTAATCGTATTCCAAAAATTATTTACAATTGCTATTATTAGGTATTTTTGCTTTAAGTATTGGATAATATTAAAAAAATAAGATGGTATATTATGATAAAATCATTGGTCTTAGGTGTAAGTTTATGTTACGTTGTTTATGTTTTGTATTGTATTTTTTTATCTCAATCGTAAGTGTATTAATATTTAGTTATCTATATATTTATCTATATGCACACCCTTTTTGATATTTCCCATCATATCTCTCTCCGTAGGGTCTGCTGGAAGAAATCTCTGTTAGAGATAAGCAGTACCTGTTGTGTCGTCTTTCTTTTTGTGTATTATTTTCATGTAAAACTGTATGTGCAACAAATTGTTAAATAAATAAAAATAAAATAAGTTGTAACCCTTAAACATCAACGGGTAAAAATATCCCAATGCTATTCAAATTGTATTATTAGTTTCATTGAGCTGGCTGAAACAGCACTACGATCTATGATAACGGTCGATCTAGTGCATTGATTTTCAAACTAGGGGGCGCGCCCCACTAGGGAGGCGCGAGACATGATGAGGGGGGCGCGGGCGCTGGCGGCGGTTTTACTCCAGACGCCCGCGCATTCCCGCGACGTACGCGAATTGGAAATCTTTTCAAAAACATGCAAGCTCATCCGTCACATTGATTCTTCTTAAGAGGGCAACTAACCCAAAAAATCAAACATTGTCCTTCTCAATAACTCGATAAATATACAACATTTTAAAAATCCGCTGGTCGGTTTCTCAATGATGGAATTTTTACAATATTGTGTTAAAATATTAACTGACTTTAATGCACGGTTATGGCAATATAATATAATAAAAATTCGTTAAAATTAGATGCATCTTTGCGAATTGCGATTTTTTTCTATCGAAAAAATTTTAAGATATCGTGTTTTTGCTCAGATCGGATTCTTGGAAATATTATGTAGTATTTAATTTTAGAAAATGAAACAATTCGGAGCTTAATTGCAAGTATAACAAAGAATTATGAAATCGTCAATTTTGGGTTAGTCGCCCCCTTAAAATAAGTATGGTAAAAGCATAATATTTTTATAATGGATCATCTGAAAATGTATTTTTGGTCTTTATTATTTTACAATAGCTTGGCGAGCCCACTTGCTACTACTTGCTGGGCCCTGGGCCGAAGGGAGGCGTAAGCATGTTCATTTTAAGCAGTAGGGAGGCGTGGTACTTATAAGTTTGGGAACCTGTGATCTAGTGTGAGTAGTGACGTCACTTGTTTACTTACAAACAGCTGACTCGGTGTTTACAAATAAAGGGTCGCCGGGTTATTGACCCCGATCAGCTGTAGACAAGACTAGCCCACTTGAAAGTAACATCAAATCAAAGTATTTAGAAGTTATTTAAATTGATAGTAGAATAAAATTGAATATTGAACGGCTCGATTGAAAGATTTTTTTAATAATTAAGGTCGTTATAAAGAAATGAGAAAAACCATAACAGAAAATTAAATAAAGATTCAATTTTTTTAATTATTGCTTTTTTAATTTTATTTGATGAATTTTTAAATGTAAAATAATAAAAGTTTGTGTCCCATTAATGATAATTGCATCAATTAATAAGAATACATACCGGTTTCGAAGCCGAAGAAGCCACTATCGTAACTATCTATCTGCTCACTCGAAATGACTGACTGTGACGTTGCGCGCGCGTCGGTTTTATAAGAACGTGTCACGCACCCGTCAGCCGTGGTGGTGCGTGCATGCCCAGGGGTCTCATGGACCAAGGAAAAGCCGCTACGTCACTTGAAATTCGGGTAGCTTTTTACAGGTTATTTTTCTGCTTTAAATGAATGAAAATGTTTTATTTCGAGTTCAGTTAAAAATTAACACTTTTGTTGGCTTGTAAGTTGTATCATAAATGTCCAGCGGTCTCTCGGACTAAGGAAAAGCCGCTACGTCACTGCAAATTCGGGTAGGTTTTTACAGGTTTTTTTCTGTTATGAATAAAAACGTTTTATTTCTAATTCGATAAAAAATTAACACTTTTGTTGGCTTGTAACTTGTTTATCATAATATATGTCCAGGGGTCTCTCAGACCAAGGTTTCTCCCTAGAAATTCGGGTAGCTATTTACAAGTTATATTTTTTCTGCTTTAAATGAATGAAAATGTTTTATTTCGAGTTCAGTTAAAAATTAACACTTTTGTTGGCTTGTAAGTTGTAAGTATCATAAATGTCCAGGGGTCTCTCGGAGCAAGGAAAAGCCGCTACGTCACTGCAAATTCGGGTAGGTTTTTACAGGTTTTTTCTGTTATGAATAAAAACGTTTTATTTCTAATTCGATTACAAATTAACACTTTTGTTAGCTTATAACTTGTATGATGTATCATGTCCAGGGGTCTCTCGGACCAAGGAAAAGCCGCTACGTCCCTAGAAATTCGAGTAGCTATTTGCAAGTTATATTTTTTCTGCTTTAAATAAATGAAAATGTTTTATTTCGAGTTCGGTTAAAAATTTACAATTATTGTGTTGGCTCGTAAGTTGTATCATAAATGTCTAGGGGTCTCTCGGACTGCGGAAAAGCCGCTACGTCACTAGAAAATCGGGTAGGTTTTTACAAGTTAATTTTTTTGCTTCGCTGGCCTGTATATAAATGTTATAGGTACAGGTTAAGTGATAATTAAAGTAATAATCAGTACATTTAAACGAGTTAAGTATAAGTTATAACTCTTTATTTTTGCCAGAAAATTCTGTATGAAAATTAAATATTAAGGTATAAAATACCTAATGGATTAGAAATATAGGATACCTAGGATGACGCCGCGCTCCTAACTCCGTTGCGCCAAAATTAGTTTATCTCACGGGAACCGTAGATTTTTCCGCATAAAAAGTATCCTGTGACCTTTTCCCGGGACTCAAAATATCTCCATACAAAACTTCACCAAAATCGGTTTAGCGGTTTGGGCGTCAAGAGCTATCAGTCAAACACACTTTGGCATTTATAATATTAGTATGGATCTATATAATTATGTGTTGTAAACTGTTAGAATTAGGTATAAAATATTATCATTTATGAAATAACTGAAAATTGTTTATATTTTGAGAAAATGTTAAAATCCAAATAATATAATCATTATTACTTATTTTTATATACAAAATTGCATGCACATTTATAATATTATAATTTATAATATCACTGAATTGGTATATAATTATAAATATTGTTAAATATTATATTTTCCTTAACCGAGTAGTTTGATAGGTATACACAGTACACTGTCATACTCTTGTAGGTCACAACTCACAAAACTAACTTACTTATTATTTGTTCATTGAAGTCTGTACTCATACGCCCTTACTAATAAACGTTGTATAAGCTTTGAATAGTTATACAGTGTTTTGTTCCTGTCACACAAGTGACATTTGTAATTGGATTGAAGAAGACAAAACACTGAATAACTATTCAAAGCTTATACAGCGTTTATTAGTAAGGTGGATAGTGACTAATTTGAAGTACTTAGTTCTATCTAACTTTACTTTATAAGCCGGTTCTAACCAAATATTGGCTTGGGCTTGCATTCGACGTTTCTTGTATTGTAGCGAACGATTCGCCTGATATTTGATAACGATAAAGATAGAGATATACTTTAACTATAACTTTAACTTTAACCATAACAAAAAGTCAAATGAACTTTCAAATCCCTAGTAAAAGTCCATTATGGACGCCATTTTTGAAGATAACCTTTAAATTACTTTAACAAAATTATTTAAATTAAGTAATTGTATTATATAGTTCACAGGTATTTGCAATAATTCAAAAGCCCAAAAGTTTACTCTAGCTTTTAAACAGTCGTGAATACTATAGTGGTGAATGATAATAATTATTAATTTGACACGCAAAGTGGCTATATACTTAGTTGTAGTAAATAACATGCACCCCGCAATCATTGAGCCAGAATTCGTAAATCGTGCAGGCACCTTGCATTTTTCCGGGATAAAAAGTATCATATTAGGTTCTATCCCGGGACTCCAAGTATTTCCAAACCAAACACTAAAATCGGTTCAGCGGTGCCAGGCAGATAAAATAAAATGGACCAATAATATGTGTCACTGACAAAGATTCAGGTATTGATACATTATTTTGGGTCAGGGTAGGTGGTAGAATGGTGGTAGAAGGTTGTGGCCGGTCTGTTGCTATGGTGGTAGTGATGATAAGAATTCACAAGGCTACTCAAAAAACGTTTATATTATTGGTAAATAGGTTGCAGTGTTGACATGAACTTTAGTAACATTGCTAACTTTTATTGTTATTCAGATATTTTCAGTGTTATTTTAATATAAGTTCACTGTACTTATTGTATTAGTTATTTGATATTTCTTTCTATAATAGTAATTTATTTCAGTAACAAAATATACTATTATATTTTTTAATAAATCAAAATCCATTTTAGGTCGACCATTTTATTGGTGATTAAAAGTAGCTTATAAGAACCCTTCTATTTCCTTACCACAGTTCACACTTGTCCGTTCTATTTCCGCTTATCAAGATCTATCTATAATATCGATCACTCGATAAGATCTATCATCTATCGCTGCATCTGGCGGGATCGTGAACGTCTGGATCTGACCGCCTAGATCACTAGACGAAGGCCGAAGCGTGATAGGTAATATGTGACGCTGACGTGGCTTGTTACTGAGGGACATGGTCTAAACTCTAAAGTCCTAACCATACATTTTCAAAATCACAATTTTACATGAAATCAATACAACCTGCAAACCTTCAAGAACAGAGCGTATTTCCTCCTCAAAGGCCGGCAACGCACCTGCAGCTCTTCTGATGCTGCGAGTGTCCATGGGCGACGGTAGTTGTTTTCCATTAGGTGACCCATTTGCTCGTTTGCCCCCTTATTTTACAAAAAAAGTAGAAACAAAAATACAAGCGTGAACTGCTAAGTAACATAATTATTATACAACGTGAAATTTTAGTGGCATGTTTTCCCACAGCAGAACGATTTACGTATAGTAGTACTATCGAACCATGCATGTTATTTTTTGAAAATAAAAAATATTTTGTATGACGTACTATGGAAACTTTATGCCGATAGGCGCGAGTTACTATGGACCCGACCGAATTTTTTTTTTGATTTGAACAAAAAAAACTTTACAAATCTATAATTGTACTACAACTAAGATAGAATCATTTTACTGCGGGAAAACAACCATTAAATTTCACACTGTAGAAGCATCATCGCCACGGTTAGAACCTAGAGTACATCAGTACACTGATTAGCAGTCAGTCAGCTATAATTACTGTTTTCAACTAACTCAACCTAAATACTATTAGAAAATTTTGGATTTCAAGGGGAATTGAAACGCTTTGGAAAAATAAATAATTTATTAACTTATGCTATCCATACGCGTAATGGAACCCATGTCCAGCGCCATGCCCGCCGAAACCCCATCCAACCCCATACCCGCCTATGGGGTTCCTGTATGGATCATCATCTTCAAAACTTTTATCTTGGGCTAGAGGAATGACGCTTAAGTCATGCAAGTCATTTACTTGTACGGAATGCACTGGCACGGAGTGTACAGAGACGGAATGCACTGGCATGGAATGCACTGGCACCGAATGCACTGGCACGGAATGCACTGGCGCTGAATGCACTGGTATCAGCAATGGTATTAATTGAGAGTGAGTTTGTACGGTCGTATTATGCTGATGACCATTAACCCTGACCTCCGTATGCACAGTATGGACGTGGTGAAGAGGGATCACTTGTAAATGATGGAGTAGCGCAAAGGGAAGGATTTTCTTCTTCCTCATTGGTTTGGATGTGGTTATCAGGTTGAGTTTGGTGTCATCTTGCATGGACGCCTGCTGGGACTCTGACAGCATCAGGATTGTGATGATGAGGAACAACATCTGAAAAAAAAAAAGAAAAAATACATTAGATACGTATTATGTAGATCATGGTTAATTACTGTATTTTAGGTCGAAGATCTTGCAAATATTTACACCATTTATTTGTAGACTGTAGTTATTCAATCAAAATATTATTTAATTCTGTTTATCTACTAAGAAGAAGATAAAAAGAATTTAACTTCCCACAGTAAATAGAATATTAATTATTCTGTCCCCTATATGTAGCAGCTGCAAGTGCTTTCCATCACTTGCTTATTTTTCTCCGATTAGAATATGGTCGCTAAAATAGAGACCAAAAACATAACTTTAGCTGCTCTACTAACAATAATTGGCCAAGTGCGAGTCGGACTCGCGCACGAAGGGTTCCGTAAGAGCAAAAATATGCATAAAATTGTATTTTTGTATGGGAGCCCCTTAACTTTTATTTTATTTAAATATTATTATTAAAGTACACATAAGTATATTTAAGGCCTTTGTGAAAATTTCAAGTGCCTATCTGTTGACATTATTGATATCGAGCAAGAAAGGCCGAAAAAATCACGTTTGTTGTATTGCAGCCCCCCTTATATATTAATATTACTTTGTTTTTAGTATTTGTTATTATAGCGGCAACAGATATACACAATCTGTGAAAATTTCAAAAGTCTAGCTATAGCAGTTCTTGAGATACAGCCTGACGACAGACAGACAGACAGACAGACAGACAGACGGACAGACTGACAGACAACGGAGTCTTAGTAATAGGGTCCCGTTTTTACCCTTTGGGTACGGAACCCTAAAACTATGGTTTATTCTACGCCTACCAAAAATACACAGCAATAATTCGTTTAGCTATAAGCACAATAAATCACCAAGGTTATAAAGTCCGTCGAATAAAGTCAGTCGAACCAACTTGTAAGAATATTGAATTGGTTATCTTTGAGTCCTGAGAAAGGACATAACATTAGAATATATTTACTTCTGGAAAAATATAAAAAATATACTTTTAATTACGGCAGAATTATAAAAACTTCAGCATGAACAAAGTAGCAGGTAACAATTAGTTTTGTTTCCTTGATCAGGAATAAAATCAGGCATCAGCACCTGAAGAAAACTGTTGCCAGCAGTATTCATGGACCAATACGACATGCAAACCTGCAAGAAGTACCATACTTGTCCATGGGTGACGGTAGTTGCTTTCCATCAGGTAACCCGTTAGACAGTTTGCCCCTTTATTTCATTTTAAATCATCGGAAATTCTTGAGAAAGTCGGAAAATCGGCATCTTAATCTTCTGACATAGGTGTGAATCATGATTGAGAGTATTTGTGCAGTTCGACACGACCTGTGTCTCACTGAGACAGGTAACAGATTCGGAGTTTGACGAAGGTGAATCGCTGTCAGTATTTTCGTAAAACAATCCCTTTTAGGTTACTTTTTATATCCGCGTTTAGTATTAATTTCAGCAAAATCGGTTTAGCGGTTTGGGCGTGAAGAAGAGGTAACAGACAGAGAGACATAATTTCTCTATATAATAAACCTAGTAATTGCATCGTTTGTTTGTCGCGCGGTAACTTTACATTTTTTCTGGGTTGAAAACTATCCTATGTTCTTTCTCGGAGCTTAAAGTATTTTTTTATTATTATTCATCATTCATCATCGTGCCTTTCAAGCATAAATACGAAATGCCGTTTAGATGATCATGTCCATTAATAACATTCAATTCGTTACTAGAAAACATAATTGGTACAGTCGGATGAAAATCTTAAGTAAATTCAGTAAAGTGGATTTTCTTAAAAATATTATAGTTAAAAATTAATTAAAAATAATAGTGGAATCTATAAAAAAAATCTGACCTCACAGCCTCTTGGACCGGGGCCGGGCCCTTGTGGGTCGGGAGCCCGTGGCATTTTGCCAGCCCTGCCATAGATATAATAGTTACGCCACTGGGGATAGCTCCTGAATCCAGACGGGTTCTAAAATCTAAATGGTTGACATAGAACAAGTGTGAAGTGATATTTAGATATGTGTAAGTACTGAAAATCCTTCATTATTGTACTTTGACTTTAATAATATGTTTTGATGTATTTCTGTTGAGTCATGAGTGTTTCCAAATCTTCAAGTACTTACGTTCTAGATTGTATAGGTAACTGACGTTATCAGCAGGTGCATCTTATCAACCACTTCACATGAAGGTGATTTTATATCGTTTGAATAAATGATGGATTACAATTTACAATACAAAGATTTGAGATGCATTAATTGCACTTTTGTATGATTTTCCTGGTTTGTTTTCATTTTTATCTTTCGTGGGTGTTGCCTGTCAAGCTGGTATCGCGCTCAGATTATTTCAAAACAAAACACGCGTCGTTTGTTTTGAAATAATCTGATTTTGCGATCGTGATTCGTGATATTTAAATTGTTAGTTTTTTTAATCCTTTATTCATCAATAGAAAGATACAAAATCAATGAATGGCGCAATATAAGCTTATATATACAATTCAGTTTTAGGACAGATTTTAATAAGATACTGAAGAAGAATTAACTCTTAAAGTGGATCCATGGATGGATGTTGTAGATGGAGCGCGGGGATCTAATATAAACTCTAATGTTTTTCTACAGATTTAGGATAGGAAATCAGTATACATAATATTATCCCTTACAGATTCCAAAAAGAAAGTGTTGCATTCTGAGAGTGCCGATAGAAGTGAACAACGAATCAGCAGGGCAAATCCCGTCCGCCCCCAGGGAGTCCCACATACCCCGCCGGTAGCCCTCCCCAGACTGCCGGGGATGCGTAAGCGCATTTCCCCAACGCAAAAAAGGGCAAAGATTCCTCTACAACTATTCATCATTTGTCTGTCCGTCCGTACGCCCCACCCCACCAAATAGATCTAAAAAAAACAGAAAACTGTTCTTTCCCCTTTCATCATTTCCGAGCGATTTTAAGGCTAGTCGCAAACGCACGTTTTCGTATTTGATTCCCGAATTCGTTTTCCTTATTCGGAATTCCGGGAGACTAGCGCAAAACATCAAACGTTCGTTTTCTTTGCATGCAATTGAAACTTAGGTACAAGTGGAATTCGTTCCGTACCAATTCCGTACGGAGAAAAACGAACGTGTGCGGCAGTTAATGTACATAATATTTTCTACTTCCATGCATAATCTACATTATTATTATAATAAAACTGTAGAAACGAAAATTCTGTACATTAAAGATATTCAAAAAATAATAAGCGGGGGGTGTCACTACATCGATATAGAAGCCAAAAATATGGTTAGTTTTTTGTCTGTCTGTCTGTATGTTTGTTCCACTATCACACGAAAACTACTGATCCGATTTGAATGCGGTTTTCGCAGATATATTTGTCTTCTTCTTCCAACTTAACATCTGGTGTACAAAAAAATCCCCCCGTCCCTCTAAGAGGGGGTCAGGTTTTGTATCAAATTTTTTTTCTTTGATGGACTTAGGTACTCCATATTTTTAACTGTGTTTTCCAACTTAACATCAAGTGTATAAAATTTCCCCCCCACCCCTCTTAGATCAAGTAGAAATACTTTAAATGGCAAAACAACGTTTGCCGGGACAACTAGTACATAACAAATAATAATTCTGACAATATTCCATTCCATACAATTCGTATTTCCGAATGCGGAAAACGAATTCGGGAATCGCATTACGCATAGTACGGATATCATACGGATAACGTGAGCGGCCATTGTAGTAATTTTCAGTGGTCCAAATATCAATCGAATCCGATCTAGTTAGCAATGAGCTAACCTTGGTAGATATTTGTGGATTACTTTTGCCGGCCTTAGCCCGGATCAACATGTCAGGTATGTGGTTACCAACGGGTCTGAAATATGCGTGACTTTTGCGTAACAATTAAGAATTAAGAACTACAGATCAAATTATGTAACTTGTTTGTCCGCATATGTAATAGTTTTTGTAGCACCGATAATTTGCTTATATTTGCATAAGAAAATGCATACATATTGGCACTTTTAGGCGATAATGCATTGTTCCTATCTTATAATCTCCAAACTAGGTATCATGTTACACACCGAGGCCCAAAACAAAAGTACGATAGATATACTTACGAATTCCGAAACAAACGATAGGTACAGTATTATCTTTCTAGACAACTTGATGAGACTAATCAGACATGATTAAGGGTGAATTGCACCAGAAGCGTAGTTAAAGTGTCAAATATGACGACTTTTGCTAGGGATTTGACAGTTCATTTCACATTTTGTTATAGTTAAAGTTATAGTTAAAGTAAGCCGGAGCAACCCAAAAAATCATATTTGTATCTACTGCAGCCTTATTTATGACGCATGCGTTGCAATTATTGCAAGAATATATATTTAAATAACATTTCTCCTAATAAGAGATAGTGGCTGTGACGTACGGACGCGACGTACAGACAGACACGACGAATCCATTGGTGTCCCGTTTTTTGCCATAACCGTTTCAATTAAATTCAATACAAATTAATAAGATTATTTATTTAAGCACTATCAAATCAAATCATTTATTTCGGGCATCAGAGGCCCATATAACAAATACCTTAAATCTAACATTCATAATAAATAATAATTATATAATAAATACCTTTAAACTAACATACATTCATAGACTGTTAATATCTACCCTTTCTTCACAACTGTCGGTGGAATGGACTTCCACGAATATATACCAAAATTAGCCAATTGGGTTCAGCCGTTCTCGAGTTTTAGCGAGACTAACAATCTTTTCATTTATTTAGATAGTTACTATATTTTTTAACTGAAAGATTAAAATATCACTATGATTCGATCAAAAAAGGCTATCCAAAATAATTATTTAAGAAAGGGAAGATTTATATTAGGAGGGAAGTGATATAGAGTTCATTATTTATACTTATTAATATCTACCGTTAAATTTTAAGATTGCCGCAATAAAAGCTATCCGTACTTTCTCTGAAAATCCTAAACCAAAATTTTACCAACATGGTTAAATAATTTGAATATTATGTAGATTGTAGAGGTAACATACAGAGAGACAGAAAGACACACTTTTACATATTTTAAACATTCAAGAATAGATTTACTGCACAATAAACAACGACACGCTGTAAAAAATGTAAACAATAAATTACATAGTACTAATCTTATAATATGTAGTTGTTCAATTTATCAGTTATATTGAAAGTAGAAAGTTTTGCAAGTTTTCTCTAAATTTAAAAATCCAAATAATATGTCAGTGTGTCTGTCTGTCTGTAACCTATTGATGATGTTTGCCATCGTGTCGATATTTGAAGGTATGAAGACAAAACATATAATTAACTTGAGTCCTGGTGAATACCAAAGGATAACAATAATTATTAATTATCCTTCAAAATAAATTAGTAATTTTATTCCTAAATTATTATATAATTTATTTATTTGTAGCATTAAATAAAGTGTCTTTACAGCCCATTTTCTGCTGCTATCCCTATCTGAGAAGTGACTTTTCTTAGGTAATAATAGTAATCCCACACCGGTTTCGCTGACGGTGGCCGGTTTCATTGAAACCAGGCCAGCTACGCAGGAGTAATTTTTATAGTGCCCAACTGTGTGCGCAGTACACAAGAGCACTCTCTATTCCTTTACTCTCATAGCCCAGTAGGACGGAATACCGACATGACTGGCGAGAGATCAGGCGCAGGACCGACTTTTTACATGCCCATCCGACGCATGGATCACCTTACTTGTCAGACAATCAGGTGATCAGCCTGCATATAACCAAACTTGTAAATAACATGTTTCCAACGCGGGAATCGAACCCACGACCTGAGTCACGAACTGAGTCAAGAGCCGCACTCTATACCACTAGACCACGGAGGCGTTAATTAATTAGACAAATCACACAATCTTTATTCATTTCTGTGGTCTTTAACTGTTTGTATAGTTGGGCAAGTCACCTGCAGTAATTGTGTAAACATTTTTTGGTAGAGACTGACTGGACAGGACTACCTAAGTTATTTCGTGAAGGGAGTCCTGTGTTTGTTAGATCCAGGACATCTCTTCGTATACGGCTGAAGGCGAACCGCAGGTGGTTTTAGTGGGTAAGCCCAGCACTTCTCACCGGGAGTCCCACATACCCCCGGGGTGCTTCAGCTTAACTGAGGGACACCCCTAACCCGGGGCACAAATAAAGAGCTTTAGTATGTGCATAAAAAAAGGACTAGGTACCTAAGTTATGTTATTTATGAAATGGACGGCAATAAACACTTGTCACTTCGCAGAAGTTGCATAATTATGCGTGCACCAAAATAATAATTAATATAAGCCTTCAATCTTTTAATTATACATTACAAATACTAATATTACAAATGAGTACCTATATCTATATCTATCTGTTTAATATTCAGTATCAAACCACTGATATCAGTTCAATGAACTTAGTTTTTCTTTCAAAAAATATACATTTTCCGCGCGATAAACGCACATCAGAGATTATAATAAATTATACAACTTGAGATAAAAAAAATTTATTAAACTCACCGTATCAGTATATCCAAGGCACAATTCAGTCTTTAATTATTAAAATAAATAATAATAATTTATTTATCACATATAAACACATAATATAGACACGCGATCGGTCTGTCCGCACGACCGCGAAAGCTTATGTTTGGCAATTTATTAAACACTAGCCGCTGACCCGCCTCGGCGTCGCAAAGGATTATATTCTTATACGTACAGTTTATAATAAACATTGTGGTTTAGTCACTCTATGGTCTAGTGGTATAGAGCGCTGCTATTGACTCGGAGGTCGTGGGTTCGATTCCCGCGTTGGAAACATGTTATTTTCAAGTTTGGTTAGGATAATGCAGGCTGATCACCTGATTGTCTGACAAGTAAGATGATCCATGCGTCGGATGGGCATGTAAAAAGTCGGTCCTGCGCCTGATCTCTCGCCGGTCGTGTCGGTCGGTCTGCCGTCCCACTGAGTTATGAGAGTAAAAGGCTCTCCTTTTACTATGGTAAAAGGGCCCATTCACGGCAATCCGCCGTGCAGGACTGCAAATGGGCATAGCTCACTCATTGGTTCACACTCGGTGTTTCCGGTCGGCAGCACCGAGTGTGAACCAATGGGCCGTTTAAAGAAATAGAGAGTGCTAAGCGAGTGCGAGTGTGTACTGCGCACACACTTTTGCACTATAAAATTACTCCTGCGTAGCTGGCCTGGTTTCAATTAAACCAGCCATGGTTACCGAAATCGGTGTGGGAGCTATTATTATTATTTATAAAGCTGAATCAAAATAGTTTTAAGGATTGTAAGTACAATATAGAGATTACAGTGTGTAACAAAGTCAAAACTAAGTGAGTATGTTTCCCTTATGTTCAGTTAACTAAGAAAGTAGCAGCGCTGAACGAGTTAATTTTAAATTCTATGGTTTCTTGAGAAATGTCTCAACGTCATAAAATTGCCCGCGGTATATCGAATTTCAGCTAAATCGGTTCAGCGGTAAAGAGGTAACACACAGACAGACAGATAAACACACAATGTACATTTATAATTAGTACTATGTAGTGATTCGGCACGTGTCAACGTATGACTGACTACGCTTCAGAAACTCATGTTGTAAGTTTCACACGGTTCTACATAATTACGACTGTTAGCGATCATTTTGGTATTACCGTGGGTAATGACCTGAATAAGTGAGTATTAACTTATACCCAAAGTAAAAAATGTGGGGTTTAATCGTAACAAAAATGTACATAATAAATATCTAAGTACTTACATATTGTGAACTCAATCGTATGTTTGAGTTCGGCTTATTTTTAAATGACACGGGAATGTAGAATAAAGGACTGAGCACACTGAGACGGGCCTTGCCAGGGCTCAGCGTGCCGGGGCTCATCGCATAAATCCGCCGCTATACAATTTGTATGGAGGCGGATGCGCGTATCGCCCACTGTGCCGGCGCGCATCGGCGCGGATTTTTGCTCGGCGGATTTCCGTCAATGCGACACGGCCCGACAAGACCCGCTGCGCCCCGGCAAGCGACGCGCGGATACGATGAGATGCGGCCCGGCAAGCCACGGCCCCCGCCACACCCCGCATCGCCCCGCCGTCACTCGTCGTGTAGAGCATGGCAGAACGTTGCGCGCCAACCCGCGCCGACCCGTCCCGGCCCGCCCCGGCACGCTCCGCCTCAGTGAGCGTTAAAATCCGTCAATGCGATGCGACCCGACCCGGCAACAGTATGCTATAGCGCATTATGCGCTGCGCTGAGCTCCGACCCGCCCCGGCACGCGGCGACCCGCGCCGACTCAGTGGGCGCGAAGCTTAAAAGGCCGGCAGCGCATCTGCAGCTCATCTAATGTTGCGAGTATCCGTGGGCGACAATAGTTGCTTTCGATTTTGCCCGTTTGCTCCTTTCCCCCTTATTTTATAAAAAGAATTTCATCGGACCTTCGGACCTCCGATATGCAGTGCGTAACAAAAATAGGTGATTACTGATTATACTTTAGGGTGTGTACGTGTTCCTTGTAGAGAGTTCACTGTGAAAGTAGCAGCGCTGAAAGACGATTTTTTTTCACTTTTGTATAGACAAGGGCTCGAGCGTCACGATATTCCCCATACAAATTAAGTGAACCAGAGAATATAGAAACTAAGGCTGGTATAAATAGTCAGTACTCAAGATGCATCTCGGTCTCAAGACACGGTTCAGGCTCTGTGATTGGTTGGCTGTCAAAATTTGGACCAATCACAGAGCCGAACCGCGTCTTGAGACCGGGTCGCATCCTAAGTACTGACTATTTCTATGTTCCGGACCCAAATTATTAATTTTGTTCCCCACTTGTTTTATCTCGCGCCTATAACCGTGATAAGCTGATAATAATGATCTTATTGTCAAGGCGAAAGTCATTATTTATAATAATGTTTGTTGTCAAAAATAATGATATTTCGAGGTTATACGAACTGCGTATTGGTCGATAACCATGGCCTTTGTGCGGGATTCTAAGCGATACTCACACATGTGACGGGGCGCAGCGGGGTGAGCCACATTTTTCCAGGATAAAGACGATCCTATGTCCTTTCCCGAGACTTAAAGTATCTTCATACCAAATTTCAGCAAAATCGGTTCAGCGGTTTGGGCGTGAAGAGGTAACAGACAGACAGATTAAAGACAGACAGGCAGACAAACAGAAAGACACACTTTCGCATTTATAATAATATTATTAAGTATGGATCATGGATTCATGGGCCAACTTTTATTACCTTACTGTCTTTAATAAATTATTATGTGACATTATGTATACCCAAGGAAATTGATTTCTGCAGTTGAGACGCAGGGCCCCCGCTCCATATTATGTGCAACGCACACGGGCGCCATCCTCTAGGGGCGCCAAATAGTCATCTTTAGAGGCGCCAAAACCAAGGACCCAAAAAATTTGCCTAAAGGGGCGCCGGCGCCAAAATCCTTTTTTTGCACACAGGCGCCAGTAGCCCTTACGGGGGCCCTGTTGAGACGTACGTCATTTGGTCGGCTTATCTCAATTCAATGCTGTTATCGGTCGGATGAGTTTGAACTTTGACGTAACGCCACGAAATTACTAAGGTCCCCCATATTCTGCCTAGGAATTCTGTGATAGTACAAAGCATTGTCATTAATCTATACTGAAGTATAATTATTTCGTCCTAACAACATGTCCATTGTCCAAGCAAAACATTTCTCTGAAAAGCAAGGGTCCCCAAGACAAGGTTAATAACTATAAATATTATATAAGTATCCATTCTATATTATATAGCCAAGGACGTCAGTCAATTCAGTTACTAGGACCAGACAGAAGGACCTGGTCCTAATGTCTCTAACTAATTACTAACTTCAAAGGTCTGAGTCTGAATCATGTCCTAGATAGAGATCAAATATAATTAATATCCAGTTTTGTTTGTGTTGTTGTATTAAAGTAACTTTGAATTTGATGTCTGAGACATGATATTACACATTTTGACTTAATACAAGTTACAACCATGCTTCGGCACAAACGTGCTAATGGATTGTTTGCTTGCTTTCTGGTCCATTTAAAAAAACACGAATTATAGATTATTTATTTTGAGAAAGATAGTATATTTTAAGATTCTACACAGAATATTATATGTATTTTAAAGTGAGACTTGAAGATCCATAATAATATAATATCTATATCTATGGACGCTTCACACCACGTCAGTCTGGCCCTTGAAGATGTAATATTATATATTATTTGTCGTTGCAGGCAGATCCAGATTAAGGTAGACCTAACATAAATAAATATGATATGAGCAGCGTTATAATATTCATAACAGAATTAAAAGGTCTGTCTTATTGAATTTTTCATATTAAACTACAAGGTTTTTTTATCCTTTTTCTGGGTCTCTACATCCTCGGAAACTAAGTGAGTATGTGTTCCTTGTAGAGAGTTCACTGTGAAAGTAGCAGAGCTAAAAACATTTTTTTTTTCAATTTTGTATATGGGCAAGCGCCCCAGCGTCACGAGTTTCCCCATACAAAAGTGACAAAAATTTTGGTCTTTCAGCGCTACTACTTTCACAGTGAACTTTCTACGAGGAACACATACTCACCCTAAAGTATTATCACTTAGTTTTGTTACACCCTGTAGATACACGTCCTAAAATCTGTTTATTCCGAGATAAACTAATAAGAGCTGATGTTATCTTTACATATTTAGCAGATATTATTTCAATAAACTAAGTAAATTAATATAAGATATCATCTCTACCCGAAACCTTGCGAACTTGGCGTTATGTGAGTACAGTCGACACGTTATATAACTGATTTTGGGTAATATCTTAATATGGACTTCACGATCGGACAAAATTTAGAACATCGTAAATAGGGACCGTACCACAAAACCGTTTTGAGATTCAAACAATCGTACGAGAATGTCGCGTCCTACTCTAACAAACGAGAAATGACATTGTTAGAGCGACGTGGCATTCTCATTCGATAGTTTGAGTCTCAAAACGGCCTTCGGGAAACTCACTCATTCGGCGAAACACAGCGCAAGCGCTGTTTCACGCCGATTTTCACATTACAATTGTTACAATTATTATACATTAATTATACCAATGTATATAATTCAAAATAGTTTCAGAGTTTAAAACATGAAGAGCTAGCAGACAAACACATACACTTTCGCATTTATTATCTTAGTATCTATAATTTATATTATTAAGTTTGAGTCGTAAAACTTTAAGCAGCCCCCACTTTTTAAGCAGCCACTACTTGTGTAGTTGAAACAAAAACTACACAAGTAGTAACAAGACTAGCAAGAGCACATAATATTATTTCGCGGAATGTACGTCGCACATGTCCGTGATGGGCGGGGGGAGGGGTATAGTTAACGTCACAAAGATATTTTGAACTTCTCGCTATTATGCTTCGTTTGCATTAGTCAGTAGCTCGTTGAATATTATTGCAAGTATAAGAAATGTAGGGGCATTTATTGCAGCGATATTTATCGTTGTTTTGAGGTACTTAGGCTTAGATGAAGCTTACAATGATGAGGTTCGAATACAAAAATGTGTGGGATTTGATTTGGTCAATGCCATTATTTGAAGTACCTATTAAAAGACTGGATGTTACTGGCATATTCAAAAACTTGTTAACACATTCAAAGGAAAGTTACTGGCATATTCCAAGGCAGCTGCTGGTCGTAAGTAAGGGTCGAGGGTCGCCATTATCCTCTCCGTGTATTGTCATTAACAGAAACTGCTGTTTTTATCAATTTCGGCTCAGCATCTCGCGCGTGATTCAAACAATATAAAAGCTTAGGGGTTTTTTATTGTTGCTTTTATGTTCCTTTTGGAGAAATATGTCTGTCCTAGTGAGATTCGACATTTAGTATATTGTTAAAGATATTTTACTTTCAGTTTCACACAGCTGTTGTAAGTAAGAAGCAGATTTTTGATGTCTTTAGATTTTATATACTTAGCAAAACTTCATAACACATTTTTCTAAGGCCAAAATTTAGGCTCTGAGAAATATTAACCAGTGAAGCTCATAATTTTCTTTGTATTTACATAATCGCATAATAATCTCCACAAAATTATAAAAAAAATATGATGTATTTATTTATCTTAGAATACTTATTATGTCTATACAAATTAGAATCTAGTAAAATATCCACCAATCGTAATATACAAAATATAGCACGCGTAATTTTTGGCAATGAAATACTTCTTGTATTTACAAACTAACGTTGGTAATTTAAAATAGAGGGGGCGAATTTCCCAAAATATTGGACGGGTGGAAAGGTAGGTGCTGGTAAGGGGGTCAAAATATTCCGGAACTCCTGTTCTGGCTTCGCCTCTCTCTGGTAAGTTTTTGTGTGTGCGGGTACATCGTACTGCTGCGGCTGTAGTTGAAGTTGGTTGAATTGAAGTTGAGGTTGAATTGCGAACCGTTGATTTTGAAGTTGGGGTTGAATTGCCAACCGTTGAATTTGCGGTTGATGTTGAATCGGTAACGGGGTGTTATAGTTTCCCAGCAGTGGATGTTCTAGCTGATACTGTATTTGTGGTCTAGGTTGCTGCGGTTGAACTTGCTGGTACTGTTCTTGGTGTTGTTGTTGAATTTGTGGTTGCTGAATTGAATCTACTGGATTGTAAATGAATGTTGCGTAGCTCAAAGCGTTCTGTGGCTTCTGGTTGTATGCCTGAAAATGAGATATAGCAGGTTTATAGCAGGTTTTTTATATCTGATTATTTCAAATGTTTAATTTTTAAGATTTCTGGTAACTATACTTTACCTGTATGTTCTGTTTTTCCAAAAATTGCTGTGGGTTTGGTTGTCCTTTAAGGTCTCTTAGGTTTATTTGAAGGCTTTGTTGGTTTTGTTGATTCTGAATAAAGTCTATATTAGGTTGATGAGGAATTTGCTGGAGTTGTAACTGTTGGGGGAACTGATATGCTGGTTGCGGGGCTGGTTGTAGATTTTGTTGCAGCGCCGGTTGCAAAGCTGGTTGCTGGTTATACTGGAGAGATTGAAGGAAATGGTTGTTCGGAATCTGTTGAAGGAGTTGCTGGATTTGTTGAAACTGTTGATACTGGGGTTGATCGAAGTTTTGTTTTTGGTTGAAAATTGGGATTTGTTGTGGCATTTGTTGTGGTATTTGTTGCGGTATTTGCTGTTGCTTCTGTGGCAGGTTGAATTGGTTGAAGTTGGGAATTGAGACCCTGTGCTCCGAGTAGGCCAACTGCGAAGGAACCGGAGGCCCCACTTCGTAGGCCTGTGGTGGAACCTGAAAATAGATACATGAACATTTTTAAAATGAAATATGTTTAAGAATAAGTTCATAAATCTATGGAAGTTGTTTGACGTAGGTATAATACTATTCTATTCTTTACAAAGCACCATTCTTGTTGGGCCATTGGATCGCCATGATTGCCACAATGATTGCGATCAATGCGAAATAACTTGCACAAGCAATAATTCCGAACATGGGCAATAATAGACATAATATACCTCGCACGTTCGTGATGTCCATCTATTGTATTGGTCAATCATGGGCCAACATGAACAGTAAATGGACAAGTTTATGGTACAGTAGGTATAGCACAGCTGTACACATAATTATTATTAATAATAATTCACATAACTCTAAACTTCGCCAAATCGAATTGGGAAAATTTTGCACCCATCAATAAAGGTTCCATAAAATATTTCGCGCATAAAATACGTACATTAAACGTCCACAACATGGCCTCGGCGAAGGGAGGAGGAAAAAAGGGGGAGGAAAAGGGGAAGTGGGAGGGAGGGGGAGGTTGTGGACATCGTAAACATCAAGGACCCAGGTGTGTCGTCCCAAAGAACCCATTTGGGCACCCCATAGCTTAGTCCCGTTAAATTAATATACACGTTTTGTGACTTTATAATGCAGGTATGCAAAAGTATAAGCAGTGGCAATTATTTTAAACTGCTTCGCAGTTTTCTGTGAGGCCATGGCATATCTTATACAAATTCGCATTGTACTGTATGTAGCAAGTTTTATGTTCATTCATAGAATATTATAATACATATTATTGCCCATTGAAGATTAAGAGAAACAATCTGATAATCAATTTACTAAGGTTTGCGTACTTAACTATATATTAATATGTGCTAAGGGTTGGTTCACAGTGAAACGAAATTAAATGAAACGCATAATATTAAGTTAAATTTCAAATAGCGGTAAAATTTTGCAACGCTATTGTGCCCCGTCGGGTATCGTTTCAATGTAAACCCACCCTAATTCTAAAAAGGGTAACCATTTTTGAAAGGTAGTCAAATTCAGAATTGCTTTTAAAGTACCCACTTTATAGCCTATATGTCTGTCTCAACTAACCCTTTGCTGGTAGACAGAGACGGGAGAGTACAGGTGACCCGCTATCGCCGCTTGGAACGGTCCCTGTCCTGTCAGCACATCCGATATCTTCCCGGGCACACCCTCGTACTGCTGGAAAAAGAATGTTATCCCTATTAGATAGAGTGCCTTTTCAAATGACGAGAGCTTGATTGATGAAAGGAATTCTGAATATGGATGGTGAGTAAGGATGGTATTGGATTGATAACAAATTATGCGACCTCTCCACGCAAGCCAATGGATCAAGCAAGTGAACGTGTGGAGAACTGACTTGAACTGAACTGAACTCATATTTGTCTATGATTGCTCATAATCGACATCGACATACTACAGAGAAATTAATCTATAACCTGATGATATTATACCAACGTAATTTAGTCAAACCCAGCTGGCAGATAACGATTACATTTAAGAATGCTCCAACTTTTTAATTAGCAGGTCGGATGTCTGTCAGTACGAATATCGACGTTAATGACATTAAAATAAGATTCATATTAGCGCGCCTTGTACAGTGGCGGTTATGACGCTCGCCGCGTTTTTGATATGGCGAAAATGTATGAAAAAATTTGAGAAATTTTCTTATTTTTCTTATAACTGGAAAAGTTGTTTATTTTTATATAAAATTTTTAGCGGACTTTATAGAGGACTAAATAAGCAACAATTTTTTTGTATATTTATTTTCCTCAGTTCAGTGTATTTAGATATTAAGGTACCTAATCAGACCCCATTTTTTTCATATTTTGCGATTATTGTGATGGTTAAAACGTATTTTATGTGAAAATTTTGTATGCGGCTATAGAATTTTTATGGTACAGTCGTGGAGATGAATATTTTTATATATATTATATTCTTTCATTTGAAACCAAAATATCCTCGCAGTTTGACTCCTAATTCTTTAACAGGGTACCGGAAAATCGCTGATATTTGTAAGGCCGGCGCCACACATAGCACAAACATTTGAACACATATTTGAACACTTGTTTGTACACATGTGTAGCACGGGACTTTGAGACTTTGTTCACAGCTTTGTACAAACATTTGCACTTTGCCCTTCGATGTCGGTTTTTTGGCGCACATCAAAGAGCTCAAAGATCTATGTTCAAATGTTTGCTTACCTGCTACACATATGCGCAAAGTTCACTTGACACTTCTGTGTAGTCCATAGATAATACAATATATACATGTAGTCTGTGGTTGATCGAAGTAATAAGTAATATTTGGAGTTTTGCCGGGAATGTAAAAGAGTGATGTTGTGTTTTTGTATAATTATTTTCCTAAAATTGTGTTAGTTGGGTTTTATTGTGTAATATTGGTACGGCCCGGCCGCACCTGCGTCTATCGTCCGAAGCTTCGTGCTATGAGATGATACTATTGGACGATATACGCAGATCGTCCAATAGAATCGGTTTTAGCGCGAAGCACTACGCTTATATGCGGCCGCGGCAGTAGAGTATTAACCAATATTCCTTATCGTGCACAAGTGTAGGAAAGTGATGCAATATCCAGAAACGTGCTATTTTGTGTTCTCTCTAAAACTCCATCAAAACAGTAAAGCGTCTACCACTTTACTGAATCGACTGACTTGATTCTTTGATACAGTCAAAGAATCAAGTCAGTGACTTTTTAGGGTTCCGTAGCCAAAATGGCAAAAAAGGAACCCTTATAGATTCGTCATGTCTGTCTGTCTGTCCGTCTGTCTGTCCGTCCGTCCGTATGTCACAGCCACTTTTCTCCGAAACTATTAAATATTATAAACAGAAACATATATTATAAACAGAAACGTGCTATTTTGTGTTCCCTCCAAAACTCCATCAAAAGTTTCAGTAAAGCGTCTACCACTTTACTGAATCGACTGACTTGACTTTCTGACTGTAATGACATTTACTTAGACTTTGACTAGACTTTAGACCTGATAATAATATAGAAAACGATGCTGAAAATTATTGTAATAAAAAATATTGTTTTCCTGCCATATATTATGCTCGACACTGGCCATGGCTAAAGCCGAAGTGCCATAATAAGAAAAAAAAAATTCTTGTCTGTGGTCAGTTGTCACGTCAAATCAGTCGTCCGTCTTGTTTGACGTTCTTGCAACAACTGTGAAGTGAAAATGTATGTGAAACTCTGTGAAACATGTCTGGCAGGTTCAACATACAAGTGTTCAAATGTGTGACAAAGTCTGTGTTCAAACATTTGTGCTATGTGTGGCGCCGGTATAATAGCGTCCTTAATTCACATATTAATTCGACCAAATGACGTAGGTCGGTCAACTGCCTACGAATTAATTTCTTCGATCTTACCATCAAGAAAATTGATTTATAGCCTAAGGACCTGCATTATTTGGCCGAGTGACGAGTTATATCAAGTCTATATATTTCAGTAATGATCTATTGGTTGGGTTGGACATAACTTGACAAAATCACGTAAGTCTGCAACCATTTCTCTGATGTACACGCATCTCGCATCACGATTACATCTCCGCGAACATGGTGACAATCATCCATGGGCCAACGTGAAAAGGGGCTTTTTTGTTTGGTCGTTTAGTTGACGAGTTTGAGCTATTGTAGTTCAAGAGCCAGCCGTTATTTTAGTCAGTGATGTATATCTTGATGTATAGAGGAGGTGCGCATGTATTGTGACAGTTGACAGAGAGTGATGGCATTGTCAAATATCTGTCAATTCGTTTTCTTTTACCGTTGTCAAAGAGGATATTGATTGCATATGGACACTAGATGATGCCCGCAACTTCGTTGCGCTAAAATTAGTTTATCGCGTGGGAACCGTACATTTTTGTGGGATAAAAAGTATCCTAGGTCCTTTCTCGGGCCTCAAAGTATCTCTATACCAAATTTCAGCAAAATTGGTTCAGCGGTTTGGGCGTGAAGAGGTAACAGGTACATGCACTTTCGCATTTGCAATATCAGTATGGATTCAATAGAAAAGCAAAGCTCTGCAATCAAATCTTAATTTTCAAAGAAGCATCTTTGAAAATTAAGATTTGTCATCATTATCCAGTAGTCTCAGTATCTATTCATGATATTGTAAATGCGAAAGTGTGTCCGTCTGTCTGTCTTTTACCCCTTAACGCCCTAAAGGCTGATCCGATTCTGCTGAAAGGTATAGAGATACTTTGAGTCCCGGAATAGGTCAAAGGATACTTTTTAATAAAAAAAAAATTAGGGTTTCCGAGCGACAAACGAATTTTAGCACGACGGATTTGCGGGCGTCATGGCGAGCGAAGCGAGCCCTAATATATCCCACTACCTTTACATTTTGTGGTACACTTTACGGAAAAACTATCACGCTTATTGATTTGTGCTTTAACATAGTAATTTTTATTTTTAAGTACTATATGTGTCATCATCAGTCAGTCAAGGTGTGACGACGCGAGCCCTCACAAAGCTCGCCTTTTAAGTTTTAGCTAGTACTCTATAGTGTTGAACACAGGTTAAACAACTAGTTTCATGCCGTGATAAATCTCACTCGCTGTAATCGTGTAAAACAGACTCGCCCGCTTGCTCATTTCATATTTCTCCACTAACTTTTCACTAGTGCGCTATTCATAGTGCAGTATTGCAAGCACATGATTGCACGTTGTTTATTGAATACACTTTTCTTTTCTTAAAAAACTTTTTTTCCAGTTATTCGTACCGCTTGTTTATTTTTACCCGATTACTAAAAAAATATCAAAATAGACTTACATATCAATCATATTATTAACTGTGTTTTCCAACTTAACATCTGGTGTATATAATTTTCACCCCACCCCATTTAGGGGACAAAAGAGGGGGTAAGATTTTGTATCAACTGATGAAGTAGCAATACTTTAAATGACGCGGAGCGGAACAGAGAGGATGATCCTTCCTCCGTTCCGCTCCGCCGGCGTAGGACGGGAGTGCGGAGGCGTCGCTATGCGAACCTCCAATAACTTCCGTCCCACGGGGCTCCGGGTCAGGATGGGAACCTGCCCGGCTTAGCTAGTCCCGGCGCCGAGGGGAACGCTTTAGTTTGCCTAAGCGTTCCCTAACTTTGGTGGAAGTCCGGTCCCTCTTGAGGTAGACCGGCCGGTCGTGGAGGGAGTCCCGTGTTAGATAGATTCGGGACATCCCTCCTTTATAGGGCTGAAGGCGAACCGCAGGTGGTTTTAGTGAGTAGGAGTCTCACATACCCCCGGGGCATACCCATACCCAACCCGGGGGACCCATGACGGGTTTCCCCTGCGCATCAAAAAAAAAGAAATACTTTAAATGGCAAAACAACGTTTGCCAGGACAGCTATTAGATATTATATATATATTTAAATGTATTCTATCACAAAATATACAATCCGTTATGAAAAATACATCAACGTATGTGACGAGAATTCTGTACGCTTTTAGGATAAAAAGGGCTCTGAACCTTTTTAGGGTTAGGTACTTACTATTATGAAAGGTATAGATAATAGTGGTTAACTTAATTTTGCATGAAAACTGTCGCCTCTATGATTAATCCATACTTCCATACTAATATTATTAAATGTGAAAGTGTGTCTGTCTTTCTGTCTGTTTTCTTGTCTGGAGATACATAGAGTACCGGGAAACTTTTTATCCCGAAAAAATGTACGGTGCCCACGCGATAAACGAATTTTGCGGGCTTCAACTAGTTAACATATTGTTGTAAAAGATTAAAAACTAACAAAAACTCGCAAATATGTTTTCCCATGCATCAACTGTAAATGCACAAGTCAGATACAAGGTACATTTTTTACTGCACATGGACTGGACTATAGATACATCATCTCTAACTGCCTGATTTGTGATTTTCACACCAAGAGGCGACTTTTCATTTGAGTTGAGTGAAAAACTTCACGCCAAGCGCGAGTCGGACACGCTGCGATGTGTCACGTGGCTATGAAGAGGGACAGAAGAGGAACAGCTTACTGAAGCGTGATGAGATGAGTTACCTCATATTTGGAGCATATTGCATAGATTTTTTTATAAAATAAAGGGGAAAACAAGCAAACGGGTCACCTGATGGAAAGCAACCACCGTCGCCCATGGACACTCGCAACATTAGAAGAGTTTCAGGTGCGTTGCCGGCCTTTAAAACTTTGTTAACTCAATGATATGTATTGACGGAGAGGTCGTTTAGTAGAGTTTTCAATAATGAAACACAAACAGGCCGGCCTCCATCCAAGCGGACCGTACATTTTTAATTAAGCTTTTGAAGTTTTCTGTTGTCTGCACACCCTTAGACATTCGTTTCCACTTTCATCCATATTTCAGCCCACCGAGAAGTATATTTGTAATTTAAATTAAACCGTAAATTTGTTGTTAATTATTCGTTTTTTTTTCCTCCGTATTATTCCTCCCGGCCGATCTGCATGTATAATAAAACCATTTGAGGGGTCAAAGTCGGAGGAATTAACTTTGAAAAATACTTTTTACTGTAAATAAAAAGCGCCGTTATAAATGGCAGTGAGTTTCGGTCGGCTCGGTGGAGCGGACTGGTTGGAGATTTTTTTTTACTAATGACATAATATTGCTTAAATTCTGAATACTAATTAATCTGTCTGTCTAATGCTCTCTAATGTCTATTACATCTTCAAGTATACCGCGGCATTAGTAAGTATAATTCTGTATAATCTAACTCTGGCATTAGGCACTCAACTGATTTTGATTAAATCTTGTTACTTTGCGTCTTGGAAAAGGACAAAGGAAAATTTATTAATCCAGTCCGAAGTTGCAAGCATTATTATGTGCCTCTATTTATCTGGTACCAGTAAAAGAAGTTTTTGAACTTACTACGGGACCAGGCTGACGTGGTGAAGCGTCCATATTTATTTATATTAAAAAATATGTTAAATACTAAACTAAACTAAGAAAATGCTCAACTGGTAATTAGATCATTGAAGTTACTATTTTAGATAAGGATTATCTAGATTTTCCGGAAAGATGTAGGCTAAGTCTAGGTACAGGTTATCAGCAACCTGTCCGGTTATGTGCAGGAAACCAGGTTGTGTGATATGTGTGACATAACGAGTAATTACATAAGGATCAAATGTGTATCAAATGTACTGCCATAATCATATTACTCAACTTCGATTATAAAAAATAATTGTACTATCTCCGATAGTAATTTCTCCATATTGATACATAGACAGACGGCGAATCTACGTAATTTGCTCGGGTAATGTCTAAGTTTTCATTTGGACATAGCGAAGTAATTATTTTAGCAGATTATCATGTTCAGACTACTGAGATTAAAATAAAGTGTCAAGACAAAATTGTAAGTTAAAATTCTAAATCGGTTATATTAGTTTATTGCAGAACTAAAATATGTTACCCATAATATCGCTGTTCAAAAATATCACACGGTAACCGTACATTTTTTCGTTAAAAACTATACTCTTTTCCCGGTACCTAATGTACTTATTTTCCTACCAAATTTCAACCAACTTGGTAAAAAGTTAACATACATACTTTCATATTAACATAAATTTTTACATTACTACTAGTATTATAAAATGCTTACTAGCTTTTATCAACCTGTATTCTGTAAAAACCATTGCGGCTTTTCCATTAAATATTCCTTTCATACATTTTCATACAAAGAGCGCAATTATATGAAGTGCTCCAAAGTTTTATATAAGTACTGAAATACCAATAAATTCATATTAAATATTACAGCCGGAGTTTGTTTGTTTGTTTGAAATAATTGGTAACGAGTTGAAAGTGGTGTACCGAGGAAATATATTGAAAGAATTTATATTACTTATTTGTGCGCATGAAAAAACTTCTTAATACGTGAAAACAATTTTTTTTAATTTTCTAACTTTACTAATATTTTTGATGCCTTTCATCCATATTAATATTATAAATTCGAAAGTGGGTGTTTCTGTCTGTCTATCTGTCAGTTACCTCTTCACGCTCAAACCGATAAACCGATTTTGCTGAATATTGGTATGGAGATACTTTGAGTCCCGGGAAAGGACATAGGATACTTTTTATCAGAAAAAAGGTACGGTTCCCGCGCGATAAACGAGCTTGGCGCAACGGAGTTGCGGGCGTCACCTAGCTTGTTAAATTTTTCGATGTTTTTATTGGTAGGGCCGGCAAAATTGGGGGAAACTTTCTTTATGGTAGGGACCCAATCTTGGTCCAACGTGAAGGGTCACATTGGAACACGACTGATAATCATGATTAACAACGACATTGCGAAGCTATCAGTTCTATAGCATGCAAATACATCATGGTCAATCATAGACAAATATGCCCCTCTACGCGTAATCGTCCATAATGGGCCAACATCGCTACATTGTACGTAACAGAAAATGATTGAAAATTACCAAATTTAAAATATTATGTCCGCGAGATTGGCGAGCTCAGTGGAGCGACTTATCGAAAATTACTGAACGCATTGTCCGAAAGTCCGGAATTCCGGATTGTTCGGAATGGCGGAATTGTCCGGACTGTCCGGAATGGCCGAAATAAACAGTATTTAACGATGGCGTTAACAGTTGTCCGAGACGCGACAATTTGGACTGATTGCGCGGTTTTTATGCACTCATACGTAAATTCTGTGGACGCATGATAAAATTATTCCCTCATCAATCTTATTGTTAAATAGCAGCTGACCCGGTAAACGTTGTTCTGATATATAAGTACATTATTGATTATATTGTAATGTTTGATGCTCAAGGGGTGTCCGGCAGTGGTAAGCAAATACCTACTGACATTATAAGTGTTCGGCAGTGGTAATCGTGACGATAATCTGGCTGTCACTGACTCTTGGGCGGTCTTGGGCCATTATATTTTAAGGAAAGAGACTTTGTTTTATACTATGATGTAACGATAACAAGGGTTCCACACCCAAAGTCATTTTCAAAGAGTTTTTCTTGGCTTCTTAGCTATAAGCTGTCGACATTTTGGCTCACAAGAGTTGCGAGAGGACTTACATAGAAATGAATGGTATACCCAACAAAAATAACCACAATAGTTTAAAGTAATCGTCATGATCACATACCTGTATGGGCGACTTATCCGGCGGCGCCTCCTTGGTATCCGCGTACTCTATCCCGGGGGATAAAGAAGGAGACACTGCGAAAAATAAATAAATATAGGTACCTACATAGTTTGAAATCGTTACGTAAATAAGTTACATAGAGTACCTGCATATTTTACTCCCGTAACTAACTATATCAAAATCCTTTCCCTGTACTTATACTTTATATAACTATTATACTTTATATAACTAATAAACTTTATTTAACTAATATAAATCCATTCCTCCTATAACTCCTCTCTGGCTGTTTCTTTGATTGTCGTTTACAATTTCGCGCCTTAACCGTAGAAACGATTAATATGAAAATTAATGTAGTCTACATTAATAATTTTCATCTTAATCAGTTTTGTGGCGACTTTAGTAGTTACTTTAATTTCTCGGATTTAAGAAAATAGGATATTATTCAACCTTTAAACGGAAAATGTTACAAATACTTATTCAAAGCGCTACAAATTTAACGGCAAATTCTATTTCTAACTGATAATTTTCCTACCTGTAGCTAAAACTGGTGCTCTCTTCCCAAACACATTTCCCTCTTCTAGCTCCCTCTTGCCTCCTGCTGGTGTCTTCTGCTTACTTCTAGTAGTAACGGGTTCTGCTTTACCATAATGAATAGCTAGTAGCACCAGTAGCACCTGCAAATTCCAAAGTAAAATTAAAATTTTATAAAAAGAAAAATTTTCGTTTCAGTTTATAAAAAACTCTTCTATTGTTCGAAGGGTAAAGTCACATCGACACGTCATTTATGTACCATCTAGGAAATTGATTCCTAGGCAGTTGACAGACCAACGTCATTTGGTCGGATCATGTTGAATCAATAGCTTTACCGCGGCATTCCCCGAGTGCCAAACGCATTTTTTATCCGTAACCAAATGGCAAAAAACGGAACCCTTATTTATTAGTAAGGGGGTCAGTTTTATCAAACACAAACACAACACTTTTCACACATAACTCACAATCAATATTATACATTATTAATTAACTGACATATCGTCCGTAGTTAACTGTTAAACTAACCGTGGTTTTCATGGTTAAATCCGATTATAGGGTTAAGTTATCAGCCGTACGTTCATCTCTCGTGTGAACGCGCGCGGTCTCCGCTGAGCTTATAAGCTGGGGCAGGTAGACTTGTTATGTCATTACAGGTTCACAGCTAGATAGGTGGATAGGTAGACAGGTAGGCAGGTAGATAGGTAGATTGGTTGAAAGGTAGACAGGTAGACGTGAGTTAGTAAGAGATTCTTCCATCAAAACCTGTTAAATTAAACATGACAGAAGTCAATTATGACACAAATGACGACCGCAAATTCGTTGCGCCAAAATTCATTTATTACGCGGGAACCGTACATTTTCTGGAATAAAAACTATACAACTTATGTCCTTTCCCGGGACTCAAAGTATAGCTCTACTGAATTAGGAGTCTACTAAGGGTAACATGGCAGTATGTTCATAAAACTAAATGGCCGGTCAAAGAAATGTTTAAAGTATCGCATTACGTTGCGCGTTGGGAAGTCTTCTTGGGAAAGGAAAGGAATTGGTGAGAAACGGTCGTTAACATAACGCCCAAAATTAATAAAAATCAATTGACACAGAGAGGAAGTAATCTCAAGACTTTGTTTCACATTTTACAGCTCCAAAAATCTGTTGCAGTCTTCCTATAAAAGTCTATTTAAGTTAAGAATCGAAGTAGTCATCACGCCCGATTAAAAATGTTTCAGGATTTTTAGGAATTCAAAGCTTTTGATTTAATGAATGTTAAATATGGACTGGATTGTGATACCCTGAAATCTGAATACTTCTATGATCTATCTCATGTTGTTACCTTCGAAATTCGATCGTATGTGTTCATATTTATATTCATATTCTTTATTTCCAAGAAATCGATTACTTACTATGAGAATCGGCCCCTGTATAAAAGTCATTGACAACTGATTTGACTGTGGGACAATCATGCGACTTAAACCTTGATTCTAATCTTAATAGATCTCATAAGACAAGAACAATATACATTTCACAAGATACTTGGTCATGAAAATATTGGTCATGTGTGATTTTATCTTTACTATGCTAAAGGTTAAATGAAGCATTAATAATTACAAGGTGACTGATCGTTGCGGCAAAATTCGTTTATCGCGAGAACCGTACATTTTCCGGGATGAAAAGTATCCTTTCTCGGGACTCAAAGTATTTCCATACCAAATTTCAGCAAAATTGGTTCAGCGCTTTGAGCGTGAACAGACAGACAGACTAACAGATACACACAACGGACACAAAGGCACCATATACAGGAAGGCCAATGATCCTGGCGGACTGATCACATGCCGATTTGAGTTGACTCATGCATATACGCCATACGGGAATGCTCAAAACGAGGTCAGTCAGGCCTGCGATCCGTCCGAACGGATGGATCGGTCTCTCCTTATATTGGGGCGTTTATGGGAAGGTATTTGGAATGGAATGGTATTTTCTCACCAGTAGTATCGGCCAAATATCTTCCTTTTGGCCGATACTACTGGTGAGAAATCAGAGGTAACCGATATCAAAGAAATTGAAGATCATAAGGTAGCCCTTATGGCTTACTAATGAGCAAAGGCCGCATAACCGTAAAAAATTAACTGTTCCAAGGCGTCAATGGTGTTCAAATAACATTTTTTAACCACTGAACCTGAACTGGTATAATATTTATCATTTGATCAGTATCTATTTAGGAATAGAAATGTAAATTTTCTTGCTATACCTAGTTACCTACCTAGACTTGTCTTAGGTAAGAGGAAGTTATAATAACGGATATGTGTGTATGTCTGTATGTCCTGATACTACGTTCTTTGACCCATAATATGTCGTAACCCTACTTACTGCAGCTATTAAATGTAAAATAATTGTGACAGCGAAATAACAGTAATTACTCCATATTTAGGTTAAATTTAATCTATGAAAATTATTTTTGTAACACATTTTAATGTACCTACCGTACATTATCACTTTTAAAGTGATTTCGAAAAACTAATAAATTTATATATGTCGCAGTCATCTAGTTCAATCTGCGGTTCGATTGAATGCCTAGCGCATTCATTGAATGACTCCATTCAATTGAATGACTCGGCCGAACGTTGATTGAACAATCGTCGCTCAACGTTCAACTAGTTAGCGATTTTTAACATAGCCCTTTGAAGAGAGCGGATATGAAATTAGTCAGGTAATTGAATGTATTTATTTTTAACGGAATAGGAAATGTATAAGAACAGTATATAATTCTTAGGTAATTAATAGCAATGTACTTATTACTTCGTCTGTCCAATACGATTGGATTTGGTTAGGTTAGATGGCAAGGCGGGAGCGTAGCGCAGCGAAGCTCCCGCCTTAGCCATCGTGGTTATTTTTTTTGTAAACCACCCAGAAGTAGCCGTCGCCTCATAATTGAAGTCAGTTTCTAGATTAACCTATTAGTACGCCACCAACAAATACTTTAAAAAATTCATAGCATTCCATTTAACGACTTCACTATGATGACGTTTAGTCAAGACGTTAAACGTTACAGTCAGCGTCTTGACTAGTTGACCTTCAGTCATTCAATAGAACGGTGTCATTCAATGAATACGCTAGTCATTCAATCGAATCACAAATTGAACCAGATGACTGCGACATATACACCAACTCAAAGTAAAATAATTCCATAAGTCTAATGAGTAATAACTAATCCTTTATAATATCTACTAATATTATAAATGCGGAAGTGATGACTGTCTATCTGTTAACTTCGTGAACCGCTGAACGAATTTGGATGCAATTTAATAAGCGTAAGAAACAATTATTTCATTGATTAATTATTAAGATTATGGAGTTTTCTCTTAAATTATCTAGAGCAGTCGAGTTCATTGCTACAGTATGTAGTTAGAAGAATTATGTCCGGATGTCTGTATGTATGTGGTCGGTGATGAAATGTAACCGGTCAACACGTAACCCCAGATGTAACGAGAACGGCTTTCACACTGGCGTGCAGTACCGCTTGCGACAGATAACGATTGACCCAACTTGAAAAAGAAAAGGCTGGGATATTTTTTATTGTTAAAATAAGAAGTAAACGAGTAATGGATAAAAAGAAGGTCATGCACACCTACAGTACCAGATAATTCGAAAGTACCTTCCTATAATTTTATAGTATATCATATAGCTTTCAATTCTTAAAAATAAATTCGTTTATCAGAAGAATAAATAAATTTTATAAATATTATTTAATATCTACGTGCAGCTAGACTAGCATTAAGTAGGGTGAATTTTTAAACAAATTTTGTCACAAACTAATACTTTTCACCTCGAATACCATCCATGTATCTTCATTATCTTCTTTGGATCCAGTTGCCTTCAACGATCTAGTCCGAAATCAATGTCAAAAATCTCGTATATCTCATTAAGATGAGAATTAATATATTTTTCCTATTGAAAGTTGTGCTAACTAAAGATTTGTACAGGTGTATTTGATCATTGTAAAACGATACTCGACTATAACTTATTTTATGCTGCGATCACAGTAGTCAGTAGCTAGTGTGCTAACCGCAAAGTTCAGATCACTTTCTCGAGTACGGCGTACTAACCGCGCCCAAACATCAGACCACTTTTATTATACTGGTTGCTAACTACACTGTGATTACTCATCAATGAACTATTGCTGTCTCTTTCTTTTCAAAATGTCGCTATCACACTTTTATGAATGTGGGAACGAGATAGCTACATATATTCTGTGTGAGTGAAAGAGAGAAGTTGCGATAGGTTAATAGACGAAATCCTGAGTGTTCGCTGATTCATTAAAAATAGAATATATTGTCACCCAATTTTCAGATCGACAGGCATAAGCCCAAAAAATCTCAACAAAATCGGTCCAGCCTGCTTAGCGACAAACACCACAACACAAAATTTTTATTAGTAAAGGGAGTCCATTTTATTATATAACCTGTGATCATAACTGTTTTCAAAATCTATTGGTGGTAGCAATAATTGTCAAGAAAATCTATTAATCTATAAGATAAATCTATTAGATTAGATTCGGATTGGCGACACCAATTCGTTCGACGTTGGACACCAAAGTTCAAAACACACCTTCATTGCGCACGTTCCCTAATAAGAGGGAGTCTAAATAATTGAGTACTAAACCTTAAAATAACGTAAAGTAGAAAATAAAAGAAAATTATGTACAGAACGCTATAATCGTCCAACCCTTTCTAAATTTTTATCCTGATATGTTTTTTGGTGGCAACATTAAGAGGGAATTGGGCCCATTATTGCCCAATTGCCCAAGGTTTTATTTTAAAAATGCCCAAATGGGGCCGTTACGGCCGCTGCGACAATAATCGGGGGCGTAACGGCAAAATGCTTTTTATTTTAGGGTTATCTTAACCCTTTTAATTTGAAACATTTATTTTTAATAAGCATTTACTATCCTCTTCCTTATAGGACTACTTTTTCTTATCGCTAAGAAAATTAAGGTTATAATCCTTAACTTGTAAATAGGCATGATGACAAATTTTGAGAAACTGTTCTATAATACTCGGAAATATATATTGATTACAACAAACATAATATTTCTGCTAAAAATTATGGTTTAGTATATAAAAATTAGTTTTTAAATCATAAATTTAAAATTTGCACCAAAACACTTCAAGGTGTCATGGCGTCACTTGTGACGTCACTCTAGAGTAAAGCTGACAAGTGACAGCTGTATAGGAATCATTCGACAGTAATAACTGTCCCTTTGCCTGTCCCGACCGGGACGATTTAAAAAAAATGCCTGTGGTAAAAGAGAAATAACTCAAACGTCAATGTCAAAAGTGCTCTAACGTGACGTCACGCGCTCTGATTGGCGTTCAACATTTCATGGCGGATTGTCATATTTAGTGATTTTATTTTATCAATAAAATATTAATCTTGATGTAAAATAAAAAAAGAACCAGTGTTTTATAATCAAGCATTTAGATACTTTAGACACACAAATTATTTCAATGTTTACTTACTGTCATCATGCCTATTGTGAAAACGAAGCAGCAGAGGCAGGTATACATTTTCCTCGCGTAGTAGAAGGCGAAGGATTACTTCTACGCTGCATAGACGGTTTACTTACGAATTTTCGAAATTACCAATTACGTCTGATCTCTCGTCAGTCGTGACGGTCGTCCGTCCCACTGGGTTATGAGAGTAAACTAACCAAACACAAGATTTATTGGGTTAGGTTACGTTGTACTGCGCACACACTTAGACACTATAAAATGACTTCTGAGTAACTGGCCTGGTTTCAATGAAACCGGTCATGGGTCACCATCACCGAAACTCTTTCAGGAGTTATTATTATTCCCCCCCAACTAAAGAAACAGCTGAATTTTCAGGTTCCATACCATAGAAATACTAAGTTGAATTTCTCTCTAGGTCATGTAAAAACTAGACATCGAGCGCTCACGGATTTGTGTTATCTGCCCGTCGCAGCTCCGCCATTATTCTAAATATCGTTTACACTAACTATAATAATTTAACGCTATGGACAAGTCAGCAGAAACTAAAAGTAAAAATAAGAGATTCTAATGGTTATAATTAAACCTTTATTAATGTCTTTGAAATTATAATACTAGCAGTATGTTTTGTAAGATAGAGTACATAGGCTGCTATTTATGTATCCGGAACTGGCCACTTACAAGAACAATATTTAAAAAGTAATTACAACATTTGAAAATATAACTCTTTGGTTGAAGAATACATTTTGTTTCATGTGACTGTCAATTATTTTTCCATTGTGGCGTCATTTTGAAAATTGCGTGTCTTCATTTGCCATGGATTTAACGCGTGAACATTTTCGTGCAATGATTTACTACGATTTTCGGCGTGGGCTAAATCAACAACAGTGCTTTATTCAACTCACCGCAACTTTTGGAGATGAAGCACCATCAAAAACCACTGTTTATCACTGGTACAGTGAGTTTAATCGTGGACGGTCTGTGCTCACGGATGAAAATAAAGAAGGTCGCCCAAAAACAGCTGTTGTCCCACAAAATATAGATGCTGTGCGGGAACTAATAATGCGTGATCGTCATGTTACATATCGCGAGATAGAGGCGTCCTTAGGCATAAGTATGACGAGCATACATAAGATATTACACGAACATTTGGCTGTAAAAAAAATATGTTCGCGTTGGATTCCGCACAACTTGACAATCGATCAAAAACGGGCTCGTGTCGATTGGTGCAAAAAAATGATAAAAAAATACAACCGTGGTACGTCAAAAGCCGTTTATAATATCTACACAGGTGATGAATCTTGGATCTATGCATATGACCCCGAAACTAAACAACAGTCAACGGCGTGGGTGTTCCAAGATGAGCCGAAACCAACAAAAGTTACTCGTGCAAAAAGTACTTTGAAGCAAATGGTCGCCTGTTTTTTTGGAATTAATGGACATGTGGCTACAGTGCCATTAGAGAATCGTAAAACGGTTAATTCTGAATGGTATACGACCATTTGTTTACCAGAAGTCTTTGAAGAAATAAGAAAGGACAACCGACAACGCAGAATCATATTACATCACGACAATGCTAGCTGTCACACCTCAGCTGAAACAACTCAGTTTTTGGAGGGTCAAAAGATCGAATTGACTGGTCATCCGCCGTACAGCCCTGATTTGGCACCTAACGATTTCTTTTTATTTCCATACGCGAAGAACAAATTACGTGGTCAACGTTTTTCGAGCCGCGAAGAGGCTGTTGATGCGTTCAAAATGCACGTTTTGGAGATACCTCAATCAGAATGGAAAAAGTGCTATGAAAATTGGTTCCAGCGTATGCAAAAGTGTGTCGATCATCGCGGCGAATATTTTGAAAAGCAATAAAACCATATTAAATGATATATGTTTGTTTCTTTTTTTAATTCCGGATACATAAATAGCAGCCCTCGAGAGTTCTAAGTGCGAGTTTTGGGGCGGCAACTTATTTTTACCCGACTACGGCGAAGCAAAAAGGAGGGTAATGATTTTGACCTGTATGTATGTATGGATGTTCATCTGTTCCCTCGTAGCTTTAAAACTACTTATCTTATATTTATTTAAGGCCTTTAGCGATGTTTCATGTTGCATTTGATAGTTCGTTCGTTAGTTGACCTTTAGGACCAGTGCTTACTTGGGACACGACATACTTAAAAGCTAAAACTGACTTCTAAATATATTCTAAACTCAAAGGTGACTGACTGACATGGTGATCTATCAACGCACAGCCCAAACCACTGGACGTATCGGGCTGAAATTTGGCATGCAGGTCGATGTTATGACGTAGGCAGCCGCTAAGAAAGGATTTTGATCAATTCTACCCCCAAGGGTTTAAAATAGGGGATGAAAATTTGTATCATATAATAATACTTCTTAACGCGAGCGAAGCCGCGGGCAATAGCTCGTATGCTATAAAGTTAAGATTACAGAAATAAATAAATTGTATTGATTGCAAACTTTGATTTGACATAACCAAGAGTCACTCCCGGGACTCAAAGTATCTCCCCTAATACGAAATTTTACCCAAATCTGTAGTCAAAGTGAAGAGGTCAAGACGGACACAAATCCGTATTTATACAGGGTGTAGCAAAACTAAGTGATAATACTTTAGGGCAGTGTTTCCCAACCCGTGGTCCGCGGACTCCTGGGGGTCCGCGAGTAATGTATGGGGGTCCGCGGTGTCATCTCTGGACCATAATAATCCGATTATTTTTTACTGTTTATTTTATTATGGGGGTCCGTGAAAACTGAAAATATCAAGTTACTCAGGGGTCCGTGGCTGAAAAAGGTTGGGAAAGACTGTTTTAGGGAGTTTATGCTGGGTCCCTTATGTAGAGTTCACTGTGAACGTAGCAGCGCTGAAATAGCAAAATTTTTGTTTAAGATTTGTATAGCCAACTCCCCCGCGACATGAATTTTTCGATATTATAAAGGTGAAAAAAGTTACTTTTTCAGCGCTGCTACTTTCACAGCAAACTCTATAAAGCGGCACATACACATATATAGTTTTGTTACATCTTGTGGACATACAACTATAGGTGCATTACTTCCCAAGTCACTATCCTACAAGTACTAAATTGGCCATAAATACTGCTTACCAAGTACTAACTAAATACAGTACCTAACTACTAACTACTAAGTACACAAGTACACAACATGATCTACTTAAATAATTTAATCTCATTACGTGAGGAAAGACGTCGTTATGCGCATTTAAACTAGTTTTTAATCAGATTTCAAAAGGGCCCTAATTTTAGTTTTAAGTCCTAAATTGCGACAATTTGAATAAGGGTCTACACAGACGGACTGCAATCCAACCGCAAATTGCAGTCCGTCTGTGTAGACCCTAAGAGGCTTCCAAAAAGAAAAGGCCATGTTGGGCGTTTTTTTATGCTTTTGCTGGTACATCCATGCATACTAATATTTTAAAGTATGCAAAAGCGTGTCTCTCTGACTGTCTGTTACCTGCTCAGACCCAAACCGCTGAACCGAATTTCCTAAAATTTGGTATCCAGATACTTTGAGTCCTGGGAAAGGACATAGGATACTTTTTACCTCGAAAAATGTACGGTTCTGCGGGTTCTCATGCGATAAACGAATTTTGGCACAACGCAACAAAATATTAACTGCACTCCAATCTCTATAACTCTTATTAAGTCTGTGGCAGACCGCAAATTGCTTAAATTATTTAAAAAAATATATCCAATTATAATTTCATGAACGTACACAGGCTGTTATTTTTAATCTACAACTTTGACTGTCGAGAACTTCCAAAAAAGTTTAAATTGCAAAAAGCTTTTGATTTATTTCGCGGTTACAAATAAATAAATATACGAGAGTTTTCCCTCAATTTTCCTCGGATTAGGTAATCTGAGGAA
This sequence comes from Plebejus argus, assembly GCA_905404155.3. Lineage (NCBI taxonomy): Eukaryota > Metazoa > Arthropoda > Insecta > Lepidoptera > Lycaenidae > Plebejus > Plebejus argus. The sequence goes on from FR989943.1 coordinate 12,508,908, forward strand.
AATGTGTCCTATACTTGTCCTGCACTCAGGGTATAATAATTGACTTTACTGTAATTAAATAAACAGTTTAACAGAATATGTCAAATGATGATTTTCATTTAATTACAGCAAGTAAAACAATGATATTCGTCAGTCGTCACTGACATAGAGTATTATGTTTGTGAAACTATTATAATACGTAGTAATAATAGTTCAATGATAATAATTATTGCTCATTTATGTTACATATTGTATACCTGCCATATTAACAAAATTCTTTTTTTTTCCTTTTATTTAAGGTCGCTTTGAACAACGAGGTTATCAGCGACCACAAACACAATAATAACAATCATTTATATCAAATTATAAATATTACAATATTCGAGGAAACTTAGAACATTACAACACATATCAGGATCACTTAAAATTAAATATCTGTCACTACAAAGGTTAAACATCTGTCTTTCAGAAACATAGTTTACACATTCGAATAAAACATGATTGACCGTGAATGGGGAGCTACATCTAAGACAAGTCTTGGGAGTGCTTTTCGTGATATAGTGGACATGAGATGGTTTTATAACTTTGCATACTACGTTATGCGTTTGAAGACAAAGTCTTAACATACAGATCAACAGCTTTTAGCTGATGATACTAGATGATGCCTGTAACTCCGTTGCGCCAAAACTCGTTTGTCGCGCGGGAACCGTATATTTTTCCGGGATAAAAAGTATCGTACTTTCCCGAGACTCAAAGTATCTGCATAACGAATTTCAGCAAAATCAGTTTAGTGGTTTGGGCGTGAAGAGGTACAAACAGACAGACAGATGGACAGATAGACATAAAGACTTTCGCATTTATAATATATTATGTATAGATATGGATTGGTTGGCTTCTCTGTAAATTGTACAGAACCTGGAAATTCTAGATGCACGTCCAGAATATCAATGACAGAATATCGCCAGCATTACTGCCTGAATGGACGATAACTGCATCGTTGCTTTAAAATCTAGACTACACGTAGAAAATGATACCGGTCTACAATTCCTTGGGAAATGTAGAGATATGGGGAGTCATCCTAATTTTTACTCAACTTTAAGTTTCAAATACATTATTTTTTTAAGTAACTAGATGACGCCCGCAACTTCGTTGCGCCAAAATTCGTTTGTCGCGCGGGAACCGTACATTTTGCCGAGATAAAAAGTATCCTACCCCGGGACTCAAAATATATCTATACCAATTTTTCAAAACTTTTGTATTTGGCAAAATCGTAATGCTAGGGCGCCTGCCCATACAAATTACGAAATGTTTGCTATTTCAGCGCTGCTTTTTTTCACAGTGAACTCTATAATATAAAATATTATTATAACGGACACATACACACCCTAAAGTTTTATCATTTTGTATATATTCACACTAATATTGTAAAATTGTTTCTGTCTGATATCTGGGCTTCACATTTAAGAAGATACCTTGAATATAAATAAAGTACATAAGGCTATATTAATCGCGAGAGGAAATGTAGGAAAAACCTAGTGTAATTTTCATAACGTGCGTCGCTTAAAATTTCACGGTCAAGGGCCCGGTAGCGGCGGCAGCGGCGGTCATACATCACACGAAGAATTAACTCGACGATCCCTTTAAAGTATGGCGCTTATACGGCTGGCGCAGACCGAACACGGTCCGATTGTAGCCGACAACCGCGGCAATAATATTTGTCGCATGTTACTTAAAAGTGCTCGTACCACCTTTAAGTAGCGCCACCCATCGTAAATAGTGTGATTCTATATTTTATATAGAACACCAGAGCAAGTTTTAAAAATCAAGTAATATTGTAAGTAGCAGCAGTAATCAATTGCATGTAGTATTTTCGATATAACTTTTTATTTTTCAACATGATAATATTGTTTAATATAATTTTCGGTAACCGCCAAAAGAGACCTCTTTTGGCGATACTGCGCCCAAAAAATTCGCCGCGCTCACGCAGCAAGGTCTACATAAACTAAATAATAAAAGTAGCCGAAGACTACTACAATTGAGTAGCCAGTAGCCACATCAGTAGTTCAGTATAACCTGATCCAGCACTGTAAATATGTTCTATGGAGTCCTGAAAATGTTCTTTGAGGATCCCCGAAGTTATCACCTACGCCGCCAAAAAAATATCAGAGGCAGTGTATTAACAGTCTTACGTCTGCCGCCACATTTTGTGTCCCGTGTGCACCGCCCACATCGTAGGACTAGTGGACGTATGCATAATTTATAAGGAGTGTTTTACGACCGCTAGAGGGCAGCACAATGCGACATAACAATTTCCCGGACACAAAATGGACGCATTTCTACTGTACATAATGAATTATTTTCAGGTCTTTTGTCAACTGCCTGGAGTTTTTGAAGAGTAAGGTCTTCTAACCCGTGAGGTTAAAATATGCCCATATTTTATAACATGTAACCCAAGATCAAGCGACAGCCAGCATTCGTCATTAGTTCTCCTGTTTTCATAAACAGGAGAACTTTTATGAAATTACGAAAGTAATTGCTAGGTGTACTTACAGGTCATAGGGGTCATTTTTAACGCCTCTGTAGTCCAGGCGTCCAGAGCGTCGCTCTTGACTCGGAGGTCGTAGGTTCGATTGCCGCGTTGGAAACATGTTATTTCCAAGTTTGGTTAGGATAATGTAGGCTGATCACCTGATTGTCTCAAAAGTAAGAAAAGTCGGTCCTGCGCGGTGCGCCTGATCTCTCGCCGGTCGTGTCGGTCTTCCGTCCCACTGGGATATGAGAGTAAAGGAATAGAGAGTACTCTTGTGCACTTGTGCTACGCACGTCCCACACACCAATCTGAGCACTATAAAATTATTACTCCTGCATACCTGGCCTGGTTTCAATAAAACCGGCCACCGTCACCGAGTATCATTATATAGGGGTCCGAGGTCATCCCCTATAGAGGTCATCCCCTATAGAGGTCATCCCCTATAGAGGTCATCCCCTATAAAGGTCATCCCCTATTATAGAGGTATGTACAACTAGCAACTATGGAGTTTCGGCCGCGGTTACTTTAGGAGGTATCCAGCTCTGAAGACTACCTAACCTTAAGAGTAAAGCTGATTTTTTTTATCTTATTTTCTTCGGGATAACTGCAGTAGGAATCTCTTGTTCCTCTCAATCTTTAGGTCATAATACAGTAGTAAATATTGTTGTTTTTCGAAATTTTGTACAAAAAAGTATGTAGGTGTAAATGTGCTCCCTCTAACATTTAGGTTTATATGACTCATATGGAACACGTAATCGACGGTCAAAACTTCATTCAAAGTTATTCTACCTCTGGTTTATGCAAAAGTGAACTTTAAATCATCTACATAGGATCCTGTTCCAGTTAATATAACTGTCAGTAATCTATATAATATTTAGAAAGTGTTTCGTTATCATGTTACCTATGTTATGCCTTTGAGATAAAGTCGTAATTAAAATAGTTTCATCGTAAATGTGATAGTTATTTTAAACCTAGTTACCACTTTACGACTTGCAAGGGATAGATGAAAACAAGTAACATATGTATATATTTTATAACTAGTTATAAAATATATACATATGTTACATAATTGACGACCTCTGTGGCTCAGTGGATAGCACGTTGGCAGCTTAAGCCGGAGGTCGCGGGTTTGAATCCCGCCGACGGAACAAAAAGTTTTCAAAGTTCCTGGGTCATGGATGTGTATTAATTAATATATTTATCATATAATAAAAATCTTAAACACATGTATAGTATAAAATTATTAAATATTATAATTACCGTTGTCTGGTACCTGTAACACAAGTCCTTCAGGTACTTAGCATGGGGCCAGACTGACGTGGTGTGAAGCGTCCATAGATATTATTATTATTATTATGAAGTAAAAAATATACAGAGTGAAATTAAACAAAGTGCTATACAGCATGACTGGTGAGACATGTTCAATACTCGAGGATGTGATATTTGGCTATTATAGTAGTTGAAAAAAAATAATATAAAAAAATAATATCAATTGATCACTGAGTAAATGTAGCTTAAAGTTAAATAATTATTTACCCAACGCATGGACACCGCGCGCAGGAGGTGTAGCGCGCCGGCGCGGGGGGTGCATGACGCGCGGCCGCATAGTAATTTACAGTGTCCGTGATTCATTTGTTTGAAGGGAAATTTGGTCAAAAATTAAGTACCTAATTTTATTACATATTTATAATGAGAATCGAGTACTGAATACTCTCCTTAAATATCGGTATTGACTCACCAGTCATGCTGTATAGACCTAGGTGTTCTATTTGTACATCTTATGTAGAGTTCACTATGAAAGTAGTAGGGCTGAAAGTGATTTTTTTCGTGATTTACGAGTAATGCGCAAGCGCCCTAGCGTCATGAATATTTTTTTTTTATAAAAGTATTAAAAAATTACTCTTTCAGCGCTGCTACTGTCGCATAGCGACATCTATTAGGCCTATTTGTAAACTTTACGCTTTACGCCTAACAGTTTTAGAGCTGAAGATAACTCGAAATGAGGTCAGTAGCGCCATCTCTTGGATAATGGTGCATCTACTACAGTTTTATCGATATCCTTTTTATGCTATATTTTCCCTTTTATTTAATTATTTCCGGATTAAATAAAAGGATTGATTATTTTCAATAACATCTGAAGTTATTTTCTTAAAACATATAATATTATATTAACTCGGAGTTAGACTTTCTATCTTTATTCCTTTAACACTTATTAACTGGCAACATTAAAAAAAATATGTCGTCCCGGAACTATAAAAGCCGGGCGACATCTTGTACATTCCTTTTTTATTTCACTTCAAAATCATCCCCAATATTGGGGAACTCTGTTTGGAACTCTGTTTGGAACTCTGTTTGGAACTCTGTTTGGAACTCTGTTTGGAACTCTGTTTGGGAACTCTGTTTGGGCTACGAGAGCTCGGCCTACCGTCGCCTTGAGACGACCACGTGCACTGCTGCCAATGCCGTCTGACTGACGCCCCTACTGGAACACACCCTGGACCTGCAACCTCTACGGGAGCTAGGCCAATAACAGCCGGCCTCAACCACTGCGCGCTGTCGAGAACAAATTGGAGACCTGCGGAGCTGGAGTCCCGCTCGTTGCTGATTTGTGCGAGTTAAGTGCCGTGTCTTTCCCCGCGACCCGTGTATTAGAGATCTAGAAAGTGTCTGAGGCTAATCTTCCGTTCCCCGCGTACCCGCTCTCCGCTGTCTAGACTTTTTTTAGTTTCAATAAATTTGTTAATTGTTAATTTCTTTTTATTTCTCTCTTCTAAATTTATTGTTCCCGTGCCCGGGCTACGGGACAATTGGCGCCCAACGTGGGGCTAGCTAGCGAGGGGGGATATGTCGCATAGCGACATCTATTAGGCCTATTTGTAAACTTTACGCTTTACGCCTAACAGTTTTAGAGCTGAAGATAACTCGAAATGAGGTCAGTAGCGCCATCTCTTGGATAATGGTGCATCTACTACAGTTTTATCGATATCCTTTTTATGCTATATTTTCCCTTTTATTTAATTATTTCCGGATTAAATAAAAGGATTGATTATTTTCAATAACATCTGAAGTTATTTTCTTAAAACATATAATATTATATTAACTCGGAGTTAGACTTTCTATCTTTATTCCTTTAACACTTATTAACTGGCAACATTAAAAAAAATATGTCGTCCCGGAACTATAAAAGCCGGGCGACATCTTGTACATTCCTTTTTTATTTCACTTCAAAATCATCCCCAATATTGGGGAACTCTGTTTGGAACTCTGTTTGGAACTCTGTTTGGAACTCTGTTTGGAACTCTGTTTGGAACTCTGTTTGGGAACTCTGTTTGGGCTACGAGAGCTCGGCCTACCGTCGCCTTGAGACGACCACGTGCACTGCTGCCAATGCCGTCTGACTGACGCCCCTACTGGAACACACCCTGGACCTGCAACCTCTACGGGAGCTAGGCCAATAACAGCCGGCCTCAACCACTGCGCGCTGTCGAGAACAAATTGGAGACCTGCGGAGCTGGAGTCCCGCTCGTTGCTGATTTGTGCGAGTTAAGTGCCGTGTCTTTCCCCGCGACCCGTGTATTAGAGATCTAGAAAGTGTCTGAGGCTAATCTTCCGTTCCCCGCGTACCCGCTCTCCGCTGTCTAGACTTTTTTTAGTTTCAATAAATTTGTTAATTGTTAATTTCTTTTTATTTCTCTCTTCTAAATTTATTGTTCCCGTGCCCGGGCTACGGGACAATTAGAAATTGTTTTATTTCTCTCTTCTAAATTTATTGTTCCCGTGCCCGGGCTACGGGACAATTAGAAATTGTCCCGTAGCCCGGGCACGGGAACAATAAATTTAGAAGAGAGAAATAAAAAGAAATTAACAATTAACAAATTTATTGAAACTAAAAAAAGTCTAGACAGCGGAGAGCGGGTACGCGGGGAACGGAAGATTAGCCTCAGACACTTTCTAGATCTCTAATACACGGGTCGCGGGGAAAGACACGGCACTTAACTCGCACAAATCAGCAACGAGCGGGACTCCAGCTCCGCAGGTCTCCAATTTGTTCTCGACAGCGCGCAGTGGTTGAGGCCGGCTGTTATTGGCCTAGCTCCCGTAGAGGTTGCAGGTCCAGGGTGTGTTCCAGTAGGGGCGTCAGTCAGACGGCATTGGCAGCAGTGCACGTGGTCGTCTCAAGGCGACGGTAGGCCGAGCTCTCGTAGCCCAAACAGAGTTCCCAAACAGAGTTCCAAACAGAGTTCCAAACAGAGTTCCAAACAGAGTTCCAAACAGAGTTCCAAACAGAGTTCCCCAATATTGGGGATGATTTTGAAGTGAAATAAAAAAGGAATGTACAAGATGTCGCCCGGCTTTTATAGTTCCGGGACGACATATTTTTTTTAATGTTGCCAGTTAATAAGTGTTAAAGGAATAAAGATAGAAAGTCTAACTCCGAGTTAATATAATATTATATGTTTTAAGAAAATAACTTCAGATGTTATTGAAAATAATCAATCCTTTTATTTAATCCGGAAATAATTAAATAAAAGGGAAAATATAGCATAAAAAGGATATCGATAAAACTGTAGTAGATGCACCATTATCCAAGAGATGGCGCTACTGACCTCATTTCGAGTTATCTTCAGCTCTAAAACTGTTAGGCGTAAAGCGTAAAGTTTACAAATAGGCCTAATAGATGTCGCTATGCGACACTACTTTCACAGTAAACTCTATATAGGGGACTCATACTCACCTATATTATCACTTTGTTTTTTTTTTGTAAAAATGGAAAACATTATGACGTTTTTAACATTTTTAAATTCAAAATATTCGGAAAAACTAATAAAACCACTTCCAAAAGCAATTCATATGGAACGTTTTCGTTTTTTTCAGATTCCATATACCAAAATACCCTTTTCTTCGTAGTCGGGTTATTTTAATTTTCATCATCATAATATAATTAGGTATTATGTTTCATTACGCAAGTTGCAAGTTTATTATATAATTTAACTTGTAGTTACAATAGTAAACTTCAGTTGTAAGTGCGAGGTTGGTGACTCGTGAACGTTAAATATGAAAATTGAAATGAAATGTGTAAGTTTTATACCCCGTGTTAGTCCAAGTTAAATAGAGAATAAGTGTGCTTTTAGTTATTTAAATTATTAATAAGGTGTGTTTTGTTATATTTTCTGACTTTCAAATAATCGGCCAAGCGTGAGTTGGACTCGCGCACGAAGGGTTCCGTACCATTATTGAGCAAAATTTGACCAAAATTGTGTTTTTTGTATGGGACCCTTAATTTTTTATTTTATTTTAATATTATTATTAAATATTAAAGTACAAGTAAAACTAAGGATTTTGTGTTGTTACATATTTCCATTATTGATATAGAGCAAAAAAGGCTTAAAAAAATCACGTTTCTTGTATGGCAGCCCCCCTTAAATATTAACTTTATTTTATTTTCAGTATTTGTCATTATAGCGGCAATAGATATACACAATCTGTGAAAATTTCAGAAGTCTAGCTATAGTGGTTCTTGAGTTACAGCCTGGAGACAGACAGACGGACGGACAGACGGACAGACAATGAAGTCTTAGTAATAGGGTCCCGTTTTACGGAACCCTAAAAAAGTTGGTTTTTTGTTCGGCTGTGAATATATTTTTGTTTATACCTTTTTTACGCGACTGCAAGAGGAGCAGCTACCGGGATTATATTTTTGTCTGATACCTTGTCAAGATTAAACAGAATCGAATTCAATGAAAGATAATATTATGCAGAATGTAAGAAAACTAAATGATAAAACTTTAGATTGTGTATGGACCTTACATAGAGTTCTCTGTGAAAGTAGCAGTGCTAAAGGAATAACTTTTTTTGCTCTTGTATGAGAAAATTCAGGGCGCTTACCGAAAGAAAAAATATGCTCTTTCAGCGCTGCTATTCTTACGGTGAACCACATAGGAGACCCATACATACTAAATTGTTATTTCTTAGTTTTGTTTTACCCTGTAGAGATAGTTATCACAGGAAAGGACATTTTTTTTTTGCTGAAGGCAGGTCAAGTAGCCCTGATGTCACTGCGACCCTTGAGGATCTATAATTGTGACTCTGTTTTTATTCCAATAAACATTCGCATGTCCTTTCCTGTGATAACGAACTGTCACCAGCAGTATTTCCGGACTTATACGACCTGCAAACCTTCAAGAAAAGAGCGTATGAACCCTCTTAAAAGGCCGGCAACGCACCTGCAGCTCTTCTGATTTTGCGAGTGTCCATGGCCGACGGTAGTTGCTTCATCAGGTGGTTTGCTAGTTTGCTACAGGGTGAAATTATATGGTATCATCGAGGAAATTGATTCCCAAACTGTTGTCGGACCTATTTGTCGGATCATGTCAATTCAATGTTATTTATTGTGATCTGTCGGCTGGGTTTCACGAATTTCTTAGGTCCGCCATCTATCATCAACTTCTCTGATAGTACACCGCGATAAACGAATTTTCGCGCAACAAAGTTTGGACAACTTTTTTCTTGTGGCTTTTTTCCTGTATATTCTTGATTTTCTTATTTTTAAAGTTGCTTAATTTTCAGATTATATTAATGGTACTAACGAGTATGTCCGTCAGAGCAATAACTCATTATCGATCGGAGTCTTCTAGAACTATAGAGAAACAGAAGACAGAAATCCGATGGCATGATGATAACGAAGATGCAAGTTTTAAAGGGCAAAGAGAAATTGCTACTGGTAGAGTGTGCAAATGTTTACAATATTTACAAATCTCTATTATACTAATATCTACGACTAATATTGTAAATAAGAAAGTGTGTCTGTCTGTTTGTCTGCCTGTCAGTCTATGTGTTACCTCTTTACGCCGCGGAACCGATTTTGTTGGGTATAGAGAATGGAGATACATGACTAAAAAGTCCTGACCGTAAAGACATAATATAATATGATTCTTTTTACCCGCAAAAATGTACGGTTCTCGCGCGGTAAATGAATCTAGTTAGTTATAACAAAATGCATGCTAAAAATGGCACTACTCCCTCATCGAACGTGATTGTTTTTCTATTCGGTCTTTGGGTAGAAAATTATTTTGTAAGATAGAGACAATTTTGAATTTTGTCTTTAGCGCATTTTGCTCTATGCTCTATGCTTTTCATAATGCTTAAATATAATAATCTAATTTTACATTTAATAGTATTTAAAACTAATTCCAGTGGCACCTACCACTACGTCTGCTGTGGAGCTGGTGGATGCGAAAGAAGTGGTACCAGACAAAACACCAAGCCCAGTGAGTTTTTTACGTTAACTGTAAATCCACACTGATATTATTATTTTTTAAATATATTTATTCATAAAACTCTACATATTGTTCTACGGGTATCACGCCTCCAGTTTATATGTCTGTCTGTCTGTATTTTACCTCTTTACGTCCAAAGCATTGAACAGATTTTGCTAAAATTTGGTATGTAGATACTTTGAGTCCTGGCAAGGACATAGGATAATTTTGATCCCGGAAAAAGTACGGTTTTTACGGCATTTTGTACACTTATCGGTGGGATAGATTGGACGGATTTTTTAATTATAATCATTTATTTTAAAGTTGACTTTTTTCCATGCCCATCCGTCAATAATCTTGTCAGTACAATCATGTGATCAGCTTGCATATTGCCCTAAGTCCTAACCAAACTCGATAACGAAAGCCAGAAGGGTTGACTTGAAGGGTTTTGTTTATTAAATAAGGGGGCAAACGAGCGAACAGGTCACCTGATGGTAAGCAACTACCGTCGCCCATGGACACTCGCAACATCAGAAGAGCTGCAGGTGCGTTGCCGGCCTTTTAAGAGGGAATACGCTCTTTTCTTGAAGGTTTGTAGGTCGTATAGGTTCGGAAATACTGCTGGTGACAGTTCATTCCAGAGTTTTACAGTGCGCGGCAGAAAGTTACGCGAAAAACGCACTGCGGAAGACTGCCACTCATCAAGGTGATGAGGATGGTATGTTTTTCGCGTGGGACGATGGCGAAAGGTTGCAGGTGGTATGATTCCGAACAATTCCTCAGAGCACTCCCCGTGATACAACCGATAGAGGATGCAGAGTGAAGCTACATCTCGGCGTAATTCCAAGGGGTCCAAGCTGTTTGAAACACTATGGCAGTCAACAATTCGAGCGGCCCTTCATTGGATACGATCCAGAGGGAGCAGTTGGTATTTTGGCGCCCCTGCCCAGAGATGAGAACAATATTCCATATGAGGCCGAACCTGCGCCTTGTAGAGTTGTAGGCGTTGGTCCGGACTGAAGTACTGTCTCGCTCTGTTAAGAACACCAAGCTTCTTTGAGGCTAACTTGGCCTTACCCTCTAGATGATATCGGAACTGGACTTCGCCAACCACCAAGTATCTCAATGCTAGGGGAGATGGTTAAAGATGTGCCCTTGAAACGAGGATATACGACCATTGGTGACTTTTTAGTGGTGAACGCGCAGACTTGTGTCTTGGCGGGGTTGAATTGGACCAAGTTACGTCTACCCCATTCAGAGACCTTCTCCAATGAATTCTCCACCTTAGACACAAGTTCGTTTCGACTCTCAGTGACATTTTGCCGAGAAATATTGGGGGAGCCGGTATATACAGCATCACCTGTACTATCATCCGCATAACAATGAATGCCGTTGGTCTGTCATGTCATTGATATGCAGTATGAATAGAGTAGGCGATAGCACACAGCCCTGAGGGACACCAGCATCAACAGACTGAGTTTCCGAGCATTCGCCGTCAACTACGACCTTTATGCTTCTGTCAGCTAAGGGTTGGTCCATACTTGCTACTTAAAAGTATTACACTACTAGATACCGCCCGCAACTTCGTTGCGCCAAAATTCGTTTATCGCGCGGGAAACGTACATTTTCCGGTATAAAAGTATCCTATGTCCTTTCCCGGGACTCAAAGTATCTCCATACCAAATTTTAGCAAAATCGGTTCAGCAGTTCGGGCGTGAAGAGGTAACAGACAGACAGACAGACAGACACACTTTTGCATTTATAATATTATTATAGTATATAGTATATAGTATTATAGTATATATAGTATATAGTATAGTATGGATTTTACTTTTCCAGGTCGTCGTTGCGTACTTCGTAGCAAACCTTGGAGATAAGACAGTACAGCACCCTCGTAACCTGGGTAACATCGACTACGCCAATCGCTACGGGGGCTACGGATTCCAAAATGCGGGTTTTAGTGGTAAGATTTTTTTATTTTCATTTGGAGTGATTTCTTTTCATCTTAGGGTCAATTCAGCCGTGCTAGCATACGCAAACGAGAAAATTTTGTCTGCACGGTTTCTCGATGTTATCTGGTTTATCTCTTCATCTCTATTGACCCTAACGTCATGACATACATTTTTTCTCATACGTCTGTCGTCAAAATTGGAGATAATTTTGTTTTTTTTTTTAATATTAATTTGCTATTTTTGTCATTGTTTTTGTTTTTGTTATTATACTAACGAACTATATACGAACGAGAAATTTATCTCTCGAGTCTCGACGTACGCATGTTAGCGAAAAAGAGATATAATATTATGTATAATGTATATCGATATCGACAATATCACTACGCTCGAGAGTGAGATATCCACGAGATATCTCGTTGGCGCTCGGGGGGCAGACCGCAACGCGACGCGTAAATGCATTTTTAAAGTTGTGCTGATTTGACAGATTTCAATTGCGTGAGACGTCTTGCAAATCCATACAAATTTGGAAATGCATCTACGCGTCGCGTTGTGGTTTGAATTGACCCTTATATCTACATTTATTGTATAGAGCAGATGAGCATATAAGTATAAATTGCCTAAAATTATTTATATAGAATTAATGTGTTTATTATAAAGACTAAACCATTGAACCAGTTTAGAACGGTCTAGAAGGGCATAATATTATTTTTACAGACTGTGTATTTCTGTTGCCGATATAATAACAAATACTTACTAAAAACAAAATAATATTATTATTTCAGGGGGGCTCTCGTACAACAAACGCGATTTTTTCGGCCTTTTTTGCTTAAAATGAATGAAATGAAAAAAAATTAATTTGGAATGTTCATAGAATACTTAATTGTATTAAAATTTTAATAAATCATAATAAAATTGAAATAAAATAAATAATTAAGGGGGCTCCCATGCAAAAATCACTATTTTGGCCTATTTTTTTCTTTAGTGGTACCATAATATGGTACGGAATCCTTTGTGCGCGAGTGCAACTCGCACTGGGCCAATTTTTCCCTTATAATTAACAATAATTAACCTTGTTATTTACCTACTTCACCTAGCTAATATATGTAACTATATATAGAATCCACATTTTTATTTCAAATCATTTTCCCAGCCCTAAAGCTTCGATTTATCAAAAAAAGTCAGTTTTTAAATCATTAGTTATTCATTTAAATCGTTAGTCACTTCATGTCTTCAATTATTATTATTTAAGAAGAAAAATAATATTATTTTGCACTTTTGCAGGTCACCTAGCACTAAACAAGCCGTACACCGGATATCGACACGCGCCTGAATCCGGTTACGGATACGGATACGGTGGATACGGATACGGCGAGTACGGATATTCAAAGGGTATAATTCATCTTTATATTGTAACGTTGAAATATCGTGGCTATTATTTGAAGTAGGATGAAAATAACCGAATTCAATTGTTTTTTAAACCTCTTATGATGACCTCTGTGGCTCACTTGGTCAGCGTTGGTCAGCACTGAAGATCGGGGTCGCGGGTTTGAATTCCGCCGACGGAACAAAAATTTTCCAATGTTCCTGGGTCATGGTTGTGTGTTATATATATGTGGGCACTTACCACGGAGCCAGACTGACGTGGTGTGAAGCATCCACAGATAATTTTATAATATTTTATTATTAATTTGAGCAGTAGTAGCGATAATGAGTGTGTATTTCGATGTTTCCAGTTTAGTTCTTTGACTTTGAGCTGTTTCTCGCTTTGGTTGGGAAATTGCTATACGGTATAAATTATGGTCTCAGGGAGCCCGAGAAAACTAGCTACATAAAAATAAAATATATAATATAATAGACGAACTTAAACCTCCTCCTTTTTGGAAGTCGGTAAAAAAACAAGGGATTTTCTGTATGTAATATTAAAAACTAATAAATATCAAAACATTTTCAGGTAGTTACGGATACGGTTACGGCTACCCGGTTCTGGGCAAGTTCGGGAGGAAGCTGCGTCGTATGAGAGACCACTTCTGGAGGGGATTTACGAAATTGCTCTGAGATTTACCGTCTTTTAATAAATTATTATACAAATATTATATAGTGTAGCGTTCTTGATTGACTACTTCTTTTAGTTGACAATGAAATGATAGATTTGCTCTGCTTTCTTTATATTTTTTTCTGCCATCTATGCCCGATACACAAAACAGACAATAACATAGTAAAAACAATATTAGATGAGTAACTTTCACGAGATAAACTGACAAAGACCGTCTGAAATATTCTTAATTAGATATGTCTTGTCCTGTGCCGAATAACCGGGTACACTCGCCCGCTTAAATTATTACTGGATTTGGAAAATATTTACAAATTTTCCATCTATTGTAGGTGAAGACGCAAGCTTTATTTCTTACATATTTTTGTATCGCTTTTTAACTTTTTGATACATACGGACACGGTATAGGTCCGGAAATACTGCTGGTGACAGTTCGTTCAAGATTCTTTTGACTTCTCACGACGTAATGACATATACTGGTGGAGAAGAGGAAGAAGAAGCCAGCCGCCCGCAACCATCGCGGCACCGCGCCATATGTACCTGAGCTGCGTCTGCGTAGCGAGGTCCCCGCGACGCCCCTGTACATATCCCGCCTGCACTGGTCCATAGAGGTCGAGGACGTCGTGGACTACATCAGTAAGAAGACATCACTCCGCATGAGGGTCGAACGTCTGCAGTCTCGCCACATGGTCAACTTCAGTTCCTTTGTTGTGAGAGTACCGCCGCACTTCTGTCGACCTTTGAAGCGGAGGAATTCTGGCCGACTGATGTGGTTTACCGAAGGTTCCGGGGGAGACTCCGGAATGAAGCGCGCGTCACGTCGCCGTTAAATTCGTGATAAAGTGTAGTTATTAAGATTATAATTAATATGTATGTTAGACATTAGGGTATATATTGTATGGGCTTACGTAGCCTGATTTAAATAAATAAATAAATAAATATACCCATCCTAAATAATTACCACTTTGTTTTGTTAAGCCCTATGATAGATATTTTAAGGGCAGAACATTCTGGCGACTGTACTGTACTTGTCAACCCTTAGCATATATCAGTGAACTTAATTAAAATTTTACTACGGCCCCTAGCCCTGATGTATGGTCGCTCCACAAATGAAGCCGTTATGTAAATGTATCGTTATTAACTGTACAGATTGTCCGCAGATTAGAATAGAGTCATTAACTGAGTGTCTCTTAAATTAAGTAGAGTCACAGACATTTTACAGGGTGTAACAAAACTAACTGATAATACTTTAGGGTGTGTAGGTGTCCTTATATTGAGTTTACTGTGAAAGTAGCAGTGCTGAGGGAGCAATTTTTTTGTGATTTGTATTTGCAAGCGCCTGCACGTCACGAATTTTTCGATACAAAAGTGAAAAAAAAGTTAACTCTTTCAGCGCTGCTACTTTCACAGCGAACTCTACATAGCTGCATAGGGAGCCCATTACACAATGTTGAATTATCTATGGTACATATTGAAATAGCTTCCTCATAATATCTTAGATTTTTACATCACTAATTTACGGGTACAACACTAGATGATTTTTTGTTATCTATGTCCTTTCCTGTTCTCTGCTCTATGGTCGTGCGCTTTGCTGTAATAAAACGTAGTTTTGCAATAATCACTTTTATTTCCACTAAATCTAACAGGTTATGGGCCCAGACCTTCCGACCAACTCGAAATAAATAAGTGAAAAAGTGAAAAGTAGAAGTGATCCGTTTTTGCAACTACTCAGATAACCTCAAAGCACGTGTCGTACCGGCCGGCGAAATCTTCATTAGCGAAATCTTAGCAAAAATGTCTTCGAATAATACAATGGCATTAATCGAGAAGCTAACAGGAAGAGAGAACTATCCTACATGGAAATTTGCGGTTCAAACATACCTTGAACACGAAGAACTATGGAGTTGCGTTACTTCAGACAAAGTTACGGACAGCAAACTCGATACAAAGGCCAAATCAAAAATAATTTTGCTGGTAAGCCCGATAAACTACGTACATATACAAGAGGCTACCACGGCAAAACAGGTGTGGGATAATCTCGCCAAGGCATTTGACGACAAAGGGTTAACACGACGGGTTGGTTTACTACGAGAACTGATAACCACGACATTAGAAAATTGTCAGAGCATAGAAGACTATGTCAATAGAATTATGTCGACTGCACACAAACTCAGAAATATTGGTTTTCTGGTAAATGATGAGTGGCTTGGCACTCTCTTATTAGCTGGTTTACCAGACGTTTACCAACCGATGATTATGGCTATAGAAAGCTCTGGTGTGGCAATAACAGCAGACGCCGTTAAGACTAAGCTTCTTCAGGACGTGAGGAACTCCGAGTCAGCTGCCCTGTATGTTAATAAAGGACATCAGACGCAGGGTGCCAAACAAGCTTTTAATAACAAAAAAATTGGTAAAGGGCCTAGATGTTTCGTGTGTAACAAATATGGACATATCAGTAAAAACTGCAGGAATAAAAAGAAAGACCAAAAGTCAAGAGAAGACTCCGGGTATGTAGCTGTATTTTCTGCAGCAACTTCAAACTGTAACAGTAGCTGGTTTGTCGACTCAGGAGCTTCAATGCATTTAACAATGCACCGTGAATGGCTTTATGATGAAATTCCTCCACCTGTAAGTACAATAAAAGTGGCTAATAACAAGAAATTAATTGTAAAATCATGCGGGAAGGTGGATTTAAATGTTATCGGAGAAAACGGCAAGATAGCTACAATTAAGGTAGAAAATGTACTGTATGTTCCCGAGTTAGCCACCAATCTTCTTTCAGTCAGTCAGATTATTAAGAAAGGCTGTAATATACAGTTTGACAAAGAAGGTTCCAAAATATTTAATAAACACAATGAGCTAATTACTTCAGCAAAACTAATTAATAATATGTACAGACTGAATACTCACTGCGTTCCGGCATACATATCAGCTGTCAAAGAAGATGATTTTTATTTATGGCACCAAAGAATGGCACACTTAAACTATGAAGACTTAAACAAATTATCAGAGGCAACTGGTGTAAAAATGAAAAATAATGGTAAAGTGATATGCATAACTTGCCAAGAAGGGAAGCAGTCAAGGTATCCTTTTTCTTCTGAAGGTACTCGAGCAACCGAGAAACTAGGACTAGTTCACTCGGACGTATGCGGACCGATGGAGGTTCCATCATTTGGAGGAGCTCGTTATTTTGTAACATTCATCGATGACTTCACCAGGAAGGTATTTGTTTATTTAATAACTAATAAATCCGATGTCTTCAACAAGTTTAAAGAATTTAAAACCTATGCGGAGAATCAACTCAGTACCACTATAAAAATTCTTCGTACAGACAATGGCAGAGAATATTTAAGCAATGATTTTCAATTATTTCTTAAGAAATCTGGTATTATACATCAAACGTCCGTGCCATACACGCCGCAACAAAATGGTTTGGCAGAAAGAATGAATCGTAATTTATTAGAGCGAGCAAGATGTATGATTATAAATGCTTCATTACAGAAACAATATTGGGGAGAAGCAGTGACAACAGCTGCTTACATCACCAATCGGTGTCCAACAAGATCATTAGCTTATTCTTCCCCTGAAGAAATGTGGACCGGTAAGGCTTTGAAAATTGGCCACATGAGAATTTTTGGATCAGAAGCCATGGTACATACACCTAAGGAGAAAACTAAGAAATGGGACATAAAGGCAAGTAAAATGATTTTTGTTGGATATAGTGAAGAAAGTAAAGGTTATAGATTATTAGATCCGAAAACAAAGAAAGTAGTTATCAGTAGAGATGTAATATTTCTAGAAAATACAATAAAAAGAGACTTTGCTGCACTGCCTTTGACAGAATCTTCAACAAATCAAAACACAAACAAGAGTATCAGTATTGATACAGAAAATAGTTCCACAGCATTAGAAAATACATCAAACCTGCATGATTCTAGTGAAGATTATCACAGTGATGAAGGATCTTTGTATGAGCCAGATGAACCTGTAAAATTTGATGAAATACATCCCAACATAACTACAAGATCTAAGACGTATGAAGCTAAAAATAATAAAAATAATTTTTTCCTCTGTTGTAGTGTGAGTTCAGAGTTAGACATCCCAGAAACATACAGTGAAGCAATATCCTCAGAAAATGCTAACTCATACAAGTGGAAACAATCTATAGAAGAAGAATTACAGTCACACGCTAAAAATAATACTTGGTCTATTATAAAGAAACCAGAAAAAGTAAGACTGATTAGCTGTAAGTGGGTTTTTCGAATAAAAGAAGGAGAATCAGCTCCACTTTTTAAGTCTAGATTGTGTGCTAAAGGATGTGCACAAAAACAAGGAGTGGACTACACTGAAACATTCTCTCCCACAGTCAGATATGATTCAGTACGTGTTCTATTATCAGAAGCCGCTCAACATAATTTCGAAATGATGCAATTTGATGTAAAAACTGCATTTTTATATGGCGATGTTCAAGAAAACATATATATGACACCACCAGAAGGTTTGGATGTTCCACCTAACATGGTATGTAAACTAAATCGTTCTTTATATGGTTTAAAACAAGCACCACGGTGCTGGAATCATAAATTTGATTCGACATTAAAGAAATTTGGCTTTGAGAATAGTCATGCAGATAAGTGTGTTTATATAGGAAATGTAAATAACAACAAGGTGTTCCTGTTATTATATGTTGATGATGGCCTTTTATTTTCAAAATCCAAAGCATCACTGGACATTGTTTTATCTGAATTAGAGAAGAATTTTGAAATAAAATGTTGTGTACCTAAAAATTTTGTTGGATTACAAATTGAAAAGTCAGAAGGACATATTTTCATACATCAGTCCAAATATATAGAAAAATTGCTTAATAAGTTTGAGATGTATAATGCTAATTCTAAATGCATTCCAGTTGATCCCCATACAACTCTAGAAAAGAGTATTGAGGCACCTGACAAGAACATTCCATACAGAGAGGCTGTTGGATCGCTCATCCATTTGTCAATAGTAAGCAGGCCTGATATCATGTATGCCGTCAGCTTGGTGAGTATATACCTAAATTGCTATGATCATACACATTGGAATGTTGTCAAAAAGATTATGAAATATCTCAAAGAAACAATAAGCTATGGTTTGCACTATAAATCAACACAAGATGTAGTGCTTCATGCGTACAGTGACGCAGATTACGCCAATGACACTAGCACACGTCGTTCGTTAACTGGGTATGTGTTCATAAAGAACGGAGCTGCCGTAACGTGGGCTACACAGCGTCAACACAGTGTTGCCTTATCCACGACTGAGGCTGAGTTTATGGCCGCTTGCTCGGCTACTAAGGAAGCAATTTGGTTGAAGCAATTGCTGTGTGATATTAGTGCATTTAAACAAGACTTAGTGACTATTCACATTGACAATCAGAGTGCAATTTGTTTGATAAAAAATAAGGACTATCATAAGAGGTGTAAACATATACATGTAAAATATAACTTTATAAAAGAGAAATATGCTGAAAAGCAAATAGACTTGAAATATGTTTGTAGCAAAGAACAGTATGCTGATCTGTTTACCAAAGCTCTTCCTAAGGTTACATTTCAGTACTTATGAAATAAGATAGGTGTTTCAAATTCAAGCTAAGTGAATAAATTATAAATATTGATGTTCTTACTGTTTAAAAATTTTAAGTTAAAGTAATGTGTCTAAAAATATTGAATAGACTTTTTATTGGGTGAGAGTATACTGAAACTTAATATGTTTTTAGATTTCAAATAATTGAGACTATTTTTGTATAGTGTGTACTGTATACCAATGTTATTATATTAAGTCTTTGTGTTCTTATGCTACTGTAAAAATAGTGTTTTAATTATGTTTTTTGTTTACAAGATTATAGTATGAGGAATGCTATTTGGTGAGAGTGTTGAATTATCTATGGTACATATTGAAATAGCTTCCTCATAATATCTTAGATTTTTACATCACTAATTTACGGGTACAACACTAGATGATTTTTTGTTATCTATGTCCTTTCCTGTTCTCTGCTCTGTGGTCGTGCGCTTTGCTGTAATAAAACGTAGTTTTGCAATAATCACTTTTATTTCCACTAAATCTAACAACTAAAAGTATTCTCACACAAGTTACATTCTGTACAATGTGTAACAAAGATGCAGACTTAAGTGATATTAAAGTAAGTGCTACTTAACTTAAGTGGAACATAAGCAATATATTTTTGCCATTATGATGCAATCCTAGACGTGTTGTATAGTTATTATGTTATATCTTGTATAGTGTTAGACCGCGCATAACTTTTAGATCTATGTAAGAATATGTGCCATCGAAGAAATTGATCCATGAGCAGATGGCGGACCTTTAAGCAATTTGGTCAAATCCATCCGACCGATCACAGCTAACATTGCATTGACATAAGCCGACCAAACGACGTAGGTCTGTCAACCGCCTAGGAATCAATTTCAGGTCAAGTAGCCCTGATATTGTCACTGCGACCCTTGAGGATCTATTGTGACTCCTTCGCATTAGAGTACCGTCCCCAACCCAAAGCTGCTCGTGAATTGAACGATGTGGTTGGGGTTGGTGCCACGAATTTCCTCTGTGGATTAGTATTCGTAGCAACCAAGGTGCCTGTTTCTGCTCTGTAGTAGAGCAGGACAGTCAAGGAGAAGGTGTATATGCGTCTCGTCCTTCTCCTGCAATCTGCAATCTGCAAGTCGTTAAGCTACTAACACCTATTCTGTAAAGGTGCTTATCGATCTTGCAGTGCCCAGGTTCCTCGGGTATACAATATTTACTATTATTGTCTAATATAATTGCTTGTAACATGCAACCGTCACGCGATCTACCAAAAACAACTTGTCTGAAGAGAGAACAATCTTAGAGTTGGACGTATCCGATACTTGACTATAAACTCCAGTGGTAAAGAGGCTGGCTCTTGAACCGGAGATGTGGGTTCAAATCTATCATCGTCAAAATGTCGTTTCCAAGTTTGGTTGATAGTAAAGACAATGCAGGCTGATCAGGTGATCAAGACAATCAGGACAATCAAGACAATCAGGTGATTGTCTTGATTGAGTGCTATTGTGTACTGTAAAAGTGTAAACTACTTCTGCGTAGCTGGCCTGGTTTTAATGAAACTGGCTACCGTCACCGAAACCTATGAGGCATTACTACTTGTGTTACTATATTATAGATATTTTTGTACAATTTTGTATGTGGCAGAAGTTTGTATTATCGTTAGTGTCACTTAAGTTACAGCTGTTTCGCATTCACGTTCCCTAGGTGCATCTAGGTGTCATTCTCATCTGTAAGTTTGTACTCTAGCTAGCGGTTAAAAGTTTATTCTACTCGACTTGTCTAAATAAGGTATATATAGTACACTTTTCACCTTTGTATAGGAAATTTTCATATTCTTCTACATTAAAATTACAAAAAAAGTTTTTCTTTCAACGTTGCTACTTTCACAGTGAACTCTATATTATAAGGAACACGTACACACCCAAAAGTATTATAACTTAGTTTTGTTACGTACACCTTGTATAAATAATAGTCATAGCAGTAAATCTAGAACCTACGTTCTCTTCAAAGACACCGATACAGTTACAGTGTTTGAGAAGCGTTTGACAGTATACACACCGGGTTGTATGTGTTCAGAGTTGTTCTACCTCTAAATTCCTAATATTGAACCATAAGTCTTTGGTATAGAGGTGTTAGCACAGGTAGCTGTGTACATCGCGATGCGGGCTACGAGTTGACGGAGAATCTATGGATGTGGCCACGAAATGTGAGGAAAACTATGAAAAGCTCAACACGTTTTGGAATCGAAAGTAACGAATATTTTTAGACGTACGCAGTACACACCACAAATAAAGGGCTTTTTGAAATTTTTTGTCGACTATCCTGAGGTATGCTTTGATACTTTATTAAACAAGTGCGAGTCGGAATCGCGCACGAAGGGTTCCGTACCATTATAGAGCAAAATTAGGCCATAAATTGTGTTTTTTGTATGGGAGCCCCCCTTAAAGATTCATTATTCATTTTATTTTGTTTTCAGTATTTGTTGTTATAGCGGCAACAGATATACATAATCTGTGAAAATATCAAATCTCTAGCTATTACCGTTCTTGAGTTACAGCCTGGAGACAGCAAAAAAGGCCAAAAAATCACGTTTGTTGTATGGGAGCCCCCCTTAAATATTCATTTTATTTTATTTTTAGTATTTGTTGTTATAGCGGCAACAGATATACATAATCTGTGAAAATATCAAATCTCTAGCTATTACCGTTCTTGAGTTACAGCCTGGAGACAGACAGACAGACGGACAGACGGACAGACAACGAAGTCTTAGTAATAGGGTCCCGTTTTTACCCTTTGGGTACGGAACCCTAAAAAGCTGACGCCCGCAGCTCTGTTGTTGCAAAATTCGCACGGAAACAATACATTTTTCCCAAAAGTATGCTGTGTCCTTTCCTGGGACTCAAAGTATTTCCATACCAAATTTCAGAAAAATCGGTTCAGTGGTTTGGGCGCAAAGAGGTATTAACAGACAGACACTACCGCATTTATAATAATATATTATAAATTATAATATTATAGTATGGATGACCTATCCGGTATCCCCAAGCCACCGGGGAGCGTTTTTACATCAACTTTTCGCAGCCTAAGCAAAGCTTCTCACTGAGTTCATTGCTAAAAATTGTATCCATTCCAACTTATCCACTAAGCAGTAAACAAAAGAATCCAACCGCACATTTCGGTAAGTCATCGCACCGGTGCGACAACATTCCCACCGCCAAATTCCCATTCCCGTCCCACATCCCACTCCCCGCATTTCCCACTTCTCAGCTGGGGAAACTGCAGGCATTTTTATTGCTTCCTGCAATTTACACGTGCGAAACCAAACATGGTAATAAAATACACAAAATAGCATTTTTTAAAATTCACTTCCGAATTGTTTCGAGGATAACAAACCTGCAAGGATGCTAAAATTTGTACGCGATTCTACAATAATTTAATATTTAATCTATCTATATATATATATATATATATATATATATATACTGCGTGACTGGTGAGACATGTTCAATACTCGAGGACGTGATTTTTGGCTATTATATTAGTTGGAAAAAAATAATATAAAAAAATAATATCAATTGATCACTGAGTAAATGCAGCTTAAAGTTAAATAATTATTTACCCAACGCATGGACATCGCGAGCGGGAGGGGTAGTTGTGTGGTGTTTCTTTGGTAGCGCACGCCTCTGCACCGGCCGCATAGTATGCCTACTTGCCTAGCCGCGTAATTTACTTAGTATCCATGATTCATTTATTTTTGGGAAATTCGGAAAAAAATTAAGAACCTAATTTTATTACACAATTATAATGAGAATCGAGTACAGAGTACTCTCCATAAGTATCGGTAATGTCTCACCAGTCATGCTGTATATATATATATATATATATATAAAACTCAAAGGCGACTGACTGACATGGTGATCTATCAACGCACAGCCCAAACCACTGGACGGATCGGGCTGAAATTTGGCATGCAGGTAGATGTTATGACGATTGACGTAGGCATCCGCTAAGAAAGGAATTTGATAAATAGCAACCCCAAGTGGTTAAAATAGAGAAATAAAATGTTAATATAATAATAATACTTCTTAACGCGAGCGAAGCCGTGGGCAAAAGCTCATAATATTATAAATACGAATTACGAAAGTGTGTCTGTCTGTCTGTCTGTATGTTACCTCTTCACGCCCAAACCGCTGAAGTGATTTTGATGAGATTTGTCATGGAGATACTTTGAGTCCCGAGAAACGACATAGGATACTTTTTAAACCGGAAAATGTACGGTTCCTGCGTGATGAACGAATTTTGGCGCAATGGAGTTGCGGGCATCACTAGATTCTAGTCTAATATAAACACAGCTTGGACATAGGCTTGGATCTAGTCCGGGTCCCATAGGATCTAATAAAAGATTATTTGACTTATGGGGCTTATCCACATTCCACTTTAACCCATGATGGACAAAAATTTAATACAGATGACGAACATATTGTAAGGATGATATTCGTTTTACAATAGCTAATGACCATGATGGACGACATCAGGAGCGTAGCTAGCGCCGTATTTGCCGTATACGGGGCCCCCTAGTCACGGGGCTCCCAACGTCCGTCAGCAAAAATCATAAAAACTTTCCCCCTCTCAAATGAAGCCCCCTAATAATTTTTTATACGGGGCCCCGCTAAGGTAAGCTACGCTTCTGCAGTTACTAAGCTTTAATTGTTATTGCAAAGTTTCTGAAGTTTTTTCACAGTTATAGATGGTTATAGTGATGTTAGCAAATCAAAAAGGCTGGTAAGACAGATAAACAGTAGTCGAAAAATTTGAGAAACCAGGCATTAGTTTTGCCCATTTCATGTCAATCAGAAATATTAATGAACTGTACCTAAGCTCGGGGCGATACTTTGACCCTTTATAATTAAACATTTAATTTACTTTGATAACCAAGTAATGATAATTGCGAATTAGCCTTTGAACGGATTATAAATAAAGAGGGCTTAAACGGATTAATATAATAATAATATTTAACCTCAAAATGACCACAGGCTGTACGATAATATTATTAAGACTGTAAAGTTGTTTATGTTATTTTAAATACAGTCAGTCTATAATATTATAGTAACCTAAGTTTTATTTAAATGCTTTTAGCTAAAACCATAGAACTAATTTGGATGTAATAAGGGGATATAATATTATAGTCTTTGACGGCAAAATTACCATGTGAACTTGTAGATATGCAGTAATCGTTTTTTAGGGTTAATCCCAACCAAAAATCACAACTTTTTGTCTACTTTCGCTCTATGAGTCTATACCGGTACGGAACCCTTCGTGCGCGAGTCCGACTCGCACTTAGCCGATTATTTATGGGATACAGACTATCCTAATCACTCTAAAAGGAGAGCAAAAAAAAGATTATGGGCGAATAGCCCATAGACGGCCTCAAATTACATAATAAAAAAATCTATGCTATATCCTCTCTCCTCTCTCTACTTCTCAAAGTATGTCCGGTTTAAAAACCAGAGCGCCTAAAAGACACACTTTAGCAATTGTTATATTGCAAGTTTTAATATTATCATAATATTATACTGATATGGAAACTTTCTTATTGTAATCAGTAACAATTGTACCCGAGTTACTGCTACACTCGCACTCTTATAAAGTGTACCAATTTGTAACCGTACATGTCTGGTCCAAGAGCCAGCGGTAGCCAGACGTACGACATTTTATAAAAGCTAAAAGTTTCCTCTACAGTCTACATACATAATATTATGACTCCTATAGAGGTGAGAACTACCAACAGCTATGGAGTTTCGGTCGCGGTTACCTTAGTATACAGTTCTGAAAATCTAATAAACCTGGAAGACGAGATTCCTGCAGTTATCCTGAAGAAAATAAGATAAATAAATTGAGCTTTATCCTTTATCGAAAGAACAATGGCCAAATCGTACCAGGTGGGTGGTGGCGTCCCCATATGCCATTGGTAGCAAAAATTCCCTAATATTTTAAGGCATCGAAAAACATTAGAAATGTGTCTATAAATAGCCACAAAGAAATATGTTCTGACAGCCGGCGATAATTCGCATTCGTTTTATTTTTTGGGTAATACTCTAGGAAAAATTGAAATAATTAAAAACGAGATCGCCGAATATACACTTGTAAGCTACACCGTCGGAAAAAAGGTAGTTCTTAAGTCTAACCTCAAAATAATTGTAAACGTTAATAATTATTATAAAATATCGTGGCTATTTAGACATAATTCTCAAACGGAATTATGTTTAGAGCATAAGAACAATCCAATCTAACTATAGTTTATTTTGGGACATCAAAAATAAAAGTCGAGTCCAGCTCCTTTGGCCAAATTTGGCCATGATTCTTTGGGTAGACCTTCAGAACTCCTGAAGTAACCACGACCGAAACTCCACAGTTGCTGGTCGTTCTCACCTCTATAGGGGTCATACACAGGTAAACTTTCAGCTTTTATAAAATGAAAGTTTGGTTGTCGCTAGCTCTTACTCTATCTTAGTATACAGTTCTGAAGATCTAATAAACCTGGAAGACGAGATTCCTACAGTTATCCTGTAAAAAATAAGATAAACAAATGAGCTTTATCCTTTATCGAAATTCAGGGACCTTCAGAACTGGAACTCCTAAAGTAACCGCGACCGACCATAGGTCGTTCTTACCTCTATAGATCATAATTTATAACATAATAATATACAGCAGAATTTTAATCTTTTATCAAATGACGATAGTGTGGCTGCCACCTGGCTCTTACTCTACTGGCTGTGTTTTTAATTTTAGCTCGCAGCTGTGCCTGTGCAATGCTTTACAGTGTGCGGGCTCGCGTTTTTGCTATTATTTTTTTGCAGGCACTAACTAGACGACGTGTATAAAAGCCACACCGTGTTGAAGACTTATTTCGATCGATTTTATGAAAACTACAAAAAGCAATTAATTATTTACTACGTGGGAGAGCCATGCTTCGGCACGAATGGGCCGGATCGACCGGAGAAATACCACGGGCTCACAGAAAACTGGCGTGAAACAGCACTTGCGCTGTGTTTCGCCGAGTGAGTGAGTTTACCGGAGGCCTAATCCCCTACCCTATTTCCTTCCCTACCTAATCCTTCCCTTCCCATCCCTACCCTCCCCTATTACCCTATTCCCTCTTAAAAATTTTTAAGAGTCTTTTAAGAGTCTTAAAAAATTTTAAGAGTCTCTTTTAAGAGTCCATGTCCATGGTCCATGGGCGACGAAAGTTGCTTTCCATCAGGTGACCCGTTTGCTCGTTTGTCCCCTTATTTCATTAAAAAAAAGCAAGAATTTTTATATTGAAAAGGGATGTGTAAAAATGTTGAACAGGTGACATCCGCTATTATTTTCTATCATATGACATCTCGAATGGGTACAAAGATAAGCAGATCTTATATAAGTTATAGGGAATACGTCATATTACGCAAAGGAACAGAGGGCGCCACTAGCACCATTCACTATTCAGTAAACAATGCCAAAATCCGACATGTTGCACTCGTTATATCCATAAAGTTAATATGCTAGGTATATTAACTTTATAGTTATATCAGAATATTTAAAGAAACGTTGTCAAACGTCGAACAAAACTTTTTGGTTTTTTGTCTGTGCAAGTGCTGCCTCTAGCGCGAAAACATTGCAGTAATTTCCTAGTACTGTGTTTCCCAATTTTTTTTGCCAAGGAACCCTAATTGATTATACTTTTCCTAGCGGAACCCTACTTTGATAACTGGAAATTCACCTACCTTAAAAAATCGGCCAAGTGCAAGTCGGACTCGCGCATGAAGGGTTCCGTATGATAATGAGTTAATGTTGGCAAAAAATTGTGTTTTTGTGTGCGAATAAATGTATGTTTTGTTTTAATTTTATTATTTATTATTAAACAAATATATAATTAAGAATATTGTGAGTATTTCAAGTGCCTACCTGCTATCATTATTGATTACGAGCCAAAAAGGCCATTAAAATCACGTTTGTTGTATGGGTGCTCACCTAATTATTTAATTTATTTTGTTTTTAGTATTTGTTGTTATAGCGGCTACAGAAATATACAATCTGTGAAAATAACAGAAGTCTAGCTATAGCGGTTCTTGAGTTACAGCCTGGAGACAGACAGACATTACGGACAGACATCGAAGTCTCAGTAATAGGGCGGGACCCTTTGGGTACGGAACCCAAAAAAAGGTATAGATTAAAAAAAATAAGTTTTTGAAATATAGGATAATATTTTTACGGAACCCTTGCGGCCTTTCCGCGGAACCCCAGGGTTTCGCGGACCACTATTCGGGAACCACTGTCCTAGTATAATATATTATTTGCTGTGTAAAATGTAAATATTAAAGAAAAGAACAAAATATAGACTATTATCTCTACTCTACTCTCGGAATTGCTTTAAGTTTTTTCTGTGATTGCTCTGTAAATAGAAATCGATTTTTTTCTTTCAAATAGTGTTGATTACTATGTAGTTGTTTACTATAGTGAACCAATTTATTTTTTATGTTCCTTTTAACGGTTAATTTAAGTACAAACTTTTTTTGTTAATTGTTATCGTGTGAAAGGCAAGTATTTATATCTATCCATTTTAAATTTTTCCAAAGTTGCATTAAAGCAAAGAGACAGGAGAATTAGTGTGACTAATCAACTTTTCATGAAATGTATGAAACATTTTATGATATAAGTAAGAAGTAATAGAGAAAACTAGTGTTTTACCTATCACAAAACTTGTGCAGTGGTAATATTAATTGTTCTACCTTTACAGAGGCAAAGTTCTACCTTTACTTGACGAACGTTGTTCGTAGAGTCCACATCCTGAAGATGCTCCGGTGTTGGGGCGAAACGCGCGTCGAGGTTTTCAACCTGCATGGTGGTGAGGGGCCTTGCACGGATTTCTCAACATTATTGCTTGTGTGGTGGTGGTGTTTGCAGGTTCTTGCATGCGAGTGTACGCATAGGCAGTGTGGGAGAGGATGGTGCTGTACGCATGCCTATGCGTGCACTCACTCATTTACTTAAAGGTTGAGGTTTATTTCGCGGAATATTGCTAAAAATAATAACAAACTAAATTTTAAGCTATGGATTTCCGCAAAGTAACGCCTGATTCTATTAACTAGAGGCAAAGTAATAATAAAATACATGTTTATAATATACATAGTCATATTTATTACATATTTACATCGTTGTAGATATCACAGAGCGGGGAGTACCCGAAGTGGAGTAAGAAATTTACAAAACTTAATCTATTCCGAGTATTAACACGTTGGGTGCAGGGTCTAGTAGTGTCCGTAGCCGCCGTATCCGGCATGTCCGCCGTATCCGCCGAGGCCGTGTCCGTATCCGGAGTAGCCGATGCCGGAGTAGCCGACGCCGGAGTAGCCGGGGTAGTAGCCGCTGTAGCCGCCTATAGAAAAAAAAAGAAATATGAATAATGAACAAGTCATTAAGTTTAGAAAGTTAAAGAATATAAAGAATAAATAATTCTTTAAGATCTTAACCGAGACTTTTTGATTTTCAGGATTTGAGTCTAATATATGTAATATCAAAAGTTACAATGTTTGATTTATTGAATTGATACATAAAATATAAGGATCATCGACTCATTTTAAGTATCAATAATAATTCAGTATAAAACCATTAGTCTTAGAAAAGCATTTAAATTTAGAGAGCTCTTCTTGTCTCAGCGTGAGACAGTTAAATGTAAAACAAGAACATATTCATCCCTAGGGAATCGTATGTTACAGTGGAAAAAAGGTTTCTAAATGTTAATTAAGAATATAAACTATGTCTGTATGTATATGTATATGTCCTGTGCATAATAACATACTATCCAAAGCGAATTTAAACTATTACATCTAAAACTTCTTAGTGAATTTCTCAGACACTCCCTAAATGCGACTAATGATAGCAACAATGGAATTACCGAGGCCGGAGTAGCCGAGGCCGCTGTATCCGTGGCCGTATCCGGACAGTCCGGCGCCGTATCCGGCACCGTATCCGCCACCGTATCCGCCGTAACCGAGGCCGTGGGCGGTGGTGTACGCAACCTTGCTGACCGCTACTGGTGCTGTGGAAGGGTTAAGGGTTAGAATACTCGTGGTAGGCATAGGTCGTAGTTCGTACACAACTTTAACTCGTCGATCGCGGGTTCTAGGAATTGCATTGTATTCTATTGTTGTCTCGGCCGGATCCGGCCTTACCGGTATTGAGAGGTGACATAGAAACCGGAGGGGCAATAGGCGCATGTGTCGATCCATACTAATATACTAATATAATTGAAGACGTGAGTGGAAGAATCGAATAAGTAACATTTCGTAACATACGGACAATAACTCATTTTTTCCCTAATTATTTCAATAAAACTTGTAACTTATCTACTTCATAACCTAGCTAATATATCTGGCTACACATACAATCCATAGTTTTTCTATTTCAAATAATTTTTCTGGCCCTAAAGTCTCCATTTAAGCAAAAAAACGGGAAGTTTTTTCATGTTATTTACCTTATTCTTCCACTCACGTCTTGAATTATAAATGCGAAAGTGTGTATGTCTGTCTGTCCGTCTGTCTGTCTGTCACCTCTTCACGCCCAAACCGCTGAACCGATTTTGCTGAAATTTGGTATGGAGAAACTTTAAGTCCCGGGAAAGGACATAAAATACTTTTATCCTGGAAAAATGTACGGTTCCCGCGCGATAAACGAATATTAGCGCAACGGAGTTGCGGGGGTCATCTAGTATCTTATAACGTACTCTCAGAGATATTAATTGTTCAACCCCGTAACCCAACTAAATTAAGTAGATGGCAGGGGTCTGCTTAATATGATTGGGCTACGTGGGTGTCTAAATGACTTCGAATAGTCGGTTAAAACTATTGCCAACACTGACTACATGGGTTGATCAATATGAAATTGGTGGCTGCAGCTACGGATATCTTAAGGTATACTTAGCTAAAGACATACATTTAACATTTGACTGGTGTCGACACTATTACTACTGCTATAAGGATACAGAAAATGTCAATGAGTGATTATACGGGGCCATAATATTAATACTTTTAATTTATAACAAAATATAGGTTGCTCCTTCGTTCACCAATTTTTGATCTTATAGTTTTGGACTATAATTAATTTATATGTCTACACAATTTTGACAGTAGCGCGAAGTTCACTGCATTTTTACCGCAAAGTGTTTCATACAAACATTCTTATTAGAATTCCTCATACAATACGCAATGTATATTCTTACTAACAAGCAATTACAAAAAATGGATTCATTCATTACATGTGATAATAATTACTGTGATTATGTTTGTTTGTGTGCCAAGGGCTGTTCACACGGCGACAATAGACGGACATTGGTGACCTAAAACTGAGGTCTTAGCACAGCCTTGCTAGAGTTCCAGACGAATAAGCAAAAAAAAAATTAAGTGACGAGACGATGTATTTATATAAATTAATGAGCCATTCGAAATTGGAACAGGTAGCCTACCAAAGTAGCCAGGTAGCAAGTCTTTAAATTCAATTTGTATCTTCTTGTATATTAAATAAAAATCAGTTTTAGATGGCTAATTTAGAAATTCATCGCTTTGTCGCTTGATTCTAAATATAATTGGAATTTGTACTGATCCTAAGAATAGCAATAGTAATTCTTCGCTAAGCAGTAAATAAAGTAAGTAAAGTGAGAGCGGTTTCCATAAAAATACTGACATGATAGAGTCAGCTCAAAAAACTAGATTAAAATCGGTTCATTGCATCGGCTTTGGACAGACAGACAGTCTGTTTTTGTCTAAGATTTATTTAAATTGGTATTGAGTATTTTCTAATATAGATTTCTTTTATTTTATACCTAAAAATTAGATTATAGCAGTTATACGTTTTTAGACGATTATGAAGTAAGTGCCCACCTTAATTTTTGTATGCTCGTAGACAAATGAAGATCTCATTTAAAACCTTTTTAGGGTTCCGTACCCAAAGGGTAAAAACGGGACCCTATTACTAAGACTTCGTTGTCTGTCCGTCTGTCCGTCTGTCCGTCTGTCCGTCTGTCTGTCTGTCTGTCTGTCTGTCTGTCTGTCTGTCTGTCTCCAGGCTGTAACTCAAGAACGGTAATAGCTAGAGATTTGAAATTTTCACAGATTATGTATATCTGTTGCCGCTATAACGACAAATACTAAAAATAAAATAAAATGAATATTTAAGGGGGGCTCCCATACAACAAACGTGATTTTTTGGCCTTTTTTGCTGTCTCCAGGCTGTAACTCAAGAACGGTAATAGCTAGAGATTTGATATTTTCACAGATTATGTATATCTGTTGCCGCTGTAACAACAAATACTAAAAATAAAATAAAATGAACATTTAAGGGGGGCTCCCATACAACAGACGTGATTTTTTGGCCTTTTTTGCTCTATATCAAAAATTGCAACAGGTTGCAACAACTAGAATTTTTCCCAAAATCCTTAGTTATATGTGTACTTTAATATTTAATAATAATATTAAAATAAAATAAAAAAATAACGGGGGCTCCCATACAAAAAACACAATTTACGGCCTAATTTTGCTCTATAATGGTACGGAACCCTTCGTGCGCGATTCCGACTCGCACTTGGCTGATTATTTACTGTTTTTATACTGACACCCATCTGCAACGACATCAAATTCTATTTCGGACTGGATTTCTTGCTATGCGCGCCTTGATAGCTTTGACCACCGCTGGTGTTCTTGCAGAGCGTGGCTGGCCAGTTCTTTTCTTGTCCTCAACACTACAGACTCCATTATACTTATCAATAGTACGATACACAAACCTAAGCATAATATTTAATTTTTAGAGCAACTTGAAAATGGTACTCTGCGTGTGCCCACAGTGATGCAATGCTAAAACAGCTATTCGGTTTTCTTTTAACGTCCACTCCATCGTGAAAAAGCGCATTGAATGATTGTTTTTTGTTTCAAAATGATAGTGAAATATTCAAAAACAGGATGCAATATGTAATACTTTCATAAAATCATGTTTGAATTTTTAAAATTATGTGCCAGTGACAGAACTTTGGGACCGACTAGTTATATCTAAGATCGAAGTTCGAAACGATGGATTACAAAATATGGCTGCCTTTAAATGGAAAAACTAATACTCCTTAGTAAAAAAGTTTTCTAGTAAGTTTTCTAATTAACGGGGTCTCAAGTCTTAAACAGCGATAGTCTTTCGTATGTCGAAAGACTCTATACACAACGACTTCTACGGCCAGCAAAACAGTGCAAGTAGGAAAAAATCTTAACTAAATTACTTGATGTTATCAATACAAGACGAACGGACGGACAGACGCATAGAGTGAAATTTTAAAGGTTTCTTGTTGTAACTACGGAATTATAAAAATATCTACAGGGTGTCACAAAAATAAAATATAATAATACTTTAGGGAGTGTACGTGTTTATTTTTTTTTCAATCTAGACAAGAAAGGACTTTATCGTAGAACGACAATGTCGTCGTGTACGTGTTCCTTGTAGAGAGTTCACAGTGAAACTAGCAGCGCTGAAAGACCAAAATTTTTTTTCACTATTGTATGGCGAATCTCGTAACTCTTGCCCATACAAAAGTGAAAAAAAATATCGTCTTTCAGCGCTGCTACTTTCACAGTGAACTCTCTACAAGGAACACGTACACACCCTAAAGTATTATCACTTATTTTTGTTACACACTGTATAGTAATTTAGAGACAAGTAATAAGATTGCTAGTTTGACGTTTGTATGTATGTCTGAACCTCCTGAACTCTGAGGTTCTGAAACTAGTGCACGCAATTTTAGAGAACTGCAATAGAGAATCCTGTACAAAGTAATTCCTGCACGATTATTGCACGTTAAGCCCGGCCGCACATTGTCCGAATTCTGATCAGAAACATTTGAATTCCGCCGGATCGCCACCCCGCACACTATCCGAAATATCCTTCCGGCGAGTTCGAGCTCACTCGGCTCAGTACAACATGTAAGAGACAGCGCGGACGTTCAACTGTTTCTGATCAGAATTAATGTCGTACAATGTGCGGCCGAGCTTAAGTGACAGGCTAACTAAAAAGAAATATTGCAGTTGTATTAGAAATTGTTTTTTATTTTTTGGTCATAATTTATTGTAATGTTTTTTTTTCTGACTCTACATTTCTAACTTTGAAAAATTACGAGCGACATCTAAGAGGTTTTAAAAGTAAACTGTAAACTCGTTCCGCAGTATAAGTATATAGAGTAGTTCACATTCATTCTAGACCACCCAAACGTCACATTGAATCGTGATGTGGTGATGCGATGCGATGCATTTTTAAATGTTTTTTTTTTAACTTGGGTGTAATTAGTTTGATATTAGTTGGGAGAGCAAATAATGCAGAATCATGACATTTTCCGCTCGTTGAACTTATCTTTGTGTTGAGCGAGTTTGATTTAAAGTCACGTCTTGTATGTCTTTTATGGAGCGTTTTTGACTGCTGGTGTACTCTAGATGTTTTATTCACGGCATACTACGGTACGGCACGGCACATATTATGTTTGTTCACGATTGAGTTACTCTACTGTTTATAGTTATACCGTGTTTGTTTCACGGGTGAGGTACTCTACTGTATATAGTTATATTGTGTATGTACTCTACGGAGACGTATGCAGTTGTAATGGCTGTAGCTAATGAGTTCGAAGCACGGGAGAGACTTTTGTACTCTAAGTAGACCAGTGCTTCTCAATCTTTTTCATACAGATTATAAATAACTCGATTTATTTTGTTATTATCGTATTCCACGGGAAAACTAGTTTTTTGGAGATAAAAATATAGCCTATGAGTATTCAGAGCATGCCGTATACGATGGATTCCATCAAAATATGTTCAGCAGTCCACGAAGAAATTGTAATTTCTTCGCATAACTTTTGTTATTATTTAGGTAATTACTTAATCTATTTCTAGTCTATTTCACATAAAAGCTTGTACTATAATCTATTCTGTGATAAAAGCAAAATAAATTTTTCATACTCTCTTTTCTTTACTAAGAAGCGCCAATGGTTGGAAACTCCTGAGAGTTAACTTTTGTGATACTAAAAAGTTTATATTATGCGTACTATGTGTGTATATCATAATAAAATGTTTTATATTTTAGCGTTTATAACGCTGGATATAACATATAAAATATATAAAAGAAGCTATGTAATTTCCCATGGTTTACTGTAATATCTTTTCTGAAGTTTAGAAAAATTAGTTTTGTAGTTTTGAATTAAGGAAAATGTATATTACTTGGTTTGCAGTAAAGTCTTTGAATCTTTGAAAAGCAAAGCCTTTCCTCTTTATTAGTATGAAAGCAGTCTAATATCAGAATTACTGCACCAAAATTTAATATTTCACTTTTCGGGCAATAGTTTATTCAATATGAAATGTAAATTTCTGGACTCTTTGAACACAGTTGCCAACTTGGAAAGACTTCGGTCAATTTGCTCTAACTTGGCGCACGTAACTATGAAATTTCTTAACTAGTGTGAATAGTTAGTCGACTGAATTCTGTAATATTATGTTAAAAGCTTATTTGTTTAATTATTGTACTGTTAAAGTAAAATGTTACTTTTTATTGCAATAAAAACATGTTTTCTAAGCATTAAATTATTTTTACTGTAAGTTTGAATGTAAATTTAACTTGTTTAATCGTAAGCAAGCTAACTTTTAATTTATTATCGTTTAAAATGCTACTATATTTAAATGTCACATATTACCGTAGATTTTCTTTGCTCATATTTTAATAAAATAGTTATTGAATAAAATTAATAGTTTTTAATATTTATATAACTAACTGAAATGCATATTAAAAGAAGCTATTAATAATAATAAATCAGAGCATTCAACCGCGAATTAAGCATTTAGTTCAATGATCTTACTATCACGGTCATTAGTTTTAACTTAACTCTTAGGTACAATAATATTATAATTGACATGTTTTGAGATATAGATAATTAGCATGTTTTGAGATATAGATAATTAGCATGTTTTGAGATACTATCTATTTGGACAAAGCCTATTCTATTTAGTTGAAGCTGATTGTAATCTGAACCATTTAAACATGTAAACATATTATAGGCATTTTTAATTTTAAATCAAGAGTCAAAACAATTATAATAATATGTAACTGTTATAATTAAATTCCTCAATAATATTATTTACAGTATTTCCACTTCTGTCATTATTTAAAATTTAAAAATTTTAAACTATGCCTACCCTGCTATCATTAAATTGCCGGGCTCTTTTTCTGTCATGCGCGGCGTGTGGATCTGGTCCGCATGAAAATTCTATCATTTCATAGACAACACGCATTATTTTAATTTTTTCGCGCGCGGTTTCGCCAGGTTAAAACTTACCGTTCCCGGGTGGGCCACGATGTGCTAGGTGTTCCAGCGCATCGTCGCGGAGTAGTAATGTGGAATTTGTGTATCCACGAGTTGAGCCTGAAGAGGCAGAGGTGGTGGGGCTGCGGTCGTGTATCACGCGTTTCCCGTAGTCTTACCTTCAGGAACACCGTTGGGGTTTTTAGTGGGTAGTCCCGGGTGCGTCTTTCGTCCGCCCCGGGGAGTCCCACATACCTCGGTGGTCCTACCCCAGGCCCCGAGGATGCGTAAAAGCATTCCCCCAACGCAAAAAAAAAGGTTAAAACTTACCGGCGTAGCCGTATCCGGCGCCGTAACCACCATAACCTCCGTAGCCGCCGTAGCCCAGGCCAGCTCCGTGTCCGAGGCCGACGCCGCTGTAGCCGAGGCCGCCGTAGCCGAGGCCGGACAGACCGCGCTTCTCGGTCTTCTTGGCCTCTTCAGCGCAGGCCACGGCGATAACGGCGAATACAATCTGAAAGAATAATATGATATATTTTTTGGTATATTGGAGTATGTAAGGGTTTTTGTACCCTGGCGATTTGAGGGGATTTCGTGGCGGAGCGATGGTTTTGAAAGGCTTTAGATGTTAGGTTCTTGGACAATTTGCATTTTAGCAGCAAAGTTAGAAATCAGAATTGTTTGGGATTTGACATAACAAGTCGCTAATTCGGCACATGCCTTCTAAAATTGTAGAATATAAATTTGTGATTTTTACTTCGCTTTTAGAAAAATCGAATGCAAGTTGACTTAAGACTCTAATCGACGCCAAAAAAGAGCCAGGCAGGAGAAGAAGCAAATACGGAAGTATTTTCATTTAGGTTTAAATGGAAATGTTTTTCTTAAAGTTGATTTAGGATCCAAAGTGGTGAGAAGTGCGCTTTGTGAAAATAGGTCTGTGAAAACTGCAAAAGTGTTTCGGGTTCCAAATTACAGATTTGATAAAAAGACTCAAAACGAAATATTATGAGGAAAGTATAATTAGTAACTCATATTGAAATATTACCCAATCACGTTGTCTTTATGAAATTAATTTTTGCACTCAACCAAGAGTGTTGCAAAAACGACAATTTTAAACAAGGCATTAACGAAACAATTAAATGTGATAATATGAATTTCATAATTTATGTTTCAATTAGTGATAGTCATTGAGGGTACTTTCAAATTGAATTTAAAATGGATGAGATGATGACACTTTCAATTAATACGTAAACTTTTGTCAATGGACAGTGGTATATTTTCATGGACTATTGCATTTTTTTACACTTTACTTTTTGGAACTAACCAATTTGATTGCCATAAGTTTAAATTTAAATCAAATTAAAGTTTTTTAACCGTCAAAAAAGTTATCCTTGACAATTAAGGACCAAGCGAACAAGAACGGTTCAGAAAAGATTTTGGAAATTATGGATATTTTTAAAAACACTTGACGCAAACACTAATCCGTATAAAGGTATCCAAATGGCTAAGGACGATTCTTGATCCTCTGTATCCTTACCAGGAATTTCATGTTGGCTGTTGTGTGTGTCGGCAGTGACTGATGCTTGGTGCTACGCCACCGCGGTATATATACGTGCGCGCGCGCATTTTTTCCTCGCCCAAGGATAATGCTTGCAACTCGCACTTGATATTAATTTTTTGGGAAATTTTGTGAGAATTTTGTCGGGAGGTTGCGCAAATGTTTTGGTACCTGAGCCTTAGTCAAACTGCGTTCGATATTTTGGACAGTGAAAGGATTTTACACCACACTTAATTTTAAAGTAGTTAGGGAATGAATTGCAAGGGCGTCCATACTTGCATTACGCCTTAAATATTATTGTATTTCTGAATTAATTTATAGTGTCATGGTTTTTAATATGTATTATAGTGTATGTAATACGGGCTATGTTTAGAAAAATGGGATATTATAAAAAGCTCTATATGACAATAATTGACATGGCGTTTGTAATGCTTTATATGAAATATCCCATCCTTTTTTGATTTCTTACTCGCTGACGAAATTATCAATAGGGATTTAGGGAATATTACTCAAAGGTCGGAGCAGAGGCCGCTGCCAGCACATACAGTCCGAATATTGACAGAAACGTTGTCAAACGCCGTACAAAACTCTATGTTTACTGTCGCTGGTGCTGCCGTCCAGGGTGAAAATATTGCAGTAACATATTATCCTATTGAAGCTTTCTGCAACACTATTTTTAAGTTTGCAAATAACTGTTTCCAATGTTGGTAAGAAACCTCAGTTGAAAATGCAGATTGTAGATTTTAGTAGTGCTAGGAGCCGGCCAAGCCACAGGGTTCACGGAGGGCAGTTTCGGCTTTCATTCCGAGTGACATTGTATAATACTTCGTCCGCAAAAGTTCAGTATCCTGCAGGAACCGTACATTATGCGATTATATACTGTGTTATGTGTAGTCCAATTAATAAACTATCAGAGAAGTTGATACAGAGGCAGATGGGGGACCTACTTACGTAGTTTTTTCGCGTTACGTCAAACTCAACCGACAGGACAGATCAAATAACGTTGATCTGTCAACTGCCTAGGATTTTTTTTATATTAAATAACCCCCTTATTTATATATATTTTATAACCCCAAACGAGCAACGAGTCACCTGATGGTAAGTAACTACCGTCGCCCATGGACACTCGCAACATCCGAAGAGCTGCAGGTGCGTTGCCGGCCTTTTATGAGGGAATACGCTCTTTTCTTGAAGGTTCGCAGGTCGTATAGGTCCGGAAATACTGCTGGTGACAGTTCGTTCCAGAGTTTTACAGTGCGCGGCAGAAAGTTACGCGAAAAAAAAAGGAATCAATTTCCTCTTCTTTCATGTGTTCTTCTTTAGATCAATGTCATTAATTTAGGTCTTATATTATAATTTTAAAGCATAGGTTAAATTAAAAGTGAGATAGAGTTAGAAGTTAGTATAAGTGTATATTAAGCCTATAAAAGAGTTAAACGGGATCGACTTAGAATAAAAATATTGTTTTATTTTAAAACTAGTTGACGCTCGCAACTTTGTTGCGCTAAAATGCGTTCCCGGGGTCCCGGGATAAAAAGTATCCTTTGTCCTTTCCCGGGATTCAAAGTACCTACATATCTCCATACGGAATTTCAACACACAAAGGTTTGGGCGTGAAGCGGTAACGGACAGACAGATAGACACATTTTCGCATTTATATTATTAGTATGGATTGGGTATAAACTAGAAATTAACACTTTCGGAATTGTCCTTCAGTTTCTGACTTCAGTACAAAAAGTTTTGTAATTAGAACTGGAGCCAGAACACTTTTATTTAACCTTTCATTATTGTATTCGGTATTACGTCCTATTATTTACATTATCTCTTGCCGAAAATTAGGACATTAGTCATCCAACAAAGTGTCTGATGAAGGAAGCGGCGGTTTTTCATCGAGAGTCCGGGATGCTGGCCCAAACGTGATGATTCTCTGCGATACCATATCGGCTTAATTAATCTGCACTGTGCGTAGACGTACCATGCGAGAAGGAGGTTGCGCTGACTTGAAATGCCCACTGCATTTCAAGTCAGCGCAACCTCCTTCTTGGACTATTATATTAATTTTAAACATTAATAATTTTCACAAGGTTATATATAGTTATATTGTCCTAATTTAAAAAGCTTAGTTTATTTACAAAAAACATACACTCCAAGAATGCCGCTGATCCAAAAAGAAGATTAAAATAGCAAATGAATTAATAAAATTTTGGACCGAGTTTATATTAGGTACTAATTCTATAACTGCAACTCCTGTAAGCCAGGAATGACTGCAGTGACTAACCACGAAAACTCTCCAGTGTGCCTAAAGAAAATATAAAAATTATTTATTATATTATGACAAATATATGACCAATAAGTTAACCAGCATAGAAATAGGTAGTTCATATCTTCGGATACAATGGGACAATATTTTTTTTTATTTAATTTAATAAACCAGCCGACAAAATATTGTTTTGTTCTTTGTCCCAAATGTTTCAGGTGTGTTGTTGACTGTAGTTGGTGTTGTGATCCCTCATTTTCTATCACGTTTGTCGCCATAGTTGTGCATAAAGTTGTATGCCATTTTCATTGTAAAAAACGTCAATGAATTTACATATTGTAGGTGTGACGTCCTAATAATGATACGTCGACGGCAATATCACATAACAATGTTAAAAGATGTCGTATGTTCACACCGCGACCCTACGAAGGTCCCATGTATTTATATTTTGTTAATTACTTTACTGTAAACTCATACAATTAAAACCACGAAATTATAGGGAAATAGTCTAGGAGGCGATCATGATATTTTGATACATAATATTACCACTATACTTAAAGGGAAAACTTTTTTTAACGTAATTGTCCAGTTTTTGAAATGAAAAAAATGCTTAAATAGCGTCTACATGACCGAAAATTTGTAAAATGGATGTCGAGTAGAATGCCAGCGCGATGTCGGAAAGGAAATAACACCCTCTTTCTAAAAAAATATATTAAGTATGTTAGCTCTGCTTTCAAATTTTCACTCCTGCTCTCGGTTGCAAACAATTTTTTTTATAAAATAAGGGGGCAAACAACCGTCGCAGATAGACACCCGCAATCTCAGAAGAGCTTCAGACCGTGCGTTGCCGGCCTTTAAAAATGTGTGAAAATTAGGAAGTGTAGGCATTACATAATATTATGTTACTTTGTGTTTGACCATAAACAAAAACCAACTAGTGGACCATACTGCCTACTACTTAAGTGTATAACAAAATTAGATTTATACATCCCTAGTAACACAATGCCTACAGAGGTAGCTTTCATACATCAACACATAACTTCGTGCTAGAAGATCCCATTACAAGATATAGTCCGGTTCACGCAACTAATAGGATTGTATAACCGTATTATTGGAAATTATAACTATTGTAACAAGGTAGATTGGTGTCTTCTACAATTGACAACATACACCTAAACAGGTAACGGTAAGTACTAATTAACGGTTTACTGATAACATAAAACCGATTTTTATGTAATACTAGCTGTCTCGGTGAATTTCGTATCACTTTAAAACCTTCCCTGGACTTCTACAAATAATTTAAGACTAAAATCAGCCCAATCCGTTCAGCCGTTTTCGAGTTTTAGCGCGACTAACACATTTGAAAATCTATTTTTATATAAAAGATGTTATAATATGATAAATTAATATATTATTATCTAATATTCTGAATTATTCAAGACGTAAAGGTATACAGCATGACTGGTGAGTCAATACCGATATTTAAGGAGAGTATTCAGTACTCGATTCTCATTATAAATATGTAATAAAATTAGGTTCTTAATTTTTTTCGAATTTCCCAAAAATTTATGAATCATGGATACTAAGTAAATTACGCGGCTAGGCAAGTAGGCATACTATGCGGCCGGTGCAGAGGCGTGCGCTACCAAAGAAACACCACACAACTACCCCTCCCGCTCGCGGTGTCCATGCATTGGGTAAATAATTATTTAACGTTAAGCTACATTAACTCAGTGATCAATTGATATTATTTTTTTTATACTATTTTTTTCCAACTAATATAATAGCCAAATATCATGTCCTCGAGTATTGAACATGTCTCACCAGTCACGCAGTAGAATAAAGCCAGCTTTAAGTTTGAGGTGACCTACTTATAAACCAAAGTTTAACTTAGGCTTCTTGCAGACGAACGGCACGTGTCAGCGGCACGCGTCGGCAGCACTCAACGGCACGCGTCGGCAGCACTCAACGGCACGCGTCGGCAGCACTCAACGGCACGTGTCGGCGTCAGTCGACGGCAGCCGTCGACAGTAATTTATGACGCTTGCAGGGGCCTACCACGACCTTTCCTAAAACTATAATGTTTCCAGAACACTTTGTTGTGATAGTGTCACTTGTTTCAAAACCAAAGCACAGAAAGTGGGAAATGTCAAAAATTGTGCAACACTTTTTGACATTTCCAGAGCAACAAAAAGTTATGGTTGGCCAGTGACTGTCAATGAGTCAGTGCCTACTGCCCAGGCCCAGTGGTAAATTGGATTATAATTACTCGAATACTAAAGAAAGGTTAAGTGTTATAAATAGTACCAGCTGAGACGGCAAATGTTTTTTGCCAAGTACATTTTCAGGCAAAAAAATAGATTTTATCTGATTCTGAGCTGATAAGCAAACACAATTTCATCAAAATCGGTCTAGCCGTTTCAGAGGTTTGGCAACAAGATCCATAACAATATGTGATAGTGTCTGCCTGTCTGTTATCTCTTCGCGCACCGCTGAATCGATTTTGATGATATTTGGTATGAAGATATTTTCAGTCCCGGAAAATAACACATAATATTATTATACAATTCGTCCCGGAAAAATGTACGATTCCCGCGTATTTATAAATATTTCTGCAAAAAAAAGTTGCGGGCATCATCTAGTAATTTTGTACAGGGTGTAACAAAAATAAGTGATAATACTTTAGGGTGTGTATGTGTTCCTTGTAGAGAGAGTTCACTGTGAAAATAGCAGCGCTGAAAGACCTAAAATTTTTTTCACTTTTGTATGGGGAAACTCGACATACAAAAGTGAAAAAAATTTTTCGTCTTTCAGCGCTGCTACTTTCACGGTAAACTCTCTACAAGGAACACGTACACACCCTAAAGTATTATCACGTCTTATTTTTGTTACACACTGTATACATATTAGATTTAGAAGATATTGCTAAAATTTTGTTCGGTGAACGATATAATTTTAATAATAATAATAATAATAATAATAATAAACATTTATTCAAGACATTCACACCACACTACACTTAAATACAGATATTAAAAATTAAAACAAAACACACTACAACAATAAAAGGTAAAAAAAAAAAACAACATGATTAAAAATGACATAAAAAAAAACTTAAAAATTAACCTCGATAAACTAGGGTCTACGTCGTAACTCGTAGTAGTGTAAGGCAGTGCGATGCGAACATACCGAAAACGATTCCACTCAGGCTATGATCACGGTTTAAGATACCTGTACCGTGATCCCTGGTATTATGTGAAACCTGAGTAGTTATTTTCTATCCATTGTAATGTTTTATGTCCCAAAATATCATTACAACCTTACCTAGAGAAAATATGTTTTCTCGGCTTGCCCATAATTTTTTATGGTTTTAATTTATCTAGGAATAGTTCGTAAAATGTTTACGACATTTTTATAACGATAGACTGGCGGCATCGCCATATTATTCATGTAATTTTATATGAAACAACATAATACTAAACTATATAAAAAAGTTCTCGGGAACTGTATAATGTTATCTTCTATAACCGTGTTCTATTCTATGTCAGTGCGAAATTACATTAAAATCGGTCCAGTAGGTACTTTGAGGGATTAGCGCGTTTAATCAAAGGTATTTTTCAGATTTGTCCAATCCCTATTATATCCTTATTATATTATAACCAATCTATTGTGTCTGCGGTACAGGCTACGATGGAGGTGTATTTTTAGGGTTCCGTACCCAAAGGGTAAAAACGGGACCCTATTACTAAGACTTCGATGTCTGTCCGTCTGTCCGTCTGTCTGTCTCCAGGCTGTAACTTAAGAACGGTAATTGCTAGATAGTTGAAATTTTCACAGATTGTGTATATATGCCGCTATAACGACAGATACTAAAAACAAAATAAAAGCCCCCCCCCCCCCATACAACAATAATTAATGTGATTTTTTAGCCTTTTTTGCTCTATAACGGTACGGAACCCTTCGTGCGCGAGTCCAACTCACACTTGGCCGATTATATTATCTAGATAATATTTTAAGAAGTTCATTGCCGAAGTAAAAAAGAAGGTTGAATTCAGACCTTCTGCTCAATACATACGAAATTACTGAAAAATGTTTGCTTGTTATATCGTTTCATAATCAACTAATTAGTTTTGTAACTAAACTAAGTGATAATACTTTAGGGTGTATTCTGTGTTATGTAGCACGTTATAGTTCACTGTAAAAGTAGTAGCGCTGAAAAAGTTACTTCTGACTTCTATTTTTTATTACACTGTTTTCCATGAGAAATGCCTCGAACATAAAGCTATGCAAGAAATTAAAAAAGTTACTCTTTCAGCGCTATTACATTAAACAGTGAACTCTATAATATTATAAGGGACACATACATGATACACATTACACATCCCAAAGTATTAGATATCACAAAATTTGGCCACATTCTGTATATTATAATACTCGTAAAAGTCACCGTTGGCTCCTATACTATAAGAGTGGTGTCATTTTAATCACCACATCTTGCCATGAACATAATTTGTAGTTAAAAAATAAACACGGTAGCAAGATAGCCATCATGAGGGGACTTAAAATAAATGAACGCTGGTCATTTGTAATGTAAAAAATCGGCCAAATGCGAGTTGGATTCGCGCACGAAGGGTTCCGTACCACTTGTATGGGAGTCCCCCTTAAATGTTACATTTATTTTGTTTTAGTATTTGTTGTTATAGCGGTTACACAACCATAATATTATGAATCTGTGAAAATTTCAACTCTCTAGCTATTACCGTTCTTGAGTTACATCCTGGAGACAGACAGACGGACAGACAACGAAGTCTTAGTAATAGGGTCCCGTTTTTACCCTTTGGGTACGGAACCCTAATAATTAAATATGTTTTACATTAAAATAATATTGTTATTCCAAGTTATTTGTTTTAAAATATAGAGTTCATTTAAGTAAAAAGACGTGTACTAAGACTTTATGAAAGCTATACGAAAAGCTTACATGTAGGCATCGGGTAAACAATGTAAGCGTGAAGACTGACACACTTCCGCATTTACTAAGACTACATTAGTAAAGTAAGGATACTATGCTACTGTATAAACTAACTGAAAGCCGATCTTTGCGAATTGTGAGGGCTTTGCTGACTTTGCTGACTCACACCTTTGCTGACTGATGATAACACATCTACATATAAATAAAAATAATCGGCCAAGTGCGAGTCGGAATCGCGCACGAAGGGTTCCGTACCATTATAGAGCAAAATTAGGCCATAAATTGTGGTTTTGTATGGGAGCCCCCTTATTTTTTTATTTTATTTTTATATTATTATTAAATATTAAATTACACATATAACTAAGGATTTTGTGAAAAATTCAAGTACCCTGTTGCTATTTTTGATATA
The DNA here is from genome assembly GCA_905404155.3 of Plebejus argus. Lineage (NCBI taxonomy): Eukaryota > Metazoa > Arthropoda > Insecta > Lepidoptera > Lycaenidae > Plebejus > Plebejus argus. Next base: position 12,553,793 of record FR989943.1, read on the forward strand.
GAGCAAAAAAGGCCAAAAAATCACGTTTGTTGTATGGGAGCCCCCCTTAAATATTCATTTTATTTTATTTTTAGTATTTGTTGTTATAGCGGCAACAGATATACATAATTTGTGAAAATATCAAATCTCTAGCTATTACCGTTCTTGAGTTACAGCCTGGAGACAGCAAAAAGGCCAAAAAAATCACGTTTGTTGTATGGGAGCCCCCCTTAAATATTCATTTTATTTTATTTTTAGTATTTGTTGTTATAGCGGCAACAGATATACATCATCTGTGAAAATATCAAATCTCTAGCTATTACCGTTCTTGAGTTACAGCCTGGAGACAGCAAAAAGGCCAAAAAAATCACGTTTGTTGTATGGGAGCCCCTCTTAAATATTCATTTTATTTTATTTTTAGTATTTGTTGTTATAGCGGCAACAGATATACATAATGTTTGAAAATATCAAATCTCTAGCTATTACCGTTCTTGAGTTACAACCTGGAGACAGACAGACAGACAGACAGACAGACGGACAGACGAACAGACAACGAAGTCATAGTAATAGGGTCCCATTTTTACCCTTTGGGGACGGAACCCTAAAAATTACTATGTTAAGGCACAAATCAATTGGTGTGATAGTTTTTCCGTAAACTGTACCACAAAATGTAAAGGTTGTGGGATATATTATTGATGAATTTAGTTGTGAACAAAATAACACTACGAACTGTTATCACTGTCAAGGAGCTACATGTTTCTGGGGATTTCACTAGGGTTTGGTAACCCTGTTGTAACCCTGTGGGTTCGGTAACCCTATGATTTTTGTAACCCTGTGGGTGTGGCGACCCCAGGGGTGTCCACGAACCGTGTGAACACTCTTGAGGTCAGTTTTCCGTGGCCTTGACTTTGTTGTACAGACACCGTCAGACGTAGCAGTTTCCACCTTATTATCTATGTAACTAAGTCGAATTATATATTTTGTAGAGTGACCGTACAACACCCACCTAGGTTTTTCTCATATATGAACAAGGTAACAACATTATATAGACCAATTTAAAGGACACGGAATTTTCCTATTTTATTGTTAAGTTGGCAATGCCGTGTGAAGGGTGGCACTATTGTCTATTAGTATGAGAGTCTAAATATTTACCTTTGTCATTAATTTTGATCAAAATCGGTGTAGTCTTTGCTTAGAAAATTAATTGTGAATTGCACCATTTAAATGGCTACAAAATCATGTGAAACTTCTTGTTTAATTACTGTTTAAATTTATTTTAATCCAAATGTAGACAATCCGTGCGGCTATAAATGCTATTATGAAAAATGTATATCGAGGTGTTTGTAACCAAACTCCTGCAAACAGCTGGATCCAGGAAAACAACGTTGCCGCGACATCTATTAATGCTTTAAATGCTATAAGATAGTGCTAAACAAGACGTAAAGCAATGTCTTAGCACCTACATTGTGGGTACAGTGAATCAGTCACTGGTAACTGGTAAGACACGGCACGACACTGGTACGACACCGATACGACACCGATACGACACCGATACGACACCGATACGACAACGATACGACACCAATACGACACGGCATTCAAATCAGTAGGCACACACAACCTTAGAAAAAACTCACAAAAAACCGCTTGAAAGTGTGACCTTAGCGAGGCTGGTTCAATTAACTCATTCTCGGTTGTTAATAATGTGTATTGTTACGGCGCGGTGCAGTGGTTAGAGAGGTAAATAGTCAGGGTATTTAGGCAAATTGCATTCAATATGATGATGGTAATTTATTGTTACGAATCACTAAGTGACATGGTGATTGCTATGACTTAGGGCCTGTATTCACTTTGATTAGTGCAAGTGATTAGTGATTAGAAGAAATTAAAGAACTTGCACTTTTTCCTGATTACTAATTACCTGCACTAATCACTTGCACTTTATTACTAATCAAAGAAAAAAAAAATGGCCGTGTAAAATCCGTCAAACTTTGCTGTCAAACTCAGAAATTCAGAAACTAGCATGAAACTAGTACTATTAGTTTGACGTACTGGCCATTAATGCAAAACGGATGGATCAATTATTAAGTTAAGCTTAAGAGCTAGGGTTTGCAAGCCTTGCTGTTCACCATCATCCTATTACTCATTGTTGGTCGATTGTTGGTTCGGTTTCCTAACATTCTTTAAGTTATTTTTTAACCCTTCCCTATCGTGATTTCAATATTTTATCGATTTACTTAAACTACATATCTGAAAACCGATTTACTTAAACTACATATCTGAAAACCGTATTTCCGATCTGATAGTGTAACGAGTAAATAAATACTAGATAGGTCCACAGTTTTATAGACTAGATTTTATGTTTAGACTATCCGAATGGGTTTTTATGTTTCTTATCTAAATGTTGAAAGGAACCCAATACGGGGAATACGAGGGTTCAGTGGTCGTTGCCAAAACATACGTTTCTTTTTTAATTCGGGCCGTGTATGGGCTCTTCGCCCATATCCTTTTTTGCTTTCCTTTAAAACATATGTTTATAATTATTGTTATTAAGGTCAGCTTGTAATGTAGAAGTGGTAGAAAAGGACCTATTTACCATAACTTAAAGACTAAAGAAGTTTGTTTACTTTTTAAGAGGGGTCAAATTACTTTTTGCGCATACTCGCGTCTTTTGTGTATGACTGCAATACTATTTTCTAGACTAGCTACGCAGAATTCATTTTATAGTGCCTAAGTGTGTGCACGGTACAGAACATCAATCTCATTTTCAATTAACTCTCTCTCATAACCTATGGGCATTCACACGACTGGCGCAAGACGAACCTTTAATGAGCCTGCATTTAATCAAACTTGGAAATAACATTTTTTCCTACGCGGGATCAAACCCCCGACCCGACGAGTCAAGAGTCATGCTCTGAGCCAGTAGACCATGGAAGCATATTTTGAATACGTTTATATTTTATAAGAATGTTACAGCGCGCAAAAATTAAAGGAAACGGATGTTCTACTCGAACATTCTGCCTGAATGTCCTTTCGTAGCCAATAAACTCCAAGATTTAAACAGTTTGTGCACTAAAATAAACTTCGGTACTACCTATTTGCAATAAAGGAAATAGGAAAACCAGATGTTCTAAAGTTCGTAACACGGCGAGATTGTTAGAAGTCCTATTCGAAAAAGATCTTTGCAGTTTGTACACAAGCTTCTTCTAGAATTATCCTGATCTAGAGGAAATACAATGCGAGTTTCACTGTATTCTCAATGAAATTACTAACAGGGACAACTTTGTCTAGAATTTCAAATATAATGTTATAATAATTATGCATTTGCAAAACATATAATTGACGTTATAATTCGACAGAAACTATACGTACGTAAATGAAGAAGTTAAGCCACGTAAGGTAATACACTATCTATGACCTAAGCTGCCCTAAAGAAAGTACAAACATATTTTAAAAATATAATAATAATAATAGCTCCCACACCGGTTTCGGTGACGGTGGCCGGTTTCATTGAAACCAGGCCAGCTACGCAGGAGTAATTTTATAGTGCCCAAGTGTGTGCGCAGTACACAAGAGCACTCTCTATTCCTTTACTCTCATAACCCAGTGGGACGGCAGACCGACACGACCGGCGAGAGATCAGGCGCAGGACCGACTTTTTACATGCCCATCCGACGCATGGATCATCTTACTTGTCAGACAATCAGGTGATCAGCCTGCATTGTCCTAACCAAACTTGGAAATAACATGTTTCCAACGCGGGAATCGAACCCACGACCTCCGAGTCAAGAGCCGCGCTCTGTACCACTAGACCACGGAGGCGTTTAAAAATAGATATAAAGTTCAGTGAACTACCAAAATATTGCACCACAATATACAAAAAATTATTGTTAGCAATGATCTTGTTTTTAAGCCTTTGGTTTTTAGGGTTCCGTAGTCAACAAGGAACCCTTATAGTTTCGGTCTGTCCGTCCGTCTGTCCGTCTGTCCGTCTGTCTGTCTGTCCGCGGTTTTGCTCAGAGACTATAGAACCTACAAAGCTGTAATTTGGCATGAAAACACGTCATATTAATAATGCCGACAAAATGGTACATAAAATATTTAAAAAAAAATTCTTTATCATACCTCCCCTACACATTAAGCGGGGTTGAATTTTTTTTTCGCGCCCAACCCATCGTGGGATGTCGTTGGATATGTTTTTTAAAACGTGTCCAGTGTCCCCCCCCCCTTCTACCAGTCAAACGGTTGCTTCTGGAAATGTGAAAAAATTCACGGGAGTAGGAAATATGCTGAATTTAAAAGGAAAACTATCACGACTAAGAAGACTTCATAGGTTATTGAGTAATAGTCGATCAACTAAAAAAAATGTATTCGGCGAAGTATAAAGGAACTTTCGTTCAAATTCCTTTGAAAGTAACTGAGATGATGTTGTTAGTAGTGTAAAACATGTTAACACATTCATTGACCATACAAAAATTTTCAAAATCTAGCGGTACTACGGAACCCTATATTGCGCGTGGCCCGACACGCACTTGGCCGGTTTTTTTAATAAACTGTTTTTGCAACTTGTGTATGTGAAATGAGTAATGACTTAGGTAGTTCGCTCTACATTAATTGTAACAGTAGTAGGAACTTAGGAAGCTATTGAACATAATTATTATTATCATTGCAGGTGTAATTAGATTATGCAAATTGTCAACTAATGTTGTAATGTGGACAAAGTGTGGTGTTAAAATTCGTAAAGTAACGGCTTGCAGTCAAGTTGCGACGTTCATGAGATCGTACCTGACATACACACATTAGATATTGAGAAATATGTATGTTAGTGCAATAAATATGTATGCACATCATTAGGAACATTAAGATTCGATATTATTATATAGATTGGCAGATAAATAACGGCCAATTAAAAGGCCGGCAACGCACCTGCAGCTCTTCTGATGTTGCCATGGACACTATGGGCGAAGGTAGTTGCTTTCCATCAGGTGACTCGTTTTTCCGTTTGCACCCTGATAATTTTATAATATTAAAAAATACGATTATTGTAAACGTTCGAAACGTCATATTTAACAAAAGTTTTACAATGTACCTAAGTTTTATATTCTATAATAACAAGTATTGATTTGACTAGACACAGAAAAGTTAAAAGTTTTCACCTACAGGAAAAAGATGATGAAAAACAAGCAGAAATAATCCATGATTCTGCCAATGCATTCATTGCAGCCGTTCTGTCAATGCATTCCAATGCATTGAAAGAACGGCTGCTTAGACGACATCCAAAATAATTAATGATGAATGAAATACAAAATATATGGCCGGCTTCCATCCAAATGGACGTACCTATGGACATTTTTAGAGTGGTGACGGGCCAGTAGTTAAATGCACGTACATTCAATGCACATGAATTAATAATAAGTTACATAAATAGGTATATACTATATTCCGTAGTATACTATGCATGTAATAAATAGTACTAATATTATAAATAATAATAATAATAATAATATCTATGGACGCTTCACACCACGTCAGTCCGGCCCCATGCTAAGTACCTGATGGACTTGTGTTACAGGTACCAGACAACGGAAATATATTTAATACTTTTATACTATACATATATTTAAGATTTTTATTATATTATGATAAATATATTTAATACACATCCAAGACCCAGGAACATTGAAAACTTTTTGTTCCGTCGGCGGGATTCGAACCCGCGACCTCCAGCTTTAGCTACCAACGTGCTATCCACTGAGCCACAGAGGTCGTCAAATATAATATAATATGTGTTATACTTTTTGCTAAATAGGTAATAATAGGAATATTAATATCAAGTTCATAATCATTACCGGAACCGTAGTTAATTAACCAGTTAAGATTTAAACTAACTGGAACATTAAACAGTTTCGTTTTGCTCTATAACAATAATTAACTTATTGTTAATATTATTATGATCATGAACATTCATGAATATTTAATTTTTTTATATTACAATTTACAACAAAGGAGATTTTTTTTTCAACAAAGGAGTTTTCTTTAACCTGCAACTTCAGAGGAGATTCAAGTGCTTTTAATAGCTAGCCCAGTTACAAAATATTATGTTATAATATAATGTTTTTTCCTCTTAATAAGTTGGCAAATTCACTCGACTGACCCTGTATAACTTTTATTATTAGTAAGAGAATGGATTTCCCACAGCTCGCAATGGGACTTGGAAGTAGGATGTGCGTTACCGTCTTTAAACATAATATAATAATAATAATTGATAGTTTAAAAAATTAAAAAACACGCTTTTAGCACGCACTAAGCCAATCCGCCATCTTGGATGCCCGTTATATTGGATTTAAGTCACGTGACTATTTTTTTCGTATTCCTGACAGCAAACCCTTTCATTTATACCCATATCATAGACCCCGCATTTCAAATAGCCTGTCCGCCATCTTGGCGAGGCCGCCATATTGGATTTGTAATGACGTTTCTTAGCTAGTCATGTATTGTCATCAGAACTCAGAGCGTGAGCAAAATTTCATCGTAATCTAAGACCACTTTCTGGAGTGGTTCAAATTAAGATTCCAAGATTTTCTTACAAACATAGCTTTACAAAACGTGAAGCTAAATAAACGTGTTAATAATAATATTATAAAAAGTATAACTAAGAATCGCTATCATGATAGAAATTATAAAGAACGAGGGAGATATTATAATGATAATATTCAATATTACTGCTGCAATGTTTTTACACCAGCCGGCAGCACCAGCATAGGCAGTAAAAAAAAAGTTTGGTTAGACGTTTGACATATTCTGACATATCAGAAATATGTTGGATTTTTGTCGAATTATTTACTGTGTGTGCTAGTAGCGCCCTCTGATATTGACAGTATAATTCGGATATTGACAGGTCTGACGACGAATTTGTAAAAAACCAGATTTATAAGCGTAATATAAACCTTGTCGCGTTTGCTCTTTATGTTACTTATTCACCGCTGAATAAAATTCGCCAATATGTAATACGATCAACCCTACCATAGGAACGATCGAGTATGATCCGAGATTTCTACATTCTAGGGTCAGTTTATATTGCAACGTGTTACGTGACGATGGTTATGTGATGCATTTTGAAATAAGGCATTTAAAACTGAATTGAACTGAACTGAACTGAACTGAACTGAACTGAACTGAAATATCCGAATTATGCTGTCAATATCAAAGGGCGCTACTAGCTACTTTTGTACTACGTAAGATGCACATTATCTGTGTAATTTCTACATATTACATTGAATTATTAGAGTTATAAGAGCCGACAACGCACCTACAACTCTTCTGATGGTGTAAGATTTTCATTGGCTGACCTGTTGACTCGTTTACCCCATAATTAAAAAAAAACTTGAGAGGGGTTAAGGGACACCCGGATGGAACGAAGTTGCATTCTATGCTTTTTATGTCCCTAGTCTCTTCTTAATTTTTTCCGTCTAACCCCCTGTCGCAACGCGCGATAAGGAACTTCGTTCCAAAAAACCTGTGTCGCTAGGATTCTATTCTAACTCTTTCACATGTCATTCTAGTTTCGATGTTAGGGGATGTTACCTGCGATCTACATAATCCCGACATTGTCGATACCAATATTGGATACCGAGTTACCGACACATACACCGACAATCGCCGACATTTGTATACGTACCAACTTCCAACACAAATTACGCGTATCTACGTGTTACGATATTCACGTGATCAAAAATATTCACAGCGGACTTAGAACCTCATACTTTGTAGGTATCGGGTTAAAGGAGGGTATTTATACAATTGGCTATAGTCAAAATGGGAAATGAGGCACCAGCGGTCATTGACCTTACTAGCCTAAGAGTGTCGAATGCTCGCACCATATCGTGTTAATTATTTGGAACTCTTAAAAACACAGACTATTATAAATTCATTGGTAACTTGTCGGCACAACAATAATATTATGCATCCCTTTAAGAATTCAAAGCGATTGTTTTGAAAGAAGACTAAAAGTAAAAGGCGCCCCGAAAGAATTTCGCCACAAGGAAAAGCTGCTAGCAACATTTGGTATTAAATAAATAAAAAATCGGCCAAGTGCGACTAGTCGAACTCACGCACGAAGGGTTCCGTACCTTTACAGAGCAAAAATAGGCCAAAAATTGCGTTTTTTGTATGAGAGCCCCCCTTAAATATTAATTTTATTTTATATTGTTAATATTTTTTGAATTACACAATAAATAATTGGGGGTTTGTGCAAAATTTTCCATTATTGATATCGACCAAATAAGACCACAAAAATGCACGTTTGTTGTATCATGTATGGGAGCCCTCCATATTCATTTTATTTTATTTTAGTATTAATTGTTGTTATAGCGGCAACAGATATACACAATCTGTGAAATTTTCGGAAGTCTTAGCTATAGCGGTTCTTGAGATACAGCCTAGAGACAGACGGACAAACATCGATGTCTTATTTAGTAATAGTATCCCGTTTTAAGGCGTTTTACCCTTTCGGTATGGAACCCTAAAAACAATTAAATCGCAACAATTTAAAATGATGCATTCTTGATAGTCCAATTACTTTTGACAAAATGTCTTAATTGGCCGTAATATTACGACATATTTTAATTTGTAACAATGAGCGTGTTGTTACAAGTGGACTGATTTTCGCTAATTGCTTATGAGCTGAGGTATATTAAACTGTATAATAGTTACATTGTTATTAACTGAAATAAGCCTTGACTTGGTACACTCAGATACTATTAAATAGCTGGAAAAATCCGCCGCCTCCGTGGTCCGGTGATTTAGAGCGTGGCTCTTAATTTGGGGTCGTGAGTTCGATTCCCGAGTTGGAAACATGTTATTTTCAAACATCATGTTTGATTTTTCAAAATGTGGGTTTCTATTTTGAACGAATTTGTGAATGATCTTAATCGTATAACGATTACGCTTACGATAAAATCTTAAGCATACGTACAATCTGGATGAAATGAACCAAAATAGTATTATTTTGTTGAGAAAAAATTAAGTGAGATTTGCTGAGACCCCCCCTCTCCCCAACGTGAGATTAGAGATTTGACTAGACCCCCTCCCCCCTAAACACCTCACGTAATTTGTGGACGCCCCCATAGGACTTAGGACAATGCAGACTGATCACCTGACTGCGATCGCGCCTGTCTGCTACGTATGTATTTCAGATTCTTAAGCATACCCTAGCCCCAGAAGGTAATTTGTTATGTATTTGGATGACGACATCTAAAATATAAGAAGTAAGGAAAGCCTATAATAATATATAATAGACAATAGAACCTTTAGTTACTAAATAATTTCTCGTCTCAGCCCGAAAACTGCAGAGAATTTTGTTTCCAATTGTACCATCTTACCCGGATAAGCAATGTGTAACAAAAAACTAATTGAAACCATTTTGCTTTTAGCAACTGATTTAATCATTAAAACTACTTACTTACATCTATTTTGATAAGGTTAAACTCTTTACTCGAGTACGACGAAATACTATTTTTATGTAAGACTACCAGCGCTAAAAGAGTTACTTCTGACATATCTTTCTATCATGAATTTTAAAATTCATACTTCTATACTTACTAATATTACAAATACGAAAGTGTGTCTGTCTGTCTGTTACCTCTTCAAGCCCAAACTGCTGAACCGATTTTGCTGAAACTTAATATAAAATAACTGAAATACTTTGATTCCCGGGAAAGGACATAGGGTACTTTTTACCATGGAAAAATATACGATTTCTGCGTACTTAAAAATATTGGCGCAACGAAGTTGCGGGCGTCATCTAGTATAAAATAATGTATTTTTGACGTGGGAGAGCCATGCTTCGGCACGAATGGGCCGGCTCGACCAGAGAAATACCACGTCCTCACAGAAAACCGGCGTGAAACAGCGCTTGCGCCGAGTGAGTGAGTTTACCGGAGGCCCAATCCCCTACCCTATTCCCGTCCCTTCCCATCCCTACCCTCACGTATTACCCTGTTCCCTCTTAAAAGGCCGGCAACGCATCTGCAGCTCTTCTGATGCTGCGAGTGTCCATGGGCGACGGAAGTTGCTTTCCATCAGGTGACCCGTTTGCTCGTTTGCCCCCTTATTTCATAAAAAAAAATAACTCTTCCAGCGATGCTACTTTCATGACAATGAACTCTATACAGGGGACTAAAACCTTTAATTATATTATGTAGTCCTTAGTTTTATTACATGCTTCAATTAGTAATTAATATTCTATTTTTAAAATATTTAAGCGCAATTTCGTTATCTTGAACAATTCAAGCGAATGATGAAAATAAGAGCGTCTTAATAATTATGTTGATTGGCTCCCAGATGTTACGATATCTAATACTCAACGTTAGTTAATTTATAGACCTAGGATATCCTATTTCTAATTAATCAAGTCTGGACGTTGGCACACTTGTTTCCGAAATACATTAGCTACGGCAGGTGACTCCGGAAAATTATTATTAGATGTTGCGAGGAAAATTAATAATATAGTGGAAAAGTTACCCAATTAATTATGGCCATTGACCTATACTCTATAGCAGAAGTACTCAACCTTTTTTTATATGGGCCACAAACATAATATTATTATGTTTTGGTGTCGCGTCGGGGGCCGCAACAAAAATTTTTAGGGTTAAAAAATAACTTTCTTCAAATTAACGATTTACCAGTGAAAAGAATTTCATGACTTTCACGACGACTACATTATTTTGCCGATGGCATGGGTGTGAATTTCAAAATGGTTAAACATCACGCAGGCCACTGATAAAGTCCCGACGGCCGACGGGCCCTGCCGCCCGCGGGCCGCGGGTTTGGGATAGCTGCTCTATAGTCTACACTTCTTTAAATAGATATAATTATATTATTATTTATTATCCAGTGGTTTAGTGACTCGGATGTGGTGGGCTCGATTCCCACGTTGGAGGTTTCCCAGTTAAGTTCAGTATAATTCAGGCTTCTTTCTTTCTTGGCGGATCATCCCAATATGATTGTGTGACAACTGACAAGAATAATATGATCCATGCGTCAGATGGGTACGTTAAAATTCGGTTCTACGCCTGATCTTTCGCCAGTCGTGTCAATCCTCTTGGGTTATGAGAGTTAAAGAAAGAGGGCTCTTGTTTATTCACAAACTTGAACAATATTTAATTTTTGCCTGACTAACCAGTAGGCCTACTATGAAACTGTTTTCAGACACAAACAATTGAACGAGAATGCCGCGTCCTGCTCTAACAACGTCACTTTACGTTTGTAATGCTGTCTACACACCAAAGCCGCCGGCGGCCCGGCGCGCTGCGGGATGAATGCCTCCCAGACAGGTTTCGGTGACGGTTTCATTGAAACCAGGGGTCGTACCACGAAGCTCTTTTGAGACTCAAACAATCGAACGAAAATGCCGCGTCCTACTCTAAAGCTGTCTATAACACACCAAAGCCGCCGGCCCGGCGGCATAACCCGCCGGGCAAGGCCGGCGGCCTGCGAAATGCGAAAGTGTGTCTGTCTGTCTGTTACCTCTTCACACCAAAATCGATTAGGCTCCATACCGTATGGACATACTTGGAAAGGGAAAGACAGGGAAAGGACATAGGATACTTTTTGTCCCCGAAAAAACGTTTCCCGCGAATAACGAATCTTGGTGCAACAGGGTAGCAGGCGTGTATGTGCTTGAGGTCAGTTAAACACGCTAGGCAATTTTCCAGACTGTTTATTTTTGTCACCTAGCATCACGAGAATCTATCTTAGACTAAGCATAATATACGAATTATACATTTATTCTCCCCCCATAAAAGAAGGAAATAATAAACAAAACAATGGTTCGGTTGTCGCGGCTTGCGCGGTTCATCTACTATTATATTATATCATGTAATATCTGTAATAAATAATAATAATCTGTATTTCTGGTAGTATATCCCGAAGAACAAATATACCCTGTTATGCTACATGCAAACCCATAAACAAGACTACAGGGAGATCGGGGACCCTCAGGATTTGAGCATAATGTACATTCCTTTGTAGATGTATTCTGTTGCATATTCAACGTTCTATTAATATGGATGCCCGTCAAAGTATGGAATAAATAAAAGGGAGCAATAAAAATATTCGTCCTTTACGTTTACGCTTTTAATGTGGGCATAATATTTACTTTGGAGTAAGGGCCTGACATAATTCTTTGTGTGCTCATTAAAATGTTATAACCGCGTGATATATAGAATAATATTTTATATCACGAGGTTATAACATTAAGATGACGCCCGCAACTCCGTTACGCCAAAATTCGTTTATCGCGCGGGGACCGTACATTTTTCCGGGATAAAAAGTATCCTAATATGACGTCCTTTCCCAGGACTTAAAGTATCTCCATGTCAATTTCGGCAAAATCGGTTCAGCGGTTTGAGCGTGAGGAGGTAACAGACAGACAGACACACTTTCGCATTTATAATATTAAGTTAAGTAAACAAATTAGATTATTTTACCGTGGGAGAGCCATGCTTCGACACGAATGGGCCGGCTCGACCGGAGAAATACCACGGGCTCACAGAAAACCCGGTGACCCGTTTGCTCGTTTGTCCCCTTTTTTCATAAAAAAAGTGAATACTTCTTCATCGCCATTGTGCACTTTTTTGGGTCGGTAAATACATTTGAAATGTTAAATTCGAACGTCTAGTACACGAGTCCTGATCGAAACTTCGTAAGATGAGGTAAAGAAGAAGCGGCATGCATTTTTGACAGTTGTGCATGTAGTCACATTATAGGCCGAACATAGAACGTGCACCTTCGTGGAAGTCAGGTTTAAAATGATCAAAATACAGGGTGTAACAAAACTAAGTGATAAAACTTTAGGGTATGTATAATATTGGTCCCCTATATTAATTATTATGGTACCTACTGCGTATATAGAGTTCGCTGTAAAAGTGGCAGCGCTGAAAGAGTAACTTTTTTTTTACTTTTGTATAAAAAATCCATAACGGTGAGGCGCTTGCCGATACAAATCTCAAAAACATTTTTGCTCTTTCAGCGCTGCTATTTTCACAGAGAACTCTATACCCATTATACATAACCTAATGTAATATCACTCAGTTTACTTATATCTTGTATAGACGTCTTTTATCACCTTTGCTCCGGGTCAACATTATTATCACCACCCACATATGCCATGAAGTACCACAAAAGCTCATTGTTTCACAAGATAATGGCATACTTGATGGGCGTGCCCTAGAAGATCGCTAATTTCTGTGTAATCTCTGATTCACCGGCTTACTCCCAGTCTCCCCCAGTCACCGGGGATTTTGCAATCGGAATTATGATCGTATGGAGCAATCCGTAATAGTCAGTTCAGATTCAAATGCTAGGTACGATTGGGGAAATTGATTTTAGGGCAGATAGCGGATCTAAGTTGGAACATGTCATTGTTAGTCGTGATCTATCATGAGTATGACATAATCCTATCGAATCACGTAATTTCTAGGTACCTACCTACTTCTGTTTTAGCCCGACTGCGCTTGGAGAGTTCTGTACGTTTTTTGTTCCGTACCAAGAAGGCAACAACGGCTATACAGGGTGCAATTAAACCTTCCTGCCAAATTTTGATATATAGATCCTTGTTAAAAATAAAAATACACGTATTTTTTCTTTCTCAGTACTAAAATGTTGAGAAATAGCTTAATAAAGTTATCCTAAATAACACTACAATAATAATTAATGGACACTACTCGTCGCCCGCGCGTTCACGCGCACGCATACCCCTGCGTCACCCCCGATCATACCCACTGCCGCGATTGACGGTTCTGCAGCGATTTTAAATGGGATAAAGTATGTCATCAAAAAAAAATTAAACACCCAATCTTTTTTCGTTAAATGGATTCTCCTAATGATACCTATGCCCTGGAAAAAAATTGCCAGGAAGGTTTAATTGCATCCTGTATATCACGACTGAGTCTTATGACCCGCGATAGATCATTTTCTGGTTCCATTTCCATGCCCGAAGTGTGAAAATGCTCCCATACAGTAATTTACAACTTTTTTAATCCCGCCCGATATTAAAAATAGTGTTATGTTATTTTCTTAAGAAAATGATATAAGTCAGTTCAATTCTTACACTAATTTGATATGAATTTATGATAATAAAGTCTTCATACAACAAATATCCATACAAAAGTGTAATTTAGGACATTGCACAAATAAATCCTAATAAACTCATTTATTATACCAAGTCAATGTGTACAGAAGGCAATGAATTTGTCCATAAGATTGATTAAGTTATGTAATTTGTATGATCGATGATATAATAATTACCTAGCTGAATAGACATGTGGCCTATAAAATATCTAGGTCTTCTATTCTATAGAATAGCCCAGGGGTTCCCAATCTTTTTCAGCCTGCGGCGCACTTACCTACCCGTAAAAATATATTTTGTCACGGCGCGGCGCCCTTCTTTACCTAGCTATTAGAAAAAGATACATAAATGAATAACTTTAATAATAATTATAGTTAGATCAAGCAGGTAAATAGTAAGAAACAAATGTTTAATCATCTACCTGCTTTACATAATTTTTGCCTTTCCACGGCGCACAAGGCCGCCGCGGTGCACAGTTTGGGAACCCCTGGTATAGCCCATAATAGACGGATACAGCCGATACGGGCCAACAAGGACACAAGGCTAGGTTTTGAGTTTAAAAACTAGGCAGAAGTGATTTTGTCAGAAGTGTCCAGGTGTGTGCGCAATACACAAGAGCAGTCTCTCTTTCTTTACTCTACTTCTTATAAACCAGTAGAACGGACGACCCACACGACTGGCGAGAGATCAGGCGCGGAACCGACTTTTTACATGCCCATCCGACGCATGGATCATCTTAATAATTGTCAGATAATCAGGTGAGCCTTCATTGTCCTATGTCTAAACAAACTTGAAAACAACTTTTCAACACGGGCATCGAACCATAGAAGTCAAGAGGCTCTAAAGTCTAAGCCACTGGACCAAGAAGGCATTATTTCTGTCTAACTTCTTCGGTAAATGTCCACATAACCGTCCTTCGGAAGTCGCTTAAAGAGGGCCTGTTTCACTACTTCCTGATAAGTGCTGGATAGGCTATAATCCACAACTTAACTTGACAGATACAGTATGGAGAATCTGTCAAAAAAGTTATGGATGTAGCCTATGCGGCACTTTATCAGGAAGTGGTGAAACAGGCCCTCTATCTGTCAAGTTAAGTGGTGGATGGACTATCCGGCACTTATCATCAAGTGGTGGACAGGCCCTAAGTCTAGGTCACCCTATAACCTAGAACAATACTAATACTACAATTACTATGTTCTCATGGTTCGTAGTGGCCCTAAAGGGACCTTGACAGGCCTATGACTAAGTAAATAGGCTACAATTACATAAATTATGTTTGCCATGTAACCGCCTATAAATTTTTTGTTAATACATTATAATTGGAGGTTATTTTAAATATTACCTACTAGATGATGCCCGCAAATTGAAATTTTTTCGTTGCGCTAAAATTCATTTATCGCGTGTAAGCCGTAGGTACATTTTTCCGGGAGAAAAGTGTACTATGTTCTTTCCCGGGACTCAAAGTATCTTCATACCTTTCCGCAGAATTAGTTCGGTGGTTTGGGCGTGAAGAGGTAACAGAAAGACAGACAGACACACTTTCGTATTTATAAATTTAGTATGAATATTGCAAACGGGCGTATTGTCTAAATTGGTCCTATGGTCTAAAGTCTAAACTCTAACTCTAGCGAGCTAGCGACCTCAACAGTTTCAACTTTTGATGACTAAAATTACTTCTCAAAACTTGCCTTTCTGATATATTATATAATATTTTTAATGACAAAAGGGGGGCTAACGAGCAAACGGGTCACCATGTAGAGCTACTTCCGTCGCCCATGGACACTCGCAGCATCAGAAGAGCAGCTATAACAGGCGCGTTGCCGGTCTTTTACGAGGGAATAGGGATAATAGGGTAGGGGAGGGTAAGGAAGGGAATAGGGGAGGGTAGGGAAGGAAATAAGGGAGGGTAGGGAAGGGAAAAGGGTAGGGTATTGTGCCTCCGGTAAACTTACTCAGCGAAACACAGCGCAAGCGCTACCAGAAAACCTGCGTTTTCTGTGAGCCCGTGGTATTTCTCCGATCGAGCCGGCCCATTCGTGCCGAAGCATGGCTCTCCCACGTTAAAAATGGATAGAAATCGAATGGTCTGTTGTAAGAAATAAGTGATCTGTAGACTTGAAAAGTACGTGTGCATTATTTCACATCGGTTTTTGTGAATACCTCGGTACCACTTTGTTACTTTCATAGTCATAAATTTTTTGTCACACATTTGCGGTATTGTGTGCGCAAAAAATCTGACCTTGCACATTCACGGCCCAATGACTATCGGTTATCAACGAGCAACAGGGTCATTATCACAACGTGATTGCCATCATCATCAGCCCTGTTTACCAGGAGGCCTGATTGTCAAGTATCGAATATTTAACATGATTTATGGCTCAGAAGTACAGAACACCCTCAATCGTGACGTCAACTTTTAAATAAAAAAAAATTGCTCAAATATCCGCGGTCCACCCGCTTAGATGATACTGCCTTCTAAACTGGGCCAAGGACAGATAGACAGACACGTCAAAACTCAAACTTATAACACCCCTCCTTTTCATCGGTAGTCAAATAATATAATCCCCCTTCCTGAATTCCGATAAAACTCTCTAACTTTATTGTACAACAAAACATTATTATTTTTAGTCCGTACCTGGGATAGCTGCAGTTCCTGAGATTTAACAAACAAACAACGATATCAGTAATCAAGACGTACACAATCTGAAGTCAAACAGTATCCAATTGAATTAATGTGGGGTGCATCCTGACCCCTTTACCCTGAGAGGTCCTTTCAGACCCCTTTTGTCCCGTTGGGTTTAGGATAATTTATTGTGAGACAAAACATTTATGATGGAGACTCGATTCGTATCCGGTCCTTCCTATTTTCTCGGATTCTAGCACTCTAAATTAACATTTCTAAGGTAATTTCTAGCTCTATGAATAATTTATATCCGTAGCTCTATCCCTTGAAAAGTATGAGAGGGTAGTTAAAAATATTTTAGAAAGCTTTCAAATTTACCCTTATCTACATATAAATCGATGCCCTTATCAATTACTAGTTGACCCGGCAAACGTTGTTTTGCCATTTAAAGTATATCTACTTCATCAGCAATTGATACAAAATCTTACCCCCCCCCTTTTTGTCCCCTAAGAGGGGTGGGGGGAAAACTGAGTTGGAAAATACAGTTAATAAGTTGGAAGAAGACAAATATATTTGCGAAAACCGCATTCAAATCAGATGAGTAGTTTTCGTGTGATAGTAGAACAAACATACAGACAGACAGACAGACAGACAGACAGACAGACAAAAAACTAACCACAGTTTTGGCTTCTATAGCGATGTAGTAACACCCCCTGCTTATTATTTTTTGAATATCACTAATGTACAGAATTCACATTTCTACAGTTTTATTATATGTATAGATACGAGTATACATATACGTGAGCAAAAACTTAGTATCCCTTAATTTGACGAAAAATGGGGAAACGTAGGTAAATGAAATTTTGCGCAGTAATTATAGTTTATATGGTGAAGGAGTGTATTGAGCTGATATTATTTTGAAATTATGAATTATAGTTTTTTTTATTGAATCGTAGGTACTATTAGACAATGCTTACACGGCCAGTCTGAGATCAGCTGAGTCCCAGAGGCAAGAGTTGAAAAAAAAATATATGTTTAAGATAAAGTCAATATTTTTTACAAAATATAGGTAGTAAGTATTATTGTCGTTGAAACTAAGGTCGAATTTCGACCATTGGGCGATCTCTAGTAACTTACTATCCTATCCGCAATGGGCCGACAATTTGAAGAAAATGGATAATAGTTATATTGCAATATACATACTGTATTGAGATTTAAAAAAAAATTTAAGATTTTTTTTATTTAGTTTATCGATGAATTAATATAATTCAAACTGACTACAAGCACTTTGTAGGGCTTTTGAGAGTAAGTTTTTCATTTATCGCGTGTACGCCTTCTAAAAGCGACCCACCGCAACTCCTCAGGTTATCTGGGTCTGGTCTCTGGGGTATATTCTATCCCCTGTTTTGGAAAACAGTGGAGTGTTTTAGTGGGGTGTATTTTGTCCCCTAGAATTAAAAAAAGCTTTACGAGTATAGCCGCAGGCTTTTGTTAGTTGATTGTATAATAATTGCAATGAATCATAGTTTTGACCGAGGTTACTATATTTAATAATAATATCATTTGCTAGTAATTGTTAGACACCGCTTAAATTGTTAACTGATCACGAAAACTACGAACCTTGTCATAGAAACTACATAATAATATTTTTACTTATTTAGTGTAGTAAGGGCTTAACATTATTACGTGTTATTTATTTTGAAAAGTTTTAAGAAATGGGCTTATTTAACTAGTAAATTGACATTGTATGTTAAATCCGATTAACAAAAGTATCGGAAAATAAAAGACTGAAGTTACACAAAAAGTTTAAGCTTGAAAATTCAAAATGAACGAAAATCAATGCTTATGAGTTAAACTAGCAGTTATATAAATTAATAAATTATAATTCTATAATATTTCCACCAGGCGAAAATTAAAAACAGACATTTTTTTAATTGGCTTCTTACCGCTTCAAGCGGTTTCTTCTAGTCCACCAATTAACTTTGACATTTATAAAGTCTTCTGAAGTCCGCACTTTTAGTGGTTCGGGTGTTTCCCACAGCAGCGGTGAGTGGTTATTGTGATTCGACCCGCCATTGACTACACGTGATCGGAAATACATTATACACCTGTTACTCGACTACGACAAACAAAGGTATTTTGGCACGCTGTATGTTGTATTTTTGCTAATCTTAAGCCCGTTGGTTTTCAGTTTTCTGGATAATTAATGCTTTTGATGTCACGTTCAAACATATGGTGAAATTATTGAAGGAGATAAAGAGTGACCTAGACTAATGATAGAACAAGCTTGTATTATGACGTGATGCTCTACAAAAATGGTTCTTACATTTTTTCCCTCACATCTATCTATCACTCAAAATGTTTTTGTATGGGCCACCGCGCGATTTTCGGAGCTCGGTAAGCCGCGGCGTACGCGAATTCTCTAGATATCTTGTCACTGGCATCAATAAATAAATGCTACAATTTCCATTTTTGCGAATACGGATAGATAATCATTTTATCTAATTAAAGCTATAAAAAATAGGTCGCTTATTTCAGTATTCTTAGCACAGCATTGAAAAAAGATTTTAAAAAGAGGTAACTTTGGCTTTGTTTTCTATCGAGTGAAGTTCTTCTGTTTGTGTCAATTAATGCGAAGCCGAATACGTTATATCCTCAAGTAAAGGTCGTAATTTTTTCAAAAATTTTAGACGATAATGTAAGGAATGAAACAGGATCAAAAAACTTGTCCACGCGCTATTTCACTGTTACCTGCCCTTAAGAGTCGAAAGTTCTAGCATTTCGTGATTACGTAGTGCTTCAAAGACTGAAATTATAATATTTAATACTTAATTCCAGTCTTTGAATGCTCATTGAGTATTGTACCCATTTTTAATTTTACTCGACACCGATAAATTTATAAATGCCACTTTGAATGACTGGAATGTGGATGCTAATACAGAGAGCTGATATTAGAGAATAACAATTTAAGATTTTATGGTGTATTCGGTACTCATTACTGTGCTTGTAGTTAGTCTTTAGTACCTATATCCAATATTTAAAAGATCTAAATGTTTCCCGACGATCGGCGATCGTTAAAAATGGCCGTAAAGAAAACGTTCTTCGTACGTGACAAGTTTGGTAAGTATATAATTTTTTTTAATGAAATAAGAGGGCAAACGAGGAAACGGGTCACCTGATGGAAAGCAACTTCCGTCGCCCATGGACACTCGCAGCTTTGGTCTGCAGGTGCGTTGCCGGTCTTTTAAGAGGGAATAGGGTAATAGGGGAGGGTAGGGATGGGAATGAAAGGGAATAGGGTAGGGGATTGGACTGGGCCTCCGGTAAACTCACTCACTCGGCGAAACACAGCGCAAGCTCCGTTTCACGCCGGTTTTCTGTGAGGACGTGGTGTTTCTCCGGTCAAGCCGGCCCATTCGTGCTGAAGCATGGCTCTCCTACGTGTTTAAAAATTAAATAGACAGCCAAAAAATCTGCTAAATATGTTAATTCTTTCGTATGTCTATTAAAGCATTCTATTCTCTTAGCTCTATCTACGTTCTATCTACGTTCTTTCTACGGTATAATATAGAGAACTACTAGTTACTACGGTGTGACGGACGTGTGCCGGACAGACCGGGGGGTGTAGTGCGAGTTTTATTCGATCACACGCATCGAACTCGTTAACGCGAATTTGTATGGGATCAAAGCAGCGCCACCTACTGGCTTACGTGGATACCGCTTTGATCCCATACAAATTCGATGAGTATGATCGAATAAAACTCGCACTAACCCCTCTGTTGTCGTGTCGTAACTCGTAAGATGTGACGTCACATGAACTTGACCGCGTCTTGTTGTGTTGCTGAGTCGGTCTGATTCACACGGTAAGTAGCCAATAGCCATACTGCGTTACTCATTCATGTCATAAACATAAACTCATAAAAACATGTCAAATAATATGTCGTGGTGGTGTGCATGAATAATTAAAGAAGTTATTACTTTAAAAACAAATCTACCTCTACTGGACAAAAGGACCAAGCCTCTCTTTTGCACCTACCTTAATTTGTGGACCCTGTAGTCTACACTAGAACTTAAAGTAGGTGAAAGAAATTACGTTTTTGACAATTTGGCATATTGTTAAAAGCTTAAATTATACTTGGGCACTACTTGCATAAGGACATGATCACTTTTTTCACTTTTAAAGCCATGTTTTGAGGAAGCTAACTATAGCTATAATTTGCTGTACTCTAGAAGACACGAAGGTGCGTTATGAATTTTCAGACCTTGTCTTCGACCTTCCTGCAAAATTAATTATGGTGTTACGAAATTAAATATGCTAATTATGTCCCTTAATATTGCGACGTAATGAGTATAAATTATGCAATTTCGAAATAAGCGGTAAATCTGAATTATTTTAGGATTTTTAGGTATTCAATCATTGGCGCCGGCAGGAGGTGCTAGGTGGTCCACTTGCACCCCTTGAGAATCTCGGGATCAACAGGAATTATTGAAATAAAAAGCCGTCTATTGGAAATCATTTTTAGGGTTCCGTACCCAAAGGGTAAAAACGTCGGGAGTCGGGACCCTATTACTAAGAAGTAAGAACTAATCTGCACCCCTTGGAAATTATTTCTGCCGGCGCCTATGTTAACGCCTACGTGGTCTAGTGGTATAGAGCGCGGCTCTTGACTCGGAGGCCGTGGGTTCGATTCCCGCGTTTGAAACATGTTGTAAGTTTGGTTAGGACAATGCAGGCTGATCACCTGATTGTCTGACAAGTAAGATGATCCATGCGTTGGATGGGCATGTAAAAAGTCAGTCCTGCGCCTGATTTCTCGCCGGTCGTGTCGGTCTGCTGTCCCACTGGATTATGAAAGTAAAGGAATAGAGAGTGCTCTTGTGTACTGCGCACACACTTGGGCACTATAAAATTACTCCTGCGTGGCTGGCCTGGTTTCAATGTAACCGGCCACCATCACCGAAACCGGTGTGGGGAGTATTATATATTTAAAGCTTGGTGTAATTTAATAAACTTTTAAAAAATTATGAAGACTTCTAAATAATGATAAGACTAAACTAATTATGAAAATTATGAAGATAAATCCTTACTAATATTACAAAATATGTGAAAGTCTGGATGTTTGTTACACTTACACGCAAAAACTACTAATAATTATTATCATGAAACTTTGTATAAGTAGATTACATACTCTTGGAAGTTGGAGGTAGTGTACAAAGTTTCATGATAAATAGCTATGTCCACATTATGCAATTTCATCTTCAATTTTCGTCATCTTCTTTTTATTCAACTTTCGTTTGGCATAATATTCAATAATTGAATCCACCCGCGATGAAAGAAAAGTGTCAAATCTAAGTACTTAATATATTGTATAGATATAATATATTATACAATCTTGTAATGTAAAAACAACGTTAAATTAATGTTAAATAACATTAATTAATTATTAATCTTTAAATATTCATTATATTATATTTGGCAATGACTTATTTACAGTTTGCTATTAAAATTCAGTAGGCTATGAATATTTTAATAACATTCTCAAAATTGCGAAGTATGAAATATTATTATAAATATTATGAAATTATGTTTATTTAAATTATTATATTGTAATATTGTAAATTTTACTGATCTTTAATTTTTATTAAAATTTTCAATGCTTAGCGTACTTCAGATAAAATTGGTTGTGATTAAATTACAAGCTAAGTTCTAGGTGCTTCAAAATACTCGCCTCATAGAAAACCGCTAGAAATCAACATTATAATTTTATACCCATACTATGTATCGGTCCATCTTATTACATAGTTGATTGTAGCATCGAAACGGCTGGACCGATTTTGATCTAGTTTACAAGGTTTTATAAGGTGGCCAAAAACAGCGTCAGACCTTCAACCCTCGCCTCTGCGATAGTTGAGACGAGGGAGAGCGTGTTGTAATCACAGAGATCATCTCCAAGCTCATCACTCGCTGTTCAGTCGAGTCAGTTAAGACCCTTCTGATGGCAACTGGTTATTATTTCGAAGAAGACTATGTATGCGGAGCTTCAGTGAAGCTATACCGCGATGTAGAGGCCTGACAGCGCCATCTAGTTACGGTAGGTAAGAACTAAATAGGAATTATTTTTAGAATGTAACACGTGGTGACACCAATTTTGTTATCAGCTGAACAAACCTTTATCAGTAGTCGCATAATGTTATGAATTAAGGTTACGGCTGTTGAATAAGCGATCGGCCTAGGAATTTCATAATAACATATCACTTGATAACCTACCAGCTTACATAATATATTTTTTAATTTTACTGATAAAATATTAATATTATGTGTATTACTGAGTTAAAGCTTTTCTTGTATACTAGCTTAAGTCTTCCTCTGTCAAGGCGCTTCTGACGCATCAGACGAAGACATAACAAGGTATACTAGGACACGGAACATTTTTAGTATGGAGGTAGTCAAAAATATAAGGAGTAATATAAGTATAACATTTATAGTATGGGGGGTAAGGGGGAGACTTAGCATCTATTCCTCCCCAAATGTCAACCTCACCTGCACGTGGTATCCCCTGCTAGATAACGGACGAGGCTCTGACGACCGATCAATGGCGGTATAACCATTCTCCCACCCAATCTATTGAAAGAGGCAGCGGTAGCCTTGAGGTCTAAATAACTCCTGAAAGTTCCGACAGTGGAAAGCAACGGGAAACTACCACTGATTATATTCCCTAGTTGGTTAACTCCGACCGCGACACAACAACCAAAACATCTTGGCTGAGGAATATCCGGGAATGGACAGGGTTCAAGTCTGTTGAAGAACTTTTCAGACTCGCTTTAGACAAGGAAAAGTTTCGGAGTATGACTGCCAACCTTCAGTGATTGGAGAGGCACTTGAAGAAGAAGAAGTCAAAAATATTATAGAATTAAGAATATTAATTACAAAATAAAATATTATGTTGTTTGTAGTCTCTACATTTTCTCTACATAATATAAGTAAATAAAATATTATATAGACTATAATGAATATTTTTTGTAAAAAAAATGCATAAAAAGCATTGATGATGATGGTCCATTAAAAACTCATCAATATTATAGTCGGAGAGCCCGCGGAAAAAATATTTTAATATCAGCAATCGTGGTCTAATGGGTACTTGAGGGCTGTAATACTTGTAGCGTATTTCTGCTCCACTTTTTTTAAACTCGAGTATGAAATGATCCATATTATATTGTGTTAATTCCGATGGTGAATTTTGTGAAGATATTATTTGATGGTTTGGTTTTTAGGGTTCCGTACCCAAAGGGTAAAAACGGGACCCTATTACTAAGACTTCGTTGTCTGTCCGTCTGTCTGTATCCAGGCTGTAACTCAAGAACGGCAATAACTAGAGAGTTGAAATTTTCAAAGATTGTGTATATCCGTTGCCGCTATAACAACAAATACTAAAAACAAAATAAAATTAATATTTAAGGGGGGCTCCCATACAAAAAACGTGATTTTATTGGCCTTTTTTGCTCTATAATCTATATCAATAATAGCATCAGGTTTTCACACAATTAATAATTTTATGTGTACTTTAATATTTAATAATAATATTAATATATAATAAAAAATAAGTGGGGCTCCCATACAAAAAACATAAATTTTAGTCTAATTTTTTCTATAACAGTACGGAACCCTTCGTGCGCGAGTCCAACTCGCACTTGGCCGAATATTTAATCGTTGATCTTTTCGTAAGAGGGGATGTTGAAGCGACTAACCCGTTATTGATATAATAATTATTACTTACTAAATGCACATAATATGCGACTTCTGTGTCCTTAATTAATATCCTTAAATATTAATAAAAATATCCTTAAATATTTAATTTATTTTGTTTTTAGTATTTGTTGTTATAGCGGCAACAGATATACACAATCTGTGAAAATTCCAGAAGTGTAGCTATAGCGGTTCTTGAGCTACAGCCTGGAGACAGACAGACGGACAGACGGACATCGGACAGACGGACAGACATTGAAGTCTTAGTAATAGGATCCCGTTTTTATCTTTTGGGTACGGAACCCTAAAAAGATAGAGCGTAAGTCGTAGACGACTATCTTTTCAAGCGGATTTTTAATATGTAAGACGAAGATATTTCTCTCGTAATAAGATATTAAAGATAAGTAAGCGTTTAGACCAGGAGCCCCGTAATCCTGGCTCATCGGATTCCACCGACTTACACGAAAGTCTCCAAGCTAACTGTAGTTTTATGGTTAAATACTAAATATCTAGCTGGAACATGGAATCGATATTATATTGAGCTTAGGCTTAGCATAATCCTAGTAGAAATGTGAAAAATATAGACAGATTTTGGAGATAAAACGAGAAACTTTCTTTGTCAGTATGAATTTCTTCCGTTTTTCCGAAGAACAGCCAAAAAATACCACTTCTATGGTTGCCGTTGTGTTTTTTGCAAATTCATAAAATATTTTAGTAAGTTAGTTTTTATTGAAACTAATCTCCAACGAGGCCATTAGTATCTTTTAAAAAACACTTTTCCTAAAAAACTCAGAGAAGCTTTCCCAAATTTTAGTTTCTATTTTAATTATAAACTATCTCACTTTTTTGTTAGTTTGTTCAACTATTGTCTGAAACAGACCATCGTTTGTGTGGAGCTCGTGTTGAAATAACACCGGTATTATTTTAGTTTGGTGACCGTGTTTTGTTACCTAATTTTTAGCTAAAAAGATACCTCGTGCGGTCTGGATAATTTTTATACCTTTATGATTTTATTAAGAAATATTAAGAATCCATACTACTATAAGGAATTAGATTACGCTCGCAACTCCGTTGCACCAAAATTCGTTTATCGCGCGGGAACCGTACATTTTTTCGGGACAAAAAGTATCCTATGTCCTTTCACGGGACATAAAGTATCTCCATACCAAGTTTCATCTAAATCGGTTCAGCAGTTGGGGCGTGAAGAGGTAACAAACAAAAGCTAATATTAAGGTGACGCCTTGATAATTTGGCTGTAGCGATGTCCATTTTTCTCAGCAATGACTAAAGCTAAGAAAGTAAAGTTCACTGTCAGTATTCATCATGTCTTTGTCTTTGAATCACCCATAGCATAACAAGATTGGTCAACTTTTATAACACAGAATAATCAATCAAAAAGACCTCTGTAAAAAAAGGGATTCCTATTTTGCCAACAGAGGAGAGTGATATAAGCTTCCAAAATTTGTACATAAATTGGTTCTAGTATACTCTTTAATTTGCCCATAGCTTACATGAAATGTATTTATGGTTTTTAAATTACGCGACAAAAACCATTTGGTCGCTACGCCCATTCCATTTTTTGCTGTTCCATTGCTTGTTTTCTATGAGAGGCCGGGCCAGTCTCGCATAGAAAACAACCAATCTAAAACACATCCAACATGGTTTTTTACTTTAACATGGCGTCACCTTAAGCTTTTTTGTCAATTGTAATGTCGGTTAAATCTAACTCATCCATTAGACTTTTCCAACAAAAATCCTGTCCCTGATTTTCCTTTACAAACCTAGCAACATACTTTGTTCTCATGTTTATTGTTGAGTATGGATTAGTAAAGAAAACAAGAGTATACAGTATACAAGTTTGTTTGTTTGTTTGACACAGTTGTGTGACCAAACGGGACTTGTTCTGTTTCATGTTTTCTGTTGCTGCACTGGACTATTTCTATATTTTCTTTAGTAGAGGTCTGAGGTATACAGGACAGTGTAATTCACACTAAAGAACTTTTGTAGCCAATGTTTGTGTTAGTAGAACAGTAAAAGTTGTCTTATTAAAATATTTAACAAAATACCAGGTAATTTTAAATTTTTATTCATTGTAATGGTTGGTAATGGTCTAATTCAGGGGTTCCAAAACACTTATTTTGTCTACTGCCCACCTTGATAATCAGTTATGTTTTAGCGCCCCCGTTGTTTTAATTTT
This sequence comes from Plebejus argus, assembly GCA_905404155.3. Classification (NCBI taxonomy): domain Eukaryota; kingdom Metazoa; phylum Arthropoda; class Insecta; order Lepidoptera; family Lycaenidae; genus Plebejus; species Plebejus argus. Next base: position 12,580,464 of record FR989943.1, read on the forward strand.
AAATGCTTCCAGATGAAAGAAATCACCTCCCGAGCCTCTACAAAACGCTCCCATTTTTTTCTGGGTCCCACACTAGCCCCTTTAGAACTTCAGCGCCCAAAAGGGGGCGTTATCGCCCACTTTGAGAAAGGCTGGTCTAATTTTATAAGTTTTTTTTAAATAGGTAGCTGCGTCTGCGTACAGATTCAGAGACAGTTGGTACAGTCAAAATTTAAGAGCGAGAGGTCGCTTTGATCACAGATGACTAAAATATTGTTTATAATAATACGGCTTCTCTATAATTACGGCTTTCCCACGTCTTAATATTACATTTTGAAGCTTATCACAAAACTCATAGATAGTAATAGGGTTCGCGAACCGGTAGTAGGCTTCATGTAGACTTTCTAAAAGTGTTAACTTTGTTAACCTATTTAGAAATAAATATTTTTTATTTTTGATAGAGAGTTTTGTGTGTGTGTGTGTGAGAGAGAGAGAGAGATTCCACTTCCCACCTTGGTTTTCTAGCTTAGGCGTGAAAAGGTCACAAACACACAGATATATTTCGCATCTATACATAATAACACATAATACTATATCTATACATATAATAAAACTGTAGAAATGTGAATTCTGTACATTAAAGATATTCAAAAAATAATAAGCAGGGGGTGTTACTACATCGCTATAGATTAAGCCAAAACTGTGGTTAGTTTTTTGTCTGTCTGTCTGTCTGTCTGTCTGTCTGTCTGTCTGTATGTTTGTTCCAGCATCACACGAAAACTTCTGATCCGATTTGTATGCGGTTTTCGCAGATATATTTGTCTTCTTCCAACTTAACATCTGGTGTATAAAAAAATTTCCCCTCACCCCTCTAAGGGGACAAAAGAGGGGTCAGAATTTGTATCAAACTTTTGTATATAACACGAAAACTACTGATCCGATTTGCATACGGTTTCCGCAGATATATTTGTCTGCTTCCAACTTAACATCTGGTGTATAAAATTCCCCTCCCCACCCCTCTAAGGGGACCAAAAAGGGGGTCAGATTTTGTATCAAACATTTTTCTTGGACTTACTTCATATTATTTACTTACTGTGTTTTCCAACTTAACATCGGGTTATAAAATCCCCCCCCCCACCACCCCTCTTAGGGTCAAAAGAGGGGGTAAGATTTTGTATCAACCGAAGTAGAAATACTTTATATGGCAAAACAACGTTTGCCGGGACAGCTAGTTTATAATATAAGTATGGCAATAGATATCACAGTACAGAACATTTTACCAAAGGACACGCGTACAAACAATCGTTCATTGTTAGTATGGAATGGGCATATTCTTAATATCATGAATTCCCTCCCACTTTCAATAGGTGATTCTTTTCTTATTTAATACCGATCTATTGATCTCTTCAAATTCAAATAGGCCCGAATATAGACTGACTTCACTGATCTTTGTACGGTCGGTAAAATCGACAATATAATGCCTGTGGTAATTTTTCAGCAATGTTATGAAATTAAAATGCTAATAGATAAAACTTTATTCATACACATAGATTTCGAAAGTATATCTTCACACTTGTACTGCTGAACCGATTTTGGTAAAATTTGGTATGCAGATGCTTTGAGTCCCGGGAAAGGACATAGGTTGGAAATAATGGTTGCCGCGCGATAAACGAATTTTGTCGCAATAAAGTTTTGTGCGTCAAAAACTTATTTTTGTAAATCTAAAATTAATTACTAAGGGTGAATTGCACCAGAAGCGTAGTTAAAGTTAAGGTTAAGGTTATCGTCAAATATGGCGACTTTTGCTAGGGATTTGACAGTTCATTTCACATTTTGATAACCGACTTCAAAAAAAGGAGGTTATCAATTCGACGCGTATGTATGTAATATTTCCAGAACTGCCCAGTTTTTGTATATGTTAATCTATAACAGCTCCTGAACAAATGTGCCAAATTTCAAAAGTGTAAGTATGTATTTTTATGTTTGTTCGAGCATATCTCTGAAACTACAAGTCCGATTTAAGTGATTCTTTTTTTATTGTACTAGGTATTGTTCAACTTAGGGAATAGTGCAAGTTTCATCAAAATCGGTTCAGTAGTTTTGGAGATAGGGGGTTTTAATTCTCAATTACGTACAATTTTGAAGTCGGTTTTATCTTTTTAAAATACAGTTATTATGGTTAAAGTTAAAGTTACAGTTAAAGTAGGTTGATGTAACTCACTCTAAGATTAAAACTGACTTTTTTGCTGTCGCTACTACAGGTTAATAATCGCGTGTATTGTTTGCGAGACAATATATTTATCATTTCGGCGCCATACCGAGACGTCCCCGTAATAATGCCACTTGAATACCAATCCGTCAACAATCACTACTTAAAGAGCTATAAGATTCTACGAAATTAATAATATAACGAATTGCTAGCAAGTTAGCGACCCCGTACACTAGCAAGACTTGCTGAGATTACCAATATAAGGACGCTATTACAAATATCAGCGATTTTCCGGTACCCTATTAAAGAATTAGGAGTCAAACTGCGAGGATATTTTGGTTTCAAATGAAAGATAATATATTCATCTCCACGACTGTGCCATAAAAATTCTATAGCCGCATACAAAATTTTCACATAAAATACGTTTTAACCATCACAATAATCGCAAAATATGAAAAAAATGGTGTCTGATTAGGTACCTTAATATCTAAATACACTGAACTGAGGAAAATAAATATACAAAAAAATTGTTGCTTATTTAGTCCTCTATAAAGTCCGCTAAAAATTTTATATAAAAATAAACAACTTTTCCAGTTATAAGAAAAATAAGAAAATTTCTCAAATTTTTTCATACATTTTCGCCATATCAAAAACGCGGCGAGCGTCGTAACCGCCACTGTACAAGGCGCGCTAATATTAATCTTATTTTAATGTTATTAACGTCGATATTCGTACTGACAGACATCCGACCTGCTAATTAAAAAGTTGGAGCATTCATATTGAACAATAATTATATTGCAAGAGTACTATAAGTAGTAGTAGTACTAAATTTGTATTAGTTCTTGAAATCCTTGGAAGGATACATCATACATACCGCTACATTTTACATTTTTTTATGAAATAAGGGGGCAAACGAGCAAACGATTCACCTGATGGAAAGCAACTTCCGTCGCCCATGGACACTCACAGTATCAGAAGAGCTGCAGGTGTGTTGCCGGCCTTTTAAGAGGGAATAGGGTAATAGGGGAGGGCAGGGATGGGAAGGGAAGGGAATAGGGGAGGGTAGGGAAGGCAATACGGCAGGGGATTGGGCCTCCGGTAAACTCACTCACTCGGCGAAACATAGCGCAAGCGCTGTTTCACGCCGGTTTTCTGTGAGGACGTGGTATTTCTCCGGTCGAGCCGGCCCATTTGTGCCGAAGCATGGCTCTCCCACATCAAAATACAAAATAAATGATACAATATGGCGCTTGTGATTCCCTATGAAACACGTTCTGTCAAATCCCATAGATTTTTATATTCTCTCTTCGCTGTCAACATCTTTTCAGGGCCCGGTAGTTAGGGAAGGTGTGACCTCACGCAAGGACATTGATTAAGTACTCCCTAAATTCTATTATAGTGGTAGGGCTTGGTACTTGAATATAGTGTGCTTTAAATAAAGATATATTTTGTCTCTTACATAAAATACATTTAGCTGTTTATGTGTACAGACTGTAATAATTATTTATTAATAATATACATTGAATTTAACCAACGACAGACTAAAATAAAACCACATTGGAAAACATTGTCTATAAGAGAAATTCCCGTGGTGGAATGATAAATAACTTTTATGTTTGTTTGTACATTATTCTGTAAGCCATTTGTACAATGCAACCCTTTCCTTTGAGCTTCCATATTTCTTGGTTTGAAAATCTTTTTACTCGGAGATGGATAGAAATGATTAGTTCCTTTCACTCGGTTCTGGAGAGAAATGAAGATTCCAGAGAGTCGTTGATCGACGAGTGTGCTTATAAAATGAATCGCCTCTTAAAAAGGCTTAAGGCTTTTCAATTTTTGTGGATTTTAAACGAAGTATATTGTGTAGGTTTGTTATACAAAAGTGAAGTTTTTGGTGTTAGTGTGCTGCAGCTTGTCGCACCAATGATATTGGATTTGTAAACACACAATAACATATCCTTGGTTTACATAATATAGTTTTGAAGTTAAAGTTATGTATAAACATACAAAGCTTTAACTTCAAAACTATGTGTACATGAGGCCAACTTTATCAAGCTCTTTTTCTCCATTTTTTGACCGGTCTCTTAATTTACGTATTGTGTTTGTGTGTGTTTATTGCATACACGAGGCGTACTTTTTGTCTCTTCTTTTTAACGGTCTCTTTATTAACGTATCGTGTGTGTATGCTACACGAGGCGTACTTACCAAGCTCTTTGTCTTTGCTTTTTGACCGATCTCAACTGTGCACGCAGTACAAAGGAAGCCTGCATCAGCGTCTGATTTCCCCGTGGGCCGGCTTAATGAAATATCGCTTAAGAGGGAACGCGGGTACGGCAAAATTTGAACGAAGAAACTATTGCCATCACGCTTCACCCTGCGCTGGCACGTGTATAGTTGTGATAGAGACAAATACAGTAAATCAAGGTAACGTATTCCTCTGATTCCTCCTTCAAAATAGCCTATCTAATTAATTTCTTTTTAAATATCTTCAGAAAGGATGTGTCTATGCCTCCACGTTTTTATTTTATCTTAAAGATCTTTCAAATTTGTTTTATGGTCGGTTGATTGGCGGGGTACGGAACATTCATTTTTTTGCGATTTTTGAAGGGTCATATTTTTTTAATTATTAGTAAATTAAAAAATATCGAACGTAGAGGCATAACTTTTACAGATCCCAATATTGTATCAAAAAATCATTTGTCTAGACGCATTATCCAGGGAGGAAATTGGGGAATACGTTTGTATGGAAAAAAAGTGTTAGCGTATGCTCTTAACGACCACCGCTCGCGATAATAATTACGTCTGTTTAAAGCATTTTAAACCCTGGACCAGTCATTGTTTCTGTTGTTTTCAGAATATGCAATTCTGCACGTCCAGTGACATCAAATTAGTTTTTAAAGTATGTTCTTTTACATTGCTAAGATGTATCAATACTTTATACAAAAGCCCGTTTGTTTAACTCTTCACTAAATGATGAATCAATTTTGATGGATCTAAGTTGTAATTTTTGTTTCCAGAGCAGATACAGAGCAGATAGACAAAAATAACAGTCACGGCAATATCGGTGGTTAAGCGCTATAACATAATTATTATTTTCTAATATTTATTACTAATTTTTAAAAACATTTTCGTTACAATAATATGAATATATACCATCTATTTGCATAATATTAGGTACATGATGTTTTTGGTTAGCTTTCAGATTTCAGGTGCTTATTTCTTATTTCCAAACTCTTGAGCAGTTTTAGCGACGAAAACAAAAGAATAAACAATGAAAGCAATAAAACAAAGCAGATTTTCCAAAGTTGATATTCTTTGCGGAGAAAACTAATTTAAAATTGGAACGTGTCAGAACGAACCAATGAGGATACAGATGCTGAAACTTGTATTATATCTTGTAGATTGCAATCTACAACCTGCTATAGCACATAAAGTTTTTAACCGATTACGATGAAGCCAGAAGAAATAATATGTATAAAAGACTATGGGCGGAATCGTCCCCACCCATCAACACAAATGAAATGTAGCTCAATTGATAGATCTTGGCAAGATGATATTTTATACTATGGCGATTTTGCCCAAATGCATGGGCAAAATCGCCATAGTATAAATGGTATCTTACGTTAAAACAAGTATTTCGTTACCATATTATTGACGACTAATTTAAAAATACATGCTAATATTTTATGTATTCATTAGTGCACAGCACCGTGGGAGAGCCATGCTTCGGCACGAATGGGCCGGCTCGACCGGAGGAATACCATGGGCTCACAGAAAACAGACGTGTAACAGCGCTTGCGCTGTGTTTCGCCGAGTGAGTGAGTTTACCGGAGCCCGGAGGCCCAATCCCTTACTCTATTCCCTTCCCTATCCTCCCCTAACCTATTACCCTATTCCCTATCTCTCAAAAAAACAGCGGTGCTTTCAGAGCTGCTACTTTTACAGTGAACTTTATGACAGGAACACACACATCCCCTAAAATATTATCACGTAGTTTTGTTGCACCTTCTATATTTGAAAAAATAATTATAAAAAATATTTATTTAAATAAAACACACAGTACAAAAAATAATAAGTACAGTGGGGGCTGCAGAGGTTATAACTATGTTACAGCCGCTAATGTCCACCTCCAAATGAAATATTAGACAAAATTGACCCGTATTACAACTAGATCTTGACAAGGTCTAGTAGTAATATGGTTGCTTTTTTAAATACCTGTCTGTCCCACTGAATTATCTAAAACAAAGGCTTTTAATTAAATAGGGGGTACTTTAAGAACACATTGGTATAAGTTCTATGATTGTTGGTAGGTGGGGACGGAGTCCATACATTTTTGCCCATAGCCTTTTAGCCCCGACTGAGATTTTATGGAAAACAGGTATGAACTATGAAGAGTCTTTTCATACCTCTATTAAATAGATAGTATAAAGTTTCTAGTTGAAATTTTCAACTAGAAACTACGTATAAATTAGATTAGATTCTACCTAAATCGTTTTTGATTTATTTAATAATAGCTGTCCCGGCAAACGTTGTTTTGCCATTTAAAGTATATATTTTCGTGTTAAAGAAAAAAGTTTGATACAAAATCTGACCCCCTCTTTTGTCCCCTTAGAGGGGTGGGGGGAAAAATTTTTATACACCAGATGTTAAGTTGGAAGAAGATAAATATATCTGCGAAAACCACATTCAAATCGGATCAGTATTTTTCATGTGATGCTGGAACAAACATACAGACAGACAGAAAGAGTGACAGACAGACAGACAGACAAAAAACTAACCACATTTTTGGCTTCTATAGCGATGTAGTGACAAAGGTGTAATTTCGGGTGTCATTTCATATCTTTTTTGTACAGAATTTTCATTTCTACAACAGAATATTGTCTTCCTCCCGCACGCGCTTTGGTGACGCCTACTATCGTAATATTTTAATTTCGCCATAATTTCAAAACCAAACGTCCAATTTTAATCATTCAAAGACCAAATATTATCTACATAAACTGTACTTAGTGATAAAATAATTTATTTTGATAAGGATTAATAGCGTGGGTAAAATATATCTGTTTAAATGTAGTCCAAAGAAAATTCAGGATTTTTAAATAAATAAATGGTTATTGTGCCTCACTCGACATAGATAGGTATAGTGTGTCGCGGACTTTTTTGTAGATATTTATAAGATCTACAATTACTTAGAACATTTTATGGTTCTATCTTTTATAGTTTAGGCAGCGTACGCAAAATAAGTAACTTTTCTAGCTGATTTTTTACACCTTGCGTCCGAAAAACTCAAATATCTTACGGAACACTACTTTTTTCCAAAATAAAATGTAGCCTATGTTCAGCAGAAATAATGTAAGATTCCAATAGCAAAAGAATTTTTCAAATCGGTCCAGTAGTTTCGGAGCCTATTCGACTCAAACAAACAAACAAACAAACAAACAAACAAACAAAAAATCAAATCTTTCCTCTTTATAATAGTAGTGTAGATGGTGTAATATATATTTTTTGGTGTGTACTTTTATTATTTTACTAGCTGTCCCGGCAAACGTTTTTTGCCATTTAAAGTATTTCTACTTCATCAGTTGATACAAAATCTTACCGCCTCTTTTGTCCCCTATGAGGGGTGGGGGGAAAATTTTTATACACCTGATGTTAAGTTAGGAGAAGGCAAATATATCTGCGAAAACCGCATTCAAATCGGATCAGTAGTTTTCGTGTGATAGTGCAACCACTCTCCGCTTATTATTTTTTCAATATTTTTAATGTAAGTACAGAATTTTCATTTCTACAGTTTTATAATATGTAAGTACCTATAGATTGTTTATCTACGCAGGAAAGTATAGTAAGTACTTACACTTTCAACAATATAATTACGCCATCTGGAAGCATCTTTATCAGTACAATAAGAACTCAACAAATTCATCAAGAGACGAGTTTCTCGAACATTTTAATTAACAAAACACATTTATCATACCGAGTCGAGGTGGAGAATTACGGATGTGTGCTTCACAATGATCTAATTTAATTATCTCGATACGAAACGAAGTTTTGAAGCAGAATTCTTGTTTTGAAAGCAATGCAGGGACGAGGCAGGGACACATAAAATAAATATAAGTCTATAATATAAGTAAAGGGCCCTAGCACATGTATTAAGTATAAATGCGAAATGTGTGACTGATCAGTGATCGCTGAACTGAACCGATTTTGTTGGGTATGGTCAATGGACAAAGGGTATGGAGAATTGGAGATACTTTGAGTCCCCGGAATGGACAATGGACATAATTATTATTAGTATAGGTACTTTTCATTATAGAATAATGCGCGGTTCGCGCGAGATAAAAGAATTTTAAGGAGTTACCATAAAGTTAATATATACCTAGCGGAATAGAGCAACAATCTCGAGCTGTCAAACGAACCCGAAATTGGTTTTCATCTGTGTGAAAAATATTTATGTGTACGTATGACACTTACACAAGCATGATTGAACATGAATTCTATGAGATTAAATTGTCAACTGGCTGATCCGGGCTGACTGGACGTCAAAAAAAGAGTGCTGCTGTCATGTATCACACGTCTCTTTTTACTACGCAGTGTTACTGATAGTAACATCTCGCTTGCTCAGGCCTTTGTTTCTCTATTCCTCTAGGTATATTAACTTTATGGTTTGAACACAGCGGAAAATCTGGCCATTTTTTTGGGTTTTTCAACGTTCATATCTTTTTTAACAACTAAATTATGAAAAAAAGAAAACATAGGGACATTGTATTAGTGGCCAGATATTCAGGAAAAAAATATAACTCTACCGACATTATCCAGGGAGGAAACAGGGGTGAACGTTTGTATGGAAAAACGGTGGTGTGGACTCCTCTAACGGCCGTTCCCAATATTTGATCTATCTCTTACTTGAGATAGGAATAGCTCACATTAGACATTAGCTCCATATATTTTATGTCAATTCTATGTCAGCTGCGATCGGTTGTATGTCAAACTAGAGGTAGATTGAATATAGGGAACGGCCATTAACCTTATGGGAGTTACGACTAAAGGCCGTCACAGACTTAGCTATAATATATATTAATATACTTTAATATACCGTACTAAACACACTGAGACCAGAAATATATATTATAGCTAAGTGTGTGGTCACGCGAAAATTGTATAGAAAATATATTATATTAATATGCCTAGCTATAAATATATTAATATATATTATAGCTAGGTCTGTGACGGCCTTTACGGGCGTCATCTAGCAGAATTATGACATAAATGTAAGACATATTTTAACAGTTTTGTAATCTGCCACTTATCTGCCATTTAAGAATGTCATAAATCATAGCAATGAGACTGCTTTACATCTATATTTTAACGGTCGTATGAATAAAAACTTAGCGAAGGTTTACAACAGCTTTATGAGCCTGTTGTGAAATTTAATATGAATAAACGTTCTCTAACAGTGCTCTAACACCTTTTTAAGGTGACAGCTGTCAAAAATTAGCGCATGTTTGATAAGCCTGATATAAACCTATTTTAAGCATAATCGTTATGAATAAACGTTTGCTAACAGTTGTTTAGGCTCGAAACGTCAAATCGGAGTTCGCTAACTTTAGCGAAGCCTCGGACCTACTTTAAGACCATTTTAAGAGATTGAAATGGACGAAATATCGAGTATTATCGCGATTTCTGACATTATTGCAATTTTTGAAGGAATTTCTAGCCGCCCTCGTCGACAAAAAGTATACATATAATAAGATAATAATAAATCCATTTGACGACTTAAAAATATTTTTATTAGTACCTGCATGTTAGGGGCAGAGGGCGCTGCGCGTTGATAGTATTCCTGTTTGTCAATAGATGGTGTTTTTTTAATATTTTTTTTGAGTAGATTTTTTTAACTCATGAAATAACTCTATTCCTTTCGGGTGTCCTTTGACACCTCTCAAGTTTTTTTTACTACAAAATACTCATTGAATTTCATTGAATTTGACACAATATTGATGATTGAACACAATAAATTGGCACACTACCAACATTACCAAAAAAAGAATACTATAAAACGTCATCTAACAGTATTCAAGCTAGCGAAGGCTTAGCAAGCGTTTATTCATATGGAGTGTTTTATGACGGTTTTTAGCTTTAGCGAACATTTTAGTTTGAAAACTGTTAAAACCTTCACTAAGATTTTTTTATTCATACCACCGTAAGTCTTTATTTTTGTGAGAATATTTTATTTTCATATCAACACGTGAACGAAAAACATAAACGTTCAAACATAATTGATGCTGAAAGGTTTCAGAGCAAGAAACATAGGCGACTTAGATCATATAGAAAAGATGAGCCTCGGGTTCAAATAGATTTAGCAAGTTTCATCCAGACGCCTGATAACAATCAGCTAGATTATGATCAGACGTCGCAGGAGAAAAGGTATGATAAAGAATAGTTAAGCAGATGAAAGAATTTTGAGAAAGTTGCAAAACAGGTTGAGAGAGAATAGACATAGAAATAATCGGTCATGAACCATTTAATATTAATTATTTTATTATATTTAATGGCCTAATGTTTTGATTTCAGCGACTCCAATGATAACAATGAAATCATGAAGTTGATAGATACATTTTTAAAGAAAAACTCGGACATACAAGACAAGGTTACAAATATAGAGACAGAAAATAGTATTGCAAATGTTGCTAACGCGAATAAAAACTACAAAATGGAAGACGAAATGAAAAGGAAAACAGTAGATAACAATTATTTCAATAAATTGAAAATGAGGCAGGTACCTGAGTCAAAAATGTGAGTAGCAAAGTACCTAATACAATATTATGTATGTAATTATCCCATTGTATGTAATATATAAAATTAATGAAAAATGATCCAGTAATTTTAATTTGAAATAAGTTTTCCTAAACCTTTACAGGAAAATGAAATTCCCATTCTCTGCTTTCAAAAACAAGTATCATTCGAAGAAGAGTAGGAACAAGAGATTATTCGGATTTAACTTTAACAGGAAACCAGATTGTGGGACCACAAAGACTTGTACGACAAATAGTATTGCGTCCACAAGAAATCCTTGCACGGCTACAAGAATTCCTTATGACAGCTTTGTCACTAGCAAAGTAACAAAAATGCCCAAGATGGTATGCAAATTAAAAAGATCTTACATTGAACGATTGTGTCCATCGTGTGGAAGAAAATTTTTGGTAGCAAATTTTAAAAATAATATAGAAAATGAACAAAATTATAGCTCTCAATCTAAAGCTTTCGAAAATAATAATAACAGTAATATTAAAAGTAATAAATAGTGTACAAAACTGGAAACTATAAATGCAATAATTAAAACGTTTACTTTAAAGTGCAACAATCAAAATTTAAATATGTATTATGGTAAGTAGTTCGATTTGACTATAACTTATAAGTCTTTAAATGATATTTAAAATAAAATTTATTATTTATAGTTCTCTCAGTAAATATTAAAATAGTGATTTTATTAATCTTTATTTTTTTAATCTCGAAAATAATGACGATTTTATTAATCTCGAAAATAATGGTAGGCCAGGTAGAATAGTGTTTTTAAGAAAACTATTTATTTTTACGTGTTATATTAAAATAAAGTTGTAATTCAATGTTTTCGTCATTTGACTGTAGTACCTTACCTGTAGTTTATCCATGTACTATCAGAGAAATTGAATTATAGGTACATGGCGGACATAATATTAAATAATTTGGTCGGGCCATGCCTAGCCCATCCGACATGAACAACAATAAATAATGCGGGTCCGCCATATCCCTATGAATCGATCTCTCTGTATCATCTAATATCATCGAAGAAAATTATTCATACTTCATAGGCAGATGCCAGACCCACGTCATTTGTTCGGGCTATTGTCAATTCAATGATTCTTGATCTATCAGCTGGACTCAATATAACTAGAGTAAATTATGTAGATCAATCATCTTGTCTATAAATCTGCTATAGGTCTACCAGAATCTAATGGCAAAAAGTGATCTGAAAATAAATTGACTCTAGTTGCAGTACTGCGGTAATTGGACTAAAACATTTTGATCCTTTTTAGGGTTCCGTACCCAAAGGGTAAAAACGGGACCCTGTTACTAAGACTTCGTTGTCTGTCCGTCTGTCTGTCTGTCTGTCCCCAGGCTGTATCTCAAGAACCGCTATAGCTAGACTTCTGAAATTATCACAGATTGTATATATCTGTTGCCGCTATAACAACAAATACTTACTAAAAACAAAATATAATAATATTTAAAAACAAAATAATATTAATATTTAATAATATTTAAATAAAATAAAAATTTATAGGGGGCTCCCATACAAAAAACACATTTTTGGCCTTTTTTGCTCTATAACGGTACGGAACTCTTCGTGCGCGAGTCCTACTCGCACTTAGCCAATTATTTTTTTTATAGCGATAGCGGCTAATTCTGTGTGTGAAACATGCAAATATAAAAGTCCGATGATGAAGGATGTTTTTTGAAAATCTGCCATCAAAATTTGCCATCAGATCCTGGTAGACCTATTATTGTAGTAAATTTGAGGGTTTGCGTCAAAACACCCGATGAATTAAGCAGCCCGCTGCGTTGGCACTTCGCTCCGTAATCAGTAAAATTTAAAATCCTCCGGCCTGGTTTCGCACGCCAAACCTATTTTCTCCACGGTGTAAGGCCCATCTGAAATATTATAGCTGTTTTGTACAAGATGTCGACATTTTCAGTGTATCGGAATATTTACGACTTTGGGCGAAGGAAAAAAATTGTCACCGTGGTGGTTAGTTTCTTAATATTCTAAAAATATACTAATTGAAAATGTATATAAGTCTGGAGATAAAAAGGCGACTTGCTTCAAATATGAATTATTGCCATAATTATTATATGCCTGCAGCTTTGTTCATATCACTTTACCGCGATAAAAACTATCTGATCTACGTAAGAAGAATGCCTCTTCACGGCTAAGCCAATTTGGATGAAATTTAATTTAATAAACCTAGACCGCAAAACCTTTACTGCAGCAAAATAGCATAACGAAATTTCAGGCAACATATTATTGTAATGGGTGTTTAAATTACGAGGACTGAGGAATATAATAATAGCCAACTATATTGTTAAAACTTTACCTATTTGGAACCATTTTGTGGATGAAAATCCAGACTCTGCTCTCGCTGATACCATAGCTTCTCTCATAGCTAGTGGCACTACGACCGCCATGCAGGTAGCAGGTTCAGCGGTCGCTGAAACAAATTTTATCTAATTCTTTCCTTCTTTTTTTTATGAAAAAAGGGGGAATACGCGCAAACGGGTCACCTGATGGAAAGTAATTTCCGTCGCCCATGGACACTCGCAGCATCAGAAGAGCTGCAGGTGCGTTGCCGGCCTTTTACGAGGGTAATAGGGTAGGTTAGGAAGGAAATAAGGGAGGGTATGGAAGGGAAAAGGGTAGGGGATTGGGCCTCCGGCAAACTCACTCACTCGGCGAAACACAGCGCAAGCGCTGTTTCACGCCGGTTTTCTGTGAGCCCGTGGTATTTCTCCGGCCGAGCCAGCCCATTCGTGCCGAAGCATGGCTCTCCCACGGTACAAATCTCACTCTCTCTTCACACGGTACGACTCTTGTTCGCATTGCAGATCCTGATCTCGTGGTTCGGTTCAGTTAGGTTCGGTCGGTCGGTCCGTTTTAGTCAATGTAATATACTTTCACTATTTCATAAATATAATGAAACACAATATTTGTTATTGTACTTACCTTTTGAACCAAGAATAATATCTTGACTGAAAGATCCTTTTCGGAAATAGACTCGAAAGTCTTGAGGTATGTCTCTGGCTTGTGGCACCCAGTAGGTCCATGTGCTATCTGTTACTATTTCTCCTGACTCCTTGTATACTATGTTTTCAGTCGTCCAATATCCCAGACCCTGAATGAAAGCTCCTTCGATCTAAAAAAGATTTAGTAATTAGTCCTGAGGATTTAAAAATGCGTACTCAAACTAAAACTAAAAGAGATTTATTATGTGAAGCGTAAAAATAATAACAAGAAAAGTCCACATTTTGTTTAAAAATAACTTTCCTATATTATAAAAGACTTACTTGTCCAATATCTATTTCAGGACTGACGCTTAGTCCAACGTCTTCTAATAGATCAAGGCGTAAGATTTCCCACTGTCCTGTCAGAACATCTATCTCCACTTCTGCCAATGTAACTCCATATACTTTGTAGTCAAATATTTCATTCGGACTTACATGAGAAGTCACTTGTAAGCTCATACCCGACTTGAAGGCACTATAGATTAATTCTTCCCAAGTAGGATTATTCATTTTCAGTCGTAACGGCGCTAATTCTGCTAATAGCTTTTCGCAGCATCTCTGTACTCCTAAAGCCACATTTTGAGATGTAATACTAGCGGCTGTGTGTAAATTGTTCGGTGAAGTATGCGTGTTGTTAGGAATAATTTTTATTTTGCTAGTTGGGATGCCGAGAAAGTAAGCGCACACTTGTATCGCTTTCGTGTTTATTCCTTGTCCTAATTCTATTCCACCGTGCGATATGGTGACTGTACCATCAGTGTAGTAGACAGATAGTATTATATTTAAATTAGACGGTCCTTGGCCACTCCATGTCATTATTGTGAATCTTAAGCCCCGTTTCTTCCATCTGTTCTCTTTGTTATATTCACTAACTTCTTGTTTTCTTGTATCATAGTTAGCTCTCGTTTTTACCGTGTTAACCATTCCCTTAATCACACTAGCGTGTTCAGGATCCAGGTTAGCTAACCGAACGTCTAAATGATCTAAGTCTAGTTCGTAGGCTATTCTTTCCATTATCATTTCATCTGCTGTGATTGTTTCCAACGTACCTAATTTGGAAAAAAGATTTGAAATTAAATATTTGAAAGACTCTTAATTGGAGAATCTAGAAAATGATCAAAGTGTTATATTTAGCTGAAAGAAATCCACAAAAACAGCATCCTTTCAGGTTTAATTTATTAATAGCGAAAATAAATTGGAATCCAGCCAAACATTTTTACAACTCACATATCGCATTTCATTTATGTCCTTATGAAGAAAATTGAAACGAGACCGTTGTCGCAGTAATGCGCCATTATATTCGCCTCAGAGAGCGTGTGATTCTTAATTTTCTACTCCATATTCATATACTAAGCTGAATAAACTTTATGACTACGTTTAACCGCTATTATTTACAAATTTGGTTACTTATGTAACAATATTTTGATGTTTTATATCTACTTTCCTGCCTTGCTAGGTTCATGCTTTTAATGTCAAGCTTAAATCGCTTAACTGATTCTAATGAAATTTAGGGTTGATATACTTTCAAACTCGAGAAAGGACATCAGATAAATGTAGGATAACCTAATTTCAGCATAATTTGGGTTCTTGAAAAAGACATACTAGTTTATAGTTTCTTTTACAAAAACATCAGTTCCCAAACTATGATACGAATTTCGGCATAAATAACAACTAGGAACTTTAGACATACTTACCAGGTGCTCTGAACCAGGTGTTTGAAGGAGTATCGGTAATGGCATTATACGAAGTGTAGTTCCATCTCCTTTTGTCGTAGCAGTTGTAGTAAGTATCCGTCGCCAAGTTGATGAGCAGCTCGTTAACAAAGCATCCGTTGTCTTCGAAAATGTCATAGTTTATGTACTGTATCACTCCGTCCTGGTTGACGCCTACCTGGAAATAGCAAGTGTGATAGAGAAAGACAATATACAACGTGAAATTTTAGTGGTTGTTTTCCCGCAGCAGAACGATTTACCTATAGTAGTACTATCGAACCATGCATGTTATTTTTTGAAACTACAAAATATTTTTTATGACTTACTATGGAAACTTTATGCCGATAGGCGCGAGTTACTATGGACCCGACCGAATTTTTTTTTTGATTTGAACAAAAAAAACTTTACAAATCTATTGTACTACTAAGATAGAATCATTTTACTGCGGGAAAACAACCATTAAAATTTCACACTGTATAACAAGTTTTAATTGATTTCCTAATGAATGTAGGATAGTAATAAACAACACGTAAATAAAGTAAGGAAAAGTAAGGAAAACACAAACAATGCCTACACGATTATGTAAGTCTAGGCTTGTGCCATTTGTTTGTTAGTGTATGTGTGTCAGTTAGTGGCAATATCCATCGTATCATCAAAGTGAGTGGACCAATTTTGATTTAGTTTCTATTAACAACGATCACCTCGTAATTAGTAGAGGACTGCATGCGTTTCCCGATGGCTCTCATCTGAACCTGTATAGGAGTGATAAACCGACAGGGTCTGTTGAGCTTGTGGGCCACCAGGTTTGACATCGTCGACAGCATACCCGTCCTCGACAGCTTGTAGCCGTACGCACCGCCTGCTCTTCGGGTCTTGCAGAAAAATCTGAAGTATCATAAATAAAGATTACTAATATTATTAATTACTTTTCTGACCTTACTCCTAAGCCAGAGGATGAAGTATGGATTTACTTTCAGTTACAGGATATTATAAGCAAAAATCTACAAAAATGTACGGTTGTTCGGTAGGCAACATCTCAATTATTATTATCAAACAAAAAGTGTATGGGATTTACCATACAATAAAGCCCGTGTTAGCGCCATGTCACTTAGCGAAGCGTTGTGTCATCAAAAATGTATGGGACATTAGATCATACATTTTTGATTTTAGTGTCGAAAGTCAAATGCAATTCAAATCAAGGCTTAAAAGTTAATTAATAGACAGACTAGGACATAGATATCTAAAATATATCAGAAGAAAGAAACTTACGTGTTTTGTGGAAGCGCCAGAACTTTTGAAGCCGTATACTGAATGGCCGATAGAAATTGTGTCGTGGCACTAGTTATCAACACTTCATCACTCGGCCAAGATATGGCTGCCAAGTTTTCCAAGCAGAAGTGGTATTGGTTGAACACCGACTGTGATCCCTTTATTATTTTGGAAACATCGTTCAAAGTTTCCGTCGGTTTGATATTTAGGTACAATTTGTACATGTTAGGCATAGTTTTAGCGACTCTCACATCGGTAATCGGTTGTCTAACATTGGAGTAAGTGACGTCTACCATTAGGGCAGCTTTGTTTGCGATATAGGCTGTCTCAGCGACAATTACACCTAGTGGTTGGTTGAAGTACGCGACTTGCCCATCACAAAGTACTTTTTCATCTGCTGAAGAGTTGACTATGTCTGGAACAGTGAAAGTGTTCAATCCAGGAATATCTTTAGCTGAGTAGAATGCGATCACTCCCGGTTGTCTCTGTAACATAAAATTTAATTTTATTGTTATAGATAAAGAT
The DNA here is from genome assembly GCA_905404155.3 of Plebejus argus. NCBI lineage: Eukaryota > Metazoa > Arthropoda > Insecta > Lepidoptera > Lycaenidae > Plebejus > Plebejus argus. The sequence continues at coordinate 12,597,969 of FR989943.1, forward strand.
TGATGAGTTACACATAAGAACACAACAGCTGGTGCAAAGGTCAACATCTACTTTGGGTCGCTGATCCATCCTAGTAAGGAAGTGAGTAAGAATTTAGGCTAGCTATATACCCGTGAAACTCTTCGATTGATATAATAGATAATAAAAATATGTACATTGTATGTACACACATACCATGTTGTAGAAATATTTAAGTCTTTCAAAATCATCAATGAAGGCAGTAAGCTAATGTTTCGGGTACCTCAGCAGGCTATTCCTCCGAATTAGCCTAACTCACACTTCACAGATAAGTAGATATGAACACATACTTACTGTACAGTCTACAGATAACTATTTATACATGGTATATTATATTATGTCTCAACCATAAGAGTGTCACAGCCCACAGGTGCCAGGCTAGCCAGGGATCCCACTCTGATATTATTTATGTATCTCAATTCTGTTGATGTCAGCCCTACAGCCCACGCTTACCTTTACTTTGAAATATTGATTTTCTTATTATATTTTTATAGTTAATTAAGCCGAACCCATAAAATTTTATCTCCCATCCGCTCTCGAAGATAAATGACAGAGCCTATTACCCATCGAGTATCAAAATTAACATAGTGCGCGTAAGAAAAATGCCATCAAGTACCTACACACAACGAGATATTAAATTATTTTGTTATAAATTACAGAGAAGTCCAATTTAAAGTTTGTTCTGAATCAAGATTACCCATCAAGTTCAGCTATAAATTTTTAATGGCCATACTTATGTGCCCGCGATGAAAGTAGTAATTAAAACTTCTAACTTCATATTTATCTTCGCTTTTGTTTATTTTTATTCAAATTCGAAGTTTATAAGTCACATAAGCATTACACAGGGTGCGCCTAAATTTCTGGGACAAGAGTGGTCCTGTCCAAGACCGTAACCGTTTCAGATAACATAATATTCTATACTAATATTATAATTAATGCGAAAGTATTTATGTCTCTTTGTCTGTCTCGCCTTCACGTCAAAACTACTGAATAGATTGTAATGAAATTTGGTACTGACATAGTTCAAAGCCTGAGAAAGGACATAAATATAATAGGCTACTTTTTAACTGAAAAAAGGGGTTATAAGGAGGTGTTTATGCGTAAATTTGTTCAAATTAAGTTCCAAAATCTGGATCCACTGAAAATCAGGGACTGCGAACCGCGGTCATTACCTGAGTGGATGCCAATTCAGTTTTTGGTCATTGCACTCCCTGCCTTACTTTGCTGGACTTCAAATGTACTAGTTGTCAAAATTATTTGTTACCTTGTAAGTTATACGTACTATTTCTTTGGCATTTCTTTTTTTTTTCTTTTCTTTTTAGTTTATTGTTATTATTGTGTTTTTGTTTTCGTTATAATGTCTTGTAGTGTAGTGATCAAAAAAACGAATAAACGTTTATTTATTTATTTATTTATTTAAAAATTAATTTATTCATATATTCCAAATTCATAATAGATGGCGCTGTACGTCGCCTACATCGCACAAGCGCTATCTCAAAGGTGGTAAGGATGAAGGATCCTTTTACGATTTTTTGAAGTTTTAAGAAGCCTTGATGTTCGAATATCGATCCCAGTTTTTAACTCCCGACGAAAAAAGAGGGGCGTTTTAAGTGTGACGTGTCTCAGTGGTGTCTGTCTGTCTGTAAACATTGAAGTTTGAAGTAAGCGTACCGCGGAAGCAACTCTGTCGTGGAAATTTTGCAGTAATGTAGCCTACATGGAAACGGGAACTACCGCGTGCTATTATAAGCTGAAATCCACGCAGACGGAGTCGCGGGCAACAGCTAGTAATTTATAATTATACTAGATGACCCAGGCAACTTCGTGTCACTTTCCTGCTTAAATACCTTCCCTGGACTTCCACGAGTATTTAAAGACTCAACTCAGCCAACTCAGCCGTTCTTTAACTGAATATCATTTTTATTTAAATAGATTTATTGAAGTTTTTGGGAAAACTAGGAATATGTGAAAATATTACCAGTGCCCTTGTAGGGTCTATGTGCTCAATGTTCCCTGATCCCACTGTCGTGAGCACGAAGGCAGCGAATACCTCATATGGTATCGTAGACATGTCTTCCGTGTACATCGCCTCTCCCGAACATTGGATCTGAAATTGAGATGATCTAAAATCAAAGAAATCTATAGATAGATGGAAAACTAAGTATTTTGGTCGGCAACCGTATCACGTATCTTGCGAGAGCAATGCGATAGCAATTATTGCGCGATAATTGCTCCAAAATCGCAATTCCATATCACGTATCAGCAATACCAATACGATTGCAATTGATCGCTATACATGATACCATTGTTTTTATATGCAGCATTTTATATGCAGATCAACAATCCAATGGCAATAATCGCGCGATCGATTATCGCGCGATTATTGCCATTGGATTGTTGATCGCTACTTTCAAAATATCACACTTGATTTATTCCGACTTCTAGAGTGGCGAATCTGAAGATTTGTGGCTTCGTTTTAATACGCAAAAGTGATCACCATAATATTTTTATAGAGCAAATGTAATTAGTCAATACAAACTTACCAATCCCTCAACCTTTGGTATTGGTTGGTTCAACGGCCATATTTTCGGGTTCGTTTCAAATATCTGCAAACCCTCCGAGACTGGTCTTATTTGGTGTATTTTAATGCCTCCAGACTGATATCTGGGTGCTAAAATATTTTTGGGGCATAGAGCCAATAAACCCTTAAAATGAATATATTATTGTAATAAAATATGACATTAACCTCTGAAACTATAAGAATTGTAACGATTATTCTAGCAATGAATAAGTTGGTAATTTTGGTTTTATCTACAGTAATATTTTAATAATAACAACATTGATATAACTTTAAATTTGGATAAAATATAAGTATCATCATATTATAATGTTATATTTGATTAATATTAATTATATCCTTAAATAACAATAATTTAACAATTGAATTTCACCTTATAAAGTAAATTGAGTGCAACTCTACGTTTGTATTCCACATTAAATTCCTCTGGTTCTTTAGTTACTATGATTTCATTTACCAAAACTTTTACTGCTCCTTGCAAGGTTGCGTTGTTAAAAAGCTCTTTATTAATGAAGTAGCTTTCAGTTTTAAAAGCCCTTGTGAACACAGAAGACAGTCCGCCGTACACAATTCTACATTCTTTAACTCGTGCATGTGCGTCAAGTTTATAAAGGAAACCTGCGTTTACTATTGCATGGGCATTCTGTGCTCTAGGAGCTACCTGAAATTTAAGAATACAAAATGACTTATGAGTAAATCAGAATATTGTCATTATAATAGTAAATTATAATTTAGGTACATCTTATTTAAGCTTGATGGATTTTAGCCTGAAAGGTGTCGTTAGATTGCCAGTGCAAAGTATATCTAAAAGCAGTTTCAGTTTTGAAAAAAAATGAGGTTTCAAGGGACACCCGAGTGCAAATAAAACGAAGTTCTTTCTTATGTTCAAGAAACCTGTTTACAATTACCCACACTCACAAATTTATAAAAAACGACATCTATTGACGCCCAGGAATACTATCAACGCCCTCTGCCCCTACTATGCAGGTACTAATAAAAAAGTGTCGTGTTCAAATATCGTTCTCCCACTAGGTGGGAGAGGAGGGAGGTGCTGTACGCATGCCTGTGCGTGCACTCACTCATTTACTTAAAGGTTGAGGTTTATTTCGCGGAATATTGCTAAAAATTATAACAAACTAAATTTTAAATATCGTTCTGTCTAGCCTCCTTTCGCAACGCCGCCGAACGCGCCATAAGGAACTTCGTTCCAATAACAAACAATAATAAACAAAATAACCACTTTTTAAAATTCCTAATATCTCATTATAGCAGTTTATAATATTATAAGAAAATTATAAAACAAGCGATACGTGTAAAAGTGAGATTAGATAAATCTTGGGTGACCGAACCAAATGTGCTCTAGTTTTTTTCCTCATTTCACCACAACATGCAACAAGTAAGAGGCTGCCGTTACCTTCTCCGTGTATATCCTGTAACTCGAGTTTCGAGGTGGCAACATCACGCTAAGAATAACTGTACCTTTCATGTCTTCGTTGAGAAATTGTTGCAGTGAAATTATTTTTGGAGCAGCTGCCATATAATTCTCTGCAATGCAAAGTGAAAAGCAAGGAATTAAAACGTTTTATGTGCTATCAATCATATAATATGATAATAATAATAATAATAATGATTTATTTATTTGCAGAAAGAGGACAATAGTTCTTAAATTAATAAACATGGTTCAGTCTTTCTACCTAGTGCTTAGGCATGCAAAAATAAGTTTCAGAGTATGAGTTTCAGATCTTACGTATTTTAAGTTTAGCTCCAACAGTTTCCAATAGAAGAAAGACATCAGATGCGAAATCACGATGCATGTGTTTTATCATTAAATTGCCAGCAATCGTGCCTATCTGAAACAAAATATTTATTTTTGGGCCTGTTTCACCACTCTTTGATAAATTACCGAATAGGCTATTCACAGTTTTTTTTAACAGATTCTCCATACTTCATCTGTCAAGTTAAGTGGTGGATAGCCTATTCGGCACTTATCAGGATGTGGTGAAACAGGCCCTTAGTGTCCTATACAGCGTGACATTTTAATGGTTGTTTTCCCGCAGTAAAATGATTCTATCTGAGTAGTAGTTTGTGAAGTATTTTTGTTCAAATCATAAAAAAATTTCGGCCGGGTCCATATAGCCGCTCACGCCTATCGGCATAAAGTTGCCATAGTACGTCATACAAAATATTTTGTATTTTCAAAAAATAACTTGCATGATTCGATAGTACTACTATAGGTCAATCGTCCTGCTGCAGGAAAACAACCACTAAAATTTCACGTTGTATAGTAGTATCAACGATGACTTAAAGATTCAATAGGCATCAGTGGAATAAGGTTTTAACAACTTTATCCTTATTTGCTTCTCTCACTTCTTACATTTTAAAGATCGACATTATAATCTCTGCTTTTTAGGGTTCCGTACCCAAAGGGTGAAAATGGGACCCTATTCATGAGACTTCGATGTCTGTCCGTCTGTCCGTCTGTCCGTCTGTCCGTCTGTCTGTCTCCAGGCTGTAACTCAAGAACGGTAATAGCTAGAGAGTTGAAATTTTCACAGATTGTGTATATCCGTTGCCGCTATAACAACAAATACTAAAAGCAAAATAAAATTAATATTTAAGGGGGGCTCCCATACAACAAATGTGATTTTTTGGCCTTTTTTGCTCTATATCAATAATAGCCACAGGTAGGCCCTTAAATTTTCCACAAAATCCTTAGTTTTACTTGTACTTTAATATTTATTAATAATATTAAAATAAAATAAAAAGTTAAGGAGGACTCCCATACAAAAAACACAATTTTTGGTCTAATTTTGCTCTATAATTGTACGGAACCCTTCGTGCGCGAGTCCAACTCGCACTTGGCCGATTATTATTATAGAGGGGTTTCCCTCTGAAGAAGATCTAGCTTACTCTTCTTCTAGATATTACTTTCTTCTTATAGTACATTAAACCTACATCCATACTTACATTTCTCACAGGTATGTGAGCAACCTCTCTCAAATGCTCGATCAAGACTAGCAAGTATTTGAAGTCATCATCATTTGAAACATCTTGAAATATACTCATCAGTCCAGTCAGAGTTGTCGTAGCTCCGACCACCAGATTCTGGTCAATCATGTAACTTTTTAGTATTGGCACACCTGTTATGTCTATTAGTATTCTGGGATATTCAATTATGGGGTAAGCTCCTGTAAATTAATTTATTTCTATTGTTTAAAGAAAATTAGATCTTTTTTATAAAATATGGGGGCCAACGAGCAAACGGGTCACATGCCAAGCAATTACCGTCGCCTATGCACACTCGCAACATTAGGTGAGTTGCCGGCCTTCTAAGAGAAAATACGCTCTCTTCTTGAAGGTTTGCAGGTCGTATTGGTCCGGAAATACTAATGCCATGTTATCGTGCTTTATAATTTTTGTGTCCTTTACCGAAATGACTGCAGCAGTCTCACCACGAAAGATTACTACTCTAGGTACTTTTTCAACATTACTATTTTGTATCTATCCATTACCTTTAGCAGTATTACCACCAACCAGCATGTAGTTATCAACACCGTATGTTCTAAAAATGTTGAATATTTCGCATAATTCTTGTACTCTAAACCAGATTCTTCCATCATTCAAATAAATAGTTATAGTAGCCATCACATCTTCTTGGGAAACCATGCACCATTCTGATTCTTCACAATTCTTCTTTATACATATTTCGCCAGTCTTCTTACACATTACATCTAGGTCTTCAATGTCCACTAGTTTAGTTGGTTTTGGCGAGTCGCTACCGAAGGTTTTGAAAGCATCCAATATTGGTCTGTAGCCGGTACATCTGCAAATGTTGCTTGCTAGGGAGTTCTCTATTTCTAGCATTGTTACGTTTGGCTTTGCTTTCAAGAGGCTGAAAAGAATTTATTTTTGATAACAGAATCTTTTTAGTATAACGATTATAATGAATCAATTTTTTTCTGATAGGTCTCATAATTTCTATCCATAGGAATATTAAAAACGTGAAAGTGTATCCGTCCGTTCTTTATCTCTGCGAAAACGTGTCAAACTTGGGAAGAAAGCTCAATAAGTAATGCCCTGTTATACGTACCTGTACATAGCCATTACCCATCCCGGGCTGCAGTAGCCGCACTGCGAGCCGTTGTAATCCGCCAGGGTGGTCTGCAGAGGATGGTAGCCTTGCACCCTGTTCCCCACGCGCTCTATCGTGGTGATGTCCCAGTTGTAACATGATGTTATTGATACTAGACACTGAAAACAAAGTAATCTGCAATCAAATAATACTTAAAAGATGTCGCAGACTTTCAAGGTCATCTTAAACTAGCAGTGTTACTGTAAAAAACCTAACCTTTCGTAAATATTAGCTGCCAGACAGATGCATTCTTGGGTATATTAAATTTATATTAAGGAGCTTTAACGGTTAAAATTTAATTTTGCCGGTTTAAGGCGGTACAACAAATATAGAACGTACGTCATAGAGTAAGCCAATGTCTCGCTTGGCTTCGACCAGCGGTGGACCAAACATAAAATCTATGACGTTAGTCTTATAATTGTTACGTCTTGTTGCTTTACTCTCCGATTCACTTTGCTGCTGGTTTCAAGACGGATTTAAAATAATTGGCAGGAATATGCAACTTGCAAGATTCTGAGTTTTTGCTGATCACTATAATTGTTGATCCTGCCTCATTGGGTTGCCTGAGTGGTAATGTGCAGATGACTGTTTACGTATAATATTATCCCTTTGCTACTGCCATATCAAGGAAACAGCAGAAGAGACCGCGTTTTCCTCACATCTACATCCGCATTACACACTAACCGAGTTGACAGACACGATGCAGCATATTGCAATGATGAGAATATGACGTTATAATATTATATTTGTTGTCCAAATATAATTATGAATTAATTATTAACTAGAGATTACACAATGGTCGAAATTTAACCTCAGATAAAAAAAATCTAAGTTTCAAATTTCATGTGGTGGACGAATGCTAGATTATACCTTTGCTACTGCTACATGCAAACTACATAAGGCAGAAGCCTTTTCATCACATACTCACTGAATTAACAGACAGCGTGATGCCATCCCTGACCACAGTGACGATACAGGCGCCGCAGCCTCCCTGCCGGCACATGTACTTGGCGCCGCGCAGCTCCAGCCGCTGCCGAATGTAGTCCAGAAGACTTGTGGTGGAAGCCACATCCCCACTGACTGTATGAGAAATATTTGGTGAGTCTGAGGCCCATATATATGGGTACGGAGTACTATTATATATTCTGTGATATGGGGAAACATTTGGTGAGTCTGAGTCCCACATAATATATGGGGAAATATTTGGTGAGTCTGAAGGCCACATATAATATGGGATGGCCGATCGTTCTGGTCGG